>BPTQ01000008.1:359550183-360162787 GCA_019973895.1 Chrysanthemum seticuspe | reverse complement strand
AAGTCGAATAGCTTACACGCAGATTGAAGAAAATAGCTAAGACATGTGGCATGGCACATGTTTCTTTCCTTTGTCTTTTATTAATTTTTTCGAACAGAAAATTTATAAAACATATAGTTAGCGAAGGACTAGAAACAAAAGCAGATTACAAAATGGTATAACAAAAAGGCATGTCACCTATTACATGATAAAACCTTTATTGTGTAGTATACAAATTATCTTCGTAGCTTCTTTAATTTCTTATTATATAGATAGTTAACTTTTTATACAAGATAATAACTTCTTTTTTTTTAGGGTCAATTGCATATATACCCACTAAAACTTGCATATTTGCATATATACCCAAAACATGCTTAACTTGCATTGTACATCATGCATTGAAAACTTGTATTTTGGGGAAATATGCAAGTTTTTAAGTTTTAGTGGGTATATATGCAATTCTTCCTTTTTTTTAAAGTCAAACGGGTGGATTTTTTGTCCTGATGCATTATACTCGGTCGATCACACAACCTAGTTCGTCTCATTTTCCCTCTCAACCGAAGACAACCGAACACTCCACAATGGGGCAACCGGTGGTAACCAGTCCTCAACCCACTCGGTTTACCTCCCCACTGTGACCAGCCTAAGGGGTCTCGTTGATTTAATGTTGTGTGCATTGCAAAATATGAGAAATGAAAATTCTTGGTACTTTGACCAAAAATATTGGGGGGTAAGGATCCTCTCAAGTTCTCTACAACTTGATTGATCATGTTAGAGAAATGCTAACCATTAGATTTGATCAATGGCCCAAATTTGAAGACATTAACTAACTTTTCTCTATTAGACACAACTTGGTTCTCTTTAACTACCATTCAAAGATATTTTTAAAGGTACAACTTGACAGCAACATATAGAAGACAAGAATCAAACAACAAAAAACCAAAAAAAATTGATCAGGAACAAAAAAGAAAGAAAGAAAAAAACTATCACTACAAGAACTAAAAGAAAGACAAAAACTACAACTAAAACATACATATAAACCAAACAGCCCACTACCTAAAATGCAACCCATAACTTGATATTAATTTGCCTCTACAACTAAACAACCACCCATGATATCTCAGCAATCCCAGGCATCACAGTGACCTGAAGAAACAACCTCAACTGCAGTTACTTTGACACACCATAATACATAAAAGTTCATCCAAACGGCCTTTCAGTAAACTGGAAAATTATGACAGCATTTAATTATTGCTTTCCATTCCCTACAAAATCACATTGAGATTATCAAAATTCTAATCAATGAACTAATACGATAAATTAGTTAACTTACCACACTATTATATATGCTACTTGATGCTTGAGATGACTTGAATGAGCTATTATGACCAATTCTCTGTAAAACAAAATGACATGTTATAAGAACTACTCACCCACATACATTTTAGTATACATAAAAACATTCATACCTGATCAAAAATCATCGGGTTATTATTTGTTGAAACTTGAGGATGACAATTTAGAAAATCCTTAAACTTGTCAAAGAGCACATCTGCAATAGAATGTAACTCATCTTTGTTGTTTTGCTGTTACATCAAAATAATGCATACGAAGTATCACTAAATTAAAAGGTGACTAAATGTCTAAATAAACTGATATAACTAAGGTATTAAACGAGTACCTGAGATGGTATGACTTTGTCTTTGGTAGCTACTTTTTTACTTTTTGGTTGTTGTTCTACCCAACTTTTTGCTCTTCTTTTCCTTCCTTTTTGACCAACCTTCTTTTTTAAGCTTACATTAGTAGGTGGTTCAATATTCTCTCTAGTATCTTTATCTTTCGATGTGCCAACTCCAACATCCTCACTATTAAGTTTGTTGAGATTTACATACATGCTTTGTACTTTTTTGCACAGTTCATCAATTGATGTGGCTGTGAACTCATATGTTTCTTCATATTCACTTGCTTTTGAGGCTAACTTAACTAATTTGGAGCATAAAGATCTATACCTTTGTGTTGCACTCAAATTTGCATCTTCATGAAACACTTTTCCCTTAACATCTTGTACAATATCATTCTTGGCTTCTCTTGTCCATCTTTTTAAGATGTATTGCTGTGGAAGTATTTTTATATCCATGGCATCAAAAACTTTCAAACAGTGAGAGCACAAGATTCCAAAAGTTTCAAATTTTTTGCAGCTACAAAAGATCGTTTTTTCTGAAGGATTGCTTGTTACCTTGTACTCTCCATCTTGGTTGAACATGGAAACTACGTAAGTGTGGACTTGTTGGTTTTCTAGGTGTTCTTTTATCATAGCCGACAATGACCAATCAAACTCATCCTGAAATAATTCAAATACAGATGGGGTATAAATTTCAGCCACCTGTCGTAACAATGGCGACCTATGCATTCTAACCCTTGGTAGTTTTTTTCTAGAATCGAATTCAGCTTTCAACTCATTATAACGCTTATCTTCTACCACCCTCTCAAAATTCTTAAAGAACTGAAGAATATCCAAATCTGATTTAAGATAAATCTTTAAGTCGCCATTCAAACTTTCACTAAGTTGTGTGCTTCGCATTCCTAACGTGTACACCAACTTCATATAACATTTAGCCCACTTTTCTTTCTTTTTATAAATAGCTTTCAACCAAGGATTTTCTTGGACTTTGTAATAATCACACATTGCTTTCCAAGCTTCTTCAAATTTGTGCTCATTTTCATATTCATACATGCATCTTTTGAAATCTTTAAGAAGACTAGAATTATCCTTCATGATATTCCCAACATTTTTTATTGCATTCTGCATTATGTGCCAAGTACACAACCCATGGTGTACATTTGGCATAATAGTATTCAATGCATTTGCCATTGCTTGATCTTGATCAGTAAAAAGAGTAAATGGTTTCTTTTGGTTGTGCGCCTCCAAAAATGTTCTAAATAACCACTCAAAAGACTCGGTAGTTTCGTCATAAAGAAGTGAAACACCAAATATAGCTATCCCTCTGTGGTGATTAAAACCAATAAATACACCAAGAGGTCGTAATTCCTTGTTAGTATTAAAAGTGGTATCAAACGTCACCACGTCACCAAAATAACTATAATCCATTACCATTCTTGCATCGGCCCAAAAAATGTTTGTAATCTGCTCTTCATTATCTAATTGAGTTGCATAATAAAATGACGGATTCTCTAAAGATTGTTGTTGAAAATACCTTAATAAAGTACCTGCTTCTCCAAACTTCATTTCTCGTTGTCGTCTTTTTCGAAGATAATTCTTTTGATCTGTTAAGGTGTATCCAACACTAGATTTTCCTCCACCATGTCGACTCATGAGCTCGTAAGATGCTTTTGCCTTGATCCCAGAATCGTCCGCCAAATCAATCTCTATTGCTTGGACATCAGATATCTTTCGTTGCGATGACATCATATGCACCGTTTCCGGAGTGTGAAGCATATGATTGTGCTTGGGTTCAAAATCATGTAACTTATATTTATTTGTTTGTTTATCATATGCAATCCCCATTCGTGATTCACAATTTGTCCTTGTCTCAGCTCGAGGACATTTGGTACGAGTATCTCGTATATCTTCTTTACGAATACCCTCTTTATTGCATACGAATCTCGCGGAAGTTAAATGTCCATCTATTTTGCTCTTATTAATCCATTGCTTGCGAACATCAAAACCAATATGTGCACCATAGTTTATCCAAAATTGCCATGCATTTTCTACTGTATCAAATTCCATTCCCATACGAGGCTCGCATATAAAACTGCCACACATTTTGATATTATGTTACTGATCAATTACTATATGAAGGATAAAAAAGAGCAACTAGGCCCAACTTAATATTTAGTTATTCATATGGCTATAGATTTCTTAAAGTTGTCTTATAACACTTGGGATCAGTTAACCAGTTATAGCACAAAATTCCAACGCATTATCTCTTATTTTACCAAATTCTTGGTATTCTATAGGAAAGGCAAAATTTGAAGTAGAAAAATCATATTTAACTATGAGATCAGGCGTATGAATATTATTATTAATTAAGTCTACCACAAGCAATTATAAAAGTCTATCACATATCTAGATCGGCCAAATATAAATAAGGAAAAGATACAAAACAAAACAAGTATATATGTACCTTGTTGTGAGATTTGATGTTTCTTTTACTTGACTATAAAAGTTATTATCCATGTCATTCATACTTGATTTATGATCTAGATTGTGAGTTGTTGTTCTAGTTAGGAAAATAATGAAGGGTTAGTCAATAAAATTAGAGGGAATATTGACTAATAAAATGGAGGGAATCAATGAAATTGTGAAATTGGAGGGAAACGAAAAAGAAATACGGAAATAGAAAAAAAAAGTAGGGAAGTGTTTTAATTTGGGCCATTGATCAAATCTAATGGCTAGTATTTCTCTAACATGATCAATCATGTTATAGAGAACTTGAGAGGATCCTTACCCAATATTGGGTACCCAAAAATCCAAAATATAAACCGTGTCTTTAGTAGCACCAAAAATATTCATAAAAGATATGGGTGCTTTTGTCCTAAAGCTGTTTCTATGTCCCAATCTTTAATGGTCCCGCTACTGTTAGAAAGACAAATATAATAAATGAAAAACACTAGATCTTTAATGGTCGATACTACGTGCCTACGTGGTTGTTGAAATCCTTGTCCATCGATCGATTTAGTGCTTTGTATTAGTGTTGAAACAAAAGTTGAGCGTTTTTTGTTTGGGCTCCGGCTCTCGTATCAATTGATGATTGTTGCTTGAGACCTGCGCACTAAAAAGAAAGAAAACACCGTTAGGCTTATCGTGGGATTGTCTCTCACGATTATCCTCCAGCGTGAGAGTAAGTAATCGGTTTAAGGTTAAAAGAGGGTTAGGGTTTATAGATCGTACCTTTAACGAGGGATATGATTCCCTTTATATACACACGGAATCCTTGTTGGTTCCGTGTTCCTCAACCTTCGGCGTATCCCGCCTAAGTCGGTTGGGGAATGATTATCTCCATAATTTGGAGATATTCGATATCGTGTTCCGTAATTAACATTGGGCTTGGGCCTTCGTGGGCCCAAACACTTATCGGCGTAGCCCAGTTCGTGTTGGGCTTATTAGTATTGGGCTTTGGTCGGGTTCATGACCCAAATATAGACTATACGTTATCATGTCCCCCCAGTCTAGTATGCGCAGTGATGGACTGCGGATGCTAGACTAATAACTGCAGTCAATGAAAAACTACGAAGCGTAGCAAAGAAGCCGAAAAAGATATCCGCCTATACATTGTACCTAGACATAGTATTTTAAAATGGACGCCTCGTTAATCGGGGGAAAGTAACTGCAGCAGCGTCACATCAAGTGATCTGAACCACATGTTGGTGACAGTGGGATCCACGTGTCGCTCATCGCATGGATGAGGAAACTTATATAACCGGCTGCCTCATTTTACTGTGTTTCTCACAGTGAAAAAACTCAATCCGCCATTGTTAAGAAACCTTTCATTTGCAAAACAGAAAACCGCCTATTCCAAAGGTAACCACGCGTGCGCCGTTAAAAAGAAAAATAATACCATGGTCAAAAAGTTATCTGATTTCACCTCCGATATAACTGAGGGTGAACTTCTAGAGTTCACCTCAGATTATTTTATACCACTTGACGTGCATCCGGTTGTTCCGGATGCGCGAGCATCTATTGCGGACTTCCCCAAAAGGAAAGTAGGGGTATACACACGTTTTTTTGAGTTCGCAAATCAACGTGTGCCCATAACCCTATTTCTGTACGACGTATTAAATTATTACAATCTGCACCTATCCCAGCTGCACTGCATCGGTGCAGCGAAGATCACCAACTTTGAGGTTAATTGCCGATTACTGGCGATTAACCCGACTATCCACCTATTCCGTGCGTTCTACCACACAACGTGGTCACACTGGTGGGTTTCATTCGCTAAACGCGCTGGGCGCCTCCAGTGTTATACAGAAAAACTGGACGCGCTCAGGAACTGGAGATAAACCTTTTTCTGGGTAGACGACGTGTGCTTCCCACCGCGTTTTGAATTTTATACCCAGGGGACATTGCCGAAGGATGAGCGCCCCCTGCCTGGATCCTATGTCGCGGAGGATGCGGAACTGATAAACGCCAACCGCATCCCCATTAGTTCCTATCCTGAGGAATTTTTGGTGCATATGGGCATTAGCCGCAATTACTTTGGTATGCCGGATGAGATGCCAATCTTCTTAGGCGCTGATGGCCAGGGTGGGTGCTCGTTCCTCCGCATCCCCTTGTTTAATTAATGTAAGAGCTTTCTTTTCCTTTTTGCACATTATGTAACTTGTGTACTTGTTGTCTTCTGTTGCGCAGAGATGGATCTGTTTACAGTTGTGCAACTAGCGAAGCCGATTCAGGTGAATGTAGGAACGCGGCCGCTGAAAGAAGGATAAGAGCCCATACTGGATGCCACCGCAGGGCGTACCCTGGAAATAAATTTAGGAGAAACAGGGACCAGCTCCTCGGTCGCAGTGGAGGCGACGCCGCTGCAAAGCGTACCAAGCCACAAAGTTCCTTCCCCAGTAGCGCAACCACCACCCGTAGCAGTGGCGCAGCCTATGGAAGAAGAAGAAGGGGAGGAGGAGCAAGAATCCGGGATAAAACGCAAAAGAGCGCTCGGAGAGGATGGCGCGAGCTCATCGAGGAAAAAGCGCCCTGTGGTCTTTACTGTAGAATCATCCTCTAGTGATGTTGCGTCATCTCCCCCGTCGGCTAAGACTTCTGGCCCACAGTAAGTAATGTCGTCAATGTTTTATTTGCGCGCCAACTGTTTATGTGGGAAACTGATAATTCTCTGTCTGTGTATACAGGTTTGAACAGGCTGCGGAGTCACCCCCTCCCCCCAGGATAGTCTTGTGCAGTCGGATTCTTCCGGGCCACACAGCCAAAAAGATGAGGATGTGTCTGCTGGGGATGCTCAAATGGAACAACTGGTTGAAGAGTTGGTGCAGGTGTCTGCGCACCAAGCTTCGCTGGTTGAGAAGCTAAAGGCTCAAATTTCTGGTGAAAGCAGCCAAGGCGCTCAAAAGGATCAGACCATTGCTTTGCTGGAGGCGCAGTTGGCTAGTTCCAAGGCTGAGGCAGAGACTCTGAGTGTGTACGCCCAGAAGCAGGCTGAGGCCAACTAAGCCAAGAGCGTGCAGAGGCCTCAGGGTATAAGTCTGCGTGTCACTGGGCACTGAAATATTTGGAGAAGGGCAGAGAGGATATGACTTCACAGCTTGAAAACCTTGGTACCAATGTGAAAAGTGCCCTAGAAGCGCAGGAGATGGAATTGCGCAAGCTCAACATAGAGTACGACGAGGAGTTATATCCCCAACTCCTGTCTATCATTGCTGAGGGCAGATGGCTCATAGGCCATGGTCTTCGTCTTGCTGCACTTACTACCTTGGATTCTCGAGAAGTGGTAGATGCGTTCGGGGGAGTAGTTCAGTACGCCTTGGAGCGTGGTAAGGCAGAGGCAGTGGAAAAGCTTCATGAGGCGGATCTGTTGAAGGTGCCTGTTGATAAGGTACCAGGGTATAATGCGCAGGCATATGATGAGCTAGTGTCTGCCATGGAGAAGATGAAGTCTTTGGAGCTTCCAATGATTGCTGAGTTGGAGCGCGACGAAGATTATCCTATAGGAGTAATAATTGAGGGGCTAACTTTGGCTAGGCATCGTTCTGAGGATACAGAGGCGCAACAGGATTACTTTTTGAAACCCAATGAGTCTCAGTTGTAGGTGCCTGTCTTTGTTCGCCCTCGCGATATCTTGAACCCGTTTGCTCTGGAAAAGGAAGTTCCATTGAAGCAAGTTTTGGAAGCTCATGCCACAAGGCTCGCCAAGAAGGAAGGTATCAAGGGCAAGGCCATTTTGTGTGGCGTTGGCGCAGCTTACCTCCCTCGGTCTGACAGGGTGCCTGTTAGTGTTGCCACGGTGTCTCGTCAAGACTCCGATTTGTTGAAGAGTTTGAGCGAGATCAAGGAGTCAACAAACCGCGTGGGTAGCTCGTCCCTTGAGCATTGTAATAGTTGGTAGGTTGTAACTTGTTAAGTAAACATCCTTTTGTAAGCACGCGTGGTACTTAATGGAATTTGATGTTTGAATGGTGTTGTTGTTTATAATAATTGCACTCAGTTACGTGTCTTTCCATAAAAAACGTGTGTATTGTCTAAGAAGCAAATTATTGTATAAGCGCAGGTAATTATCATAATCATGTATGTGATTCATGGTATACTTAAGTACCCTTTGTTTTTATTATCATAGTCGTGTATGTTGTGATATGCAGCGTACTGTAAATATCATATCAAGGAATCAAGTGTCTTGGTTCCTAAGTTGTTAAACGTGCACCATATGCGTTGTTGCGCACCCGTCGTGGGATGCGTACAAAACTTATTCCAATGTCTTGAGAACAAGGTGTTTAACAAGGATACATGATCCAATGTTGATGGGTTTGCAACCCTCTTACTCAACAAGTTGTTTAGTAGGTTAACTTATCCTTTTACCATCGTGGGTTTATTTTAGTGCATGCACGCCATGTAGGCAAGAGATAAAAATTGTTAAGACATAAAGTATATGGAAATAACAAATTAAAATATGTCGCGGAGTTAGCTAAAAACCGCGACGTTTTATTGATACTTGCAAGTTTTTATGAGAAATAAATAAGACATTATACTAGGGAAAACAAAAAGTAAATACATAGATGTTTATTGGGCACTTCAATAAAGTGCGGGAGCGTCCGTGCGCTGGGCCGTAGCCATTCCTATAGGTAGCACCTCTTAAGGTTGCAGATGTTCCATGTGCGTGGCAGTTCACGACCATCCAAGCCTTGTAGCTTGTACGCGCCTGTTCCTAATGCTTCAGTGACCTCATAGGGTCCTTCCCACTTTGGTCCAAGCTTACCTGTGTCTTCTGCGTGGCTCGCATCATTGGCGCGGTAAACGAAGTCACCTGGTCTGAATGAAACACGTCGCACTTTAGCGTCATAGTATCCCTTCATCCTTGACTTTGATTTTGCTTCCCGTATAGCTGCACGTTCGCGCCTTTCTTCTAGCAGGTCTAAGTCGATACGTCGTTCGTCGTCATTGGTTGCCACATTGATTTCAGCAGTGCGAATAGTTGGCATTCCGATTTCAGCTGGTATGACGGCTTCTGTCCCATAGACTAGAGAGAAGGGGGTGTCCCCTGTGCTGGTTTTTATTGAAGTGCGGTGTGCCCTCAGAACATGCGAAAGTTCTTCCACCCATCTTCCTTTGTGATTGTCCAAGCGTGCCTTAATTCCTTCACCCAGGCTTCGATTCGCACGTTCAACTAAGCCGTTGGTTTGTGGGTGTTTAACTGACGCGAAGTGCTGTGTGATTTTTAACTTCTCGCACCAGTCCTTGAAAGGGTTGTCGCAGAAGTGTTTCCCGTTGTCCGAGATGATCTCCCCAGGTAGACCGAAGCGGCATACAATATTTTCTCAGACAAAGCGCTTTACCTGGTTGCCAGTGATTTTTACCACTGCCTTTGCTTCGATCCACTTGGTGAAGTAGTCTATGGCGACTATGAGGAACTTTAATCCTCCTGTTGCAACAGGAAATGGACCTGCGATGTCAATACCCCACTTGTAGAATGGCCATGGTGCCGTAATTGGTGTTAGCTCCTGTTGTGGTTGGCGGGGAATGGGTCTGTGAACTTGGCAGTCGCTGCACTTTCTTATTAAGTCCCGTGCATCGCGATGCATGGTGGGCCAATAATATCCTGACCGTAAAGCACGCGCCACCACAGACCGTGGTCCTGAATGCATGCTGCATGAGCCTTCGTGGATTTCTCGCAGCACATAGTTTGCTTGTAGTGGACCAACACAGCGGAGCCATGGTTGCAAGAAAGAGCGTCGATATAGTATGTTGTCTCGAAGTTCAAACCTTTGCGCTGTGCGCCGTATCCTTCGGGCTTCCTTCTGCTCTTGGGGTAATACTCCCTTGCTTATGAATTCCGCTATCGGTGTCATCCACGTAAGTCCGTCTTCCTCTATTACCGTGGATACTTCCATCTCTGAGATAGATTTGCTTTTCAATGTTTCCACCAACACCTGTTTGGATAGGTGTGCAAAGCTTGTGGATGCGATTTTGCTTAGTGCATCCGCCTTGCGATTTTCCCCTCTTGAATTAGTGCCTTGGTTTTGTTGAGGTATTGAATCATGTTTTCCTCCTTGGCCACGTACTCGCCCAACACGTGGTTAACTACGAGTCTGGAATCTACATTCGCTTCCAGGTTGCGTACACCCATTTGGGATGCAATGCGTAGTCCGACTATTAGGGCTTCATACTCTGCCTCATTGTTTGTTGCTGTGAATTCGAAACGCAGTGCGTAAGTGAATTCCATTCCTTCCGGGTTTATGAGGATGAGGCCTGCTCCTGACCCATCTACGCATGAGGATCCGTCGGTGAACAAGATCCATGGATCTGGTAGTTCCTTCATGCTTGGTGCGGATGCATCATCAGTGTCTGGTTTTTCAATGATGAAGTCTGCGAGTATCTGCCCTTTTACCGCAGTACGTGGTCTGTAGGTGATGTTGTGCTCACCGAGCAACACACTCAATTTTTGCAGTCGTCCTGATGCGTCAGGCGTGGAGATGATTTGCTTGATCGGTTGGTCTGTGATTACTGCTATTGGGTGCGCTTGGAAGTACCTGCGTAGCCGTTTAGCAGTGAACACCAATGCTAGAACTAATTTTTCCATAGCGCTATAGTTCATCTCCGTCTTCTTGAGCGCTTTGCTTACAAAATAGACAGGGGTTTGTACTGAATCCCTATCCGTTAGTAACACCGCGCTGACTGCTCCATTAGTTGCGGATAAGTACATAATCAACTCTTCCCCTGGTCGGGGTGCTACAAGTGTGGGGAGCGTTGCCAGGTGTTGTTTAAGCTGTTTAAAGGCCTCTTCTGCCTCCGCAGTCCACCGATATCTCCCTTTTTATAAACTTCTTGAGTGTTTTGAAAAGAGGTAATGATTTGTCTGCTGACTTGGATAGGAATCTGTTTAGACCGGCCAGCTTTCCATTGAGAGATTGGACTTCCTTCAACGTGCGCGGTGAAGGAAGTTCGATGACAACCTTAGTCTTTTCTGGACACGGTTTTATTCCGTCAGGTTCTATCAGGTATTCAATGAACATGCCTTCTGTAGCACCGAAGGTGCATTTTTTAGGATTTAGCTTCATGTTGATCTCTTTAAGTGTCTTGAATGTTTCCTCTACGTCACGCACCAATTCCTCTTCAGTATGGCTTTTTATGACCAGGTCATCGACGTAAACCTCGAGGTTGCGGCCAACCTGTTTTTCGAACGCACTATCTACTAGCCGTTGATAGGTGGCACCTGCGTTCTTCAAGCCAAAGGGCATTTTGGTGTAGCAGTAGACACCTTGGCTTGTATGAAAAGCTGTTTTTTCCTCGTCTTCCTTAGCCATCTGGATTTGGTGGTATCCTTTGTATGCATCGAGGAAGCATTTAAGTGGGTATCCACACATAGATTCTACCTTCCAGTCTATCTCCGGTAGTGGGTAGCAGTCTTGTGGACATGCTTTGTTAAAATCGGTGAAGTCCAAGCACATCCGCCAGCTACCATCGCTCTTCTTTACCATAACTGGGTTGGAAAGCCAGTCATGGTAGTAGACTTCCCGCATGATTCCTGCCTCTACTAGCTTGTGTACCTCTGCTAAGATTGCCTGCGCGCGCTCCGGTGCCTGGTCGTGCTTCTTCTGGCGTATTGGTGAGTATCCTTGTCGGATTCTCAACTTATGTTCTGTGATTGAACGTGGTACCCCAGTCATGTGTTTTGGCTCCCATGCAAAGATGTCCAGGTTCTTTTGCAAGAGTGCGCACACCGCTGCTTTACCGTTGTCCGACAGTGATCCTCCTATCAATATTTCCTGTTCGGGGTAATCGGGATGAATTGCTACCTTCAGATTTGGAGTTTTGGTTGCGCACTGTGCTGTAATGGGTTCCGTTTCGCATGTGACCACGTTACATTCTTTAGGTGGTACGGCAACATTGTAGAGGGTGACGACACCTCCTTCCACTGGAAATTTGAGCATCCCGTGTGCTGTAGACGAGACTGCGCGTATGGCTGATATCCCCGGTCTTCCGATAATGCCATTGTTTGGCGAGGGGGATTTGATTACCATAAAATCCAGCCATTCTGTTGTGGAGTGGTCGTTATTACCTACTCTAACTAGTAGTCGTAATTGCCCCATAGGCCATATCTTTTCTCCTGTGAAGTCAGTCAGCGCTGTCGTGACCGGGCTCAACTGACTGCGTATCTCCGGGCGCAGTTGTTTGAAGCAGTGTTCGTACATTATGTCTGCAGACGCTCCACCATTAACGTACATGCGGTGGATGTCGTGACCCCCCGCATTAATTTCGATGTTGAGCGGCTCTACTACTGCGTTGTTCGTAGTTAATGTAGGGAAAGTGATTGCACTTCCATGGGAAAACTTCTGGCTGACCTTTTGCATAGTTACTCTTTGCCATGATTGTATCATGTAAATAGTGTCAGCCTTATCTTTGGGCCCCTCCTTCTTATTCCCAGTCTTTTGTCTATCTTTCCCTTCTTTGATGTTCTTGACCAAATGGTCCAGTCTACCCTCCTTGACTAGTTTGTAGTTGAGCTGACGTAGTTGGACACATTCATTAGTAGTGTGACCCTTCTGTCCGTGATAGTCGTAGGTGGAGGTCTTGGGAAATTTGCGCCTTCTGTTGCAAGTATCTCCTTTGGAGTCTTTGTCAGCGGGATATACTTGTCATTGTCACGCCCACTCCCCTGGTTGCGATAATTCCTGTTACGGTTACTACTCCGGTCGGTGGATTGTCTCCCAGGTTGTTCCTGTGACCGGTAGTTTGCGTAGCTTCTCTTACTATCCGCCGCAACGGCCTCTCCTTGGACGAAGGACCGTGTGCGTTTCATGACCTCATCAAAGGATTGGGGAATCTTGTCATTCAACCTTTTGATAAGTTCTGGGTTGCTGATCCCATTCATGAACCCTGAAATTTTGAGCACCTCGGGACATGCTTTAACTTGCATGCATTCATCCTTGAAGCGCTCCATAAAAGCGTTTGTGGATTCCCCTTGGCGCTGTTTGACCCTGGCGAGTTCAATGGGGTTTTTAGCACACTTTTTCCGTTGAGTAAAGTTTAGGCAGAACGCCTTTCTCAATTCTTCAAAACCATTGATGCTTCTGCGTAGAAGCTTGTTGAACCAGTTCCGCGTATTTCCTACTAGTGTGGAGTTGAACATGTGGCACCATACAAGCTGTGGCCAGTTTTCAATTGTAGCGGCTGATTCAAAATAATTTAGGTGATCATCAGGATCCCCTGTTCCGTCATAGGTTTTCACTATGGCAGGCATGCGCCTCCTTTTGTTCTCTGAGAAATCACTGATACGTCGAGTGAACGCATCCACCTTTTGACGGCGCCACGGGAGAGATATATCTTCATCCTCTTGGTCATTATATATGTTTCTGGACTTCCAATGTCCTGTATCGCTATCCTCGTTGTCCGAGGAATTATCAGAGGATGAATTTTCCTTTCTTCGGCGCTTTCGCCGACTGTCCTCAGAATCTGGACTTGAAGGGCTTTCACTTGGGGAGTATCGTCGCCCAAGTCTGTCATGAATTCTCCGGCTACCAAGTCTGGCGTGGACACTGGTACGCTGTTCATCCTCTTCACTTCCTTCCCGATGTTGTGAGTTGGATGTCTCATCATCCTCAACTCTCCTCCCAATTCTGTTAAACACTGGGGGTCGGCGACTATCCCTCCCGCACTTTTCCTTCTGACGGCGCGGCGGGGATGTTTCAAACTCTGGGCCGAAATCAAGTCGGGCATGCAGACTTCGACCTGACCTCTTCTTTGCTTCCTTTTGCATGAGAGCAGCCAGGGTTTCATAGTTTTGCGATACAAACTCATCTGGTGCTAGTTCTGACACAACCCCTTCCAGAGTAGGAGTATCAGTTTCTACCACTATACCCTTATTTTTATCGGGCGCATCAGGTACTTTTGTGAAGTTTGTCTCCACCGCCGTTTGGAATGGAGTGGCAAAAGGAGTGCGCAGTGGATCTCCTGCGCTATCGGTGGTTGCCGTGGCCTGGGTTGTCCCCGAGCGTGGTTCCACCAGAGGGAAGACCAAATCTTGGCCTGATCCCTGGTTTTTAGCAACACCGGTTGTCCCAGAAGTTTGCTTGGAAGCTGATCCGACATGCAGCTTCTTTCCCGTAAGACCTGTTTGCGATCGCTGATTTCCATGCTTCGTCATTCTAGTTCTTAGTTCTTAGTGAATGGTCCCACGGATTGCGCCACTTGTTGATACAAAAAGTGGGCGTTCCTTGTTTGGGCTCCGGCTCTCGTACCAATTGATGATTGTTGCTTGAGACCTGCGCACTAAGAAGACAGAAAACACCGTTAGGCTTATCGTGAGATTGTCTCCCAAGATTATCCTCCGGTGTGATAGTAAGTAATTGTAACACCCCCAATTTCGTGATACGCAGCGGAAATCAAACTGGGTGTTACTTCATGGCTCAATAGTTACAATAACAGAAAACGAACTCTAATTGTATCATTTTAAAAGATTTATCATTCGATTTATATAAATATCAGAGTTTACAAAATGAGGTCCCAGTGGTTTTACAGTTTATTAAATAAGTTTTCGAATGATAATATAGCCTTCTTGAGTATCCGTGTCCTTCCGTGCCATCCTCGTAAATTATGAACCTGAGATAAACATGCTAAAAAGTCAACACAAAGGTTGAGTGAATCCATAATGTTTGAATAATAATCAGTTGAACACAAGATAAGCATTAGTAAAATCAGTAATATTGCAGTACAATATATTGCCCTAAGTCTCATGACACGCAAACCTTAACAGTACGGCGTCATAATAATGACGTAAGTTACAAACATCATAGTGATGATGTGAGCAACAATGCCCTCCAGTAGGAGTTTGCCATTCTCCTAGTATTCTCAAATAACGTGCATTTGGTTACCTATCCGGCTAACCAAATGGGGCGTCAACTGCCAATAGATCTATTCACGATATTCACGTTCACTCGCAAGTGATTAATGGTTCATGATATGAGGGACTTTTAGTGGCAACAGTAGGTACTTAGGCAATATCAATCAGGATAGCATACAGAAAAATACTTGTGTTCGGTTTTAGTAGCATGTATCTCCCCACAAGTTTTGAAAACAAATATGTAAAAGTGGGACTATGAACTCACCTCGGTGTTATTGTATTCTGGATGGAAAACAAATTAGATAATATGAACAAACTGCTCCAACTCTCGACCTGAGTTAGTATATCATGTATTTAGTATTTGTATTCAAGTTTATGCGACGGAAATGTTCTATGGATAACATGAAGTCTCTACAAAAATTTAATATACTTATCATACTTATTATTATGACTTAAATGATTAATAATGAGTTTTATCAAAACCAAAGTTGTTAAATATCTTATGTTTCCAAAATGTTATAATTTACAATTTTAAATATTTATAGTTTTTTTACCCTTGTACTTTCAAAAATGACACTTTAAACCCTCAACTATGGCTTATTGACAAAATCAACCCTTGTATAATTAACTTCATATAAATTACATTTCTACTCCAAGAAAACTTTATCTTACAAAAATTACAATTTTTATGCTTGAAATTTTATAAGAAAATTCACTTGTTTTTGGCATAAGTGGACAAAAGTGCGGGTGAATAAAAGCGAGGACTTAAAAGGTTTTTACTACGTTCTTGATCCTTTCAAGAGTTTGTCCGGTGGTCTTTCTAATGGTTCAAACTAGAGGTCTTAAGCTCTTACGGTTTGGTCGCAATGATTTTACAAAGTAAGGGGGTTATGTGCTTTTTGTTGTTTTTGGGCGATAACGGGGCTAAAAGAGGGCAGATTTTACACAAGACCAGATAGGGTTTCTACAGCGCATTTGACCCTTCAAACACTTTGCTCTAAGCGCTTCTAAATGGTATAAGTCTCATGTCCTAGTTCTGTTTGATTAGAAAGATACAAGTCCATGAACATGGCTACTTGGCCACGACGCGTTTTATGAAAATTTCAGTTTTAACCCATTAACCTTTACGGGGTCACCTAGAGATGTTGTAATATGTTTATTAACTCTTTTGAAGTCATTTTCCATCATCCTATAACTCCCACGACTCAATTTTTGAAAAGTGTACACAAGGCCTTTTTATGAAAATGTCCGTGAGTCACCCTCTTTGTGGTTAATTATAAAATAGACTATAAGTTCTTTTAAAGACGTTATTGAGGCGTTAAAAGCTTTGCAGCAAGCCCTTTAAGACGGTGTAAATCTCATGCTTTGAAACTCTTTAATTAGCAAAATATTAACAACGGAAAATGGCTACTTAGGCTATTCTTGCAAAATTGCAATTTTCGTTTTTAAACCATAAAACTCCATATCTTTTGCATGCGACCTTGTGAAATGTTGTTTTACCCATTCCTAATGTTTCTAAGATAGTTCTTACTCAAATTTATCAAAAATCCCATGTTTCCCAAATATTTGTTGTAAAAAGCTTTTTGGCGTTTATGACGTTTGGCCATAATGAAGAGCTGTTTTTAAAGATAACGACTAGGCTTTTTAACCGGGTTATGGGGGCGTTTTGTAGTATCCTATGTGGTGTTTACAACGGTACTTTGGTTGACCCTAATACCTCTAGCATGATGCAAATAAATGCGGCGCAAGAAGGGGGCTGGAACTATTTTTGTAACATATATATAATAGCTGTTGGGATTTTTATTAAATTCTGGCTTCGTTATCCGTTTTCTAGACCCGTGCTCCTGAGTTTTTGAAGAAAACGTCGTTCTGGACAACTTTCGTGTTTTAACTTTTTCATGAAACGGACCAGAAATGCCTCGTTTCGCGTGCCCGACTGTTCTGTCCACAGAAATTTTCCGACAGATTTTTGGTAACTTCTTTAGACCATAACTTTTGACTCGTGTACTCGTTTTAAGTGATTCAAATTGCTACGTTTTTCTTATAAAATCCTTTTTAACCGTATGCAATTGATATTAAAATGTAAAACGAAATAGGTTGAGTTTAATAGACTTACAAACTTGGAATTTGACAAGAACCAAAATGAGACCAAATGGATTTCTAAGTTGAACAAGACTTCTTCCTTCCTTCTAGGTTTTTGTTTAGCACTTTTCTTTCATTACTTAAGGTAATATTCAGAATGTATGGTGAGTATGGAAAGTATTTATGGGGCGTATGATATGTAGGTGATGTGGTATAATATGTGTGATTGTATGGGACTCAAAGGAAGGGGGTATGGTGTGTTTATATAGGAAGGGGAGTGCATGGTTCTCCAATTGCTATGTCATCTTGTCTCACAAGTGAAGAGACATAGTGAGGTGTTCCAATACACATGGGAGGTCCTTGTGATTTCAAGAGAACATGAAGAGATGTGGCCTAATATGAGCCTAGAAGAGTTGTCAAGATGGGGGAAACAAGGTGATGTGTAACTATTTTGTGCAAGTAGATCAATTGTGGCTAAGGTTTTTACAAGTAGTGCTAGGTAACTAAATGGTAACTTAGTTAGTTCAATTTTAACTAGAGTAAAAGGGGAGGGGCGTTGGCATTAAGGGGTAGTACCTAGGGCTTTTATTGTTGTACCTATTGTGTAGTAATGTAAGTACTTAGTTAGGTTGGTAATTTATTTTAGGTAAAATATAGTTTAGGTTAATTTATATGTAAATAATAAAAGTAAAAGGTGCATTGTTGTTTGTACATTAGCATTGTTTAGTTGTACTTACTAAAAATAAAAATATATTTTTAAGACTTGTGCTTTGAAAGGTTTGTACAATGTGCTTAAAATTAAGTACACTAAGGTTTATAATGAATTTTTGGTTAATGTAGCTTATGTATATTAAATAAGTAACCTTTATGCATAGGATACTTGTACCACAAGCATTAGAGAGTTGTACATTAGGTTTGAAAATTTAGGAAGGTCAATTTTAAGGGCTTGTGCAATATAAGTTTGTATCATGTGCTTTAAGGTAGGTACATTGAGGTTTATAATGTGATTTTATGTAAACATTAAGCTTTATGCATTAAGGACTTGTACCAATGCTTAAAAGATTTGTACATTAATATTTTGAAAATATATCATGTACATAAAATCATTAGGGCTTGTAACGGAATTTAAAGTATAGCTAGGTTCCGTGCTTTAATGACTTGTACTCTAGGTATAGAATGTTGTACTTTAGCATTTATGAAAAAGCGTAGTTATAATAAATTAGGGTTTCATGTAAACTCAAATAAATGGTTAACGTTTAACTTGAAAGTTTAATAATTGTACGTTAACGTAATAACGTACAGTGACAAATTGAAAACCTTTATACTTGACGTAATAAGAATGTTTATTATGTATATGAGTTACGTCACATTAGTTAGTTGTTGTGATCAAATAAGTGGATATCGTTTCTTAAAAAAATTTGGACGTAGAAAATGCATAAGTATTCTTTCGTTAGAATATTATATTAGTTTAATACGAGGTGAAATTTACCGGTGGTTACAGTAATCGGTTTAGGGTTAAAGGAGGGTTAGGGTTTGTAGATCGTACCTTTAACGAGGGATAGGATTCCCTTTATATACACATGGAATCCTTGTTGCTTCCGTGTTCCTTAACCTTCGGCGTATCCCGCCTAAGTCGGTTGGGGAATGATTATCTCCATAATTAGGAAATATCCGATATCGTGTTCCGTAATTAACATTGGGCTTGGGCCTTCGTGGGCCCAAACACTTATCGGCGTAGCCCAGTTCGTGCTGGGCTTATTAGTATTGGGCTTTGGTCGGGTTCATGACCCGAATATAGACTATACGTCATCAATTAGAGTTAATTTTATAAATAGCCTACTTGGTATATCGGGTTTAACGGATTTAGTCTCTTTATCTTTATAATGGATTTGGTCCCTGTGATTGCGACCCGTAACGAATTTGGTCCATTGACCAATTTTTTCGTTTGTTTGACCTTCAAATTTACAAAAATGACATAAATACCCTTAAAAATAAGGTCCTTGTGGTTTGTGAGGAATAACAAATTTAGTCCCTATTTTTTTATTACGTTTCGTTCGTTTTCATACGTTTTTAACCAACGAAATTGGACGAAGACGTATAAAAATGAACAAAAACGTATAAAAACGTATTAATACTGATAAAAATAGATAAAAACGTAAGAAAACATATAAAACGGATGAAAAAGTACAAAACAGATAAAGATGTATGTAAACGGATGAAAACGTATTAAAATAAACAAAAGCTTATAAAAACGGACGAAAACGTTCAAAAACGAATAAAACTGATGAAAAGATATAAAACGAACAAAAACTTTTATTTGATACTACGTATTTTAAGCGATTGCTTGTTTCGCACTCAACATTTTAATATCATTTGACAAAATGATTTATATTCTTAAATCACAAAACATTAGTGATAAAAAAGAAGAAAAAAAAAGGTACTTCATAAAAAAAACAGACGGTCTTTTTTCATGCAGATATATCTAAACTTACATATAAAATCATCTCAAAACTACTACTCGTAATATTGTTTTAAGTTATTCTATAAAATTATTAATTATTAATCTACTCAGGTGGAGGTTTGGTTGGGGTGTATGAGTATGGATCCATGACTTTGAAAGTCACTTTAGTTATAGGGCCCACCACAATGAAATGAGGATACCCAAATGTGAAGGTTTCTTCATATATTATGTGTGTGGGTGGTTTCTTCATACCATCCATTATCATTTCACTATATGCCAACACCCATACCCATTGTGATTCATAGCGACAAACCAAAGGCACCCTAAAGATCCTTCACGTCCCCCAATCCATTCTCGTGGGACCTCTTGACTAATCGAACTAGCCTTTTTCCAAGATGGAGATCATGCATAACTTTCAACATACAATCGTGTAAATACTTTCTTGGAAAAGTAGCTTTCGATAGTTTATGGCTTGATTTTTATCAATGCCAAAAACAGATGCTTGTTTATAGTTTCAACTAATTGAAGATTATAAAATTGATTTAATTTAATTGTTTTTTTATTTTAGTTTAAGTACTTTTACTTACATTAAATAATAATTAATGAAAAGTATACGAGTAAATAATTTGTATTGAGTGGCCCCTATCGATGACCAACCCAAAAAAAGGAAATGCCTATGTTGTTATAAATCAACACTACGAGCACCAAGACCTGCTGTCCAAACCCGGAATAGCAGAAACCCTTTTCAGTTGATACCGTGTACCAAGCAAAAAATCTCGACACGGGTTAAGAAAGTTCAAGGTTATAAAGGGTTCGCTGATGATTTTATCAGGAACAAGGAAGGCTAATTGCGTATATACCCTGGACGGTCAGGCAGTGACCGGGAAGACATTGAAGGGTAGGAAGCAGTTAGGAGAATCTCAGACTGGAAGGAAGATCAAGAAAGGTAATTTTCTTGTGTCGTGTAATTCAGAGGTCTACACAACAATGTATGAAGAGTGGGGTCGCCAAACATTTGGGTGTTGCAGGGTTACAGCAGCAGAATGGGTTGGTTAAAAAGATGAACGTGACACTCTTGGTTAAGGTACGTTGTTTTCTGATTCAGTCTGGTCTGTCCAAGGGTTTTTGGGCAGAGGATACAACCAAGAAGCTTATAGATATGTTGGGGTTATTTGGTTGGCTTGCTAGTATTAAGTAAGGGATGCTTGAACCGGTTGAGGTCAAGTGCATATTCTTGGGATACCGTGAAGGTATGGTGTGTTATCAGCTTTGGAGGTTAAATGACGTTACTTCAAAGGGAGTGCTTTACAGGAATATGGTTTTCAATGAAAGTAGGGAATACAAGAAAACTTTCATTGGTTCTGGTGTAGGTACAGGTTCAGTGCAGATGTTGCATGGAGTTGGGTTTGAGGTGGAACCGCTAGGGGATCATACATTTGAGGTGGAACCTCAGGGGAATGTCGGTCAGGTAGTTGGTTCACAGGAAGTACAAACTCAGGATTTGATATACTATCATTCAGCACGTGATAGGGAGCAACACTCAGCACGGAAACTAAACAGGTATAAAGAAGACAGTAATGAAGCTACTTTTACAGTTGCTGTAGTGGAGAAGATATACGAACATAAGTCATTGACTTTCAATGATATAGTTACTTGTGAGGTAATTTCCCAGTGGAAGGCTGGATTGAAAGAAGATATGGTTACTCGGTCAAATATGTGTGTGCTCAGCAACGGTTGCAGGAAAAACAGTGACGACAACAACGACTATTACTGGGAGTATACACCAGGTATGTTCATACATCTATTTCTCTATATAGATGGTATGGTTTTTCTTGCGGATGCAAGGCTGAGATCTGGGTTACCAAGGGATTGCTGGATAAAGCAAAGGGAAATATACTTGGTATGGAGATCGTCAGGAATCAGAGTGGTAATACTCTAAGGGGGTCACAGTCCATGGTTCACAATGAGAAGTTGGTACAAACTTTGTTGGAGGGACACTCCATACTGTCGTTGGAGGGTAGTCTATCAGGGGACTGTGATGTGGAAAAGGATAGTAAGTGGTCATGTATATATGTGGTTGGAAGCCGAGAGTATCAAGTGGTCTGCACGAGACCTGACATAGCATCTGCAGATGTGGGTATGTTGGATGAGTTTGATCGTGGATTACAGACAGATGTACAGGAAGCTATGAAGCTATGATATAGCACATGGAGGCTTTGTCAACAACTGAAGCGGCGTATATGACACTTACAGAGGCTGTGAATGAGACTATTTGATTAAAGGGATTATCGATAGAGTCAGGAGCTAAGCTATGATTAGTAGCGGTTATTGCTACTGGTGCCTGGATGAAGGCACACCCCTGTCTGAGGTTCCAGTGCTGGTTGAAGCTGCTGTGTATCGGAGATGGCTAATATGATACTAAGGTGGAAATTGTTGTAATTTAGTATTCATATTAGCTCACGGGAGTCTAGGAGATTCGTGAAGCTTCTTTTAGTCAACTAGTTCTAGAATATCAATAACGCGTACACGTCAATAACGTGTACCGCGTCAATAACGTGTAACGCGTACACGTCGTTGGGTCGGTGTGGATCTCAATCCGAGATGTCCAACACGTCTGTATTATTCTTTTTATTTTTCAACCACCTTTGTTGACCATGTTTTTGCCTTTTAAACTTCTTTTCCCTTGTACAACGAACCAGAGAAAACCAAGAAAAAACAAGGCCAAATGTTCTCCTTCTTCTTGATGAAAACGAGAAACCCACCGGAAAAAAAAAATATTCCGATCTTGGATAAACCCAAAACCAACGAATCCTGCTGATAACGCTACACGCGTCGTTCGGGGTCAAGGAAACTTCCTTTTCTTCGAGCAAGTTTTATAACACCTTAGGCAGTGAACCTAATCGTTGTAGTGTAGTAATTAGGGTAAGCCACGGGTATTGATATCGTTCTCTAGGGGAATAGGAATGCTAGTGAGAAGTTACTACGCTAAGGTTGAGGTTGAGGAAGATTATTTTTTTTATCTTTTTATGTTTTTTTTAGAGAATGAAAAGGTACGAATCTCGGGTATTGGATTTGGGGGGTTGGTATTGCTACCGATTACTCTACTATTATCTAATTATCTAAGCTAAGGTTGTGATAGTCTATGTCTAATTGATGTGTACTCGTATGATAGTTTAAAGATGTGTTTACTTAGGTTTTACTACTCCTTAATTATCTCCTATTGATGGTTGATTTGTCACGTCCTTATTCCTAGTTGCGTTGTGATTCTAAGGCTATAGGGCGTGCTTATTTCCCTAACTCTTTGAAATTACCAAAGGGTCTTGTTTACAAATCCTCTAGTGATTTATAGACGCCTACTATACGGTTGTCCTTGAATACTTTATCCTACAATTACCTAGATAATTATATTCTAAAGTTCACAAAGAAATGTCAAGCATTAAGTACACAACGAATAATCTAGCGCACTCTAGATCATTAGTCAACTAAGATAAGTATCAACCAATCAATATTCAATAATTAAGTTTCATATTCCCTAAGCAAACACACAAATAAATTAGCCGGACATGGAGAACATGCAAGCATACACACAAATAATCAAAGACATAATTAAATTAATGAAGTAAATACTTATCTTGATGTATAATAGGGTTTAGAACCCTAAAATACTGCACAAGAAAGCCTTGGTTCGGTTTTAGGTTTTTACTCCAAAAGACTACACTCAAAAACTGAAAAATTCGGATTCTATATATAAGATTACATCTGCGACGGCGTCACCTTATGTTTCGTGACGCCGTCGTGTCGCCGTCATTAGGGTTTCGTCTTGGCCACGTAAACCTTTCGACGGCGTCACCTTATGACTGTGACGCCGTCCCCTTCAGCTCTGACGCCGTCTTGGCTGCATCTAGGCCGTCTGAGTAACGACGGCCTACTCCTTTAGAACCTGACGTCGTCCCTTGAAAACATGCAATTTCGCTTCTGACCCGTCGCAAAATTCCTTCCCGACGGCGTCGCAGATATGCAGTGACGCCGTCGCCTTATGTTTCAGCAGCTTTGAGTGTCTCGATTCTGACTTTGGCCATTTTCTTCGTATATTCGCGCCTTTTCGTCCAAATAAGCATCATTCCAGCATTTTGCCTTCAAGAGACCTAAAAAGTGAAAAGGAACGATATTAAGCAATAACGGATACAAAAGTGATTGAATAAGGGCTTAAATGACCCCTCAAAAAGGTACCTTTTAAAACCTTATCAAATATCCCTACACTTGGTATTTGCTTGTCCTCAAGCAAATGTGCTTTTAGCCAATTAATTTATAAGTTAGGGGTCATGAAGCATTCATTCAAAACGGTCCACAACACATATAAGCCCCGCAAAAGTCATAACAAGCACGGAAATTACATACTAGCACCTCACATGGGGTGTTTGGATACTCACATCTCTCTCGGGTGTATATATATGAAATATAACAAATCGGAAATGGAAGATAAACACTCATTAACCGGTCCTAGTACATAGATTACCATAGGCTTGAGAATAGATCAAACCTCCGTCGCTTTGGCGTAAGCACCTAGGAAAGACTATCAAAGAGGTCTTTAAAGGGTTGTAACGTTAGGCTTACGGTAGGGAAATAAGGGTTTGGTGGGATAGGCTATATAGTGGTGGATAGTCAAAAATCTCTATGTTGCAAGTATACGAAGAATGGCGTTGCTAAGCCAAGACTCGACACTCTAAAACTCTAGGCAACGAAAATAAACAAACATAATTTAAAAGATAGATGTAGGATGGTAGCCCGTATGGTTTTTTTTTTTTTTTTTTTTTTTTTTTTTTTTTTTCTTTTTCTATATTTTTTTTTTTTCGAAATTTTTTTTTTTTTTTTTTTTTTTTTTTTTTTTTTTTTTTTTTTTTGCATACACTTTTACTCTACCATCCTCTACGGTACATCAAAATGATAGGGATTTATAGACACATCCCTACACTTGAGTTTTTATTACTCTAACATTAATTTGACCCGAATTGAAAAGATCAAAACACTTGGAGTACATTATTATGCAAACAAAGGGAATTTGAGTTTAACGTTCTCTTTCCTATGTTTCATAAACTTTAACTTTTCCCATGAATCCCAATCATCCCAAAACTGTATACAAAGGATATGACTCGACTTAGCAACTCATGCAAGCAACCAGATAATTGAACTAAGGGTTTTGGGTGATAACATAAATTTGCACTAAAAGTGAGTGCAATAAAGGGTAGGCTAAGGCGATTTGGGTGTATATTTGGGGGTGGGGTGTAAACAATGCTCTTCATTGATATTCCGGAAAAACCGAAACATCACGAGAACCGCGAAAAGGATAGGCTCTGAGGGGTTAACTAGGGGTATCGTGTACTAAAGATGAGTACAACGCAAAGGGTGTGGGGGAATTACTCAACCGAAATGGAAGAAGTAATTATATTACAGGTATCAAACAAGGGTTTATCCTAATGCCTCTTATCATTTAGTTATTCCTAACTACACAAGTGTAGTCTCACTAGCGATCTCGGAATGCATCACAAAACAAGTTCTAGAATCTAATATACTACCGGTTCACACTCTAAGCATTAAAGATGAATGCTTTAATTCCTACTAATCTAAGGGCGATCCTCACATTTTGGGTGGAATTTAGGTGGTAAGGGTTTTTGTGCTAGTCATGCAACTTCCTATCCATGAGACGCTTTTGTTAAGACTAATGGCCCACTCTTATACGTCATGAAAAAATTTTAAATTTGGCTAAAATTACCCTAACCTACATTTTCTCATGGTTTATTACACAAATACACTTGGACAAAGCAAACAGTCAAGGATAAGCATAGTTTCAAAGTTCCCGTTTATTTTCCCTCCCTACACTTAAACTGAACATTGTCCCCAATGTTCCCCGAAAGTATCAAAGTTATGATAATAGAAGGTAATTAAAAACGAAAGAAACTAATACTCCCCTGATTAGCTCGGTAGGATCCGTAAAAAGTGGTGGTTAAATCTTTTCCAAGAAGAGTTTTTTTGCGTGAAAGGCTCCTTCTTAACTTGTGTAACTTCTTCTTGACAAACTAAACCTGCACACTAGAAGAAAACAAACGAAACCTTCGCGTAAAATCGGCGGTAATAATATACATAAGACTCGATTTAAACTAGGATATAATGCTTGTGGAATGGATGTTTACAGAATTTGTTTTGAAAGTTAAGATCTGGAAAATTCCAAAATTTTACAAGTAGCTCAGAAAACGAGAAAAAGTAAGCTGAAGTTTTTATTCCTTCCTGACGCCGTCAGGTTGCAATCCTGACGCCGTCAGGTTATCCTGACAAAAACTGGTCTGCGATTTTCTGGAAAAAATTCTGGAAAATTTACATCTTTAGGATCTGGAAAAACTTCTGCAAAAACATCCATTATGACTCGATACAAGCATTTGACTCGAACAAACAAACATATATATCTTTTAGTTAATTGTTATTCTCATGTTCACGTTTCTTATGAAAACGTGTGTAATCCTCCCTACACTTATCCTTTATGTAAAATACCTTTATATGTAATTAAGACGAGGTTAAAAACAAAATAAAGCATTTTTACAATTTCAAACATGAGGACAAACAATTAATAAAAGATATATGACACTAACAAGCAAACAATCCATCACATAGGCTAGATAAACCATGCAAGTATCCACACACATCAAATAGTTCACCATAAGGTTAAGTTGTCAAAGATTATTACATGCCCAAACATAAATTGTCAATAGCCAACACAATCATAGACAATACATAAACTAAAACATGAGTCACTGGGGGGAGGGTCCACGATAGTCATAACCAGGGGGAAGATGGCCCAAATACCCATAAGGTGGGTAATCCTCTTCTCTCCCCGGGAAAGGATCAATCTGGAGGTGTGGATCAAGCTGGTCACGTACGGACAAATGCTGCATCTGCCTAACAGTGTGGTCATAGGTCCAATTAGCCCTCTGATCCTGCTGTGCCATCCACGTATCCATGCGTCCCATCCATGCTCCTTGGTAGGCCTGCCAATCTCCACTAGACATGTGTCTGTAGGCGTCAGTGGAGCTCCCTGCTTCACCCCCCTGCTGGTGCGCTGGCATGTGTGGCTCTTCATCATCATCGTCATCACTACCTTGAATGACGGGTTGAGCATTGAACCAAGCAAAGCCCCTACCATAATCCATTATAACCTCCATAGCTTTCAAGGACTTGGCCTTGACGACCCTTGGTGATACCTCATTAAGGTATGCGGGTGCCTCCCCTGCCAAAATGCCAAAGGACCGAGCTAACCGAGTGATGAACATACCCCCATAAACTTTGTCCTCAACCCTCATTCCACTGGCAGTCCTCAAGTAGTCGGCTAACCAGAATGGGATGTTACAGTGCACACCCTCGGCCAACATGCAGTAGAGATAGAACAGATCTGGTAAAGTGACACGATGATTAGTGTTCCGGCGCCCCGTGATAGAAAATGTGAGGCAACGGTGCACTAGCCTAATCCGTGGATCCCGGATTTGAGATGCGAGAGTACCCCCAGTGATGTACTCCCCATTAGCTATCGTGTTCCAGAACTGAAGACACAACATTTCATCCTTATGGGTAAGTCCGGTTGCCAAACTAGCCCTGAAAACATCGCTCCCAGCATTCTCGGCGCTATATAACCCCAATCTCCATCCAAACTCAAGGACTGACATAGCCCTCCAATCTCCTCCCAACCTAAATCGGACCCCCTGAAACTCAATGTTATCACGACACGAATTAACATCCAACGTGTAAGATGCGTGGAATTCACGCACCAACTCCCCATATACGGGTTCACGCATCCTAAACATCCTTTCCCACTGGGG
Source organism: Chrysanthemum seticuspe (assembly GCA_019973895.1). Classification (NCBI taxonomy): domain Eukaryota; kingdom Viridiplantae; phylum Streptophyta; class Magnoliopsida; order Asterales; family Asteraceae; genus Chrysanthemum; species Chrysanthemum seticuspe. The sequence continues at coordinate 360,135,380 of BPTQ01000008.1, read as the reverse complement.
ATCAGTAAACTTGTCCTTCCTAAAACTATTCGCAAACTCCCTAGCCAGGTCATGACCCTCAAGAAACTCCCAGTCCACAACAGCCCCTGAGTCAATAGTTTGATGAAGCAAATCATTGTAACGAACTTGGCAATCTTCCTCAGTGAACACTCCCCATTCAGAAATTGTGTCAGCGATATTTGCCTGGGCATTAGAGGACTGTCCTCTTGTTCTCTTTGTTCTTCTGCTCATCTGAAACAGAAAATCAAATACAGTGAGGACGGCGTCAGAATAATCACGACGGCGTCACATAACAGTTATGACGCCGTCAGCCCTACCAGAATTTAAATCCGACCTTTGCGAGGGAAAAACCCAGGTTTTTAACCACAACCCTTAGCCCAAACACCCATGTTAATGGTATAATGGCCAGGTGGGTTCGATCCCTAAGCCGTCAAGGCTCCCGCAAAGTCAACCCCCATATGATAACACTATCATTTGCCTAATCATTAGCCTAATTAATAGGATTCATATGCGGTATATAGCATAGATCAAATTAGTTGGGGTTGTTGGTTTGAAAAAGAGGGAAAAACGAAATTGAGCATGAATTAGGACAATTAAACAGACAAAGATCAATGTGCATTACTTACCTTGTGGAAATTGTTTTGGCAAAATGATGAATTAGAGGTGGGAAAAACGTGAGTGTTGGGTGTGGGGCGGATAAAAATTTTGTAGGGTAAAGAATGAAAGAGATGGGTGATGTATTTATTCGTCTGATCTGGGGTAGCGACGGCGTCACACTTTGTACGTGACGGCGTCACGCCTAAATTTTTGCCAAAAGAAAACAGTTTTGTCGATCCGCCTGGATCAAAAATTTGATTACTGTCTTTGAAAAAGAATTTAGTTTTCCTTTTGAAATTTATTTGGCTAATCCACCAATAATCCATATAATGGTAAGTGATGCACATGTCAATTTGTTGTTCAATTGTAATTTTACACATTCCGAAGTTTTGGAGGTGAGGTTTCCTTTTCCCGGGTTTAAAACCTAAAGAACTTTTCTTTTCATTGGGAAAGTCGGTAAGTGATACGTGCACCATTCCAATGAATGTATTTCTAGGGATCAAGCGGGGAACGTTAAAACGGGGGTTCAAGCAGGAATACGATTTCTTGACGAGATTTGCTAAAGGAGAGGGTTCGGGAGTCACCCTGGTGCGTTCTGGTATTGCATATACCTTTTCTAGCTTTTTAGGTATATTGTTTTTTGCAATTTCACCACGAATGCTCAGTATGAAATTGTTAGCTAGTCCCAAGAAAGTGTCATGAGTTTTCCGCATTTGATCCTCGAGGCGCTTAATTTCCTCTTCTTGCTTGTGGACAAATGTCAACATTATGTCCTCGAATTCATCCTGCCGGGACTTCCTTGGCAGCAAGAATTCCTTGACCGTATTCACATGTTTGTCAGCACAGGTGGTTACATCCATTAACGCCTTCATTTGGGTCTCCATACTCATAATTGCTTGTGCTTGGGAACTTAACCCGTTATCTAGGACAACTGGAATTTCCCAACCTTCCTCTTCGTATTGAGCTAAGTCCTCGATGACTTCCCAGCATGCCTCAGCATTAAGATTACTTAGTCTCCCACCGGCGGCGTAATCAATGGTTTGTCGGAGAGAAAGACTGACATGATCATAAAAGATTTGGACTTGGAGCCAAAGATCAATGCCGTGATGAGGGACTTTATGAAGTAAGTCCTTGAATTGGGTCCATGCTTCGTAGAGAGATTCACCTTGACGTTGTTGAAACGTTAAGATTTCTCGTCTAAGCTTAGTGGTTCTCCCCGGTGGGAAAAATTGAGCAAGGAAGCGAGAAGTAAGATCATCCCAACTTGAGATGGAGCCGGCGGGAAGTCGCTCAAGCCAATTACTAGCTTGGTCCCGTAGAGAGAATTGGAAGAGACGCAAGCGCGTGGTCTCCCGAGTAGTAGCATCAAGGTCGATGGAGTCGACAATTTTGAGGAAATCTCTCAGATGCTGATTTGGATCTTCGGAACGAAGTCCATGGAATGCACATCCGTTTTGCACCAACCGGATGGTGTCGGATCGCAGGGCCGTAGTTTGGGCTTGGTCGGGAAGCTCAATGGTGTTCCTATAACCTAGGTGGTTTGGTCTCGAGTACTCACCAAGAGTACGGGCTCTTGGCGGGTCGTTTGGTGGTGGGTTGATGAGTGGTGGTTGGTTGTCACCTTCCATGGTGAAAAGTGATGGGTGTTACGAACAAAGGTCACGAAGAAGGGGGATAGACTAAGAGAAAGCTAAAAATGAGAAAAAAGTTTACTTGATAGGAATCAAGCAAAGAAACCTAAACGAGGTGGACTACTAACTAGCTATTCTATTCCCCGGCAGCGGCGCCAAAAACTTGATAACGCTACACGCGTCGTTCGGGGTCAAGGAAACTTCCTTTTCTTCGAGCAAGTTTTATAACACCCTAGGCAGTGAACCTAATCGTTGTAGTGTAGTAATTAGGGTAAGCCACGGGTATTGATATCGTTCTCTAGGGGAATAGGAATGCTAGTGAGAAGTTACTACGCTAAGGTTGAGGTTGAGGAAGATTATTTTTTTTATCTTTTTATGTTTTTTTAGAGAATGAAAAGGTACGAATCTCGGGTATTGGATTTGGGGGGTTGGTATTGCTACCGATTACTCTACTATTATCTAATTATCTAAGCTAAGGTTGTGATAGTCTATGTCTAATTGATGTGTACTCGTATGATAGTTTAAAGATGTGTTTACTTAGGTTTTACTACTCCTTAATTATCTCCTATTGATGGTTGATTTGTCACGTCCTTATTCCTAGTTGCGTTGTGATTCTAAGGCTATAGGGCGTGCTTATTTCCCTAACTCTTTGAAATTACCAAAGGGTCTTGTTTACAAATCCTCTAGTGATTTATAGACGCCTACTCTACGGTTGTCCTTGAATACTTTATCCTACAATTACCTAGATAATTATATTCTAAAGTTCACAAAGAAATGTCAAGCATTAAGTACACAACGAATAATCTAGCGCACTCTAGATCATTAGTCAACTAAGATAAGTATCAACCAATCAATATTCAATAATTAAGTTTCATATTCCCTAAGCAAACACACAAATAAATTAGCCGGACATGGAGAACATGCAAGCATACACACAAATAATCAAAGACATAATTAAATTAATGAAGTAAATACTTATCTTGATGTATAATAGGGTTTAGAACCCTAAAATACTGCACAAGAAAGCCTTGGTTCGGTTTTAGGTTTTTACTCCAAAAGACTACACTCAAAAACTGAAAAATTCGGATTCTATATATAAGATTACATCTGCGACGGCGTCACCTTATGTTTCGTGACGCCGTCGTGTCGCCGTCATTAGGGTTTCGTCTTGGCCACGTAAACCTTTCGACGGCGTCACCTTATGACTGTGACGCCGTCCCCTTCAGCTCTGACGCCGTCTTGGCTGCATCTAGGCCGTCTGAGTAACGACGGCCTACTCCTTTAGAACCTGACGTCGTCCCTTGAAAACATGCAATTTCGCTTCTGACCCGTCGCAAAATTCCTTCCCGACGGCGTCGCAGATATGCAGTGACGCCGTCGCCTTATGTTTCAGCAGCTTTGAGTGTCTCGATTCTGACTTTGGCCATTTTCTTCGTATATTCGCGCCTTTTCGTCCAAATAAGCATCATTCCAGCATTTTGCCTTCAAGAGACCTAAAAAGTGAAAAGGAACGATATTAAGCAATAACGGATACAAAAGTGATTGAATAAGGGCTTAAATGACCCCTCAAAAAGGTACCTTTTAAAACCTTATCACCTGCTAGTTGTCGTTTAATCTGGTAGCCCAAACAGAAACACACCCTTCTGCTCCTACCAGGAACCGAAACACACCCTTCATCTCATTTTCTTTGTTTCTTCTTTGTTGCTTCTCCGGCGTGTCATCGCCTTAATCCTCCCTGGTAAGCTCATCTCCCTTAATGCAACTAGTATATTTCGACGGGAAGGATGGTGAACAGTAAGGGTTTTGTGAAAGTTAGGGCTTTCAAAAATTAAGTTGGGGGTTTTGTAATTCAAGGTGAGTATACATCAATTCCAACCTCAATTTGGTGAAATCAAGAGAGATTCGTGGTCAATTGGTGTTTCCCCCAACTCGGTTCATATCCACTCGGTTTTCAAAAATTTTTTACTCTTGCCATTAAATGATGGGTAGTCGCCGGAGTTCTATACCGGAGAAGTTTCAAGGTCGAATAACGAAGTTTTTTGTATCAAACTTGCCGGACAAGTGTAGCGGCAAAGACTTGGCGGACGTGGTTAGACCGTTAGGGTCGATATTTGATCTTTATATCGCTAGAAAACGGGACAAACTTGGAAATCGGTTTGGTTTTGTGTCGCTCTTAGATGTCAAGGATGTGAATGAGATGGTTCGGAACATGTGTGGCATTAGGATGGGGGATTATGGTTTGAAAGTTAACGTGGTTAGGTTTACGTTGGAGGATGGTGAGATCAGACAAGAGCCAAAGGATTACAGGAAGGTGGAAAAGAGGCCGGAAAGTATTCGTGTGAATGGGGTAACAAGATCCTTACAGTTTTCACACGGTGGACGCTCGTTTCAAGAAACTTTGACAGGTATAAGTAACGTGGATAAAGAAACTAGAACGGTGAAGATTGATGACAGGATTACGGCTTTCCAAAAAACTCATGGGAAAGCCTTGATCTTTCGGATGATTGATTTAGATGCCTTAAAAAATATTAAGCATATGCTAAAGCATTTTTCTGCGGAACCGGCTATGGTACAATACTTGGGAGGGTTATCAGTAATGGTAACTTTCTCGACGAATGAAGTGGCAAAGGAGGTTTTTATGGCCGCAAAGGAGATTATTGGAAGGTTTTCAGCTATATCTTTTTGGGAAGGACAATCTATTGCGTATGAAAGATTAGCGTGGCTGAAGATTAAAGGGTTACTGTTACAACTTTTGAATGAAGAGGCATTGGTGAAAGTAGGAGAAGTATTTGGAAAGATAGTTCATAAACCTTCAAGATCGGAGTTGGATGCTGACCTTTCATCTAATGATTATATGGGAGTGTTAGTGGGTGAGGCTAAGAAGGTTACAGAGGAGGTGGTGGTTATGTGGCGAGATAGGAAATTCAGGATCTGGGTAACAGAGGAAGAGGGTGATTGGGTTCCTGAGTTCTCTGATGCTCCGAGTGACGCTAGTTCAAAGGAGAATGAGGAACAAGAAGATAATTTCGACGGGAAGGATGGTGAACAGCAACATATGGAAGAAGATCAGTTAGAGGTTGGGAAAGATAGCTCGAATACTAATAGTGGCAACGTTGAAACAGTTGCCGGAGTTGTGCCGGACCCGGACGCCGGAGTTCAGACAGTTACGGGGCAAAATTTAGAAGGTAATGAAAGCGCAATTAATGAGGATGAATTATCGGAAGGTATTAATGGTGACAAATTCATTCCCGGAATAAATTTCGATTTTGAAAAGGATTGTAACGACTATATTGGTGAGGATTTTGGACCCAATACAATTAATAAGAGGAAGAAAAAACAGGGAGGTTTATTGGATATGGGCTGGCCCAATCTAGAATACTCAAGTAGTCTAGAAAAGGCCAAGGTAGGAAAGAAGCCCAAAGGGGGTGAAAGCCTAATGGACAGTGTTTTATTTGATCAGTTGGGTCATGAGCAGGACGGTAATATACAGAATTTTGACGGGCAACATGGTAATTCGGACGTTATTAATCTGGAAGATAAAATTGAGGAGCCCCCTGCTCAGAATATTATCGGTGGGAAAAATGAAGACATTGACGAAGTCCCAACAGCGAATAAGGGTAAGGAGATGGATCAAGCAGAGCTGGATAAAGAGATTGAAGAGACAATACGGTTGGGAGATAAATTGGGAGCAAACTTACAAGGTCAAAGAAGGTTAGTTCAGGATTCTATCATGGGTGAAGGAGTACAAGTGGTTAGTAAATGAATATGTTATCCATTAACATTAGGGGTATAAGGGTGAGGGGTAAGGAAAGTTGGACTAGTGGCTTGCGTAAAAAATTTGGCGTTGATTTTATTGGGCTTCAGGAAACGCACGTTTCTGGTGTGTCTTCTGGTGAGGAATATTCTTTATGGGGTTGTGGGGGTTTAGAGTTTGATAGTGTTGATGCTGTTGGGCGTTCAGGGGGATTGGTGAATATGTGGAATGGTAAGGTTTTTAAGAAGACGACGTCGGTAAAGGGGAGGTATTTTTTACTAACTACGGGTATTCTGGTGTCGGTTGGTGTCTGCTTGAATGTATGTAATGTATATGCGCCCCAAAGAGCAGAAGGGAAGCGGAGGTTATGGGAAGATTTGAAGGGGTTAGTGAGGGGATGCCAAGGTATGGTTGTGCTAATGGGGGACTTTAATGCCGTAAGATGCTCGGAAGAACGAAGGAATTCTAGATTTGAACCAGTGATAGCTGCTGATTTTAACAGTTTTATAAATGATTTGGGACTTCAAGAATATTGGATGAGGGGGTATAAATTCACATTCTTAACGGGTCATGGGAAAGAGCATAAAATGAGCAAGATAGATAGGGTGTTGGTTTGTCAGAATTTATTTAACAGGTGGCCAACAGCTTGTCTGAGAGCTCTTAACAGGGAGTTTTCAGATCATTGTCCGTTACTATTGACAGTGGTTGACGCCAACTTTGGTCCAAAACCTTTCAGATGGTTTAATTCGTGGTTAAACAGAGACGGCTGTGAAGATGTGGTGATTAAGGCGTTAGAAGAGATGGACTTCCAAGGGCACCCTGATGTAATTATTAATTCCAAATTCAGATTTCTAAGGGAGGTTCTTAAGCAGTGGTGGAAGGAGACCTTGAAGAAGGAAGGGGAGGCGATAAGAAATATAAAAGATGATCTGGAAAAATTAGAGGAAGCCATGGAATATAGAGATCTTGAGGAAGAAGAGGTGTGGGTTTAGGAAGAGAGTAGGAAAGAGATGGACAGATTGAACTCATGTCATATCAGGGATTTGAAACAAAAATCTAGAGTTAGATGGGCGGTGGATGGGGACGAGAACTCGGCATTTTTCCATGGGGTGGTTAATGGTAGGAAGGCCTCTAATGCGATTCCGGGTTTGATGGTGGATGGGTAATGGGTCTCGAAGCCTACCTTGGTTAAAAAAGAGGTATTGAGACACTTCAGGAGCCACTTTGCTGATAAATTCAAGACAAGACCAAAGCTGCGATGTGATAATTTAAAAAAGATTGATACGAGGTACGGTGAAAGACTGATTGCGAGTTTTACCAGGGACGAGATAAAGGATGCTGTCTTTGATTGTGGTTCGGATAGAGCCTCGGGCCCAGATGGATTTAATTTCAGGTTTGTTAAGTTCTTCTGGAGTTTTTTGGAAGATGACTTTGTCAATCTTATGAACCATTTTCATGATTGTGGTGTCATAAGTAGGGGTTATAGCTTGTCGTTTATTACTTTAATCCCGAAATCTAAATCGCCTGGTGGTTTGAAAGACTATAGGCCGATTAATTTAGTAGGGATTATAAGTAAAGTCATTTCAAAGGTATTGGCTAGTCGTATGAAAAAGGTGTTGGATATGGTCATTTCAGAGACTCAGTCGGCTTTCTTAAGTGGGAGATTTATTTTGGATGGCCCGTTAATGGTTAATGAGTTGATGGGGTGGATTAAGAAAAAAGGTAGACAAGCTTTCATGTTGAAGTTAGATTTTGAGAAAGCTTAGGACAATGTGAACTGGGATTTTTTATTAACTACCTTGGATCAAATGGGCTTTCCGACTCGGTGGTGCTCTTGGGTCAAAGGTATTTTGGAGTCGGCTCGATCAGCGGTTTTGGTGAACGGGTCCCCAACGTTTGATTTCAATTGTCAAAAAGGGGTTCGTCAGGGAGATCCGTTATCTCCGTTTCTTTTCTTGGTTGTTATGGAAATTTTGAACTGTATGATTGAGAAGGCGGTTATGGTGGGGGAAATTAAGGGGATACGGGTGGATGGTAGTGATAAAACAATATCACATTTATTTTACGTTGATGATGCGTTGATTGTGGGTGAGTGGTCAAAGGAAAATTTGGATAATGTGGCTAGAGTGCTCCGGGTTTTTCACCTGTGTTCTGGACTGAAAATTAACATACAAAAGTCATACTTGTTTGGTATTGGTTTGAATGATGAAGAGGTGGAGAACATGGCGGATGCTTTTGGGTGTAGAAAGGGGAATCTCCCTTTCGACTATTTGGGAATTAAGGTGGGGCAATTATATGACGCGGGTGGCACACTGGAATCCGGTGATTGAAACTGTTCAAAACAGGTTGTCTCTGTGGAAGGCTAAAACATTATCGATGGGTGGGAGATTAACTCTGATTAAGTCAGTGTTATCTAGTCTACCCATTTACTATTTATCGCTTTTTAAGGCTCCCGTTAAGGTGCTTGACCATTTGGAGAGACTGATGCGTACTTTTCTTTGGTCCGGGTTCGAGGATATTAGAAAAATACATTGGGTGTCCTGGGAGGTGGTAACTTCTCCTAAGACAGAAGGCGGCTTGGGAATCTCGAGATTAGAAGGTGTTAATTTAGCGTTGCTAGCAAAGTGGGCGTGGAACAAGGGTCGATGTGGAGAGGGGTCATTGAGGTTGTTCATGGTGGTAGGGGAAATTGGTGTTTTCTTCCTATCAAAAGATCTATAAGTGGATGCTGGAAATTTATAGTGAAGATTTTGGAGGCAAAGCGGTTCAACGGTAAGTCTATGCATCACCTTATTAGGGGGGGGGGGGGTGGGTAAAGGGGATAATATATGCTTCTGGTCGGACTTCTGGCTGGGCAATACTTTGTTAAAGGATCGGTGGCCCTGCTTGTATAAGTTAGATAGAGGTAAAAAATGCAAGGTGAACGAGAGAGTTACTCGTGGGAGCAATGGTCTGGTTTTCACGGGAAGATGGTACTGGTTTCCTTGTTCAGTTGAGGAGCTATCTGAGTTCCAAGACTTGGAACGGCTGCTGCACGACGCTGGGCATCATCAGTCTCTTATGTCCGATTCTGTTGATAAGTGGAACTGGGCCGATAAAAATGGGAGTGTGTTTTCTGTTGCTGGCTGCAAAGATCTGCTGCACGATGGTAATTACACGGGCCAAAGGTTTAAATTGAAATGGGAAAGTTGGGTTCCGATAAAGGTTAATTTAATTGCGTGGAGGGCAGAACGTGATCGACTACCTACAAGAGTGGCTTTAGAGAAAAGAAGAGTGCAAATTGATAACGTGTTATGTCCGTTTTGCAATATGGTGGAAGAAGATTTGAAACATTTGCTTGTTGGGTGCGGCTTTGCGTATGGGGTTTGGAGCGGAATTTGCAAATGGTGTAAGTTAGACCCGTTTTTTGCTTACGATTTTGATGATTTATTAATGTTATATAAGAATGTTCATGGTGGAAAATGGAGGAAGAAGATAATTAGGGGGATTGTGATGATCACCCCTTGGGTATTGTGGAATGCTAGAAACGCCAAGATCTTTCAAGACAAGAATATGAAGGTTGTGGAAGTGGTGGCAGAAATAAAGTCTAGAGCTTTTATTTGGTTGAATAATAGGTCTAAGTTTAGTAATATTGTATGGAAGGATTGGGCCTCTTACTCGTTGTATATGTGTTTGTAGTTTGTTGGCGGTTTTCGGTTTGAAAGCTAGCCGGTGTTAATGAAAGTTTATGTTCAAAAAAAAAGTAAAAAAGGTCTTCCGTGATAAGAGTCATATGGTGGAATGTAATTATTAATTGAAGGGAAGCTTCCAATAGTATAACTTTATGACAGATTGGAAACATAGAAAAATCATTTGCTTTGAAAGAAATTTCATAAGAACATGTTTTCTATAACATAATAAAATGATATGATAAAAACTTAAACGAAAAAGGAATATGGAGAAGATATATTTGATTGCGACTGTTTTTGAGGGGGATGTAAGAGCACAATAATTTTTCTATGTTACTAGTACCATTTTAAGATATATTTTGACTGCGACTGTTTTTAAAATGATCAATCGATTGCGTTGTTCTTGTGATGCAGTTTGCGGCGAAACGTAAGTATTTGAAGGGGAAGAGATGAAAAATATGGGTTAACTAGGCTTGTATAACTGTAACTTTATGCTAAATTCCCTTTATTTAATTCTTGTGTTACCGAGTATGGTTAATTAGTTGTAGGACAAGCACAATGCTCCACTTCAACTACTGAGTACTTTAAGGGTGTGTTTGATAGCGAGCATAAATGAACCAATTAGTATTTAGCATTTAGTTTTTTTTGAAAAAAGCTTGTTTAAAATGATTAACAATTAGCATTTTTAAGCAAAAAAACGCTAAATGCCCTTTGAATAAGCATTTAAAATTTAGCATTTAGCATTATGCCCTTTTACACAATAAAATTACGGCTACAGCTATTCTACCAAACACTTCTATAAATTAAACTGCTAATGCTAATGTTGATTGCTACTGCTTACTGCTTACTGCTAACTGCTAACTGCTACTGCTAACTGTTACTGCTAGTTTCACCAAACACACAACACCCATATTGACCATTGTGTTTTAAAACTAAACGAGCATGGTAACCCGCGCGTTGCTGCGGGAATGCCGTGTAAAAAAAAATTGTTTAAAGAGGACCATGGAAATAGTGCATTCGCGTTTTTTTTTTGTCTAGCAACATTGTTAAGTTTTCATCTACCATGCTGCAATAAAATCACATAGGTTATAACATAACTGAGTAAAACGAAAGTATAACGTTACACAATTCATGTTTATAAGTATAGGGGGCTTCAAGAGCAGTTTATTGCCAAACCAATATACACTATAAACAATAAACCAAGCCATTATAGTGGTGGAAAATCACAAACTTTCTGAGCCACAGTGATGAACTGCTTTGGTCTTTAACCATTCAGGAAAAGTTTGACCTTTGCTTGATAATGACTCTTCCTTATACGTTTCAAACTTATCCCGCCTTATCCTGCCATTCCTTTCGTCTTTGATATTTAGTCTTTAGTCTTCATAAATGTTGAGGAGACTTGGGGTTCAATGAGTTATTGTCATCACTCACTAAACCCATCACCTTCTTATTTGGCTCAGGTATCATTCATTGAGTCCCGCCTCGCTGAATGAAAAGTCTTTCTTCTTAGACTTGTCCTGAATATCTCGAAGATGACTCACTGAGTGACTTTTCACTCTGTGAATTGAATATTGTTTTAGGGTATACGCTACTTAAGGTATTTTCTATTCAAATCCTTGTTTAAGAATACTTGGGTACTGAATGGACCCAACAAGAAGGCCCATTCTTCCGGAGAATATTATGTCACGGGTTCAACATATTTCCCTTCTATGGCTTTCAAATAGGTGTTGAAATTTAAGCTAGGCTTGGGATAAATGAATGTTGTCACATATAGAGGCCTTTGGATAATTGTTTCTTGAGTGGTTTTTATGCTTTGGTTCTTGTGAATTTAATTTTTGTTCTCGGATTTTCGTCTTGAAAGTCACTGCCATGTGAATTTGGTTTCCTTCTTTTGGCTATTTATATTTTGGGAAAATTACATGTATATCTTTCTTAAAGTTCAGTATTACGTAAATATCCTTCTCACTTACATAAATATTCTTTCCACTTTTATAATTACATCAATGTTCTTCTCAAAATTTTGTAAGTACATCAATATCTTTCTCGAACTTTAAATTCTCATATATATCTAGAAATCAATTAAATATTATATAGATTTTAAATTCAAAAACTATTAATTATCTGATATTCATCATATTTATGACGTTTATATATTTTTCTTGGCCTCGATTGATGAAATAATATGATGCGTAATTACAAAAGTTTTGATAAATATATGAAAGAACTTATTGTTCGTATTTATTTATTTGTTCATATATAATATTTTTAGCCTCGAGTGATGAAAGAACACATTGATTTTGGGATATATACGGGAATTTAAAAGTTTAAGAAGGATATTGTTGTAATTAAAAAAGTTTGAGAAAGATATTGACGTAATTACAAAAATGAGAAGGATATTGATGTAATTCAAAAAGTTTAAGAATGATATTGACGTAATTATGAAAGTGAGAAGTACATTGATATAATATTGAACTTTAGTAAATGATATATGTGTAATTGCCCTTTATATTTTTTGTTGTATAATTTCTAGTACTTCACAATTTTATAACGAAATAAAATTATAAAAATAGAAAAGGAATAAAAAGAATTTTAAAAGTTAAAAGGATGTTGATATCAATGTACCAATAAGCGATCGTTTTTCTTTAAAAGTGAAAGGGCACAACTTGACCCCACAATACCTGATTAAACCAGAAAATCTACACCTTGGACCATCCATTATTAATCATGCAAATTAATTATGATTCCCATATTCTTGTTCTAAAGCCGCTTTTGTTGCATCAATCTGTTGTTATTATCTTATAATTCTGTACAAAACAATTTGTATTAGGTTTATAAATTTCCTAATACTTTAAAGCTGCTTTTGTTAGGCGTCAGTCTTACTTACCTTTGTTATCAAGATTGGAGTATAAAATCCATGCATCGTTTTCGGCTAATTCTATTTGCACGGTAAAATATGCTATTTACACAATTAGTATAAAGTCGTCTGACTAACCTACTTAATGGTTAGATTTTATGCCAAATGTGCCCAACGAGAATTAGCACGGTAAAATATGCTATTTACACAATTAGTATAAAGTCGTCTGACTGACCTACTTAATGGTTAAATTTTGTAACTTAAAGTCGCGTGTTGCAACGACCTATAATTAAAAAGATACAAAAATATAACTTTTTATATAGACGTCTAAATATATATAAAAGCAATACTCACGTTGATTGTGTTCGAAGACATTTGAAAAAGTATATGCTATATTATTTACTCTACTATACAATATATTGTCGAATTGTTTTTTAATATACTTGCATGTTACGGAGTATAATTAGTCGTAAAACAATTTTGTTGTCATTGGTTGCTTGCATATTATTAATTATCTGGTTGTATACGCGCGTTACATAGTTCATATTTATACGGTTAAGAAATATGTGAATATATTTGAGCACAGACGTATATACATAGGATAAATTTATTATGTATTTAACATATGTGTGTCGTGTATATTTATTAAATATATACTCCCTCCGTCTCAATTTAATTGTCAGGAGAGAGAAAACACAAAGTTTAATAAAAGTGGGGTAACTTTAATTTTCAACCACACAAATAGAATATTCCCCCTTTAGATTCTCTAGTTTTTACTAAAAAAAGAAAGTGGACAATCTTTTTGAGACATCCAAAAATGGAAATATGGACAATTAAATTGAGACGGAGAGAGTAATATGTTTCACGAAATATTTATTTAATGGTTATTAATTATCCGTTAGACACTTAACTAAGGGGGTGTTTCTTTTTTATGTTAATAAGTCTTGATGGGGACTTGGGGAGATAGTGGTGGGCCACACATATAATATGTTTCTTTTTCTGTTAAATAGTCTATATGGAGAGAGAAACCAAAGGGTGTCCCTCCCCATTAAGACTTATTAACAGAAAGGGGTCCACCCACTTAATCCAAAAAAAAAAAGAAACAAGCCCTAACTTAATATATGTTAAATATAAAAGAGAAGTATTTGGATGTTCGAAAGCCAGACCTCGTGGGATTGTACCTTGTAGGCCGGCCACTAGAAGCTTTCAAGAGGGGAGAAGAGTGTCGGTTTTGTGTAAATTAAGGAGGTGACTAGCTAAATTTGGAGGACAAGTTTAGTTGCTATATAAGCAAATCATTGCCCTCTTATTCTGGTCGTACGACACAACGTTAACCCTCAAAGCCTAAACCTGTTTTGTTTTTCTTTCTTTGGTCCATCGGCAAAGGAAAATAAAAATAAAACAGGCATGCACGCGTGAAACTGATTCACATGCAAATCTATATGCATGTATTGTATACATGCATGCTATACATGTAAATATGATATACATGCAAACAAATCCCATTTATCCTTTAAATATAATCGACAAGTTTATTCCCCTTGTGGGATTCGGTCGTGTTTAATCAAGAACATAAACCTTAGTTTGTTTGTAGTGATTTTCGTGAAACAAGCACTAGCAACTTAGCGTATTTCTTTGACGTATGGTGTGAGCAACTTGTGGAGGTGATTATTTAATCACTACAAGGTTTCAAGAAAAGATTCAAGATCAAGATTCGTCAATTGTTTTACTAACTCAATTGACATAAGGTTAGTAAATTACGTGTTAATTTATTTATTAATTCATACGCATCAAACTAAATCTATCTATTGCGTACTCGTAGTATTGATAGTTATATCAATAAGAAATCCTGATATTGGCATCACGAGTCAATCATTTAATGTTATGCGTACTAGATTCGCTAGGTAAATAGATGTAATTAATTGTTTTATTAGAAAATCATGACAACAAAATGTATTCTTGTCATTAATAATAAATTAAAATCTTGATCTTGATTTATATTACCGGCTAATAAGTAATAAAAAATGGTAGATCTTATTAATAAACTAAGGGCAAATGACAAAAAAATGCATCGAACTTGACACTTTATATGATTGTGTGTAGTCAACTATTTTTTTTCTTATTGTATGTACTGAACTTTCAAATTTCGATCATTATGTGTATCTTGTGACTATTCTGCCAAGTAAAATGACCATTTTACCCTTTGAAATTTGAAAATTTTAAGGGTAAAATGGTCACAAAATACACACAATAAGCGGATTTTGAAAGTTCAGTACACACAATAAGAAAAAAAATAGTTGGCTACACACAATCATAAAAAGTATCAAGTTCGATGCATTTTTTTGTCATTTGCCCATAAACTAATTGTAATATGGACTTCTTTATTTTTCCGGTCTTAAGGTTACCCACAGTAATAGCAAAAAGAACTATCAATCCCTGAAATGATCAATCAATTATTAGTGTGGGGAATCGATTAATCGCATGTGTAGGGGAGATTGGGGTCGTGCAAGCGATCGATAATCGATTGTGTGTTGTGTGTGTATTTATTAAATATAAAAGAGGTATTTTTGTGGGGTATGTTTTTTGTCGTGTAGGTCGCCTTACTGTGGCAACCAATCGCCAGAGAGAGAAAGCTGACATGGCGGATAAAATGAGGGTCAATCCCTTCCCTTACTGTGTTTAGCCTAAGGAACTACAAGAATCCTGTCAATTACCCACGAATTACCGTCACAACTCTCAGAATGGGTAAAACCTTCGAGGCTAATTGTTTGTCCACAACATTTCTAATGCGTGGCTAAGTTTACTTATGACGTGTGTTAATACAAATAGACCGTAAAAATGTTTGTTTATATTTAGCCATCTTGTTATGTTGTTGATAACAAATATAAAGTTATCATAAGTAAAATTATAAGAATACATGTTATTTTGAAAAGTATATACATTTGGTCATTTACATAAATGTTGTAATAATAAATTATTGTAATATATATGTAATAGGTTGGGTAATATTCAAGACCCAAGACCCATACCCATGGAGCTAATCCACAACTCATGACCCATTGCATGACATCATGCATAAAATCACGATGGGTATTATCCAAGACCCATGACCTATTGTCCATGCCCCATGACCCATTGTCTAGATACATTGTATCTTGTTGGGTACCCATGACCCAAAGTCCATGGCCCATGGCTCATAACCCATAACCCATGGCTCATAACCCATAACCGGTTTGAAACCCAAAATCCGGACTATTCTGACCTAGACTGCCGGATCCCTTGGGTGAGGGATCCGCCAGAACCGTGGGACAAAAGGTTTTTGTGCCTATAAATAGTGAGTTATTTTTTCATTGTTTCTCACCCTTCTTCTTACAACTCTTTCATAAATTATCTCACTCTCCTAACCTCTGAGCATTTGATCATTCTAGTAGTTCTTCTATCTTTTGTTGTGATTCTCATACAGGTCCTTCACGATGGCAAGATCACGTTATACTACAAGTTATCCAAGCAAAGGGTCCTTGATTGATTTGTTCATCCACAAGATTTCTATAGCGTATCTTGTAATTCATATTTCACATAGTTGTTGTGTAATAGTTGTGTAAAGGTTTGATTCTACTGATGCGCGTATAACGCGTTCGGGGTCAAAGGAACTTCCTTTTCGTCGAGCAAGTTTTTCAACACCCTAGGCAGTGAACCTAATCGTTGTAGTGTAGTATTGGGTAAGCCTCGGGTATTGATATCGTTCTTTAGGGGAATAGGAATGCTAGTAAGAGATGTACTACGCTAAGGTTTCAGGTTAAGGAATATTTTTTTTTTATCCTTTTATATTTTTTATAAAGCTGAGGGTAAAATCTCGGGGTTTGAATTTGGGGGTTGGTACTTCTACCGATTACTCTACTTATCTAATTATCTAAACTTAAGGGGTAGTCTATGTCTATTGATGTGTGCTCGTATGATGATTAAAAATGTGTTTACCTAGATACTATTACTCCCTAGTTATATTTTATTAGTGGTTGAATTGTCACGTCCTTATTCTTAACGCGTTGTGTCTTCTAAGGTCTTAGGGTATGCTTTTATCCCTAACTCTTTGAGAATACCTTAAGGTTATTGCCTACGAGATCTCTAGGATTCGTAAACTAACACTAAGGTTATATTTGGATATTTAGCCTACAATTCCGCTAAGTGAATATAAACTAAGGTTCACAAAGATTACTCAAGAATTAAAAACACAAAGATGGCCTAATGCAATCCTAAGCCAATTACAATTAAGATAAGAGACAACCAATCAATAATTAATAACAAGGTTTCATAGATCTAAGCAAACACACAAGAAATTTAGCCGGACATGGTAAACATGCAAACATACACACATTCAATTGAAGACATAATTAAATCAAGGGAATAAATAACTTATCTCGATGTAAAATAGGGTATGAGAACCCAAAAATACTGTCCAAACAGGACTACAATCGTTTTAGGGTTTTACTCCACAAGTCTACCTCCCTAAAATTCTGAAAATCGAATTCTATATATAGTTTTACAACTGCGACGACGTCACCTTATAATTGGGACGCCGTCAGATCGCCGTCATTAGGGTTTCGTCTTGGCCAAGTCAACTTTAGGACGGCGTCACGTTGTAGGTAATGCACAACTCGGCAGCAGCAAAGCAGATTCTGGTGGCAACAACCCAGATTCCGACGGCGGCGCATAAAAACCTTCATAAAAATTAAGACCTTTAAATTAATAAAAACCTTCAAAACTTTAGTTCTACATAAATATTAGAAATAGATCAATAATCAATATGAAGAAAAAACCTCTCGTGATGATTACGGTATTTGATCATGCGGGTGTTGCGGATTTCGTGGCAGTGGGTCACAGTGGTGGTTGGTCTTGGTGGTGGTGGGTCACGGCGGCACCTAGGGTTTTCAACAGTGGTAGCAGCTAGGGTTTTCGGCGGCGACAGATTATTTCGGCAAGATGATGGCGTGAGAGAGACGACTATAGAAAACAAAGTACCAAAAATGTAAATATACATAGATCTATATAGAAAACTATAAATCTAAAAATATAATATTTAGATCTACAAATAAAACATATTGATCTACACACAAAAATTGTAAAGATAAATAAAAAAAATCTTAAAAACTCAAAAAAAAAACTTTAAAATATAAAATACCCTTGGTGGTCATGGGTCTTGGTATCTCTTTATGGGGTTTTCTTTGTGGTAACATCCGGCGGTTGACGAACGGTTGCGGTGGTGGCATCGTGTGGTGGAAATGGTGTCGTGTGGT
The DNA here is from genome assembly GCA_019973895.1 of Chrysanthemum seticuspe. Taxonomy (NCBI): domain Eukaryota; kingdom Viridiplantae; phylum Streptophyta; class Magnoliopsida; order Asterales; family Asteraceae; genus Chrysanthemum; species Chrysanthemum seticuspe. The sequence continues at coordinate 360,117,585 of BPTQ01000008.1, read as the reverse complement.
GGTGGCTTATTTTCTGGGTTCGTGGGTTAGATGGTGGTGACGTGCGCTGGTGGAGGCGTTTGGTGGTGGTGTTTATGTGGTGCTGGGAATGGTGGAAGAGATGGAGAGAGTTTTATGTTTGTGTTTTTTTTTGTGGTGTGAATTGCGTGATTAGATACAAGACTTCCGTTTTTAACATTTCCAATTTTTTTCTCTCACATTTTGACTTTCAACATTTCAACTTTGACTATTTTTCTTTTATATGTAGTAAAGATTGTAAATGTTTATATTACACATAGGTTTATAATATCCAAAGGACTACAAATTCTTGATGTTTTATTGTATAAACTTTTGTAAAAGATTTACCTGAGTGCTCTAAACTTCTAATATATTGGAGTACATAACAAAACATACATACAAAAGACTAATAATTGTATCCGCGTTCCACAAAGATGATATATCAAAAACTTGAAACATAGAATTAGATGGAACTATACAACCAATGCGTTATAACAAAATTTTGTAGGGTAATATTATCCATTGACAGATGTACATAAAAACACCGTGAGAGAAACCCCATCTTAACATTCAAATAAACAACAACGGAAAATAGCTAAATGAATTAAAATGTGCAGCCACTATATACTATCTAGCTACCACAACTCTGTGAGTGCTCATCAACATGTGAAGGGTGAAACACTCTAAAGACAAAAGTACCCGTAATTTGCCAAATGATATTAAGGGTTGTTTACCGGCATGTGCACAACTTGAATGAGTAATTTTGCTACTCTTGCATGTGATATCCTATGCTCAATCCCCAACATGCAAAAGTAGTCATGCTCACGGTGCACAACAACTCTTTTCTCAAAATCCGTTAACACAATGTTTTCTTCATCACACTCCCTCGCTAATCTCGTCAATTTTGCCCAATTGTTAACGATATAATCTAGCCACCATTCAACATTTGTCGACTGCGTACTCAACGACACATATTGTCTAAATGTGTGACTAACCCATGAAGACTGTGCCCCATCACAAAACACTATTTGGTATGCGCTTACCTTGTACAATTTCAACCAGTTCACCAAAAGCTTTCAAAAGGATTACAACTACTCTTAGTCTTGCAAGATCCTTTTCTTTCCTAAATTCCCACAATGTACTATCATTGGTGACAAAACCCATGACGTAGAAATCATGGGTATTCAGTTTGAGTGTAACTCTTTTGTCTTTATATTTGTCAGATTTTCACTTCAAAGTTTACCATTGTTAGGGTGGCCCCGCGACAGTTGCCTCATTATGTTCAAGAAAATTTTAATAGTTTTTAAGCACATTATTTAGATCAAAGACCATAAAACTCAACGCATAAAATCGATTTGGTGTTACGCACATGAGCTGCCATTTTTTAAGTAAGTTACTACAGTAATAACCTGTGAATAATAATCCAAATGCAATAAGTAAATAATAAGTAGAAAAAAAAAAAAAAAAAAAACTGCATTTTTGCCCCATGTTCATTCACAAACACTCAAACAATATCCGACTACAACATTTTAAAGCAAATTCAAACACTATCTTGATTATCAAGTTCTGCTTGCTTTCAACGTTAAGGTCAAAATTAAAAGTATAAAAACAGATGAAAACGCATAAAAACATACAAAAACATGCGGATGGAAACAGTTAAAACGTATGGAAATGGATTAAAACAAGTGAAAACGTATAAAGACAGTCGAAAACGGATAAAAACATATATAAACAGATAAAAACGTATGAAAACGTATCAATCAATTGGTGTATCTTTTATATTTCATATATCCCGTCTCTTTTGTTTGAGAAAAAAAATTGAAAAAGAAAAAAGTAAGAAAAGTAGAATGGCTTTTGTATATTTTATTAAATAATTCGCTAGGTAACTGTTTCATATTTAATGAATAAACTTTGTTATAAAAAAAAGTCGTAAATAATTTATATAATTCAAACTTTCGTAGAACTGTACGTCTTTGTCTACTGTGTATGTTTATAAAGTTATTTGATAGGTTAAGGGTGTATTTATATATGTACTAAACTTCTAAATTTTCTATAAAATCGTACATACATCAAACGCATATCAATATTCAGCTCATTATGTTCGTAAACCATAGCTCATTGCAACGCCATATTTTTAATTAATGAATTTGCTAGATATTTGCTACATATTTGACGAATTGTTGTATAAAAAAAATCGTAAATATAAGAAAGTATAGGGTTGGTTTTGCAAAGCGTCGCATAGTTCGGGGGTGTTTTTGCTGTTTTTTCAAACTGCCAAAACGGCATTGTATTAAAATTGTCGTTGTACTCTTTTTTTCCACTAAATTTTCGTTTTGCCATTTTTTTCTCATAAAAACATCAGCGTCTTAAACGCCATTTAGTATATAGTATAATATAATGGATTTACAAATGAGAGTTATTATCATTATCATATATACTATAAAGCAAGACATGCTCTCTTCACATGCCATGTGTCAAAACATTAATTGCTAACTTTCGCAAGTTGGCAAAAATAGCCCCTGAGGTTTAAGTGTCGTCGCGTAGTAAGTCCTTTAGCATTAATTGCTATCTATAGCAATTTGGCAAAAATAGTCCCTAAGGTTTAAGTGTCGTCGCAAAGTAAGTCCTGTAGAATTAATAACTATCTATAGAAATTTGGCAAAAGTAGTCCATAAGGTTTAAGTGTCGTTACAAAGTAAGTCCTTTGTAGCCACGAAAATAGACAAACAAATTTTCCGGTCATTCATCAGTTCCAAATTCACGTCTACAAAAGCAATCCCGCTGCATCGCGCGGGTTTCTACACTCGTTATCCCTATTTATACTAAGGGCTAGTTAAGTTCTAGACAATTCTAATACAAGTAGCTAACATATTTACATAGATTAATCTAGATAATCTCTAGATTATTACTACCAAGTATCTTAGATAGTTTAGTCCACATATTTTAGATATTCTCAAGACTAAGATTTTAGATCAATCTAGTCCTGTCGTCGTGTTGAGATTTTCTTTGGATTTAGGCTGCTAGGATCGGCTAGTAACAATACGCTCTCAATTGGATAAGCGTAGAAGCGTAGCCAAAACGTTACTGCTGATGGAGCAAACTTTGATAATTTTTAAAAACTATGCTAAAAGTCGGTTTGTTAGAAGCGGCAAATTACAAAAATAGCCAAATCTACACCATTTTTTACTACACTCTTACCCTGCCCCACTCATATCTTCACTTCTGAGCGAGTGGGTTTATCAGTTATAATCACGAAATATATATAAGCTAACCAAACATACCCTGTGTATAATCAAATAACAAAAATTCATACTTTATTGAACAAAAACATGGGCAACACACAATTCTTAAATAATAAAATAGTATCTAACACCGAATTTAACAAACACAAGACCCTATTTATAAAAAAGTATAATTTTTTTAAGTTATTAATTTTTTAAATGTAAGAAGAATTGTGTAAATGTTTTATAAGTAATATAGGTACATTCATCTCACAGTATTACATAAATATCTTTGTCAATTTCATAACTACATCAATATCCTTGCTAAACTTTTAAATTCTCATATAGATTCAAGAATTAATTAAATCATAATTATATTAGTTTTAAATTAGAAACTATTATACATCTCTTATATTGATGATAATGATATTGCTCAAGTATATTTTTTGGCCACGAGTAATGAAAGAACATGATAATATAATTACAAAAGTTTGGATATAGATATGAAAGAAAAAAATATTGTTCGTATATATTTATTTATTCATATATACTTTTTGGCCTCGATTGATGAATAAACATGTTGAATTTTGGATACACATGAGAATTTAGAAGTTTGGAAATGATATTGATGTAACTACAAAAGTTTGCCAAGTATATTTATGTAATTACAAAAGTTTGTGAAAGATATCAACGTAATTACAAAAATGAGAAGGAAATTGATATAATCTTGAACTTTAGTAAGGACATATATGGAATCGCCTTTAAAAAATTAAGTAAAAAAAAGAGTAAACTTATCTAAAATATAAGCTGTGAAATAAGGACAAAAATAAGCTTAACAAACACCCTCAAGAAAGTCATTATTACACCAAAATGATAACAAATTTAGATAGTAACCATAACATTTAGCACTAAGAGGAAGCTTTAAGCTTCCCTTTTGTTTTCACGTGTAGTTTGCTTTTTTCTCAATATGCATCCGATTAATTGATGTGAGCCAAATGTCACGGAGTCATTCCTTCGACCCCGCGTGGCGCCCTTACACTGATAAGGACCAGCCATCCGTCCCGCGTATAATAGAGGTTCACTGGTTTCGTCCTGCCTTGGAATCATCAGGGGAGCGACCCCAACTCCCGACCAGTGTGGTGCCGTATCGAGTCTCTACTCGTGGCACGTACTACACCCTTAACGTTGGGGTACTCCAACAAGACCAACATGATTAATCGGGAACCCACGCATTAAGCAACGCTTCCAAGCAGAACCCGACCCACAGAATTTGGCTCGTGACACAAAGCTGGGAAGTCAATCAAAAAGGTCAAAGTCAATGTGAGAGTAAAAAGTCAAAGTTTATTAGATTTGCTTTTGGTGGAAAAATCTTTTACACACTCCTTGCACCCTTATATATACAATTCATTGTTTTCATTTTATGAATCTTTTTTTTTTAACAGACATATCATATCACACCTCACAAATGAAGGTAATTTGAACACAATAAGTTACATCGAACATAATGGGCAAAATCGAAACCGATTTACCAAACAAAATACACAAGATAACAAGTTAAGCCAAAACAAGACATACACAATAATAGCTGTGACAGACTACAACAACACCATACAAGGGTGGAGGGAATCACCAAGGTGAGCTTTTGGTAGACACAACAATATAAAGATGTAGCTTGACAAAAGTACATAAAACATACATAGAAGATAAAACTAAGCATCTTTAAAGGAGCCAGACCTAAACCAAACAGATCTAAAGTCGAAACCCAAGGCAGCAGCATGCCATCGATGACGGACCACAACATATCTGAGCAGAAGAGACCGGATAGTAACGGATCTGAGCAGAAGACAGTGGTGACGGCAGCGACTACGGCAGCGGAAAAGATGGGAGATGACAGATCTGTGAGTAAGGCTTTATTTTAGGAAAAGAAAAGTACAAGAAAATAAAAGAGAAGCAGGTCCGGACGACCGGTTAAAATCGACCGCCGGAGAAAAAGAGATTTGTTTTGAAGGGTTGGGTGGATTTGTTTTAGAGAGGTTGGAGAAAAAGAGAGGTTTTCATTTCATTTTATGATTCTTATTGTGTTGATTATTATCAAGTTGTGAATTGGTTTTTTTACAAGCTGTGATGAGGTTTGGATATTTTTTTCCATCGATTTGTCGAGTCATAAATCTAGGAATGGTTATATTTTTGCTTATTAATGATTAATCTTGTGTGGCAAAATGAAAATACAAAACCAAAACTACGTATTGGCTCAGGATAGAAAGTGCTAATTTTCTTTGTTTTGTTTTCGGTTAGCTTTAAACCCGAGTCAAGTACAATTAGTCAACCAAAACTACGTATTTGTTTTGTTTTGTTTTGGGTTAGCTTTAAACCTGAAGATACATACACTTACCCGAAAGGGTATTATCCCTTACCCTGAAGGGTCCTATCACTTACCCTGAATGGTGTATTCCATTACCCTCAAAAGGTACTATTCCACATAAAACATTCATAATTTCGTTAATTAACCATCTTTATACTTTAACATATTAACTCGAAAATATTCAAGTACGTTCAACTTAATTACACTTTACCAAATTTAATTCACGACATACTTTACACTATATCATTCTTTGACACATACGACTTAACATGTCTTATTTAAGTTATCTCATTCTATTTTCACATATAACACATTCACATATTAACAAGCTTACTTCATACTAGCATTAAGTCGCTACCCTCTAAAGATTCTATATCAAATCACTGTCGATATATAAACCTCACGTACAAACACTTATCTAATCGCATATATAACTTAACATTTTCACACTCTTTATTAATTCACTTATTCTCATATCATAATACATCCATCCTAGCTTAATCACGACATACTAATCATATTAGCTTTATACTTCAATTATATTTAGTACTTTAACTATCTACATTTCATAAAGCATTTCACATAATTTACAAATCATATAAATATGACACTTTGTCACTCGTTTATGCATTTGCTAAAACAAGACATAAACAATACTAGGCTTTATTAATGATGGGCGTAATCGGCGGTAAACTTCGCAGCTAGTAACTTAGTTCACTTGGCGGCTACCTTTTTTTTTAGCGAGTGTTTTTAAGGTCGTCTCGTCTTGTCATGTATCAGTTTAGCCCGTGTTCATTTGACCCATAATTCAACTTTACCTATTTGACCCATGCCCGTTTGATCTGTTGCCCGATCCCTCGACCAGCCCATTTTGCCACGTCCAACTCTTTAATGGTCCCACTCTTTTAATGTTTTCTAATCAAATTTCAATTGTTAATATATTCGCGTAATATTGCACAAAAAAATATATTCACGTAATATTGTCTTGCATTACAACAAAATACAAATTATTATCTCTATACTTACCATAATCCATTAACCAAACAATTCATTTCAAGCTATCATATTTTTCAGTGTCGTAGCTAAGTGATCAGGAGTCCTGTGCGAAAACTTATACGATAACTAAATGCGATGGTTTAAAATACATTACCGCTATTGAAACCAAAATTATGGTGTTTTGATGATAAATCTTAAGTTTTAACAAATATTCACAGCATGAGATTGTACAACGGTAATAATTTTTGCTGAAAGTAAATTTTAAAGCCCCAAATATTTAACGGGGTATATATTCTGGGACTCTTAAAAATTTGAGGCGCTATGTGGTAACACACCTCGCACACCCTCATATAAAACTCATGTATTTTTTTTTCTTACGCACTCCTTTTTTTCTTACGTAAAACTTTGCCGTGTTTGTTGAAATTTTTTCTGTATAAATAGGATTTGCATAAATGATATCCACAACACCTGGTGGTTGAAATTTTAAATTAGCAAATTTGTGTCGATCGATCAATTTAGTGCTTTGTATTATTTGGTCATGAAAATCCCCTCCTCACATCTCTAAGGACACTACTGCAAGACTGCTTACTCATTTCGTTGAACATAATACAGAATCACAATGAGTGTTGGGATAGTCCGAGTAGTCGTGGTTTCATCTCCGTTTGTGAAGTTGAATATCATGACAAAGAAGACGGCGGATGGAACATATTTAAGATCTTAGACATTGTTATAGAAAAACCAATGTTGCGCACGGCAAATAAAATATTTTTAAGTTACCTTGTTTACTAAAATAAGTGGTGTAAGTCATTTATATATGACTCACTTATTATAGAGAGAACATTCTTTGTAACTCCCTCATTAAGAGAGAATAAGGGTTCGGTCTACTCATTAAGTGGCACATATGGAGAAAAAAATATAAACACCCCCTTAATGATTCACTTGAGATCTTAGCTAGAAACCTGAGTCAATATGAAACAATTGTAAGTGTGCCGTATCCTGGATTTTTTAAAATCAACCAAACAGTTTTTTTTTTTTTTTTTTTTTTTTTTTTTTTTTTTTTTCAATCAAGCCCAATATAGTACTAGAATATTTTTCAATCAAGCCCAGCATAGTATTTTTTTTTCCCTTGCAATCAAGCCCAATATTATAAAATTTTCAATCAAGTCCAACATAGTAGTTTTTCTTTTCAATCAAGCCCACGAATAGATATAAGCCCAATATATTTTTAAGTAGAAAAGATTTTTATTCAGTTTCAAAACATTATTCTTGACTTCGTTTAGTCCTTCATTCGAACCTTACAAAAAATCATTAAAGAAATCATGTTAACTGAAAGTATATGTTGTGAAGAAAAAATGAGTATGAAAAGTTGAAACGGTTAACATGTGTTACTCTCTTTTCAATTTAATAACATATTCATTACTCAGAAATTAAAACGAAAAGTTCTTAATAAAAGAAAGGGTTTATGTCACAAAATAACATCAAACTTTTTTTAAAGTTCCGTCCTGTTACGTGAACAATAAAAATATTTCCAGATGTAAAGTGTTTTAATATGCACATTTTGATGTGTTGTCATATTAGGAAAATTGACATTTGTCACTATTTTTAACTTGAAAACACATCAAAATACATACTGAAACACTATGAAAGTTTATTGCACAATGATATTTTTTATTGTTCGCATACAAAGACAAAACTTAAAGTTCGTTGTTATCAAGTGACTTAAACTCTAAAAGAAATAATTTGAGTTACATCAAATGATTTTTAGTACTATTATTGAATTTGATAATTGAAGAGCCTAGCAACTTCTTCTCTAAAAACTTTTGGTGTTTAAAATATTTGAAGACAAGTCCATATAACAAACAATGCTTTTAACTTTAAACAATGCTATATACTTTTATAGTTTTGCCCGTTAAAGTCCTAATCATTATAAAGGTAAAGTTGAAAAATGCAATAATTCTAAATACTAATATACTTGGTTAGTTGCTTTGTCTACGTACCAGTCGTCTATATCAAGTTGTATGTTTATATAGGAATATTTTTTCTTTACACCCGGTTGTTCATCGGATTGGTAATACTTTTTCGATTTATTCAGTTTGGTTAATTTGGTTGAACCGATTTTAAATTTGATTAAACCAAACCGAATAATTGAATATCAAACCAAATGACCTGAATTACTTAATTTTAACTATTATGTAAATTAAATAAATATTTAGTATTAAAAAGAATTTCAAACTTAAATTTTTTTATATTTTTACTATAAAAAAGTTTTAATGTCTTCTTTTTTATATATATATATATAAATATATAAAAAATATATATATTTATTTAAATTCGGTTTTTGATTCATTGTGCAAAAATCATATACGAACCGTGAACCGAATATTTGATTCAGTTCGATTACAAATTTCGAAATGGCAAAATGTTTGGCATGTATTTATGCCAATAGGAATAGCCTTGACACTGATGTCATTTTGATGGTCCTATTTGAATGTGATTAGTGTAGTCAATGCATGATCATATATGCCATCAACAACGATTTACCGATATCTCTAACAATGTGGTTCTTACATACTTAATGAAAAATAAATTGTTGCCGTATAATTCTCATAAACATAAACACGGCCGCCCCGCAACAATGCGAGGGCAAAACCCGCTTGGTAATCAACCAAACATAGTAGTATTATTGTTTTTTTTTTTCCTATTCAATCAAGCCCAATATAGTACTTCGTATTATTTTTTAATAAGGGGGAATCACATATACACCCACTAAAACTTGTATATTTACATATTTCCCCAAAATACATATTTTTAATACAAATTCTACAATGGTATTTATGCATGTTTTGGAGAAATATACAAATATGCAACTTTGTGTGAGTATATATGTAATTGTCCCTTTCAATAAAGCCCAGCATTATTTCTTTAATAGGAAATTAATAAGCCATTAGTTAATGTTATTCACCATATAGCTTTGATGACAATTTTCATAAATAAAAAGTAACATCCCTTCATACACTTTGTAACAGCCTTCAAATATTTATACAGTCCATTAATACAGTCAATATATTTATACAGTCCATTAATACAGTCAAATAGTTATACAGTCTATTTAAGTGTCGACTTCTAACAGCCCAAACCTCAATGATATATAAGCCAACTTAAACACTCTAACACCAATACGAAACGCACTCTCTCTTCTTTTTTCGAGCACCGATAAAAAAAAACACAAAATTAGATAAGTCTATTTTCATCTTCATGTTCGGTTACCTATAGTAAAAGTAAACAAACAAGCTTTACTTCTCGGATTATAGCAATAGAATGACAACTTTTATTTCGATATAAATAGTTTGCATTGCTAGTGCTTATATATATTTTAATTAAAAGTTGTCATTCATTCGTAAAATTACTGTTAAAAAAAATATAAGTGAAAAACATTTGTTCGCCATAAAATTATACACCGGATGCTCGCCGCCAGATTGCGTGGTACCTTTCTAGTTTTTCTAAATGAATTTCGACACAATTTATTCGGGTACACTTTTGATTCAAGTAAATCGATTTGAGTGTTGTGTACTTGTGTATTACAGCAAGTTTTAATTGCTAATTTTATGAAACCCCCTTTTGAAGTCATGTTTGAAAGTTCATCCGGATCGAAACTCATACGTGGTAACTTTTTATTATTATTATTATTATTATTATTATTATTATTATTATTATTATTTTTATTATTATTATTATTATTATTATTATTTTAAGAGCTTATTTGATTTTGGTGGTGTTTGGCTAAGCTTATGAAATGGGCTTATGCTTATCATAAGCTCATGTAGGGCTGAGCAAATGATCAGAATGGACCGGACCGACCGAGACTGGACTGGACCGGACCGGACCGACCACATTCGGTCCGGTCCTCGATCTCGGCTTTGGGCTAATTCGGTCCGCAGTTCGGTCCGGACCACAAAACGACTAAATTGGGCTAATTTGGCCTTGTTGGACCGAAGGACTGACCGGACCGACCACATTTAGTCCGGTCTCGGTCTAAAATTTTTGCCGAAATCGGTCTCGGTCCGGTCCGGTTTTTAAACCGTGATTAACCCTGAGCTCATGTTATAAAAGTTGATAAGGTCAAGTAATAAAAAAGCTATATAATTTGTGTGTGAAAAATAACAAAAAGACAAGTAACCAAGCTCATGGATTCAAGTTGTAACATTAACATAAAACTAAGGACCAATGAATTCATGATACACTCCCTTTAAATACAATTTTTTTTGTTCCCCCAAATCAATTCAATAAGGGGAAATTCTCTAAATGCCCCAGTTGCCCAACTTTATTATCCCAAATGTCCTATTTTTTTTTCACTTCTCAAAATACCCCATGGGCAACTCTCCCATGGGCAACTCTATCAAATATTTGGGCTCACGTTGTACTTACATAGTACAAAACTAACACTTTGTCTGTTGAGCAACTTTGACCTATTATATTGGGCAACTGTCAATTTTTGTCTTTTAGTGAAAAATCAAAATTTATATTTTTAACTTTATAAATACAAATAAGTTGGGCAACTTGGCCCCACAAATATGTACTTTTGGGCAACTATCTATAAAAACCAATTTTTAAATGCAAATAAGTTGGGCAACTTGGCCCCACACATATGTACTTTCGGGCAACTCTCTATAAATACCACTTTATACCATACAAATACACCTTTAATAAACCAAATTACATATCTCAAAAAATTATTTATTATCCTAATACACCTAAATACAAAACACAAAATACCCAAATCATCCCAAACACACACTCCTTTACCACACACACACCTTCCCTCTCAAAGCCGATAAATCATCCACAACTTGAAACAGATATCCTTCCCTCTCAAACTCAATAATCCAACGCCCTAATCCTACTCCCTGAATAGTTCTTCTTCCATACGACGCATATTCGTACATTCAAAGCAATCCGACGCATATTCCTACAGTCAATCGCAGTTCTTCAACATCTCAAGAATCCAACCACGAACATGTTTGATGCAAAGCTAACGGTCAGATCTAGATTAGAACATATTGCTACTATTAAAGGTGCACTGAATGTTAATAGAACCAAATTGTTTAGAGAAACTGTCTTTGGCCCTTGGTTAGATTTTCCTAAGTATTCCCCTGACAACCACTTATACCATTATTTATATCAAAATGCAGTTGAGGTGTCAAAAGTTACTGATTGTTGTCCACCTTTAACTTTTGTACTAGGTGATAATGTTTTTTATTTTGGCCATGAACAATTTAGTCTTCTAACTGGGTTTCGTTTAGGACCAGTAGATAATAGTGAAAGTGACCACGGCCATGTTGTTAAGGGTTTAACATATAGTCCTTTTTTTGATCGGTTGTTTCCCGATAAAAAGAAAACTAAGAACAAAAAAGTTAAGGGTGATGACCTTTTGGCGTTGGTAAAGTCGGCGGAAAGGTGGGAATTGTTATCCGATGAAGATGCTGTGAGGGTTGCTTTGTTGGTGATTGCAACATTTGTCTTTATCGGTCGGGAAGGAAGGTTTAATGTTCCTGACCATTTGCTAAGGAATGTTGAGGATTTTTGTGTATGGAATGAGTATCCATGGGGCGAATACATGTGGGCTCATCTGTATAAAAGAACGGTGAATGTTGTTCCTAGGCATCTTGAGGCAGAATCAAAGAAGCCAGTTCCAAAAGATCCAAAAAAAGAACAAACATACAGTCTGTATGGATTTACATGGGTGTTGAAGGTTAGATTTTACTTGTAACATACATTATTTGTGCTTGTATATATTCTGATGGTTAATCTTAATAATGTGTTGGCATTGTTCATTAGCCATTGGCTTGGTTCCCTAGGCATTGTTCTGTAGTCAGTGTAAGTGTTTGTGTAGATTTAAGGATGTTATGGTTGATGGTTTGGCAGTAGATAAATACATAGAAATGATTTGTAAACAGTTGGTTGAAACCACTGACAATGTGTCTTCATCCACTGCTAGTTCAGAAGAACCCACTGCTGTAACAACACGTTATGTAATTGTATCCCCTGTTACTACATATACAGCCACTGGTATCCTAACCACTGCAACCATAATCACAACCACTATAATCACAATCACTAACTCTTAATTCAATGTATTTGTTTTTTCAGATTTGGATTATGGAGACATTCCCAAACAGCTCCCAGTTCTGGACCAAAGACCCATAGAAGATCCCACGTTGTCTAGCTTGGTCCAAAGTAAAAAACTTTGAAAAAAAACATTATACAATTTTATTTGATCTGGTAAGTAAAAACCCAAAATTAGTTAACTGTTGTATGTTTTTATTGCATTTAGCATATCAGCTTATCTCCTTTGTTATTCAGGCTTTCAGACCACTACAGAAGATTGTACCGACAAATGCCGAGCTGAGTTGTCCGTGGTACATTCGCAGTATGGAGTACATCCGTCAACTAGATTCCCAACTTGTTGAAAGAAGAGAAGAGTTGGCTGACCAACTGATGGTGGAAGAAGAGGCAGGTATGGCTGGTCTGGATGTATGCGGTGGAATTCAAGCCGATTTAAATGTCCCTTTCTGTGACGCCGATGAAGTAGTTACAGAAGGTCAAACGTCTAGTGTCAATGACAAAGCTGTTGAAGAAGAGATTGTTGTTGGGCTTGGTGAAATGTTGAATATGAATGAGCCTGAGAAGGTTGAAGATGTTGTAGCCGGTAATGTTGAGGTTGCAGATGGGATCAAATGTGACAAAGCGGAATCGTCACATACCTTAGATAAAGATGACTTTCGTGCCGAGCTTAAATCCCTTAAGTCCTGGGTTGGTACTATAGAAGAACGTGTAGGAGTAGTTGGTGTATCACAGCTCTTATGTGAGTTACACAGCGTACAAAAGAGAATTGTGGTAATTGAGGATGCTTTAGGAATAAAGTCACAAGATGATGTTGGTGAGATTAAGGTAAAAACCTGTTATTTGAATTTTTGTTACTTCATTCCACCAAAATGGTGTCTTTGATTGCCTAAGTAAGTTAACTTTTTTACAGGTGGATACTGTTGATGGCAACAAACCGTTGGCTACTACCGATGAACACACCCCAATCAGGAGCAACGTAGGATCCGATGACAAGCAGAAGCTGTTGTATGCCGATTCCGATGAGTTTACCGGGCCTATGTCCCAACTTATGAAAGCTGCTTTATCGGGAGGTCTTGACGATGCTCATCATTCCAACAATATAATGCAGGTGGATAACAAATTTGATTTTGCTGCCTTACCAAATTTGAATGATGAGTTCTCAGACATTGCTTATGATGGGTTTGATCCAACTCCTGTTGACGTACGCATATATATATATATATATATATATATATATATATATATTGTTTTTTTTCCCCTTCTTTTATTTTATTCTATTTCAAAATTAAACCCACATACCCTTTATCTAGGAATCGATGGATGTGAATGGTGCGGTAAAAGATAATGACAGTGCCAAGGGTAAAGAAATTGTTGTTTGGCGGCCACCTCTTTGGTGGGAATGGTTTGTGCAGTTTACGCTTACATTGTTAGACCCGTGGCTGCAGCAGGGGCTTTACCGGTAGACAACGTTTATGATCCCGCTGCGCAAGGTGCTCCACAATTAGACACATTGGATATGGATGTTGAGGAAACGGTTATGGAAGGGGCAGATACACAACCTGTTGAAGTGATATGCATTGATGATGAGGATGGGCAGGATGTTGTCAAGGTACATTTAATTATCTTATCAACAAACAAGTCCCTGCTTTTCATTTGATTACTATATACATTAATACATTTGCATAGATAGCACATAAACATACATTAAAATAGTTTTCGACACCTAAAAAACAAATATGATACTAAATACATAAATGACCATCATCATAATCTACATTTTAGTTCCAGAGCTCTCTCCCTTGCTTTTCTTAATTGCTTTGAGTCGTTGAAACAGTATTTCAAGACTAGTAATCCTATTTTCCAAATTATAAATATTTTCAAATAATGTAGGATTATTCACATGTTGCTCCACTGGGTTGTTATCATCTTCCTGCGTTTGTTGCACCACCTCCCTTTGCTGCATCACCTCACTTTGAAACTCTTCCTCTACCTCATTTTGCTGCACTATCTGACCTTGCTGCACCAGCTCAGTTTCAGCCTCCTCCTCATTCTCTAGATCTTCCTCATCTTCATATTCTTCCTCCTCTTCCTCATCAACTCCATAAATCTCATCCCAGTAGAAGTCTTGGCGACGCAGCCAAGTAAGGATATTTGTCCTCATCCACACACTCACTTGCCTATATGAACCATATTCTGACATTGGTTCTTCCCCAAAAGCATCTAACACTGCGTCAAAAAGCAAATCGTTGTTTAAGACAAACTCGTACTCTTCTTCATCATTTTGAAAGTTTCCATTTGGTGCTGCCATTGTTCTTGAGCGAGAATAAGAGAGAAGAAAGTGAGATCTGTGATAATAAGAGACCAGAAACTAGGAAAATATTATGTAGTAGGATATGTAGCAGTAACAAGAATCTTATCTTTTGCATTGTGTTGTACTTCACTTAGAATAAAATACTGTCTTTTACTGTGTGCAAAGAATCTTATCTTATCTTTACAATGTGCTACAGTTGATATAATTATTAAAATATTAATTTATCTTTTTCATTAATACATCACTTTTACAACATAGGAAACATGCAAACTATTTTCTTTTTCACTTATGGTTGACTTGACTGTTTGAGTGTCTTACGACAATTCATTTGCTTCCGAACATTAGTTTCACGGCTACTAGGACCAACATCTTGCGCATTGGCTCCCAACCTTTGTGATTGCTTAGAGTTACCAACGCCAGTTGGTTCTATAACTTGTTTTTTTTTCAATACCGTATATCTCTCTTCTTATGTCTTCTAGCACTTCAGCTGGTAATCGGTAAGTAGGTTCAGCATCTGGTCCATATAATTCATATATTTCAGGAAACATTACCTCTCTTGCTACCTTTATCGACCACTCCCTTTCATCGTGGTTTTCCTCAAACCTAACTCCTTTAGAACTCGACATAAATCAATTAATGTTATCGAAATATGGTTATGAAACTGAAAATGGATAGGAGCAAATATTTGATGGAAATATGGTGAACAATAAGATCATGGTTTCGCTATTAAATAGACACCACGTGCTAAGTCACATGTAAATAGTTAAACATACATAGTCAACTTTGCAGAGGATTTACTTTTGAAAATAATAAAGGGCCCTGAACAAACAGTCATGCTTTGTTGTTCTTGTCCTTAAAATAGACACCACATGGTTAGTCATGACTAAAAAAATTTATGCCGTAGAATAACAGTTGAGCATTGAAGTTATTTAATTGTTTGGATAGTCGAGCTGTTTGTTAAAAGATGAATCGTTTTATTTTTAAAGGCTGCAAATATCAGATTAGTTTTCAACTCCCTTAAACGTAAGAGGAAGCCAGGGAGATATTGCACCTCACCCTATACTACTCCACCAGCCACTACTCCAAAGAGAAGGCGTTCAGCACGGATTAATTGTCAAACCCCATCCCCTCCTAACGCTCCAGATTTTGATGATACATTGGAACCGTTTGTGGAGGTATTTGACCGTGTCAACTTATATGTCTCTTACTTTGTAATACAAACATTAACTAAAAGAGTGGATTTTTAATAATTTAGAATCTGTCGAGAACTGGGACTGGGAAGAAAAAAACCAAAAAGGTAACTGTGCCATGTTCCGTTCAAAAATTTTTGAAAGAGAATAATGGTACTAGGTTTATTTTCCCATGGGGCAATGAAGACACTATTGCTGATCTCCGGTTTTGGGACTGTTTATTGGCTACGGGTGCAAACAAGGATGGATGGCTGAGGGACGAGGTGCGTATAAAATCAGTTGTTAGTATTCTACCATAAATGTTTCTTTGTGATTCCCACATGTTTTTAATAATGTGCCCAATTGTGTAAACAGCACCTTGACATATGGGTAGATTTGCTGTGGCATTTCCGACCATCAGATGCCGACTGGGCTATGGTGGGTCCCTTTTTCACAGCTCAAGTAGTTAATGACTGGGTACGAACCTATTGGGCAAATGGTGTAAAGTACCCGGTGCCTTGGGCTAATGTTGAAAAGGTATTTATTTCTTTCCATATTGCCGTAGGTGTCTGAAAATGTTCAGCGGGTGCGTTATGCTGATGTCATAAATGATGTAGGTACTATTTCCAATAAACGAACCTGACAAGCACTGGGCGGTAGGAGAGCTGCATATCAGTACGGGTGTTTTGACATTGTATGATTCGTTTCCAGCCTTTACAAACAAACGTATCTGGTGGAAGGATACCATGCCTGCAAAATTTCAGTATTGGCTGCCAAAATTACTAGATGAAACGGGAATCTTTGCAGCAAAAGGCATAGATATCAACGCCTATCGGATTAGCTTTCAAAAATGTGTTGACGTCCCCAAACAAACAGGTCAATACGGTGACTGCGGGATATGGTCTTGCATTAACCTATATAGGCTGACTCATAACATGCCATTAGAGTCTGACGATCCTGCAGAAACAGCTCTTGCCTATCGTGAAAGAATGTTTGAGTACCTATGGAAATACAAGATTCAGTATGCTGGTCATTGACTATATTTATTACAAGTTGTTGTATCGTCAACACTCATTGACTAAGTATGTATATAATTGGTACATAAAGATGTTAGCTCATAAGGAATGGTCATTCTTTGTGTATGTATAATCAATTGTAGTAACTATTGGAATGATAAATCTGTAAATATCCAAAATGTTTTGTCAATGTTTGTAAATATTATTAGTTGATATTATTATTGCTTGTTTAAGTTCTAAGGATCACTACTAAAAACTGATTACATATAAATTATGATATTACATTTAAACCAGCTTCCAATCTTCTACTAGCCGTGGTTTATTCTAAACTAGCCGTCGTATCATCTCAACTAGACGTGCTTTCAACAGTCCTTATAGCCGTGGTTTTGATCATACTTGCCGTGGTATGTTTTCAACTAGCCGTGGTTTTTATCTGAACTAGCCGTGGTTTCTTTCTGAACTAGCCGTGGTTTCTTCATACTAGCCGTCGTTTCTTCTGAACTACCCGTGGTTTCAACAGTTATTATAAACGTGGTTTCTTCATACTTGCCGTGGTTCCAACAATAATTCAATCCATGGTTTGACCCACCAGCCGTCTCAGACATTCTTTCACGATACACCACCCATTCTACTTAACCTTCCTTGAGAGTTTTATTGCTAAAGGACCTTGTACACCAGCAATCTTTTGAATCTTCAATAGCAATTGATCTACCATTGGATTTGTTGATATGGTTCCTTGTGGATCAAGCTTCGCTTCCAACATTTTCCTGGCAACAGTTTTGGACAATGGATAGGCTTTATCAATAAACATGAAAAACTTATCCTTAGTAGATTGTACAGCATGTACTCTGGAATGCTCATAAAGCATCCATTCAACTACTTCAAATTGTTTCCAGAATTTGTCCGATGGATTAGGTTGACACATGTTTTTCACTGATCTCCACACCAACCTTGCTAATCCTCCAGTTGGCCCATGCTTTTCATATCTAAAATCAATGACTTTCCATAACTGTTCCAAATCCTCTTTTGATAGAAAGAAAAACAAGCTTCCAAAATCTACGTATCTACTTCTGCATCCATCTGCTCTTGTTATTTCAATCACTTCTCTACCATTGTCAGTGATTATTTTCAAATCATTAACTGGTTGACCTGCGTTTAGTGGTGTACAATTAATCGGCTCTTGTATATCACTCACCTTAAGATACAAATCCATTCTTTCTTCCCTCTCCATCCCTTCATCCAATTTCTGTTTCTGAGAACGCACATTTTCCCGAATTTCTGCCATTCGCTTTTGTTCGTTGTTGATCCAATCAGCTTCTTTATCAGAATTCATAGGAATGAAATCATCTTTCATTCTTAACCAACGTTCATACAGCTTTTCAATCTCTTCGTCCGTCCATTTTTTCAAATCTTTGCCTTTGCAAAATTCCACGTTGTTGAGAATTGAGATCATGAAATTTCTCCTTTGAGCCCTAGTTGGAGGTTTGTTATTCTTACTATTGTATGGTACGACACTTCTCTCCTTCTGCATTTGTCTCGCCCTCGCAGTAAGAACCTTTGACCTTGATGGAACATCTAATAGTGCCCATTCTTCATTACTCCATTCCAACTTTATCATTTCAGAACCCTAGACAAATGCTTGTTCCTTGTTCAATTGTTCAATCACTCTCATAGTCGCTTCATCTTGTTCTTTCTTTTTTTTTCTAATGCTAGATATTCAGCCTTAAAATTTTCATCCAATTGTATTGATAATTCATGATCATGTGAAATCTGATCCTCCGTACTATCAAATTGAAGTTCATCTACTTCAGGTTCAGAAATAGCTTCACCCTTTCCTATGTCTCGTTGATCTACTACTTTATTCACTGCCTCCCCATTCTTCAAAGTATTAGCCAATTGTTTATTTCTAGTAGGTTCAATTACAATGGGAACAGGTGCAATAACAGAATCAGGAATTGCTAAGGTTCTACATAAGTTCAGCAGCGTACCTGCAACCTCCTTCTCCTGCGATGGTTGTGTTACAGTGGTTGTGATAATCGTACTATCAGTGGTTGTAGTACCAATATGTGTATCTGACGTAACTGTTGATGAAATAATCTCTGAGGTTACAGCAGTGCTGTCATTTGTATCATCACTATATACAGCATGCACAACTTCTTCCTCTTCGTCTTCAACTGCAACATTAAAAGGTTCTACCATTTGTTCTTTTCCTTCCTCTATCAATTCTGCTTTTCCAACCTTCAAACCTTTAGCCAAAGGTTTAGCCAAGGGTTTAGGACCAGTGGGTCTAAGTATAATAGGAAAATGTGCAGTACCCGATCCAGTCCGACTCGGTAAGCTTTTACATAACTTCATCAATGTACCGGCAACCTCTTTTTCAACTTCCTTGGGTGTTTGTGGGACCGTGGTTGTCATTAAGGTCGCATCAGTGCTTTCATTAAGGTCAACATCCATGTTTACCTCCTCCCCTGAACAAATGCTTTTGCTCCTCCCCTTTGAGGACCTGCCTTTCTTAGTCATCTTCATTACTCTATTAGATGCACCAAACCTTGGTCTTCTTACTCTCTCCAACACATAAACCCTTTCCTTCAACCTTCTTATTGTATTTTCCATTTGTGTACATTTAGCCTTCAATTCATTAACAACTTCTATAATATTCTCACCCGTGGGATCTGATACGCTGGCATTGGGTTGAGGTTCAGTGGTAGCAGTGGGAGCAGCATCATGGTCAAAGAAGAACATATCCAGCCACCCTCCAAAACAGGTTGTCCTAAACAATTTCTTTCTATTATGATTCAGGTTTTCTTTAATTATTGGAAAGTATTTCAATTTGCTCCTTACAATGACATTGGCTTCGTATTCCTAAGAAAAAAAAATAATAAAAAACAGTTAACAATAATTAACAAGTATCTTACGAAAACTTCAATCAATAAAAAAACGTATACTGACTTCCTGATACTGCGATCATATTTAACAAATGAAACATTACTATCATACTCACACCAAATAAACAATGGGCCAATAATACACAACTATTTAAACTTTTAAAAACCTAGCAATAGTATATTACGAAAACTATCAAACTCATATAAACTTCCAAAGCGAGTGCGCAATGTAATATGCATTAACAAGCCTCAGATCTGTAAAAAAGTTGGATAAACACCAGAACATCAGGATATAACCGCCATGGCTGCAAAATAATGAAATTAAATTGCCATGACAACATACGGTAAATCACATCATTTGCGTATAGTATAAGATAATCTGTCATCACAGCATCTTGCATATCACAAATACATACATGTGTCCCAAAATAAACCAACTACTTCAAACAATTACCTATGTAAAGGAGTTGGTTAACATAGTTGATTGTCAATATGTTATAAACAAGTGGATAAATGTTAGTACTTTGACCCTCCACTCGAAATCCCATTGCCATGTCAAAACCCATTGCTATGACAGTGACATAGGAATGGGTTTTCGTGGGGAAGCTCAAAGTACCAACGTCCTTTCTACAATTCGTGGATTCTAGAAAAGCATTTCAGTTGGATAATCATGAAGTGTGGCGTGTCATGAACATTACACACTATCGTGATCATTTAGATATTCAAAGACAATTTGAATGTATGAAGTTGCGTATGGCCACATTCTTACTTTCAACTTGACTTTCAATCCACAAGTATATCATATCCTTTCCTTCTTTGTTAAGTAACTCCTTTACATATATAAACTATTTTTTTATAAAAATCTATCAACAGTCTATAACAATTATATGACACTCATTGCAAATTACTGGAAATATTATGATATGTAAAGACAATTTATTGTTCCGGTTACCTGATGATGAGGGCTGAATATTTAAGGCTAGAAAGGTGGTGCAAAAGGGTTTAGCTTCCTCTCAGAGTTCATAACTGTGTATGTGATGTTAGTGTGTAATTTTTGGTGTCAAACTCTATATGTGTGTCAGAGAGAGAGAGCAGATATGATAAGAAGAGAGATGAAAGGGTTTGTAATGATAGTGCTAGAATAGTGCAGAGTGAAATAGGGTTAATGAGGCACCCTCACAAACCCTTTGATATCTCTCGCCACCATTCCACCACTATCCTTACCATGACCTTGACATCTCTTTTCTTATCATCTCTGACCTCTCTTTCTGACATAGTGACAAAGAGTTTCACACCAAAAATTACACACTAAAAACACCCACACAGTTATGAACTCTGAGAGTAAGCTAAACCATTTTGAACCACCATTCTACCCTCATCATCAGTAACAAAATATCAAGATAATATAAAGTGATAATATCAAGATATGAAAAAATTAACTTCCCTAAATGGCCCATGGGCAACAGTCGGCTTTGACATTGGTCTAAAACTCCTCCATATACTTGTTTGTTCACGTGCAATCCAGGTTTGGTGATTGAATAGCATGTCAGATCTAGGTTGATTTATGATTCACACAAATTATCCCAGGTCTAACATGCCATTCAATCAACAAAGCTAAATTGTAAGTAAACAAACTATCTGCATTTGATTAACGTGCCTCCATCTAAGATATAACCGCCATGGCTGCAAACAGTAGTGAATAATCAAACATGGATGAACGACACCATATTCAAAAGGGTTTCGTAATATAATACGGTGGTGCCGTAGATCCATCTTTGATCATTCATGTGTTAGTTTCGTAACATAATACGGAGGCTCAGATCTGTATAAATCAATAGATTACATAACATCAGGATACAACCGTCATGGCTGCAATAGTATAGAATTGCCGGGCCATGAAACGGAATATCGCATCATTTGCATGATTTAATAAGATACTTCCCATCACAACCTCTTACCAATTAACACCATATATACATAATGTGTTGCCATAGGATGCCACCCACAATGAAACATGATTGACCAGAAGATGTTAATCATCTATGTGAGTATACCAATCAGGAGTTTGTATTTATATGCATTAGCAAGGCTCAGATCTGTAAAAGGTTTGTTAAACACAAAAACATCAGGATATAACCGCCGTGGCTGCAAAATAATGTATTAAAATTGCCATGCCAACATACGGTAAATCATATCATTTGCATATCAAATAAGATAATCATCATCACAGCCTCTTGCATGTACTAAATACAAAATACATTTCAAACCTTCCTTCTGAAACACACATTGGCAATAAATAAGCAAACGTTGCCCAATAAATCAGGTAAGTAACTACAATGTGGGCCCATGTCAAGTATATGGGAGAGGTTCCACCTGCACCACATTTATTGACATATTCAGGGGTAATAAGTTTTCAAACTTACCCACCTTATATGTGTGAATTTAAATTCAAGTGGTGTTGCTAAATAGGTTACAAAATTCTATCAAAAATGTCTACAAAAGACTTCAGCCAACAATTTCCGGAACTGTTTCCGCACCACAAAGACTTCGGCCAACAGTTTCCGGAACAAAAAGACTTTTGCCAACAGTTTCCGGAACAAAAAGACTTTGGCCAACAAATTGATGAAGAACAACTTTTAATAGAAATGTAGGAGGCTGCTATTAAGGAGGAAGAAGAATGGGAGATAGCAGAAAGACAAGTGCTGTTAGAGATGGAAGCCGAAAGGGAGCGACTTATGCTCCAAGATGAAGAAGTGTTGTTAGAGATGGAGGAAGCTGCTCGGGACAGAGAATTCAATGCATTGTATGCAGAGTGGGATGAGCGCAGATTTGAAGGTTGCTCTCAGTATCTTTACGACGATGGTTACGACTCTAACAACTCTCAAACTTGGGATCACCCGGATTATATTTAGTTGTGTCGCAATTTAATTTTCTGTGTATTTTGTTTCGTTAACCCAACCAGTTTGCACCATCATTAGAGTGCTTTATTCACTTACTACCACTTATCTTACAGTGGTTTGTCAAACTTAATAAGTAGCAACAAATCACTAAAACCACAAGAACAATTAATCACCCAATAGGTTACCAGTTATCTTACAGAAACAATTAATCACCCAATAAGTTAACCCTAAATTATCGAAACCCAAAATCAAACAAGAACAATTACGTTAAAGTTAACCCTAAATTAGCGAAACCATAAATTATCGAAACCCTAAACTAGCGAAAACATAAATTAAGAAAACCATAAATCAATAGATGAAAATACGTAAAATTACTTACCCTAGCCCTAAAAGTTTTTCTGATAGACATTAGATCGGACAGTGTCGTGCCGATGTACTGCCGATGTGATCGGACACTGTGTTCGCTTTAGCTGATAATTGTGTTGAGGAACTGTGTGGTGGCGATGTGGTGGTTTCAAATAAGAAGTGTGTTGAGGAAGTTTATCTTCTCTGTATAAATGTATAAAGGTATAAAGGTTAAACTACTTATACATTTTTTTAATTTTTTATACCTTCAATACATTCAACACTTAAATACATCATAAGTTGCCCAAAGTACAACCTTGTGGGACCCAGTTGCCCAATATTTATGTACTTTTTAATAATAAAAAAAAGCATTACTTTTTGGCTAAAAAACCAAAATTGTCAGTTGCCCAACATTAAAAGTCAAAGTTGCCCAACTGAAACTATAGTACACTTGTACTATATAAGTACAAGGCTGCCCCACAAAATGGGACACATGTCATGTATTTAAGATAGTTGCCCAATTATTCAGTTGGGAGAGTTGCCCATGGGGCATTTTGAGAAGTGAAAAAAAAGTGGGACATTTGGGGTAATAAAGTTGGGCAACTGGGGCATTTGGCACCAAAAGAAGATAAAGACAGTGAGTTTTTTTGTCATTGTATATAATTACCATGTCATAATTAGCTTATGGGGATGATTGTTTAAGCTTATAAGTGGGCTTATAAGCTTATTTGATGTCGGTTTATATTTCTTCAAGGATGTTTGGATTAGCTTATTTTATGGGCTTTTTGGCTTTTATCAAGATTTAGAAAACCCGATAAAGCTCACACTTTTTCACCTTATTTTTTGGGTTTATGGACTTAAGGTGATAAGCACTTTATAAGCCGAAAAGTTTGAGCTTTATTAGCTTTTCCAAATCTTTATAAGCCAATAAGCCCATAAAATAAGCTAACCCAAACACCCCTACATAAGCTTTAATTTTCTGGCTTATTTAATAACTTATATAAGACCACAAGTCTCAAAATAAGCCGTAAAGTTGAAGCTATGAAATATAAGCCGAAAAACAAATAAGCTAGTCAGCCACATATAAGCTTAAACAAACAACCCCTACATAAGCCGAAAAGTTTCAAAATAAGCCATATAAATAGAGCTTATGAAACATAAGCCGAAAACCACGTACTCTGTTATATAAGCTTTAAGAAAATGTTGGTTTTGGCATACCCATTAATGCTCAAGTTATGATTGATTAGTTTCAGTTTATTAGAATCACTGAGCTTTGATTGTTACTATGTATCACACAGGAAGACTGTTAAAACGATAAACATGATTTTTTTTTATAATTCTAGTAGGACATTCTTATCGAGTTTGATTAGTATTTGCTAAACAGACCCGAAGTCTGAAATTTTGTGTTTTGTTTGAGTAAGTGAAGCATCCTGACTTTAGCCAAAATTAGTTGCTTGTTGCTAAGTTTTATAACTACCGAAACTTAAAGTTCAATTTTTTTCCGTAAATCAGTTTCATCCAAGACAAAGACCAGGTCAAAGGCGGTCAAGATAGTTAGCTCCGACAATGTGACGTTCCATGTCGATGAGGTGTCTGCCATGGAGTCATGTGTTATGAATAACTGGATCAAAAATGAATTTGATGGCGCGTTAACATTCAGATTCACAGGCGAGATACTTTCAAAGGTTATTGAATTCTGTAAGAAATATGCAGAGAACCGAAAAACCAATTTAAAGCACGCCCATGAGAAATTGAAGGATTTCAATTCTGAATTTTTGAAAGAGAATCAGAGTAATCTTATCAGTCTTCTTCATGTAAACCTCTCTCCCTTTTTTTCGCTTTTGTTTTGTTTTATTGATTATTCATGCCTATTTTTGTAGCTGTTTGACTCAATTTATTGTCGAAGTGAGTCATTGAACAACTTTTATGAAACAGACATTTTGATCATTGGTCACCCCATTTACTAGAGTATGGAAACTCACTTTATAAAAGGACGCATACAATCAAAAAAGAAGTCTAGGTATGACTAACGCCAAAGTTTCATAATTTTCTGTTTTCATTTCAGGCTGCTTGCCGTCTGCAGATCAGAAGCCTCTTGGACGTGACGTCTGAAGCTGTTGTTGACATGATCATCGGGAAGACTCCTGAAGAGATTAACAAGATGTTCAACTTGAAGCAAGATCTCACTTTTGAAGAGATCGTGCAGGTGTTTGAAAGGGACAATTGGTGTTTTGAGTAAATTGAGTGTTTTTTAGTCACAGTATCTTGCATCACTTAGATTTTAAACCGCTGCTAGTATTTATAGCTAACAAGCTTTCTTGAGTACAAAATATGACACAGTTTTAACTCGTAAATATATGTTGCAATCATCAAAGACACTTATTTAGTTATCAGGATTTACTTCATTCATCAGCAGTAATTTAAATTCATATTAGTAGAATGCTCATTATAATTAATCGATTACTGATAACCAGTTAAAGTTTTCAGTATGTACAATCAAGTAAAACTCAATAATAAGCATATAAATTGGTTTTAAACTTTTAATAACCCTCAACTCAATTTAGGGGTGAGCAACGGGTAAAAACCGACCCGTACCGACAAAAACCAATCCGACCCGGAAACAGTAAATTGCATCGGCCACAATTAGTCTATAACGTTATTTTACATTCAACTAGCTACGTCGTCGGCATTGAACAATATCGCCTCAAATGACCGTTTTCATTTATAATGTTAAATGTTGATTAGGTCAGTTGGGAACCTGAAAATAAAAAAAATAACACGCTATGTTAGCCGGAACGCGGGGGCGAGGCCCACGCACACCCGCCTCCTGTGTGAGAATCAGTTATCGAAATATGATACAATATTATAAAGAAAGAAATTTTAAAGAGAAAAAGTGTAGAGAGAGCATACCTGAAATGTGGGCATGACATTTGCATTTATAGGCAAACCCTAGGAAGAGAAAATTCTAGGTTGTGTCAAGTGTCTCAGCCGGATTGGTTAAAGGGAGCATGTTTGTGTCTGCCAATAGGAATGCTCCGGACATAGGCTACGTCATCCTTTATGGCTAAGAGGAAACATGCCCATGTGTAGTTGTCGTCTGGCGTGAGAATATTGGAGGTCACAACTACAAAGAAGAGTCTAATACAATGCATCTCGACCAAGCTTGATGGTGTACCACTAATGGAGTCTAGCCTCCGCCGGGTACAACACCCACTAGGCTCACCGAGAAGCCTCATCTAGAGTTCCAACAGGAGCCTAGCCTCCGTTAGATATAGGTGTGAGCGCGGTTCCGGAACCTACTCGGAATCGAAAACCGAAAAATGCATATCTTAAAAACCGAGAACCAAACCGAAGACCGATCAGAGTTTAAATTTGATTTTGGATTCGGTTTAGCTTACTTTGAAATCAGTTTGGTTCGGTTTTTATTTTGACCAAGAAGAATTTAAACCCAAATAAACAAAAAAACTAACAGATTAACATTCCTTTTCTTAACTTTTTCCTTAGAGCCCATTAGCCCATTAAGGGGGGCTATAAGTTGATGCCCCATTATCTCAAAACAACTAAATAAAAAGCAACCGCGCGAATTCTGTTACACTTTTGATTCAAGTAAGTCGATTTGAATGTTGTGTATTATTAATTTTCAGTTGCTAATTTTATGAAACCCCTATTTTGCAGTCATGGCTGAAATTTCGTCCAGATCGAAACTCATACGTGGTAACCTTTTTTTTTCTTCTTTTTTTATATTGATTTATGGGCTTATTTGATTTTGGGGTATCATAAGCTCATGTTAAATAAGTTGATAAGCTAAGCCAAACACTTGATTTAGTCTTATATAAGCCCATTATATAAGCTTAGCCAAACACCTCTGATTTTCCGGCTTATTTTGAGACTTATGGTGTATTATGATATTAGCTCATAAGCCCATTATATAAGCTTAGCCACACACCACCGATTTTCCGGCTTATTTTGAGTTTTTGACGATATAAGCCGAAATCAAATAAGCTCTTAAGCCTACATATAAGCTTAAACAAACACCCCTTTAAATTTTAATGTTGATTTGGAAAATAAATGATGTGGACATAACCGTTATATATGCAGCTTAGCTCAATCAACAACGTTTGTACTTTTATGTTAATCTTGTTTCGTTAACTACCATCGAAAGTGAGTATATGTATTAACAATTTGATTGATTGTAACAGAAAAAATGTTGGATCTAGGCTTCGGTGATAGATCAAAATTGTTAACCGCTAATTTTTCATCTCTACCCTCTAAAGAAAAGTGAGATATTACGACTTCTTGTTTATTTTAGTTTTTGTTGAGAATTATATATAAACGTTAATTCATTTATCAACGAATGTATTGTAGAAAACATTGGGTGATAGCAGCGGTCCTCGTACAAGAAAAGTGAGGATTCCTCTACGAGTTTTGCTTATTTTATCTAAAATTCTATTTTTGATTCAAGTATAAACCCTCTTTGTTTCTTTTGAATCATTGCAGTAGAAGACTGGATGAAATAATCCCGATAAAAAATATAAAATTGGATGAAACAATGAGAAGTACGAACAAGTAAGTATACCTTCAATTTTGTATCTTTGATTAGCTGTTTATATCTAGCGCTTTCTATTTTTATTGTTCTTTTTCTCCGGGAGTTAGCGGTTGAGGTTTAATATATTAACGAATTGATTGATTGTAGAAGAATGATGAGGGAAGATGTTGTTGGGCGAGAAGTAGCACATGGTTATGAAAACGGAGAATTTGAGACATTTGAGTTGAGTGATCTATTTCTATCTGATGAAGAAAAATGAGCATTCAATCTATTTATGCATGTATATGTGATTTCTTGTTATTTTGGCGGAGAATAGTCATATGCTTATGTTATGTTTCGTTTTAATTTGTTTTTATGGTTGAGTGCTGTTTTGATTTTCATGATGGCATGCCTAACGAACGATAACACATGTATTAAATAGTGGAGTTACAAATCACCCCCATTCTGCACCATCGCCTCTAATTTCTTTAGTTAAGAACCCAACAAATGATCACTACTCTGGGATATCTTAGCAAGCTCATTATATTTCTATAGCAGTTATCGCTTTGTATAATGAGGGAGCTTTACAGACATAAGATCTTCTAACATAGATCTATATCACCTCCAACATTTATAGGTTTCGCTTGACTTTTCTTCCTTGAACGAGGCTTCTTAAAACCTCCTTGAGCTGTCATTCATAGCAACACTGTTATCTTTATAGCTCCCCGGTTTCTTACCATACTCCCTCGTAAAGTTGTTAGTCAGATATATTCGATATAACCCATGTTGAATCTTGTCAAATATCATTATTACATATCTCATTACATAATCAAATCTTAACCGTATCAATTAAGTCAATCTAAGCAAACACTGCTATGAGGATATTGTTCAAAATTCAAGCTTTTTGCCTCCACCTGTCGATTTAAACCCATTTGACAGATGGTCTATTTTTGTGATTCTTGTGTAGGATTTGGCCACTTGCATTCAAACATGTTTAGCCATTCTTTTTATTCGACCAGCTTAGTAGTTTGACCTATTAGAGATACGCAACCTATGTACTATGTGACTGCATTGTATCGAGTATGTTTTAGGTCGTTCGTCCTGAATGCACATCATACCTTAAATGTAAATAGTATACCAGATGTGTTGGTTGGTCCTATAAAAACTGCATATCTATTTTTACATACTTAAATCTCGAACGATGGAATTGTTAGGCACTGGAACCTGCATTTCTTCGCAAAGTTACTACACTTAAAGATCAGGGTTAAACTTTTATGGCCAAATTCTGACACTCTAGAGTTAGTGATTGTGGTTAACAGATCAAATTTGAAAAGGTTCAAAAAAACATTGTTTGGCGATTTCAAAAACAAATGATACTGGTACTTCGTTTAGTTTTTAGGCAATGCATGCGATGACTATATAATCAAATACAGGACAAAGTTATGTGTATCTTTTTACTTGTTAACAAGGTCTATATTTAATTATGGTTTACAGGACCTTCAATGTTGATATGAAAACTGTTTCCCATACAAGCAAGTCATTTTATTTCAGATGTATGATAATAACAAGGACTGTAAGGGCCGCTTTCTGCTGCTGGGCGCCTTATGATTGAATTGGTAACACATGGTTCTACAGTTTATCAACATGACTTAATACATCTATGAAACCATATCCACTATAAGAATGAAATATCAAGCACAAGCGAAGAAATGATCATTAACGCCCAATTTAAACAAACCGCTGAAAACACAATCCTTGACGAGTGTTGCACCGATGCTAGTTTGCTAGCACACAAAAGTGTTGGCTCCTTCCTTGACGAATCTCCCTTAAATCAGTGAGGAGAATTCAGGACTCATACGAAACAGAACGCATATCAACTTATGAATAGTCATTTTTTTTAGGCTTAGTTATTACTATTGTTTTAGGATATAACTAAGGTCTAAGGGTGTGTTTGATAGCTGAATTGAATTAAGCAGCACTCAACTCCTAGTATGTCACACAAGAGGACTTGTTTGGTATAAACAAACATGATAGTGAATCGCTTTTTTTTAACTCTGAATGGGACACAACTAGCTGTGTCATTCATAAGCACAATAGGTTTTTTTGTTGGCAAAGTCTACAAATTAGTAACCTATGACTAACCTACTCTAAAAATATATGTGTTCACTAGTGAGCTTTCAAAATTTTGAAATTATGACCAACCATTACATAACCACATTAAAAAAAATTGTACCGCTCATCCTCAATATAATCTCAGTTAAAAAAATTGCACCGTTGGTCCTCAATACATAACTTCAGTTAGTCCCAAATACATAAACACCGCCACCCACCACCACCACCACCACCACCACCACTGTCCATCACCACCGCTCACCACCGCCAACCACTGCCACCACCACCACTTACCACCACCAATCACCACCACCACCGCCCACCCACCACCACCTACCACCACCACCACCAGTGGCGGAACTTGACCGTTTATTTTGGGGGGGCCGAATTTATTTCGGGAGGGCCAAATCGGAGATTTGTTTATAACCTCAACTAAATTACCCTTAAAACCTATAATATTTACACTAGGTGCCGTAAATTTTGGGGGGGCCGGGACCCTCCCCTGCCCCCAAAGAGTTCCGCCCCTGACCACCACCACACACCACCACCACCCAACACCACTTACCACCACCAAAGAAACTGTTGCTAGAATTGAAGATGGAGATGTAGATTTTAGAAGAAGATTGTTTTTATAAGTTACATGAATTAGCATTTGATATTAAGAGATTATGAAAGATAATTTTTTTAAAATCTTCAATAAGTTATGTGTGTCAAACAAAGTTTATATTTTAGTGCCTTATTTTTTCAAAAAATAATTATAATTTTCTCAAAAGCTAGTGCGCCAAACATGCCTTAAAAAGGTGATTTCGAGACCGATGGCATGGAACGCCACTCCATCCTACCACCACCACGAACATCACTTGGCCACCACCTTAAGTGGCGAGTAAGTTTTGTGGGTGTTGGAAAACTGGTGTGGAGTTGAGTGATGGGCGAAGTTGGGTATAGCTCTAAAAATAGCCTAATAGGATGAAAATGAAACTTGGAAAACTTAAGAAATTTAGAATCCCAATCTTGGTGTTAGGGAACACCAACAACCGAGTTTGCGAAATAGGAGAAAAATAATTGTATTTCCGATAAAGTATTTCATTGTTAACATCTTTTAAAACAAAATCATAACTCAGTTTTATACTGAATCCCATATCTTAAGCCACATAACGTTAATTCGCATACCATAGTAAAAGAGGTAAGCTAGTGAATCGTATCTCTCATTTTAAGTAACCACATTTTGATACGCCCGCATAAGCAGTCAAGAAAACTCTATAACTAAGATGACTTTCTAAATGAACTACAGTATTAATACCAAGAAACTCTTATCCTTTCTCATGGGATAATCAAATTTGTGACCATGTAATCTAGATGGCTAATGGTTTCTGGGTGGCATTTCAGAGGCATAGATCTCTCTATAAGATGTTCCCCTATGCAACGATTACTGTATCTTGTATCTTACAAACATCTCTTCATGGAGTGCTCAGTTTCGGTTGATGTTTTGTATCAGATTTTGAGGTGGTGGGCCATATGGTCAATCGTCCTAGCAATATCCTTGGCCTAATTTTTGCAGTAATTATTCCATAGTTTACAACAGCCTCTTGAACTTATGCTTCGATGTGGATGTCAAATACTAAAGACTTTTGGTACTTTGATTATATAACAAACTAAGTTTGTTTTGATCTAAAACCACCTAAGAAGGATACTCTTTTAAAGCATAGTTTTGTTTCTCTTGTTTTATGAGTTGGAAGTCGATGTCTAGTTGTATCGATTGGACGATTGCCTGATAATGTCTTGTATAAATCTAGTGTAATATTTTTCCCTAGTGTCTTGTTAGTTTTTTCAATGAAAATTGCCGTTCAAAAAACAAAAATGGATACAACAGAATAGTTGTTAGGTTGCATGTTTACGGTTTTAAAGTGATTAAGAGTAGGAAAAAAAATAAAGAATGGTACCTTACTGTAATTCTGAAATGATGTGGCCAAATTCTTTGATCCATGCATCTTTAGGAGCGTGAGACGACGGACTTCTAACGAGAGGACTTCCAATAGATTACATACGACCCAAGGTATATGGCTGTGCCGCAATAAATTTCTCGATACTTCATGGCATCAGATTTGACAGGATTGTCGATCAAACATGGTGAACATTGCATTGGGGTGACAATATTCACCATCTTGTGCTTGCTTTGAGAGAGGAATAGAGCATCTTTATATATGCTAATTAATGTCAGTCAACTATTGAGGTTACATTCACATGAGTACATTACTCTCTTATGTTGAAACCGTTATGTAATATCATTTAAGTATGCGTTGGGTATGTATTGATTACTCAAATAATCAAATGTGAGATACGTTATACCCCTGTTTTATTGTTAAGGACCGATAGAGTATATGTATAGAAAGCACCTTTTGTTTAGATAGGCAATAATTTAAGAAACTAGCAAGAAGATAGACAGTACATCGATGAAACACTTGACCAACACGAACCTAACAATACAGCGACCCTAAAATAAAGATCGTGAATAAACAAACAATCAAAAAAATAAGCTCTACCATCTCAACCCGAAAACGCTAACCACTCAAGGGCAATCACCTTGTAAGAAGTATGGAACAAATGGAAACCACAACATGACCAGGACCACAACTTTGACCCTTGTACAAAACTCACTTAAATCTCAAACAAACCAATTTGAACCACACAATCAAACAAGGTGGTGGTATGGCGAGATACAGAAAGAGTTGATGGAGATATACCCTCAATTGTTCGAGAACCACAAGTTCAAATAATATCCCTTGATACTTGCTAAACGATCTTATCCATACAACGAACCATAAACACGACCTCACCCGTATACAACAAACTCGAACATCAAACGCATAGCCCGAGACATCACCACGAGCTCACAACCATCACGAGCTCACCATCACCACAACCTCAACCACCACGGCCTTACAACCCCAACGACCTCACCATCACCACGACCTTAACCACCACGACCTCACAACCAACACGACCTCACAACCCCCACGACCTTACCATCACCACTACCTCACAACCACCACGACCTCACCATTACCACAACCCCCACGACCTTACAACCACCGCGACCTCACCATCACCACTACCTCACAACCCCCATGACTTAAAGCCAGCAAGTTATTTCGTCGAGCTATACAAAGTCAATCTCTTCCTCACTCCGGTTTTATAAGACATGTAATCAAGTAAATTTTCTCTCTTTAAATTCACATCAATCATTTTTTCAAGTTAACTAATCAAATTATTATATACATAAATAGGTATAGTTATTAGACACAGTAATAATTTTTCAAATGTAATTAATGATTTAATATTTGTTTATATTATATTTGGTGAAACTGTGTTCCTTTATATACTCTTTGTAGAATGGGATTTGCTGACAAATTTGGCCCACTAGTTTTCCACGTTATTTCATATCTTTGCTTATTGTTTCCTTAATTTTTTATATATTGACCCTTAACTTGCGTAATAGTGCAATCGGTATAAGCATCTTTATTTTTCTTATGTTTTACTTTAACTTGTGTGGTTTAATGTTCAATAACTGTAGACAGAGACAAAGGAAAATTTAAGATACCAATCGTAATAACTAATAAGTATTTTTAAAAGAAAAAATAACAACACGTCGTATATTTTTAGTTGTAAAACCTGAAATAACAACTTTATACATTTGAATTCTCTATTTAACTTTTCACTACCGTAGTATTTATTTAAAGGTTAAACAATTAAATTACTTATATATTCGCATAAAGATTAGAGATAGTAAAATGTGAGCAAGTTTCGTTACTTTAAACTTGTTCCATTTTCACATACTAGCTAAATTCTATACATGATTACATACTTTACTATATAGACAATATTTTGGCATAGCGGTGACATGTAATTTGTGTGTACATATTCATTTGTCTAATAAGCGAGGGGAGAAAATTTGTGGATGAAATTGTAGTTAATAATTACTCAGTAATAGATTATGTTGTTTTTTTGGGTAAAAGGTCAAAGACCCGATAAATATATTATTTCAAAAAACGTTTAAGTATAAAGGATATGGCTGAATCTCATATTTCAGCCTGTTACATTTGCGGAAAAGCTTACATAACAAGATACTTCCTATTCTCTAAATAAGAAAATAAACAACTACTCAAAATATAACATTAAACTCCTATCAAAATAAAATTGCTTTCTACCAAGGCCTTGGAACTTGATACTATACGTGTCATACAAAGCATCCAAATTCCCTAAGAGATCGTATACCTGATCCGCATAGTCATCATAATAATAGTTATCATAATCATCTTCACAATCATGACCACCACCAAATAGGTTCCTTGACTCATCAAAAGTGTTCACAACCTCCTCTTCATCAATGTCGGAATCAATAATCTCTCCTACCTTAGAGAATGGATTAACCCTCTTAGTAGAAGAAGTAGGCGGAAAATCCTTTTTAATAGGATTACCATCATCATCCACAAGAGTAGCTTTTCCATCAATAAGAAGTTTTTCAAGCTCCCCAAAATTTCACAACAACAGGGGTAGGACCAACCTCGTTAGCTTCTATTGAATCACTCACAAGCTGTTCATGCAGTGTATCATAGTCTTAGGAGACTCATTCTTCTTTTCTTTCATCGTATTACCAGCATCCACATCCTTATTCACTTACTTAGTAGGAATACCAAAGTCATCAGCATCATCCATACTAAGGGCATCAAATTTACTAGATGTAGCAACATTCGTTCCACTCGTACTAGGCACATCAGCAGCCTTTTTTCTTAGTGACATGAACTTGGTTAGGTGCAACAGGAGGATTTTTGGGTTGATATTGGAGCTTCTTACTTACATTAGTTTTCGCAAACCCTCCTTGCCCCGAAGCAGATGGACCACCTTGCCCACCCTTCTTCTTATTGTTGACAGTTTGAAAACCATCATTAACACTCTTAGTAGTCTGAATAGGGGGTAAAAAAGATTTTGGACATTCAACAAGAGTATGACCAAAGATCTTACACGTATCACATTGAGGAGGATTCCATTCGTATTCAACCCGTATCTTCTCAATAGTCGAACCGGACCCATCAAGTAGGGGTATTTCAACAGTTAGCCTATCCCTAAGTAACTCATCCGCCTTAACTTCAATCAAGCACCTAGCAAAACTACTACGGCCCCATGATTCCTTGCACATTTGGCTAGTATAAGCATCTAACATTTTCGGCATACCAATCAATATAGCAAGAAGACTAAGACCGTCATCAGAAAACATAGCTAGGGGAACATCATGGAATATAACCAACATCATGATGTTGGTCAAATCCTGGTGTTCAAAGTCCATGTTTTAAGAATAATAGGGACATTTCTAATCAACCACGGACCATTTTCAAGGACATCATCAACACCTTTCTTCGAACTAAACTTAAATAAAAAGAACCCATTGGCATTCATCATAACCTTCTGTATATCATACTTAGCCCACACATTGCATACACAATAATCAACAACAGGAAAAGTAATGTGTTTACCAAGGAAATAACCATAGAGAGTATTCTCATACCTAGTGTTCACCTCTTCAACCACTTTCATAGGGACAGTAAGATCCACATCATTCGTTATCTTGCTACACTCCATCCTACGAAAGTTAGACGTGTATTTCTTAGGTTCAGTTGAAGTAGCACCTGCATATGATGTAGAGGGCTATTTCAAAGCATTCTCGGCATTCTTCAATTGGACCTTGTGCATTGCATAATCAAATCCTTACAAGCATCCACAACAACCTTTTCAATACCATTCGGTTCTATAAACCCACTCGTATCACTCATAGATGTATAACCCTCGTTAACCTAACATCCAACTACATTAGAAAATACATCTGACCTATGTTGCGACTTATCAATTCCCACAGCTCCATCTTTCGATTGAGAATAAAGTCGTGGAGATTGAATCAAGTTATCAACATCACCAACACCATTACCCTTATCAGCACCAAGTGAAGTAGTAGAAACCTCCACAATCGGCACATGGTTAGGGTTTAAATTGTGTGGAACCGGCTCCACATGAGGTTCACAAGTAGACGCATTAAACTGACCTGAAGACGCTGAATTCACATCCCCACGAAAGGCAACATCAGAAGCAATCGTACCAACAGTCGGAGATTGTAATGATTCACCAATTGCTAGAAAGTCTTCAAGCGTAACCTTATTCCCATCTTTACTCCCAAGAGCCTCACTTGTAGAATACCAAACCCTAACATATTCTTGTTGAGAAACACCGGCGTTTCCCAGTACAAAACTCTCCATGACGCAGAAAAACAAACTCTAAAGCAGTGTAACTAAACCCTAAAATCGTACCAGAAGCAGTAGATCTACGTTATCACAACGTAATGTAAACCCTAGTTAGAAAACTAGGGTTTAAACCTGAACAACCAGCAATCAACCCATGGAAACAGTTGAAGCACCATTAATTTCATAATAGTAGATAGAAGGGAAGAATCGGTGCAACCAAAAACGATTAAGAGCAATTTAGCAAAACCCCAAAAAAAAAGATTTAAACAAAAACCCTTAAAATAGTGGAATCACGGCAAATCTGAAACAAATAATGGTTATACACGAATTTAAAACACTATCAGAACAAATCAGATGTAATAGAACACTGGAAAAAGGCAGTTTCGAATCGACTTGATGAGGCTTGAGAGGGAATCGCAAATCGCCTAGGAGAGGGAATCGGTTTAGGGTTTTCTCAGTTACGTGCGATGTTTTTAATAGATTATGTTGTTTTTCATAGGTAAAAGTATTTTAATTTAACACATCACCGATTTTATAAGGGCAAATACTTTATAAGGGCATTATATTTGCCACCATTTATTTTTTGTGTATTGAACAAAAAAAAGTACTTTATTACATTTTTGCTTTTTGAGCAAAAATCCATATAATATTAGAGGGGCAAAAATGTCACAATATACACAAGAAAGCCGAATTTGAAAGAAAAATATATGTATAAGGAAAAAAATTTGTTCGATACTCAAAGAAAGAAATGATAACAAGTATTTAATATTTTTATCAAGAGCAGTGTTTAACTACTTTTACTGTATATGTAGTACCTTAAAATAAAAATACATGTATGCTACTTTGTACTCATTTGATACAAATGAACTGTGCAAAATTCAATGTCGAGTACATGATACAAATCTGCGTTTAATAAATAATTTACATGCAAAAGGTTTATCTTCAATAAGGTCAACTTTATTTAAGGAGTTGATTAAATACAAAATGAAAATTGAAAAAAAAATGTAAAAACAAATTTATTTTGATGGTTGATTCAAATATAAAGTGATAACTGGAAAGAGAAAACCATACATACATTGTCTGATGTAAGTCAAACGTTATAAATGAAAAATCAAAAATCAAAAAGTACAGTATTTTTTAAATAATGTGTTGGGTCCCCACGCAAAACCATACAAACCATAAATGATATGAATAACAGTTTGAGTAAATGACGATAATTGATGAACATTAACGATAGGGGTGGGTTTGCTTGAGAACGACATATAAACGCTAATAACACTATTTGTACTTTTCAACTTTATAAATTTTATTAGAAATGAATCAAACATTTACAAGGGATAGTTTGCGGACCACTGTCTTGGTTGATGACAAATTAAATTCTCCGATTATGATCAACACGGGCATCTAGCCTTGTTGTGATAAAACAACTGGAAAGGATGATCCTAACTATAATACTTTGTATTATTTTCCTTTGGTTTAAATAGAGGGGAAACAGTGGATGCACATAGGTACATAGTAACTTGCAAACTTGCAATAGATAGGCACGTGTCTAGTATGCTAGCTTAAACGTACTTTTGGTTTATCAGATTTGACAATTGTTAGTTTCAATGCTTGCTTTCTCGTCTATCGATAAGTAGTTTGATAACTTATATTCCCAAGAAGTTTCTCGCCCATGCATTCATGGTCTGAGGTTGTTTAAGCTGAAATAAGTCTTCATAGTCAGAGAAACATTTGTCAGATCTCAGTAACTTTGGTGTTGCTTGTAGCTCCTTGTACATCACTCCCTGACACCGCATCAGCTTGTGAAGTATTTTCTTTACTTGTTGTTTGACTTCCCTGAATCTAGACAGTTGGTTGAACTTTATACAACACTCATTGATTTCTTTTATCAGTGAGTTGCACCTTCTGAATAATAATCAGGCAGACATGTTCTCTTATAACTACCAGGGAGTATCTCCTTTCGGATAACTATCAGGGTCATACAATAGTTATATGAAGTGACATTCTTTCTGATATTTATCAGAGACTCTTATGCTCACTGACCTTTATCGGGTGTATTAGGCTATTTTATGTTTAAATAATTGTCATTGACAATTGGGTTGAATTCAAAGACCAAATAATCTCCCCTTATTTAAATATACAAATAGCCTACTTCTAATCAGTAGTAAGTGAGCATAAGGGCTTCTTCTTACTTACTGATTTACAAAAAGGAATTAAATAATAATTAGTTATAGTCTGATTCCTTATTGTTGACGAACATAAAATGGACTCGCAGACCATGAACTATCAACGTCAGTGGTCTGAGTTACTTAGTGGTTCAGCTTCTATATAGAGATAGGCTATTGTAAATAAATTAGAGACGGTTTGACGAGTTGTTCCTATCCAACAGTCTCCTCCCGTTTAAATGTAGGAATAAACTAAATTAAATTAGTTGTGAGTGAGCATAATGGCTTCTTCTCACAACTAAGGTACAACAAATAATAAAAGATAATCAATTCAGTTTGATCCTTTGTTGTTGGTGTCTTCTCGTGAGGTTTCTGAAAGATCGGGGACTATCATGTTCACTGAGCACTCCCTGATGCACTTGATGCGTACCTCCTGAATATATGTCCTCTTCCCCGGATGCTCCCTTTTTCAATTTACTTTCGAAGCTCCAATTTGTAATAATGTTTAATGCTTTTTTCTCCCTTTTGGTTGCTTTTGAGAGTAACCATAACCACACTTATAGCTTGTGTGTCTGAAAGCACATACATTTACAAGAACCTCTGAGCAGAAGTTTCCAAAATGAAAACATATACTCATGATAAGATGTCCTTTTGAAATTTATTTCTGAGTAAAGGTACTTTCAAGGAAGTTATACTTTGAAGTGTGGTTGAATGAGCTGGAAAAGAAGCATTTGGAGCTTTTTGCTATACAAACAGAGTATAGAAGTACTCAATCGTGTAGATGAAAAGTGAAATGAAGTATTGAGGAGGTCGTTCTGAAGGGGGTTATGTAGATGATCGGGTTTGAATGTTATTAGCCGTCATTAAAGAACGTTTATATATTATTAGCGGTCAATCAAAAACGGATATGGATTAAGAAAAACCCGCCCGCTCTGATACCACTTGTTGGGTCCTCGCGCACGCTCATGCAAACCATGAATGATATGAACAATAGTATGAGCAAATGACGATAATTGATGAACATTAACGATAGGGTTTGGTTTGCTTGAGAACGACATATACACGATAATAATACCATTTGTACTTTTCAACTTTATAAATCTTATTATAAATGAATCAAAGATTTACAAGGGATAGTTTGCGGACCACTATACTGGTTGGTGACAAATTAAACTCTCTGATTATGACCAACACTAGCAACTAGCCTTGCTATGATGAAACATTGGAGAGAGGGATCCTAACTATAATACTTTGTATTATTTTTCTAAGTTTGAATCTCTAACTAGCTCGGTTACAACATTTGGTTTAAATAGAGGAGGAAATATGGGTACATAGTAACCTGCAAACTTGCAATAGATAGGTATGTGTCTAATATGCTAGCTTAAGCATACTTTTGTTTTACCAGATTTGATAACTGTTAGTCCCAACGCTTGCTTTCTCGTCTATCGATAAGTACTTTGATAACTTATCTTCCCGATAAGTTCCCTCCCATGCATTCATAGTCTGAGGTTGTTTAAGTGGATAAGTCTACCAGATTACTAGATACATTTGTAAGTTCTCCAAAACTCTAATTGTTTATATCTCCTTGTACTTTTCTTGCTAATTTCGCATGAGGTTACAAAGTGTTTCTTCAGTTGGTTATTGACTTCCTTGAAGTTTGAATATGTTTGTGAAAGAGTATTCAACGTATTTGAGTATTGTTATGCTCAGATAAGTGTAGACACTCAGTGAGTTACTTTGTCATAACCGTTGACATGAAGATTAGCAGTTGAGTATGTTATCAAGTCTTCTGATTTTAACCCTCCTAAGGTTGCTCGCTGAGGTTATACCTCAACGAGTCTTCTTGATAGCTGATCTTTGTCAGATGTACTGATCTTTATCAGGGAGTAAACTTGCTCATAGTTTACACTCTGACTTTATCATAGAGTAGACATCCTCTCTAATTGTATCAGCGAGTGGCTTAGACTATTTTTTTCATTCTTGGTTGTAATTCAGAGTGTATGAAGAAGTTATTATGCTCACTTACCTTTGAAAAGCTTAGGTTACTTTTATGATCGAATAGGATGAGATTGTTAGGTCTAAATTTTGACCAAATTTACCCTTTACAAGTATTTGAACATAAAAAACAGCCTAAGTCACTCGCTAATACAATCAGAGAGGAAGTCCACTCTCTAACAAAATGAGAGTGTAAACCGTGAGCAACTTTACTCCCTGATAAGGATCATCACAACTGACAAAAACCAGCTATCAAGGAGATTAAAAGTACAAGTGAGTATTATTAGTAGTAGTGGGTCAAGATTGAGTAAACATGTTATCATTTCTAATGCACATCTAATATCGTCATTTGCTCAAACTGTTGTTCATACCCTTC
The DNA here is from genome assembly GCA_019973895.1 of Chrysanthemum seticuspe. Lineage (NCBI taxonomy): Eukaryota > Viridiplantae > Streptophyta > Magnoliopsida > Asterales > Asteraceae > Chrysanthemum > Chrysanthemum seticuspe. Next base: position 360,076,800 of record BPTQ01000008.1, on the reverse strand, counting down.
ATGGTTTGCTCAAACAAATCAGACCAGCAAGTGGTATCAGAGCGGGTGGATCAATTCCATGATCTAGATGCGTTCTTGAATGATTGCTAATAATACAAAGTCGTTCTTAAATAATGGCTAATAACATTCAAACTCGATCCTCAACAACTCCCCACTATAAACACCCACCTCATAATCGCCTTTACCTTTATTTCTACAAGATCGAGCACTTTGATGCTCTTTTGTGTAGCAAAAAGCTACTTGATTGAGTAATTTCATAATCTTTTGGGTAGCAAATAGTCATAAGTGCTTCTTCCCCAGCTCTTCTAACCACACTTCTCAGTATTAGTTTCTTGCAAGCCCCTTCGTTCAGATATAAAGTTCACCACGACAAATAGTACTGAATAAATGTTTTCATCTTGACAATTTTTGTTTCATAGGTTCTTGCGCAAATATGTGTATTAAAGACACACAAGCTATAAGTGTGAAAATAATTGTCAATGGTTGCCCTCAATAGCAACTAAAATTGGGAGAAAGAAGCATTAGACCATATGTGAAGGTTCAGAGGTTATTGATGAAGGAGCGTCAGAGGGAAGGAGATGGACCTGTCTTTAGTGAAGGTGAATCAGGCGCATCAGGGAATGTTCAGTAAACAAAATAGACCTTGATCTTCCATAAGACATCAACAACAAAGCTTCAGCTTAAATGAGTTTATTTTATTGCTTGTTTTTGTAACTCAGATGTGAGAAGAATCCATTAAGCTCACTCACATATGATTATATTAGGTTATTTAGATGGTAAACATGAGGAGACATTAGACTAGGATCAGCTGACCAAACTGTCTTTTTAAAGGTACTTAGGATATCCTATATTAATGAACGATGAACCCACATAGACTCTTATCCCAAGAATATGAAAGGTTTGCTTGAACTTGAAAATTTAAGGCTTCAAAGTCTATTTTGCTTCAGCGACATTAAAGAGTCAACACTATGTTTCAAAGTCTATTCCGCATCTATCCTTTGTAAATCCTTAATTCATTTCTAATAAGATTTATAAAAGTTGAAAAGTACAAGTGAGTATTATTAGTAGTAGTAGGTCAAGATTGAGTAAACATGTTATCATTTCTAATGCACATCAGTAGGGCTGTAAGCTAACCGGACGAACACGAACGGAGCCTTGTTCATGTTCGTTCATTTAATTTTAACCAAACAAATAAACGAACATAAACGCTTAAACGGACAAATTTTCTTGTTCATGTTCGTTTATTAAAAAAATGAGTTGTTCGTGTTCGTTTATTAAGACACTAAACGAACGGTAAACGAACGAATATAAATGAACATAGACAAACAAACATAAACTTTACTAACTTATGCACGATATATTGTTTTATAAGCGTTAGTCTGTTTAAACAAATCAATTTTAAAATTGTACAATTAAAAAATATGATATACGAATATAAATAAATAAATAAACATAAACGAACGTTAACGAACGCATAATCGGACGTTCACGAACATAAATGAACGGACGCAACTTTTGTTCATGTTCGTTCATTCAACAAAACGAACGTAAAATATGGTTCATGTTCGTTCATTTAATAAATAAACGAACATAAACGAACTTTTTACCGAACGGTTCATGAAATGTTCACTGAACGTTCAGTTCGTTTACAGCCCTACACATCAGTTATCGTCATTTGTTCAAACTGTTATTCATACGCTTCATGGTTTTGCTCAAACAAATCGGACCAACATAATGGAACCTATTGGCCAAAGTAACCCATTTCTAATATGCAAACTAAAAGCAACGCAGATTTGCAAAGCAAAAAGTAGAACCAATTATGCAAAAAGAAATTACAACCGCCTCAAAATAAATATCTACTTTATAAATGCATCAAGTTTTAAAAAATTTCACTAACTATATATTTCATAAATCAAATATCATATTCACTTATAAAGTCTTTTTTAATTAGCTAAAATGCAAAATGAATATTTATTTTGATATATCTACGAGGTAGATTATATCTACCAAACTACAACTAGTAGAGCAAATGTCATTAAAACCCTATATATTACTCCGTATGTTCTAATTGTTGAAAAAGCCACTACATTTTTTCTTTCGTTGAGTAAGTCACTAAACTACAATCTAACTACTCAAAAAGCTATTTTCTTTCTTCCCCGACCTTGCACAACATGACGCACCTCTCATTTTTCTAGCCAAAAAACAGTCTCGTACACAAACAAGCCAGGATTGACCACCTTTTTCAGCTTGGATTTGTAAAACACTCAGACATACTCATGCAGTTTTGACACAAATGTGTGTGTTCCCTAATGTGTTGAGTTAACGTTTGTGTTGATTGGATATGCATATGAATATATGATGGTGGTTAAACTGGTGACGTTGTGGAGGTTGCCGGATTGTATGAAAATGGTGACGGAAAGTCGGAAAGTCACCTGAGTATAGTGGTGGTGTTCTTAGGGGGGTGGCAATGGAAACGGTTTGGGCTCGGTATGCCCTTATGCCGAGCGGCAACACCGGCGCCTGTTGTGCGGCATGGTTCGGTTTGGAGCAAGCACGACAGAGTTTGCCGATTTTGTATGGAGAGGAGCGTGTAAAAATATAGCCGTTACACGGCTTTAAAACTTGACCGTTGCAAATTTAATTAAATAAACAATTAAATAAATAAATAAATAAATAAAAATCTCTTTATAATTATACACATAATAACCAATAGCAATTCATATTTTATTTCAAATCTCATTCTTTTTACACAAACAATTCAACTACGAAGCATGCAGTGGTTTAAGACTTAGTATACCTCGATAACTAGTTATTTTCTAAGTTTTATGTAATTTTGTTGTAATTCTTAATGAAATATTATGTTTTTATTAAATTGTTTAATATAATTATAAATATAAAAAATAAAAAAAAATAAAAGTAAGGTGGTGTTTGTTTTTTGAAAACTGTCTTTTAATAGCCTCTTAATCTGACTCGTTCAGACGCAGTCAGGCATTTTGGCCGTTCAGACCGTTTGTTTTTTTTTTACCCGTTCAGACGTAGTCAGAGGCAGTAAGATCTTAATGGTCTAGACCTGAGAGGTGTGTCTTAATGCATCTGGTTGCCTCTTGTTGACACAAAAATAACCAAAAAAAATAAATTAGTACGAGCAAGTAAATGTGCGGTTCAAACATGAGTTTTTTTCCCGTTAAGATGCGATCAGATTCAGACATTTACGCCTCAGATTCAGATTCAGATGTGCAGTTCAGATTCAGATTTAGAGCCTCTTAAAAAAACAAACACCACCTAAGTGAGGTATGGAATCATGGTTGTCACTAGAAATATATGGTGAGGTATGAGTAAAGTATAAAATTAGATGGAATGATATTATTGATGAGTGATAAGACATGATTGATGTATGGGATCATCGTTGCGAGTGCTGCTCTTAGAGAGGATTGAAAAAGTCAAAGATTCTCGAATGGCTATTTGGACAAAAAAGCAGTGGTTCTGACAATTTGGGTAAAACACATAGGGTTTTTATTGATGACGTTTGCCCTAACTGATACGTGTACAATTTATATATGGTTAGTATTTTGTGCTTTTTGGCAACAAGTTTTTTAAACTATTTTTGATTATTTACTATTTAGCATTTGAATATTAAAGTTTGTTGTGATAAGCATTTAACATTTTTTTTAAATACTATATTTTCTTAAATGTTATTTTTTAAATGTTCATTTCTCAAGTATTTATTATTTTGTATTTAATATTTTATTTTGTTTAAATACTACCTTTATGATTACAGCAATATAATCATTCAAACGATTATTATAAGTCGTGAAAGAAGATAATCGACCTCAAACAAAACAAATTAAGCGAATGGAAAAAATCTCTATGAGTGCTTATTCTTTTCCTTCTAATATCTATACTTGCTTTCTCATGCCAATTACTTAGGGGGCGTTTGGTTCACAGAATGTTTTTGAAGGAATTGTAATCTTTGGAAGGAATTGTAATTTGATTTAATTGTAATTTAAAGAATTGGAATGTGTTGTAATTGTAATGTGTTGTAATTGTAATTGATGAAATCTGTCAATGTGTTTGGTTGACTCGCAACGTAATGTAATTCAATTTTTTTTATAAAACTTAAAAAGCTAATATAATAACGATAATAATAATAATAAATAGTAATAATAATAATAATAATAAAATAATAATAAAAATAAAAATAAATAATAATAATAATAATATACTAATAAAAAAGAATATTAACAACAAAATAATAATAATAATAAAATAATAAAAATATAATATTAATAATAAAAATAAAATAATAATAATTATTATTATAATAATAAAATAATAATAATTAAAATAGTAATAATAATAATTAATAATAATATAATAAATAGTAATAATAAAAAAATGATACTTAATAATTAATAATAATAATATTAAAAATAAATAATAAATAATAATAATAATACATTATTATTATTATTATTATTATTATTATTAAATAATAATAATAATAATAATAATAATAATAATAATAATAATAATAATACATTATTATAATACTACAGACTGAACTTCTTCGGCAGTCTGGTGTTGGTGCTACTGGATCTTCCTTTGATGATGCCCTGCATGTTTTTAACGAGAAAATGGAGACCGACCTTTTGGGTAGCTCTTGTGAAATTGCTGCCCCCAAACTCATGAAGAAATTGGCAGATTTATATTTCGCACGTGTCACCAAAGAGGCTGAATCCACCTTCTGCTTATCTACTAGACAGATGGCCCTCTGGAGATCGCAAATGGAAGACCATACTTCAGACTGGCTCAGAGTGGTCCCGATAGCTGGGCTGGGACAGACTATGAATGCCAGAACTTACAGATGTGTACTATGTTATCGGCTAGGCGTTCCCCTCTTCTCAGTTCAGATGCCGTGTTCAGCTTGCTCCAAGGTTTTCACAGGGGATATTTACGGGGACCATGTTGTATCGTGTGCTGGAACTATTGGTATTAAACATCGGCACAACATAGTGCGTGACACTTTGATTGATATCTGTTCTCGATCTGGGGTCTCAGCTCGTAAAGAGGTTGACATCGGATTAAGTGGAGAAAGGGAGCAAGTCTTACGGCCAGCAGATATCTTGCTCTATTCTTGGGATGGAGGGCAGGACGTATGTGTCGATTTGACGGGGTCGTCCCCCCTCACACAAACTGGTATGATGGATTTTGTGCCAGGTCGTGTAGTGATTGACGCCGCAAAACGTAAGCGCATCAAATACGGAGCCAAATGCATAGACATTGGATACGGGTTCACCCCTTTCTCATTTTCCTCCTTAGGAGAACTTGAGGCTGATGCGGTGACCTTACTTAAGCGAATCCGGAAGTTCTCTATAACTCAAGACATTGGAGCGCGTGCGGCTACTCATATCTTCAGTAGGATTAGTTTTGCTATTGCTAAAGGTGTGGGAGCCCAGATTGTTTCGAGGCTCCCCACTAATTTCTTGTAATCCACTGGTTTTGTTTCTAATGAAAGTGACGTTTTAATAAATAAAAAAAATAATAAAAATAATAATAATAATAATAATAATAATAAATAATAATAAATAATAGATAATATTATTATTATTAAATAATAAATATAATAATAATAATAATAATATTGATACAATTATAATATTATAATAATAATAATTAATAAAATAATAATAATAATAATAATAATAGTAAAATAATACTAAATAATAAATATAATAATAATAATAATAATAATAATAATAAAATAATAATAATAATTATAATAATTATAATAAATAATATTACTTAATAATATTATAATAATAATAATAAATAATATTACTTATTATTAATAATAATAATAATAATAATAATAATAATAATAGTATTAAAAATAATAATAATAATAATAATACTTTTTAAATAAAATAGTAAATAAAAATCATAAATTTAATATAAAATAATTATTAAAAAAATTAATTATTTATTTAGATATTTATATATAATATAAAAATAATTATTATAATTGTTATTTATTTTTCAAATTAAATAATATAATAATAATAATAACGATGAAAGATAAATACTGATATTTAACTCGTAAAAATCTGAATTACAACACATTCCATCAAGTTTGCTATGTAATCTGAATTACATCACTGGACGTAATTGGTTGTAATTCAATTACATTACGTTACAAACCAAACACCCGATGTAATGTAATCTGAATTACAATTCCATCCATCCTGCCAACCAAACAGGATTGTTATGTAATTCAGATTACAATTACAACAGATTATATCGAATTCCTTCGAACCAAACGGCCCCTTATTCGTTCTTTCTCGTATATTGTAATTGAGGCTCTAACCCATGACTGTTTTTTAGGGAGTGTAAGGTGAGCAACCGCTCAGGGCCTTAAAATTTTTAAGTGCATCAAAATTTGTCCCGTTAATAATTATATGGATGTATGTGTATACATATTTTTCATAAAAAAAGTATTTAGATGAGAAAATATCTTACATGAGTAATATGTTAAAACGTTTAGATAACTAATTGTATTATATATTATAAACGGTGCAACATTATATATAACATATTCCTTATCGAAAAGCCTTATTATTTAATTTCCTCCTGGGCCCTTAAAAATTTCATAAATTCATAAGACGGCCCTAACCCAACATTTCAAGCATTTTGTATGTTTTTCTTTGTTACTCTGTCCATTCGAAAATATCACACGTTTTTAAGAAACTACAACGATTTCGTTATTTATCATTTTTTTTTTTTTTTTTTTTTTTTTTTTTTTTTTAGAAATATTTTGATAAAAATGAGTGCAATATATGATAGAAATGATCGAATATTTAATTATCTGCTAGGTTTTCCTACTTTCTATATCGAGTCGTTGTTAATTAGTTGATGCTAGATAATTAGATATAACATGATATGATCCGAAACGTATCGCAAAATGAACCCCGTGACTTGTTAAGTGCTTCGATCTGACGTGATGACTATTTCTTATGTCTGTTATTTGCATGCATGTACTCCATTAACACCTTTTTAACTCCCATGCATATATACTAGTTGTCTAGTTTATGCATGCACTTATATTTTTATCTGTTATTTAAGTTGTAATTTTGCTTTGAAGAAAATAGGAATGAAAAAGAAAGCTAGCTATCAAATCAATTTTTTATCCAGTTTTTATGAGATAGATCATCTCAAATAGGTCACTTAGCATAACACTAGAAGAGTAATTTCTTCAAATCTTTGACCCTTTGCCACAAATTAATTAACACACAGAATATTTGGTTCCACACGCACCTTTAGCTAATTAGCTCCTCATAAAGTCAACTTTTTTAACTTCTAGATTTCATAGTCAAGTACTTCACTAACACAGAATATTAGTTTTTATACTTTTTTTAGCTAATTAACACAGAATATTAGTTTTTCTAGTATTTGGTTCACTTTTAGCATACAGTCGTTGTTTTAGTACTTCACTTTTTTCAATAATACAAAATATGTAGACACTTATCAAGTGGTAGCTAGTATCTATCTAAAGACAATAATTATTGAACGATCAGGCCATAATAAAGTATACTAACTACTCAGCCATCATACATAACTAGCAAGTGCAACACTAAAACAAAATCGCTATTTTCCATACACTAGACCAAACAGCACTTTTCCAGTCGACGTTTTTTAGCTAGTCCCTACGACAAGTCGTATGGATAATATTATGCCTACGACATGTCATAGGCACTCACTTGTCGAGAATGCCCCGTCTGCGATTACTGTGCCGACGACATTCTCCTACGACAAGGTGGGGCCCACACCCTTTTTGGTCAATGGTTTTGTAATTTCGGCTATATATTTCCCTACGACATGTCGTAGGGATAATAAAGATAATTAATCACTTTGATTAATTAATTCATCCTTATCCTTTATTATACCTACGACATGTCGTCTACGTATACTTAGTATAGATGTCGGTATAATAAAACCGAACTAAGCATGCTAATATTATACCTACGACATGTCGTAGGCATAATAAAAAAATTAAATTAGATTCTTTGTTTCCCTACGACATGTCGTAGGGAATTATGCTGAACCATTGCTGCATAAACACCTGCACAACAGCTGTTTCCCAGACTTTTTCCGGAAATATTTCCGGAGAAAATCAACCAAAACCTGTATACAAACCAAAACCTGTATGCAACCAATTCCAAATTCCAGTATTCAAAAACAACTTATAACGGCCAAAACGGCATGAACACTTATATATAATCGCTAAACACCCTCAAAATACATCAAAACAATACAAAGTCTACAAAACGGGTGTTATAACATCTAAACCTAGCTGCCATAACCACAAATGTGGCAATATCCAAAAGGTTCAAGTCGCCAAAATGTTAACTATACGATAACAAGATATGGGTCGACAAAATATAGTTCACATGATAAGTAACACAAACTAACCCATATACCTCGATCTAATGCCCCTCGTCATCAGAATCGCTACCATCCTCCTGATCACCACTCCCGCCCGCGCTACTCTCACTAGCACCAAATTAACTGTAAAAGTACAAGTTAAATAACATATATAAATTTATAACCAAATTAACACAAGCATTTAACAAAGTTGGGCTGAAAACATTCAAAGTTATACCGAAGGGACGAAAATATTCAAATTGTTTGTGGCAAACAAGGCAATTGAGAACTCAATCACTGATAAGCCGAATGATTTCTGCATAACCAAAAGACCTTTGCAATGCAATTATGCTATACTTGTGTGTATACAAGACCACACGGCAAATTAGCCGATTACACCTGATTGTGTTTAAGGGCTAATGTAATTATGACAGTTGGCCCGTCTTGTGTTATTTACTTATTTTGATAAGTGAACATGTTCAAGTTGTCTTTTAGGGGTTGACATAAATAAAACAAACACTTTTCGGTGTGGGCTAACTAAACCAAACCCAACACCTTGTGGCGTGGGCTGGAAACAAGCAAAACTAAACACCCTAAATGGGTTGTGTTGGTAAACCATATAAGCAAACCCAAGCGCACCCTAAGTGCAGAAAATAAGCAACGAATCTCACCCTTTTGGGGCTGAAATCAGCAGCTCCCAAGTGCACCATTTGTGCAGAAAAATAAACAACAAAACACATCCTTTAGGGGCTGAAATCAGCAGCTCCAAATGCAGTTTTTGGGCACAAAAATCAGCAACAAAACGCACCCTTTAGGGGCTGAAATCAACAGCTCAAAATGCAGTTTTTGTGCAGAAAAATCAGCAACAAAACGCACCCTTTTTGGGGTTGAAATAAGCAGATATAAACGCCCATGTTGGGCTGAAAACATGCAGAACCAACACCCCCTGTTGGGGCTGTGTTACAGCAAACAAATGGCCATTGATGGGGCTGTGACACGCGAATATAAACCCCCTATTTGGGTGGTATTTCCAGCCGAGAACCAAACAAACAAAACACCACTCTTGTGGTGTCTAGCTATTATAGCAGAAGCACAACAAAACCACCCTTGGTGGTGCAAGTCGTGCACCTATTTGCATAGACTTAAGAGGGGTGAGCATTTAACTAATTCAACAAACTACCTCAACTACTGTACTTGCAACTAAGTGCAGAAAATACATTACCTATGTCTCTGCTGTCTCGGCTCTCGCTCTCGGCTGTCACTCACAGCTGTATAAAAAAAACAAAAAACAAAAAGCAAAATGAAAAAAAATAAAAATTGCTAGCATAAATTAACAATTAAATTATATTACGTTTTCTAACAAAAAAACAACAATTGCTAACAAAATTATAAATACCTTTAATTCGTTAAATAAGAAAAAGTGGGGAATAAGAAGAAGAAGAATTAAACAAGAGATGGGTAGAAGAAAGAATTAAACATGGCACAGTAGTGCTCGTGTGGTGGTTTGCTGTGGTGGTGCACTGGTGAGAAGGTGGAGACGGTGGTGCTGGAGGTGTACTGGTGGTGGAGACGGTGGTGCTGGATCTTATGAAGGTGCTGCTGCTTGATGTAAAAATATTTTTGTTAAGTGTTATATTAGACCAGATCTGGTTTTGAGCTTTTTTAATATACCTACGACATTTCCCTACGACATGTCGTAGGTAAAATTAATTTTTTTGTCGCTGTCTGATTTGGCGGGGTAATGAAAATTTTGGGCGGATGTATGAATATTTTTATGGAAATAAATCCTTACGACTTGTCGTAGGTATTTAAAATTTTTATTTAATATAAAAACTTTTATTTAATATATAATAAAAATTAAATTAAATACATTATAGAATTAACAAATTTAATTTAAAATAAAGAGTTTTATTTAATATATAATTAAAACTTAATACTTTTATGAAAGTAACTAATTTAATTTAGACTTAATACTTTTATAAAATTAATTAATTTATATATAATAAATTTTAAAAATAAATGAGTCGAGTTGTTATGGATATACATAACATGTTAAACGGATGAGTCGAGTTGTTATGGATATACATGACATGTTAAACGGATGAGTCGAGATGTTATGGATATCCATGACGTGTTAAACGGATGAGTCGAGGTCTTATGGATATCCATGACATGTTAAACGGATGAGTCGAGTTGTTATGGATATCCATGACATGTTAAGCAGATGAGTCAAGATATTATAGATATGCATGACATGTTAAATGGAAGAGTCGAGATGTTATGGATATGTTCAACGGATGAGTCGAGATGTTATGGATATCCATGACATGTTAAACGGATGAATAGATATGTTATGGATATCCATGACATGTTAAACGGATGAGTTGAGATGTTATGGATATCCATGACATGTTAAACGGATGAGTCGAGTTGTTATGAATATGCATAACATGTTAAACGGATTAGCCTAGTTGTTATGGATATTCATAACATGTTAAACGGATGAGTCGGTATGTTATGGATATACATAACATGTTAAACGGGTGAGTCGAGTTGTTATAGATATACATAACATGTTAAACGGATGAGTCGAGATGTTATGGATATCCATGACATGTTAAACGGTTGAGTCGAGTTGTTATAGATATACATAACATGTTAAACGGATGAGTCGATATGTTATGGATATCCATGACATGTTAAACGGATGAGTTGAGATGTTATGGATATCCATGACATATTAAACGAATGAGTCGAGTTGTTATGGATATACATAACATGTTAAACGGATGAGTAGAGTTGTTATGGATATACATGACATGTTAAACGGATGAGTCGAGATGTTATGGATATCCATGACATGTTAAACGGATGAGTCAAGGTCTTATGGATATCCATGACATGTTAAACGGATGAGTCGAGTTGTTAAGGATATCCATGACATGTTAAACGGATGAGTCAAGATATTATAGATATGCATGACATATTGAATGGAAGAGTCGAGATGTTATGGATATGCATGACATGTTAAGTGGATGAGTCGATATGTCCTTTGTCATGTTATGGGTATGCATGACATGCTAAACGATGAGTCGAGATGTTATGGATATGCATGACATGTCAACGTGACGCCTGTGGAGATACATGACATGTTAAATGGATGAGTCGAGATGCTCTGTCTAATTTCATTCAACGTGACAACTTGGTTTAAAGTAATTCGTATGCTTTAATGGTTAAAGTAATTCGTATGCTTTAATATTAGACGCTTTTCGACTTTGATGTTTAAACTTTTATCGATTTGTAATGTACTTCGTACGTTTTGATGCTAATATATCCCTACGACATGTCGTAGGCAGTTATTCAAATACAAAACCATTAATAATGCCTACGACATGTCGTAGGGATTTAGAAGCGGGCTAAAATGCCGCCCAAAAAATGGATGAAATGTTGAAAGCCAAATTTTACCAGTAATAATGCCTACGACATGTCGTAGGGATTTAGAAGCGGGAAAAAATGCCGCCCAAAAAATGGATGAATTGTTGAAAGCCAAATTTGCCCATTAATAATGCCTACGACATGTCGTAGGGAAATAACAAACCACAACATTAATCAACACTAATCAAACGTTATTTACCCTAATAATTGCATGTGTTTATTTTACCGACGACATGTCGTAAGGATTTAGAAGCGGGAAAAAATGCCACAAAAAAATGGATGAAATGGTCAAAGTCAAATTTGACCATTAAAATGCCTACGACATGTCGTCGGCATTTTATTGCTATAAAAATTCAACGCTCTTTGGTCTCGTTCAACCCCTTTTTTTGTCGCTTAGTGTATTTTCCCTACGACATGGTGTCGTCTGGATTTGCTTTGTAGCCAGTTCTCCTTTTTCTTGTAGTGATAGCATCTTATTAATTATGAGAGAAACCTGAAAAGTTTAATTATTCTGAGCATGATTCATGAAATGTGTCTCGAAACATGGTGAAGACCAATGTGTTAAAACCCGGGTCCTGAATCGATCGGGTCACTGGGCCATCGGTTCAACCGGTTTGACCACTGAGTTAACCCAGTTTTCCATCTATGTAGATTGCAATATTTCGACCGCCAAACACTCATACAACCTTTAATATTTAATATCAAACGTACATTACACCTCAAGAAGTTCTATAAAATTTGTTGAGTGGGACCCGCGCTCTCTTTTGTAAAATAATCCCCACATGATGACATATCTGGTAATCTACAGTAATAACGAGGGCTCAACTTTTGAACTTTTAATTTAAATATTTTAATTTGTTTATATAATACTTGATTAAAATTATATCAATTAAAATACATTTAATACACAATTCATTCATATATTTTGCATCAAGTATTATACAACATAAATAAAAATATTTAAGATGAAAACTAAAAATTAAAGACTTCAAAATTCAACAGAGTAGATAATAACATAATAGGGTTTATAAGAACATAAATTGTAAACTACAAAACACATGCAATTCAACGAAAATACAAGTTTTAAACCTAAAGATAACATTATTCATCATCACAATCAACCCAAACTTATCATGCATCTTTTGTAGCATAAAACTAAAAAGATAAATATCAAATACGGCCAACTTTAGTGAACCGTGTTGACATGTGTCACATGAAACTCGTTGGGTAAAACTCGGTTTTGAAGCCCGAAGAACCGGTTTCAGTTTAGCCCGTTTTTCAGCCAAAAACGGTTCAACCGGCCGGGTCAAACTGGGTTTCAAAACATTGGTTAAGTAGATGCAGGATGGAATGTTATGCTTTTATTTAGTATATGTTTTATACAGGTCTTTGATCAATAGAATCCTCCAATTGCTAGGGAAAGAATATCGGGATTGGTGATGACAGCTCTTCGTAGGACACGTACAGAAACTGCCTCCAAAGCTAGATGATCAGTTTATCACTTAATCTTCCTAAACTTGAACTTTGCACATTTTCCTAGCTTGAATCGCTTGTCAGCGTCTGGCCCATCACCCTTCTTGTTTTCGTATCTTGGGTAATCCTTGATATCAAAGGCACAAGTATCTAAATGCTCCAAGCCTGCTTCATTCGCCAATTCAGGTAGGTTCCAACTGTCGTAAGGCTTGTTAGTCTTATGAGTCACATGTACCTCGCCTTCTGTAGTCAACATTGTTGCGGCGTTCTTGAAAAAGCATCTCACCAAGGCTCGGTGCTTCCTACGTTTATACAAGCAATGTTTATAACTTAACTCACGATAATTAATTAGGGATGTTCATTTTTAATGTATTAATTCAACATTAAAAAAAAAAAAAAAAAGAAAAAAAAAGCTAAAAAGATGTGCTCACTCTATAAGTCCTTTGTTAGTTTCGGCCCGCCCGTCAAACCCTGCGTGGGGAAAGTTGAAGATGATCCTATCAAAAAGCTTTCCAGTAAACCTCGGATCGTTTCCCATGGTCATTGCATCTACTTTAAAAAGAACTACAGCACCACGTTTTCTTAAGTTGTTGATGTGTTTTCGAGCCTTCTTGTACATTGCGGTCACGCCATCTGGATAAAATACAATACACATGTAGTAAGTAACCTCTCCTAATCCGCCAATTTCTATATTTATATTATCTTTTCGGGAGCATAAGTACGCAAAATCGGTTTTCAGTTTAAAACCAAAAATTAAAGCGAATCCAAATTCGTTTTTTTATTTGGTTTAGTTTTACTTTGAGTTCTCTCGGTTCAGTTCCGGTTTAGCCTGCAAAAATTTCCAACCGAGCCAAGATCAATTGAGCTGGACCGAGGCAAACCAAAAGGAAAATTCAGACCCGCTGTTTGCTTCTCGGTTCCTTGTTTTAGAAAAATCTGGTTCTCAGGTCGGTTCCATACACAAGGTTTGTTAAGATGAGCATCATCCGCAAATTAGAAATGAGAGACATGAATTTTAACTTTTTCTATCTCAACACCTTTGAAGAATCCTTTATGTTTAGCTTCAATAAGAACCATGGGTCATGCTTTAAAGACAGCGTAAGTTTACAATTGTTATGTGTTCATCGGTTCGAGTCCGAGTTTGTTCCCAATGTATGCTTATTTTTCAAAACATGGACAAACCTATGCTGATTTCACTACACAATTCCAAACCTATGCTTTTGACTTAAAAAAAGGTAATAGAAATAATGCTCTCTTTCGCGACAATCTCTGGTCACCCGATTTCATTAACAATGTTTATAATTTATATGGTCATCAAACCTAGTCCAACAACCATGTATGGTCATCGGATATACTTAGACTACAAACCGCCTACCAGAGTCCCGTCAACACCGCGATGTGCGGTACCGGGGTTGCTTACCGGCGATGGTGGTGAATAGCTGACCATAATGATGGGTCATCGACTCACCGACGCTGGGGTGGTTTACCAATTACCACCGACAATCCGACATCACTAAATCTCCGATTTATAATCTTGATTGTAACTTATAATGATTTGGGAAATTTTACAGATTTTGATTTGGGTTTAGTTTTAGAATGATTGTGGTTATGTTTATATGTGTTTGTTCTCATGTCCGTGTGGGTTTTTAGGTCATGATTGTATATACGTGCTTATGCATGCATCATGCATGGTTGTTGAAGAGGGTTTGATACTTTGATGACCATATGCACAATTTTATGGAGAGAGGGGGGAGATTTTCATGAGAAAGAGTGGTATTTTTATTATTTTTTACTAGTACTATTTTTTAGTCAAAAAGCATAGGTTTGGAATTGGGTAGTAAAATAAGCATAGGTTTGTCCATGTTTTAAAATATAAGCATATATAATGGGAATAAGCATAGGTTTGTCCATGTTTTCGAGTCCCTGGTTTAAAAAATCACCACCAAAAAAAATCACATCTAAAGACTTAAAGTCCAGAATCAGATAAAGTTAATCAAAATCTATAAAATATGCAAGAAAAGACAGAATGGTTACCGTATGTTTGATACGATGTCGCCACCATCTTTGAACCATCTTGACGGGATTCAACAAGGAAATAAGAGAAGCCCAAGTTCCCATCTCCAACAATCAATACTGTGAGATGACTTGGATACTCAGCTGAAAATTTGCCGTGAATTGCAGGATCAGAAAGATGCGCAAATGAGCTATGAGCAGCCATTATCACAAGAGAGAGAGAGAGAGACAGATAGACGTGGAGATGTAGCTCTATGTTTCATCTTTTTTGTTTCCTCAAGAAGTTCTATAAAATTTGTTGAGTGGGACCCGCGCTCCCTTTTTTAAAATAATCCCCACATGATGACATATCTGGTAATCTGTAATAACGAGGGCTCAACTTTTGAACTTTTAATTTAAATATTTTAATTTGTTTATATAATACTTGATTAAAATTATATCAATTTAAATACATTTAATACACAATTCATTCATATATTTTGCATTAAGTATTATACAACATAAATAAAAATATTTAAGATGAAAACTAAAAATTAAAGACTTCAAAATTCAACAGTGGATAATAACATAATAGGGTTTATAAGAACATAAATTGTAAACTACCAAACACATACAATTCAACGAAAATACAAGTTTTAAACCTAAAGATAACATTATTCATCATCACAATCAACCCAAACTTATCATGCATCTTTTGTAGCATAAAACTAAAAAGATAAATATCAAATACGGCCAACTTTAGTGAACCGTGTTGACATGTGTCACATGAAACTCGTTGGGTAAAACTCGGTTTTGAAGCCCGAAGAACCATGTATGGTCATCGGATATTGTACGAAAGTATAGGCAACAGTAGATAAACAACAGAACCTTTATTTAGATCTAAGCTGCAATAGTCAGCTTAGATTAATAGTACCCAAAGTTACAAGATTAGATTAATGTCAATGAGACAATAATCATATGAATGTAAAGACAAGACAAGATCAGTGAAATGATCTAAGAGAAGAGAAGAGAGTGATACAAAAGACTGCACACTCAAGTGTATATAACCCTAGATAAAGGGACTTATTAAATAGGAGATTAAGTTACACTAAGACCCCTCTAACGGCTAGTAGAGACTTATCAGCAGAAACGAAGAAAGGCTTCAGCAGAAATGAGCTTCTTGGAACTTTAAATCTTTTATCCTTTGTCCAGGTTAAACCCCTGTAATTAATCCTGCAATAAGCCACACCTTGAAAGTCATTAGTAATTGATAGAATGATATGTTTGCCACAGATTACCAACCCAAAATTTAACATTCCCCCTTAATCTGATGAGCAAACATATCAAACAATATCAATTTTTCACACAAAAATTTATGCTGATAGACAGGGAGGTTCTTTGTGAGTATGTCTGCAGTTTGGTTTGAAGAGCCAATCTTTTTAGCATTTATAACACCTCTAGCAATTTTTTCCCTGATGAAGTGAACATCAATTTCAAAGTGTTTTGATCTTTCATGAAAAACAGGGTTGACAGCAAGTTGTAAAGCAGATTTGTTATCACAAAACAGATCGACAGGAAGATTGATATCAACTTTTAGGTCTTTTAGGATTTTTTGAATCCAAATGATTTCACAGGCAGCAGTAGACATAGATCTATATTCTGCTTCTGTGGAAGATTTTGAAAGAGTATTTTGTTTTTTACTTTTCCATGAGATTAAACAATTATTAAAGAAAACACAATAACCTGTGACAGATTTTCTGGTTTTCTTGCATTTGGCCCAATCAGCATCACTATATCCTTCAAGATGATTTTCAGAATTGCTGAAATTGTACCTTAGACCTTTTCCTGGAGCTCCTTTTAGATATCTCAGAACATTGAGGGCACATTCCAGATGAGACTTTAAAGGAGAATGCATATATTGTGCCAGACAATGAACTGAGTATGAGATGTCAGGTCTTGTATGGGTGAGATAGATAAGTTTCCCAAGTAACTTCTGATAACCAGTGATGTTGACAAGCAAGGGGTCATCAGCAGTGGGAATGTATGGAAGCACAGAGTTGGGTTCCATAGGAGTGGACACAGGTTTGCACCCAAGAAGACCAAATTCTTTGAGGAGTTCAAGACAGTATTTTCTTTGAGAAAGGCAAATGTCATTCCCAGTTTTTAAAACCTCAATGCCAAGAAAATATTTTAGATTTCCCAAGTCTTTGATATGAAATTTGGATTTTAGAAACTCTTTAAAATTATTTATTTCATCAATACAGTTTCCAGTAAGAACAATATCATCCACATAGACAAGCAGAGCAATAAACTTGTTATTCTCTGTTTTGGTGAACAGGGAGTGATCATTAACAGATTGAACAAAGTTATTTTCTTTTAAAACACTGACAAGTTTTTCATTCCATTTCCTGGGAGCTTGTTTTAGGCCATATAGAGACTTGACAAGTTTACAGACTTTATTTTTATTGTTCTCATTACAGAACCCCTTGGGAATGGTCATATAGATATCCTCATCAAGATCTCCATATAAGAAAGCATTGTTAACATCAAGTTGAAAAAGAGGCCATTTGTTTTTTACAGCTAAGGCAATAAGACATCTAACAGTAGACATTTTCACAACAGGGGAAAAGGTTTCATCATAGTCTATTCCTTCCCTTTGGTTGTAGCCTTTAACAACTAATCTAGCCTTGTATCTATCAACTTCACCATTGGCTTTGTATTTGATTTTAAAAATCCATTTGTAACCAATGGGAGTTCTATTAGGAGGTAGATCAGTTATATCCCAAGCATGGTTTTCATTTAGGGCCTCAATTTCAGAATTCATAGCATCTACCCAATTGCTATCAAGGATAGCTTCTTCATAACAGGTAGGTTCAATACTTTTATTAAGACTAGAAGCGAAGCAATAGTTATCCTTGTTAAGATTAGAGTAATTAACAACTTTTTCAACCCCATATTTGACTTTTCCTTCAACAATAAAGTCATTTAGATTGCTGGGCAACTTAGAAATTCTAGTTGACCTTCTAGCAGTAGTGGCTGGCAAGCCTCTTTCTTGTTCAGCAGAATCGGATGATGTATCAGCAGAATCAGAAGATGCATCAGCAGGATGTGATTCATGTGATATGTTGCCCTCAGGGTGTGTATTATCATCTATAGATGTTGCAACTGGTTCATCAATCCTAGTAGGATGACTTACCACTGTGCTATCATCATAGGATGTCACTCTCCCTTCATCATTGGGACTTGTTTGTGAGTCAAAGAAATTTTTGTGGTTTAAATCTTTAGGCACATAAGTTTCAACAAAAGGTTTTGACACAGAGTTTTTCATTTTGAATGGAAACACAGTTTCATAAAATTTGACATCTCTGGAATAAAAGATATTTTTTGTTTCTAGGCTCAAGAGTTTATAACCTTTTTTTTCATTTGAGTAACCAATAAGAACACTTTTTTCAGACCTACTACCAAATTTGTCAGAGATGTTGAGAATAGTGGCATAGCATAAGCAACCAAAGACTCTAAGGAGAGAGAGTGAAGGGTCATGCCCATACACAAAGAAGAAGGGGGACTTGCCAGACAGAACTGAAGAGGGCAACCTGTTTATGACATAAGCAGCAGTTAGAACACATTCAGGCCAAAGATATAGAGGTAATTCCCCCTGAAACATAAGGGATCTAGCAACATTAAGGAGATGCCTATGTTTCCTTTCTGCAATGCCATTTTGTTGTGGTGTATAAACACAAGAGGTTTGATGTAGAATTCCTTTTTCATGAAAGAATTGTTGAAGTTTATTATTGACAAATTCTGTCCCATTATCACTTCTAAAAACTTTGACATTGTGTTCAAATTGATTTGATAGCATATGAGTAAAGTTAACAATGGAAACATAAACATCATCCTTCCCCTTAAGCATATAGACCCACACTGCCCTGGAATAGTCATCAACTATGGTTAAAAAATATTTATAACCATCTCTGCTAGTGATTTTATATGGTCCCCAAACATCAAGGTGAACAAGTTGACCAATTTTAGTGGATTTATGTTCACTTAAAGGAAATGGTTCTCTGGTTTGTTTGGCTTTATTACAAGTATCACAGAGATGATCAGTTTCAGATGAACTATCAAATTTAAGAGTGGGTTTAAGTATGTGTAGGACTTGGTCAGAGGGATGACCAAGTCTTTGATGCCAGAGATTCTTAGAGACATGACAAACAGATATGCAGTTGTTAGAAGTAATCTTACATGTAGAATCTATATCAAATATATATAATCCATTGTATTGTTTACCAATCCCCACAATCCTTTTTTGATGTAAATCCTGTATATAGCAATTAGATTCATTAAACCCAACAAACATCTTATTGTCTCTAGCAATCTTATGAACAGATAGTAAACTAACATTGTATTCAGGAACAACAAGAACATCAAAAAGAGTTAGGTCATTATTGACCTTTAAATCACCAATTTTTGTAATTAAGGCCTGAGTACCATTGGGATGTCCAACAGTTAAGCCAAGATTTGAAATGTTAACAACATTGATTAAAAAATTTTCAGACACAGTCATGTGCTGATTTGCACCAGAATCAACAATCCAACCCAGACTGATGTTTCCAGATAAGGTTTTAGTGTTGTTGTTAAAAAACTTGTTGAAGTTTACATTAAACTTGACACTGCCATTAAAGAAGGTTCCTGAAAATTTTTTACCTGCCAAGTTGGCATTTGCAGATGACACATTGTTGTCATTGAGGAGACTCATAAGTCTCGAGAGCTGTTCATTAGACAAGGAGACAGGAGAGTTGCTAGCACTATTATCAGTGACACAATTGGTTTCAGCAGAAACATTGTTACTGCTGAAAGGTTTACCATTAAAATTTCTTTTAACATATCCAGCAGGATACCCAACAAGGTCATAACATCTATCAACAGTATGACCAGGTTTTTTGCAATTAGTACATTTGAGGTTCATGTTTGGTCCTCTGCTATTAGAGCTGTTACCATTATTAAAACCAGACACTTTGTTATTAAAACCTCTTTTGTTATCAAGAAATTTTCCACCATCAGAAGTTTTTGCAGCAAAAGCTGTAGCATTTGGTTTAGCAGAGCTATTCCCAGATGAGACGTTTCTGTGAGATTCTTCTCCAGAGACAACAGAGAAAGCAGTTTTGACATTAGGTAAAGGATCTCTGGTTAAAATATTGCTTCTGATGGGAACATAGGAGTCATCAAGACCCATAAGAAATTGCATTAACTTGATTAGCTTATTGTGTCTTTCAAATTGTTTTGCAGCCTCACAAGTGCAGGGAGGCAAGCTAATCATACAATCAAATTGTTTCCATAAAGAGTTAAGATTGTTATAGTAATCAGCAAGAGAGGACCCATTTTGACTAAGAGAATTTATGTTTTTGTGCAAATTAAAAATAGCTGAACCATCAACTTTATCATAGGTATCTTTAAGATCATTCCACATTTCATAAGCAGTTTTAGAATAAATAGCACCAGCAAATAATTCAGGGCTGAGAGAGTTGAGGATCCAAGTGACCACAACAGAGTTACAAGTATCCCACTTATTAGCAAGACTGGGGTTAGAATCATTTCTTATGCAAGTACCATCAATAAACCCCAACTTGTTATGGTTCCTTAAGGCAAATGTCATGGCCATATTCCATATTTTATAATTTTCAGTTCCAGTGAGTTTAATAGAAATAATGGGAGTACCATTGGTGTTATTGGGGTGTAAATACAAAGCATCACCAAAGGATAAGCTTTTCTCAGTGGAACCACCACCACCAACATTATCATCACCAATAGCCATAATATAAACAATAAGATAGAGATAATAAGACAGACAGAGAACCCAGACAGATATAATAATAAGAGTAAATAGACAAGTAAATAAGACTTAGCAATAAGAACCAACAAGCACCAAGCCTGTGGACTAGGGTAAACCAGAGCAGGTATTCGTACCACTCAAGGTGGCAGATCAAGATGTTAGTCTACCCGTTTGCACCCACAGAGACTTAAGTACTGTATGTTTAAAGAGAAGATAAGACTTAGACTTACAGAGAAATATGCAGCGGAAGAACAAATCACAATCACCCTAGATTCACTTAGTCTAGGGTAAATTGTAAACAGAAGATAACCAGTGATTACGCCAATAGCAATAACCCCAAACCACACCTTTGTTGCCAAAGAGAATCAATGAGCCTGAAGCTCTGATACCATGTACGAAAGTATAGGCAACAGTAGATAAACAACAGAACCTTTATTTAGATCTAAGCTGCAATAGTCAGCTTAGATTAATAGTACCCAAAGTTACAAGATTAGATTAATGTCAATGAGACAATAATCATATGAATGTAAAGACAAGACAAGATCAGTGAAATGATCTAAGAGAAGAGAAGAGAGTGATACAAAAGACTGCACACTCAAGTGTATATAACCCTAGATAAAGGGACTTATTAAATAGGAGATTAAGTTACACTAAGACCCCTCTAACGGCTAGTAGAGACTTATCAGCAGAAACGAAGAAAGGCTTCAGCAGAAATGAGCTTCTTGGAACTTTAAATCTTTTATCCTTTGTCCAGGTTAAACCCCTGTAATTAATCCTGCAATAAGCCACACCTTGAAAGTCATTAGTAATTGATAGAATGATATGTTTGCCACAGATTACCAACCCAAAATTTAACAGATATACTTAGACTACAAACCGCCTACCAGAGTCCCGTCAACACCGCGATGTGCGGTACCGGGGTTGCTTACCGGCGATGGTGGTGAATAGCTGACCATAATGATGGGTCATCGACTCACCGACGCTGGGGTGGTTTACCAATTACCACCGACAATCCGACATCACTAAATCTCCGATTTATAATCTTGATTGTAACTTATAATGATTTGGGAAATTTTACAGATTTTGATTTGGGTTTAGTTTTAGAATGATTGTGGTTATGTTTATATGTGTTTGTTCTCATGTCCGTGTGGGTTTTTAGGTCATGATTGTATATACGTGCTTATGCATGCATCATGCATGGTTGTTGAAGAGGGTTTGATACTTTGATGACCATATGCACAATTTTATGGAGAGAGGGGGGAGATTTTCATGAGAAAGAGTGGTATTTTTATTATTTTTTACTAGTACTATTTTTTAGTCAAAAAGCATAGGTTTGGAATTGGGTAGTAAAATAAGCATAGGTTTGTCCATGTTTTAAAATATAAGCATATATAATGGGAATAAGCATAGGTTTGTCCATGTTTTCGAGTCCCTGGTTTAAAAAATCACCACCAAAAAAAATCACATCTAAAGACTTAAAGTCCAGAATCAGATAAAGTTTATCAAAATCTATAAAATATGCAAGAAAAGACAGAATGGTTACCGTATGTTTGATACGATGTCGCCACGATCTTTGAACCATCTTGACGGGATTCAACAAGGAAATAAGAGAAGCCCAAGTTCCCATCTCCAACGATCAATACTGTGAGATGACTTGGATACTCAGCTGAAAATTTGCCGTGAACTGCAGGATCAGAAAGTTGCGCGAATGAGCTATGAGCAGCCATTATCTTAGAGAGAGAGAGAGACAGATAGACAGAGAGATGTAGCGCTATGTTTTATGTTTTATGTTTCAGATTGCTTTGTAATATAATCCCCCTACCAACCATGATGGTACTCAGGAAATCTGGAACTGGAATCATAGGGCATGTGGTGCAGTCTTTTGTTTTTTGAACCGGTTCACAATTAGGATATCACGATGGAAACGGTTGTTTTTTTCTTCGTATTGATAAGTACTCCTCACGATGGATATCACAATTTGTATAGAGTGGGGTTGTTTCTTACACAGATATTTAATAATATTTCTTTATTATGTAGGGCCCATTAATTTCAACTATTGCGTCTGTTACCCCAAGGTATAAAATGTGAGTTCCTCTCCAATAAGAGCTAGCAATATACATGAGACCCACAGTGGACCCACATAAACTTATAAGTGTCTGAGGGTAGTGGCAACAATGTATCCTCATCCATCACTATCCCTCACTATCCACCAATAACATTCTTCCAACTCATCTCATCTCTACACCACCCCTTTGTTAGTAGATAATATTAGTAGATAATATTTTGTGTATATTGGGTCAAGCCCATGTGTTTCTCGGTGTATATATTGTAACAAACCCTTTCATTATGAATTAACAAAACACATTACATTTGTAGTGAGGTGATTGTTGCTAGACTTGTTAAGGGTAATCCTAAAACCGCCTTAGATGCTTGGACCTTTCTTGAAAACATATTCCTTGACAACAAACGGACCAAAACCGTTGCCCTTCGTGGGGAACTAAGGCTCTTAACCATAGGTGACATGACCGTAGATGCATATTTTGGTAAAATCGAATCAATTGCTACCATTCTAGCCGATCTAGGTTCACCCATGAATGATGATGACCTCGTCACGTATGCCCTTAATGGCTTGAGTGACCGTTTTGCTCACGTCGCTGGGATCATTGCTCACCGTGACCCGTTTCCAAACTTAGATACGGTTAGGTCAATGGTAACCACCGAGGACCTTCGCCTTAAACATAAAGCTACACCCTCGACTGATTTAACCACATCTTCGGCCCCAACTGTTTTACTAGCCGAGAGTTCAAACCGTGACACTAGACCCCGAGACACACGTGGTAACACTTCTCAAAATGTGTGTCGTCACTTTGCTCGAACGGGTCTTTGTAAGTGGGGAACTGGTTGCCGATTTGTGCATGGAAATAACATGCAAAATAATGCTTCTATCACTCATGCGCATAACCTATGGTCTTCCAATTACTCACGTCAACCATACAATGCAAATGGTGGACCTACTCTTACAAACATTAGCAATAATCTTCATAGTTTGGGTCAGGCACAACTAGTACAACTTGTTCAGGCCCAACAAAAAATGTTAGCCCAATATGGTTTAGCTAATAATCTCACTCAGGCACAAAGAGTATTAGAGGCCCAGCAGCAAAATTTTAAGTCCACACGGTCCAATAAACCCTCCCCTACACCCCCTGGTTTCAGCACAATACCAGCCCCTCAGGCCCACCTTTCAGCTACTGTTCATCAGGCCCAACAGCCGGCTCCTCCGGCCCAACAACAGGTTGCACAACATAGTCCGGGTTTTGCGGGTTACAATGGTCAAGAAACACTTCTCCCTCAAGCCTTTAACACCTTGACTCTTCAGGATTTCGGAGACGCCGGGTGGAATATGGATACAGGTGCGTCTTCACAATTAAATTCAAATGCAAATAATCTTAGTACTATTTATAATAAAAGCATTTATCCATCTGTCTTTGTTGGTAACGGTAACTCCATTCCCGTTACCAACACGGGCCATAGTTTGTTGCCTAACCCTCACCGTCCCCTTCATCTTCATAATGTTTTAATTACTCCACATATTGTCAAAAACTTAATTTCCGTACGTCAATTTACCCGTGATAATAAAGTTTCAATTGAATTTGACGAGTTTGGTTTTTCTGTGAAGGATTATTTGACTCGGCAGATTCTGCTCCGATGTGATAGCACCGGAGATCTTTATCCTGTCACCATGCCTACATCCTACCCACAAGCTTTTCTTGCTAGTCATCAAACGTGGCATCAACGACTTGGACATCCAGGAAATGAAGTGCTACGTTCTTTACTTTCAAATAATAGTATTTTGTGTAATAAAGTGAAGTCTCCCCAACTTTGTCATGCTTGCCAACTTGGCAAGCATGTGCGGCTTCCATTTTCTATTTCAGATACTGTAGTTAATTTTGCTTTCGATATTGTTCATTCGGATTTGTGGACATCCCCACTTCCGAGTCAAAGTGGTATTAAATACTACGTTATCTTTTTGGATCATTTTTCTCATTATTTGTGGGTATATCCTTTGCGTAATAAGTCTGATACTTTTGCTAAATTTGTTGAATTTCGTTCTCTTGTAAAAACTCAATTTAATGCGGAAATTAAAGCTTTTCAGTGTGACCATGGTGGGGAGTTTGACAACACCATTTTCCATCAATTATTTACAAAACACGGCATCCATACACGCTTCTCGTGTCCCCGTACATCTCAACAAAACGGTAAATCCGAACGTATGATTCGGACAATAAATAACCTTATCCGTACCTTACTTTTTCAAGCCCATCTCCTTCCTCATTTTTGGGTCGAAGCTCTTCACATGGCCACCTACCTCTTGAACATTTTACCATCCACCGCCATCAATAACGATACACCTCACTTTCGCCTTTATAACACAAAACCCACTTACACGTCCTTACGTGTTTTTGGTTGTTTATGTTATGTCCACATCGACACCAATCATAAACTTGGCCCACGATCCACTCCTTGTATTTTCCTTGGCTACCCATCCAACCATCGTGGCTTTCGTTGCCTAAACCTTTCCACCAACAAAATTGTCATTTCCCGTAATGTCACCTTTGACGAGACCATTTTCCCATACGGCTCAGTGACACCAAATGATGCTCCTTCCTACACCTTTCTTGACACCACTCCAAACATAATAGCTCGACAAATTCTCCAACAACTGGCCCCTGTCATTGTTACACCTACACCACAACCCACTTATCCCACAACCCTCTCATGCTACGACTACCCAAACCACACAACCCCCATCTCCCATATCCGTTACAACTGGCCCAACTCCCACACAACCTCCACTTACTTCCAGCCCTACTCATTCTTTCCAGACCAATCAACCCACCCCTCCCGTGACAAACTCACCTGCACCTAGTACTCGCCCTAACCAAACATCAACTCACCCTATGGTCACTCGTTTTCAAGTTGGTACTAATAAAAAGAACCCGCGTTACAATTTCCATGTGTCTACCATTTCTCCTCTTCCTAAATCATATGCCATAGCTATCAAAGATCCTAACTGGCAACGAGCTATGCTTGACGAATATAATGCTTTAATTAAAAATAATACTTGGGTTCTGTGCCACGGCCATCGGACGCGAACATTGTTCGTTCCATGTAGTTGTTTAAGCACAAGCATTTTGCAGATGGATCTTTAAGCAGGTACAAAGCACGGCTTGTAGCTAATGGGAACAGTCAACAACTTGGCGTTGACTATGATGAAACATTTAGTCCGGTTGTTAAACCGGCCACGATTCGCACGGTGCTCAGTCTAGCTGCATCTCGACATTGGCCTGTTCATCAGCTTGATGTCAAGAATGCATTTCTGCATGGTACCTTGTCTGAGACTATTTACATGCATCAGCCTCCTTGTTTTCGGGATCCTCAACGTCCCGACCATGTTTGTCTCTTACAGCGATCGTTATATGGCCTTAAGCAGGCACCACGTGCATGGTTTCAGCGGTTTGTGAGTTATGCTACTCGTGTTGGTTTTGGTCACAGCAGATGCGATTCATCCTTGTTCATCTATAAACAAGGATCTGATGTTGCTTACTTATTACTTTATGTGGATGATATTTTGTTGACAGATTCTTCTACAGCATTTTTACAGAGGATTATCACTTCCTTACATCAGGAGTTTTCTATGACTGATCTTGGTCCGCTAAACTATTTTCTGGGCATCTCTGTCACACGTTCCACCAATGGGATGTTTCTTAGCCAGAAAAAGTATGCAGCGGAAATTCTTGAGCGCGCGGGTATGCGCAATTGTCATTCGTGTCGGACCCCTGTTGATACGGAGTCCAAATTGGGGGCTGATGGTACTCCGGTTTCTGATCCGACCCTTTACAGGAGCCTTGTCGGGGCTTTACAGTATCTCACTTTTACTAGACCTGATTTGTCTTATGCAGTTCAGCAGGTTTGTCTCTATATGCATGATCCTCGGGAGCCTCACCTTGCTGCTCTTAAGAGGATTTTACGATATGTTTGTGGTACTTTGGATTATGGTCTTCAGTTGTATTCTTCCTCGACTTCTTCCCTGGTTGTTTATTCAGATGCTGATTGGGCAGGTTGCCCGACCACTAGGCGTTCTACATCAGGATATTGTGTTTTTCTTGGCAACAATCTACTGTCTTGGTCGTCCAAGAGACAATACACTTTGTCTCGCTCTAGTGCTGAGGCTGAATACCGTGGTGTTGCCAATGCGGTGGCTGAGACTTCTTGGTTGCGGAACCTTCTTCGTGAGCTTCGTTCTCCTTTACATTCAGCTACCATAGTTTATTGTGATAATGTCAGTGCGGTATATTTGTCTTCTAATCCGGTGCATCATCAGCGCACGAAGCATATCGAGATTGACATACATTTTGTTAGAGATCGTGTTGCAGCAGGTCACGTTCGTGTGTTACATGTTCCTTCTCGTTATCAGTATGCCGATATTTTCACTAAGGGTCTTCCATTTGCTTTATTTGACGAATTCCGGTCCAGTTTGAGCGTTCATCGTCCTCCCGCTCAAACTGCGGGGGGCTGTTAGTAGATAGTATTTTGTGTATATTGGGTCAAGCCCATGTGTTTCTCGGTGTATATATTGTAACAAACCCTTTCATTATGAATTAACAAAACACATTACATTTTACACCCTCACCATAGATTTTTAGTGGCAACCATGTATCCCTACCCCTCACCACTTTTCTTTTAATAAAATCAAGCACATACGGGTACCACTCGATTCTCTTTAATCTAACTTTTCTTAATAAAATCATCAAAAGTAAAATAGCTTATTCCATGTTATTTCTTGGAACAAACGAACTACCCATTTGAGATCGTAAATTAGGCGGATCTGCTTCTTTGCTTCCGCTATAAAGAAGAAAAATTGCAAACTCTTTTTGAATTTTTGCAACTGTCTCTTCGTTGAGATTCCAGTGATTAAGTAAGGCCCGCCTGAATGACAAGATCACTTCTTGAGGTAAGTCAGCGAGTTGATATAATGAGGGCTTCTTTTGAATATTTTTTTAAACGTTGCCCAACGGTCATTTTTTCTTACCCCGTATCGGGCTTCTTCCCCGCTGCATGATGAACCCGCTCGAGCCCTCGTTGGTTGCGGCGGTGTAGCCGCTAGGGCTAGGCCAACCCGCACTCGAGCCCGCAGCCGTTGCCACCACCCTGAGAGCCTGACGGGTTTAAAATGGACCCCATCCCCTATTTTTTTGCTTTACTACCCAAAGCCAAAACAATAAAGTGCCGTCTTATTTTGATTGACGACTTTTTGAATAGTTAAAAGAATAAAAAGATGTTTTAAAAAAAAACAGTATCATCAATTCATTTCAAACAAAGTTTATATAAAAATAAATAAATTATATACGGAAATTTTATGAAATATATTTAAGTTTTCTAAGTTATATAATACAAAACATTAAATACCTTTCGTTCAATATTAACTGTTCATTTTGATTTTTTTATAGTTTTTTTTCTTTAACTTTGATTTTAAATATTTTTGTTTGTGTTATATAATAATTTATGCAAAATATATGAATGCATTGTGTTCTAAATATAGTTTCATTGGTATAATTTTCATCAAATATTATATAACACAAAAAATATTTAAAGTCAAAATTAAATAAAAAATCCTACAAAAAGTCAAACTGAACAAATAATATAAGACGAAGATAGTAAACTTTATATAATAACGGCGTCGAAAATGATTGAAACTCATATCACAATTTGGTTCACGAGGGGCATATTGATAAGTACTCCTCACGTCAAATAATTATCGTTCACAGTCAACTTTTGAAGTCTTTATTTTATAACTTTTAATTTAAATATTTTTATTTATTTATATAATACTTGATTAAAATTATATCAATGAAAATACATTTAATACACAATTCATTCATATATTTTGCATCAAGTATTATATAACATAAATAAAAATATTTAAGATCAAAACTGAAAAATAAAGACTTCAAAATTCAACAGTGGATAATAATTATGAGACGAGAAGAGTAAATAAAAGGCACCTGAGGACACAGTGTTTTCGCTAATTTACACCTTTTTATGGATAAGTAAATAAAATGGTAACATGAAAAAGTTATTTATAAAAATTTGTAATTTGTAATTTTTATAAAGATAATATATTTATAAAAAATTGTAATTTTTTTATAAATATAATAATAAAAAGAAAAGAGAATATGAGAATAGAGATATATATAGATTGCAAGTAAGGTTGCGAACAAGTCAAACTTTTTATTAAGTAACTTGAGTTTGAGCTTGAGCTTGACTCGATCGAGTCAAGCTTTTATCGAGCTTAAACTCGAGCTTGTGCCCAATAAACAAGCTTGAAACACATAACAAGCCCAGCTTGAGCTTTTAAATGCTCGAGCCTTACTTGAATCTTACACAAGCCGAACTTAAGCCTGGATGATTAAAATTTGTCAAGCTATCAAGTCAAACTCAAACTTATCATATAAATTTCAAGCCAAGCTCAAGCCCTGTTAAACTCGAGCTCCAATTGACTCGATTACACCCGTAATTGCAAGTGATATAAACTAGAAGGCCTGTTAAACTCGAGCTCCAGTTAACTCGATTACATACAATTCATTCATATATTTTGCATCAAGTATTATACGAGTCCCAACTTAGAGACCAAGTAAAATGCTCTTGCGCTTCTCGTACTTTAAAACCGACCACCCCCTGCCACGTGTCGGCTTGTGAGAAGCTAGCGACTTACAGGGGCAATTTTGTCTAAAATCCATCTTTTTCAAAATCCATGTTCAGCATCATTTTACAAAAATACGAATCATGTTTTGGACAGCTTATATTGTCCGTTAATTGATAGAAGTATTTTCGTAAACAATTAATAGATGTCAAGATAGTGTAAAAGATATTTTAGACCTTTAGGTTAGTGGTCAATTGCAAAGTTAGTCCTTAACGTCCGTTACCTAACAGTCGTGGATTAAATTTGAAATGGAACAATAACTTCAGGGGAAATTTATGTGCAAATATTTAAGCAGAAACAGCCCCTGAGGTTAACTTTTATTTTCAGCGTTAGTCCCTAAGGACTAACTTTGCAACAAACCGCCACTTTCAGGGACTAAAAAGGAAAATAGTGTTGCTACAGTACCAAACAGTGCAAAACAGTGTTGCTATAGTGGGAATAGTGCATGTACTGTTCATAAGGAATTTACGAAAATGGTCCCTCAGGTTAGCTGTAAATCGCACCGTTAGTCCCCCGTTATCAATCTTTTGCAAATTCAGTCCTAAAAAAATCTTTTGCAAATTTAGTCTCGTAAATAAAATAATAGAGGCCAACGCACTCCCGCGGCAACGCACAGGTTAACCCGCTCGTGAATTGCTATCTTGAATTGCCCCATAATCGGTTTACATAAGGAGTATATAATACATACTATCTTGAATTGCCTCATAATATATCTGCTAACAGATAGTTATTGTCAACCGATTCAAATAGATACTTCTATTAGAGCATACCCAACCATAACACCATAACACCAATAACACCGTCCACGTCAGCGCCACATAAGCTTTAACATTTAACATTAGCATCCCCAAAAAACACCCACAACAATAACATCCCCAACAATTTACAAAAACAACCCCTCATTTAGGGGCATAAATTAAAAAAAAAAATAAAAAAAAAATAATAATAAAAAATAACGGGCGTTAAGGGGTTAACGGGGAGGGACCAACGCCGTGAAAGAAACGATCCTCCAAAGGTGTAACGCCGATAACGGCGCTATTTTGCCTCTAACGGGCGTTACCCCGTTAACGTTGGGAATGCTCTTAGTGTGTGACACACTCTTACTTTTGATCCGTACATTTTAATGTATAATATTCAAAAACAGCATACGTAAATGTACAACTGCTTAAAACACAGTTTGAAATGTGCAAATAAAAAATAAAAGTGTGCAAATCATTATCTATATGTTTATGTATATACAAATCAAAAGTATATTTTTTTTGGGCGAAATACGAAATTATATAAAAGGGATGTCTTCAACCAAAGATGAAGACAACTTGGAAGTAGGGGTGTCAAATGGGTTGACCCGACCGGACCCGAACCCGATAAAGTCTTATAGGGTCGGGTTTATTCGGGTTCAACTCGGTTTATCGGGTCTATCGGGTCAACCCGACAAATCCGATAATCTTATAGGGTCGGGTTAAGGTTATTTTTTATATCTTATCGGGTTCGGGTTCAACCCGATAATATGTATAAGGCTTTCTATTTTTTCTTCATTTTAGGCCAAATAAAATCTAACCCATAGTTTTGAATTGTGAATTGTACCTTGAATTGGCTAGTTGTTGCCAAAAACTTTTTTTTTGTTTAAATGGCATATGCCTACTCCAGCATCTTGTTATTGTTTCATTGAATGAAATATGAATGGGGACATGCAAGCTGGGCAATTTTCTTTTTTTTTAATCTAGCGTACTAACATTACTTGTTATTGTTATTTTTTTTACTTTCATTCCTGTAAAGAACATTGTTAATTTTTTTATCTAGAATATTGCATTTATTTATTTTTCCTTACCACACTTCTTTTTTCTTCCTGCACTTGTTTTTGAAGTTAAGTAATGTGATATGTTTATGTTTCTTTCTAAGGCTACTGCATTTTTCTTTTCATGTCAAAGATTATTATGCATGGTCACTTTATCAAATAATTCATACCACATGGTTTAATAAAATCACATATTACTGCTATTAGCTTAGACACAAGAAACTAATTTAACACAAAAATCACATCTAGTTACCAAAATGTGCATAATTTCTCACAAGCCAATTTTATTAAAATGTGCTTTATTTTATGTTAAGGCCAAGCCAACTTGCCACAACCCGATAACAACCCGACAACCCAACCCGAATCAACCCGACCCGTTTGGACCCGAAACCCGATAGCTTATAGGGTCGGGTTAGGGTCAAATTTTGAGACACCAAAACCCGAATCAACCCGACCCGATAAACCCGACAACCCGACTGTTGTTCCTTATTCACTATCGTAAAACAGTTTTAGTATTAATAAACAAGTTAATAGTGAATCTATGACAAATAAGATGCAAGTAAAACACACTTATAAATTTTCAACGTTTATATTCTTATTAGAAATGAAACAAAAGAATACATTACCCAAGTACTTGCGGAATAGTACTTGGGATTGAAATGACAAAGTTTGGTGACTCCTTTCTAAGCTCAGGCTAAGTCTGAGCACAACTCTTAGAACCCACTGAGCTATCTCAAGGATTAAGTTATATTTGGAGGAGTGAAAAGATGGCTTATGTGTGTGTTTTTTTACAATTCACAAGCTTAATCTTTTCACTCAATCTCTTATGCTATTTATACAAGTATGGTTTTAACTTTATCCTAAAGGACAAGAACTGAGATCACAGTAAACACAAATATTGATATATTCGGTTACTGTTTACTTTGCTATTTGTAGTAGGCGGCGAGGCTGCTTTCCTTAACAGAGAATACTTTAGCTTAGTCGCTTGCTATTCAGGGAAGGTTTGACTTTAGTAGATAGGGACTTAGTTTTAACTTGGTAAACATTTCCCGCCTTGTCCCTCTCATTCTTCAGTCTTCAAAGCCTTCAGTCTTTAACTTCAGTTTGTATTCAGTGTAAATAGTTGGAGAGGAGACTTAGGGATACAGTGAGTTATTGTCATCACTCACTGAATCCATCATCTTCTTCTTGACTTAGTCTTCACCCTTTAAGTTCCGCCTTACTGAGTGGAGAGGCTTCTACTTCGCCTCATACTGAGTATCCTGAAGATGGCTCACTGAGAGACTATTCACTTAGTGACCTATTAGTGTTAATCGGTTTATACACTTAGGATATTTTCTATTCAAATCCTAGATTAAGGGGTTTGGGTATTTATGAACCCAACAGTCTCCCCCTATTTGGATATACAAATAGTCTAAGTGTTTGATCAGTGTAAGTGAGCAAATGGCTTCTTCTTACACTGAATGTACTAATGAATACAATATGGAACACTGAGTATTTTAACAAATACATCTTTATTGATAACATTACATGGTTCCTATCACTAGTACATAAGTAAAACAAAATGATGTCAGTCCAGATGGATTCCCAGTGCTTCAAGCTTTGGTTTCCTTTTGAGGAGTGCATCTTTGTCAGGGTGTTCTCTCAACTTCTTATTCAAGTCTTTGTAGAACCTGATATTTTCAGGGGTGTTGATTTGAGAGGCCACTGGTATGTAACCTGCCATGGTTCCTACCCCTGCAAGATCAATATCACTCCATCTTTGAAAAGCTGGGTTTCCATAGACATCAGTGAAGAAAAGTCTTCTTTCAGGCTTTTCTATCACCAGACAGTTCACAAACTTTACTCCTTCAGGCAGCTCCCTATTACACTCCAGTCCAGGCACTTTAATCTCAGGCTAGAACTCAACTCTCTTCCTTTTACCAGTGGATGATTGTGGTTGAGATCTTTGAGGTGCTGTTAAGGTTGGTTGAATCCCCAGTAGCATTTGTGCTTGCCTCAGTCTTTCATACCTCTTACTTAGCATTTTCATCAGCTCCTTAACCACCGCATTCCTTTTAGTCTCTATGATTGGACCAAGCTCATCGAGTTCAGTGATCCCAAAGTCAGTGAAGGTTAAGGGATCATGAATCTCGAAATGTCTCTTATCATCCCCCCTGTATACGTTCATTGCTAGTGGTTTGGAATTGGGGATGATTTTGGCATCAGTGATCCTTTCAGGTAGCCTTCGGCTTGTCGTCATCCAGTTGTAATGCTCAATTCTGCTTTGCCTAAGGGCTTCTGCTTTCTTGTTCTTTTCTTCCAACTGTTTTCTCATTTCAGCCATCTTAGCAGCCTGAGTTTCCTTGAACTTTTGTCCTGCCTGACCTTTTTGGAGTTTATTTGGATCTATTCCCATGTTCTCAGCTTCTTCAGCGAAAACTTTTATCAGTGCTGCTTTGCTCTTCCTTTCCTCCTCAGCTAGTTTTTGTTTCCTTTCTTCTTTTGCAAGATAGGCACTTAGCTGTTGTGGTAAGAGCAGGTATTCAGTGTCGCCGATTTTG
Organism: Chrysanthemum seticuspe; assembly: GCA_019973895.1. Lineage (NCBI taxonomy): Eukaryota > Viridiplantae > Streptophyta > Magnoliopsida > Asterales > Asteraceae > Chrysanthemum > Chrysanthemum seticuspe. The sequence goes on along the minus strand of BPTQ01000008.1, from coordinate 360,042,556 downwards.
TAGGGAATCTTCTCAGGCTCAGGAGTTTGCATTATGCCTTTTCCTTTGTCCTGGCCTGAGGAAGATGATGATGCTACCAGTGGATGTGTTTGTTGTTGTGATGGGTGTTACTGTCAGTGTTGTTGTTGATGTTGATAAGGGTGGGATTGATGAGATGGGTATTGCTGACACAGGTGGTGATGATGAAATTGGAGCTGCAGATAATGGTGGTGTTGCCCCCCCCCCCCTCAGTGTGAGAGGAAGTCTCTTTAGTGCTCCTCACCCCCTCAACTATTGCGGCAGCTTCAGTGAGAGCAAGAGTTGGCCCGGACACTGGGGGAGTTTGAGTAGCCTGACCTCTGAAGGCTTGGTAGATTTCAGTGACCATAGCCTTGATGTCAGATGTATCTTTTTGAAGACCAGTAACCGTAGTTTCCATATTAGCATGAGAAATTTCCAAGGCTGTCATGCGTGGCCCAAGATTCCATGCCATTGATGAGGAAGCCTTAGCCATATTGGTCACCTGAGCATCCAAAGAGCCCAATGTTGCCTGAAGAGACTGAACCGAAGTCTGAAGACCCTGAACATTGGCAGACTTGAGCATTGAGATCAGTTCAGTAAGGGCTGAGGAATTCTTTAAGTAAGCCTCAGTAGCCTCCAGCACTTTTGAGTTGAGTGCTGGGTCTTCTTTGACCGAGTCCCTGATTTCATCAATCTTAGTCCTACAACCCTGAAGATGTCAGAGAAAATTAGCCAGGTTGTCATCCAATTTATGAAGATGCTGATACATGAGTTCCCTGTGTTCATCAGTGTTTTCATTGAAGGTGAGCACATCGGATTTAAGATCCACATAACTGGCAGCAGTCTCAGTGTGTTGATCCCACATTTGGTCAGTGACCCCAGAGTATAACTTCCTTGAGGCTTTGGTGATCCACATGACTAGCTGCCGTTCAGTGATTGGAAGAATGTTATCATATCAGCTAAATTCACCAGAACTGGATGATGAGGAGTCCGAGTCATTATCTTCAGGTTGAAATGGTGACTCAGTATACTCCTTTGGATCAGGCTGAGGTTCTTGTTCAGCTTGAACCTCGGCATCCACTTCTTCTCCTGCTGATAAAATTACATCATCACTTTCAGCAGGTTCATCATCAGAAAATAGTATTCCTGTTACATCAGTCATGGTTAACAAAGTGGGGTGGATGGGTTCCGTATCAGTGGGTAGTGTATTTCCCTCTAACTCTTTGTCCCCCTTTGACCCCTGAGACACTGATGGGTTTTTCCCAGTGCCTTTAGCAGAGTCAGTGATTGTGATATCCCTATCAGTTGGTTGTTTGTTTCCCCCTGAGTCTTTGGGATCATTCAGTGTGCCCTCTGACAAAGGCTGTGATTTGCTAATGTCATCATTGGGTGTAGTGGAAGGCACTCCCCTACCAGCGGGTTGTATGTTTCCCTCTGGATCTTGGAGAGTAGTAGTTTGGACCAAGGGCACTGATTGCGATTTATCAGTGTCCTTCATTGTCCCTTAGGTGGATGTTGCTTGGTCTCCAATGGGTGGCAAATCAATCTTGGGTTTTCTTTGCCTTTTGTCCAGTGCTCCAGAAGCCTCAGGGCCCTGAGACTTGGGATTGGTCTTAGTACCAGTCTGAGACTTCCCCTTTCTCTTTATAGGAGCAGGGTTAGGAGACATTGATTCCCTCTGATTGTTTACAGCAACCATGTGGGCCGTCAATTCAATATTAGTGACAAGGGATGGGTCCTTTTGAAAATTTGATTGGCTCAGGATGCCAGGTAAAGCACCAAAATTTTCTTCCTGAGGATAATTTGAACCCAGTAACGCTTGCAAAGCACAAGAGACAAACTTAGGATACGAAACGTATTTCGTCCTAGTTTTGCTCTGTAGCTTGGTTACAAGATCACTGTAAATGATCTCCCCTATGTCGACAGTGACCCCATTCATTAAGCAGTATGCCATCATCAACTGAATAGAGTTAACTTGTTCAGTGGATGAGTGGTTCCCGCCGAGGACCTGAATCATAAAAGTGAATAGGATCCTCTAAGCCACGGGGAATGAACTCTTGGTGACTGCGGTCTTGTCCAAAAATTTTGGATCCAAAACGATTTATTTTAACCCATCCTTCACTGTGGAGGGTTCAGGATGGGCGACATACACTCCCTTGTTGTAGTCTAACCCTGTTGAAGTGCAAAAAGTTTTATAATCCAGGGTGAATTGCTGCCCCCCGTTAAGACTGAACTTGATGAGATATTCCCTGAGTAGTCTTAGGTTATTCTCATCAGTAGAGGGTGTCGGGTCAAAGGCCTTAGCAGTTTCCCAAAACTCCCTGAAGAGGTTTTGGTACAGTATTGAGGGACACTGAACAAAGGCCGTTTTCAGTGGGCAGTTATACAAAAATTTCATAATGTCCTTATAGGCTGGGACAGTTTGAGGATATTCAAAATTGCCTATGACATTATTTGTTTTAAATTCAACATTGCTAAGATCACCTACCCACTGTGAAGCAAACTGAAGAGATTGTGTTCTTGCCATTTCCATTAAAAGGTTTTTAGGGTTTTTGAAAAAAAAAATCTTGACAAGAACAATCAAAGGTTTTGAATCTCTTAAGTTGTGATGAAAAACTTTTGTAAAGGTTTACAGAGAAAATTTTTCACAAAAAAAGGTTTGAAGAACACAAAGATTTCTGGGTTTGAAAGAGATTTTGACAGAGTTTTGTTAGCAAAAATCTTTTGTGTGTGTTATAAGGATTATGTGAGGGGTATTTATAGAGTGTTGAGAGGGGTTGTTTGTGCATACTTGTGGATTTGTAAAGTCGGTTTTTGAAAACGTTTTGAATTTCCACATTTAATGCCACCACTCCACTACCCGCAGTAAAATCATGTTTTTTAAGGTAACAGTTGCAGCGTACAATAAAAGTGCACTTTTGTAGTAATAAAATATCCACAGGAAATTTTATGTGATAAGGCATTTAATGCCAAGTGGGATGAAGTAAGTATGAGGGACCCATGACAGTAAGATATAAAGACATATATTCCTATATTAAATTGGTGTGATTTCCAACCTAGGACATTTAAGTAACTAATACTTGATGCATTTAGTTACTCATTCAATGCTTAATATCTAGAGTCAGGGTCCCTGAATGATTCTTACTCATTCAGTGAGAGATGTGTTTAGGGGTTTCGTTCAGTGAGGAGAAACCTTTCGAGAACTCACTGAGATTGGTTTTCAGATAGCTGACTTTCAATGTCAAGCATTCCCAATTCAGCTTTCAGTCTCCTGAAGGTAGGTTCATCCAAGGGTTTTGTGAAGATATCAGCAAGTTGATATTCAGTAGGGATGAAGTGAAGTTCTATGTCTCCTTTCATTATGTGGTCCCTGATGAAGTGATATCTGATATCAATGTGTTTGGTTCTTTGATGAAGGACAGGGTTGTTGGAGATTGCAATGGCGCTGGTGTTATCATAGAAGATGGGTACCATTTTGTAATGGATGTCATAGTCACTGAGTTGACTTTTCATCCATAAAACATTGGCACAGTATCCTACAGCAGCTACATATTCAGCTTCGGCTGAAGACATAGCCACTGATTGCTGCTTTTTAACACTCCAGCAAACCAGTTTTCCTCCAAGAAATTGACAGGACCCTGAGGTACTTTTTCTGTCCATGTTGCAGCCAGCATAATCAGAATCGGAGTACCCTTTGAGATCAAACCCTGAGCACTTTGTATAATAGAGTCCAAGGCTTGTGGTTCCCTTCAGGTACCTGAGTATTCTTTTGGCTGCAGTGAGGTGGGATTCTTTAGTATTGGACTGATATCTTGCTATTAGAAAGACTGAGAATTGTATGTCTGGTCTGGAAGCAGTAAGATACATCAGTGAGCCAACAATCCCTCTGAAATGGGTTTGATTGACTGATTTGCCAGTGAGATCAGGTCCAAGGTTGTTAGGAGGGACCATTGGTGTCTTCACTGAAGCACAGTCAAATATCTCATATTTCTTCAAGAGATTTCTGGTGTATTTCTCTTGACGGATGGAGATTCCTTTATCAGTTTGCCTGATTTGTAGTCCAAGGAAGTATGTGAGTTCACCCATCATGCTCATTTCAAACTTCTTTGTCATCAGTTTTTCAAACTGTTTGCAAAGAGTGTAGTTTGTTGAGCCAAAGATGATGTCATCAACATATACTTGGACCAGTATCACATCTTGTTTTGTCCTGTAGATAAACAATGTGTTGTCTATCTTTCCTCTGACAAACTTGTTTTGAATGAGGAAGGCTGAGAGAGTTTCATACCATGCCGAGCTTGCTTTAGTCCATAAAGGGCTTTATCAAGCTTGCAGACATAGTCAGGGAATTCACTACTCTCAAAGCCTGGGGGTTGCTGAACATATACATCTTCCTTGAGTTCACCATTTAGGAATACACTTTTTACATCCATTTGGTAAACTTTGAAGTTCATGTAGGTAGCATATGCAAGGAAGATCCTGATGGCCTCCATTCTTGAAACAGGAGCAAATGTCTCATCATAGTCAATGCCTTCTTGTTGACTGTAACCTTTGGCTACAAGTCTGGCTTTGTTTTTAACGACAATGCCATTTTCATCAGTTTTGTTTCTGAAAATCCATTTCATTCCTATGACAATGACATCCTGAGGACATTTGATCAAGGTCATGACCTTGTTTTTATCAAACTGTTGAAGTTCTTCTTGCATGGCCTGAACCCAGGTTGGGTGTTTTAGAGCCTCAGTGACACTTTTGGGTTCTATATCTGATAGGTAATCAGCATATAGACATTCATTGGCTGAAGCTGCAGTTAACTTAGCAGCCATGCTTCTAGTGAGCATGCCCTCAGTGGGTTCACCAATGATGTTTACAAGATCAATCTCCTGAGATTTTGTCCACTTACTTTGTGGTCTAGGATCTGAGCTTGAAGAGGTCACTGGAGATTCAGGTGTAAGTTCAGGTGCATGAGCCACAGGATCATTGAGAACATCTGTTGAGATGTCTTGTTCAGGTTGGGTTTTTGAATCACAAGGACTTGAACATATGGTTCAGTGTTACCTATCCCAGCAGGGACTGATTGATTATCAATGAATTCACTGATGGTTGGTTGTGACAGGTTGTGAGGCAAGACATAATACGAGATGTCAGCATCAGCTTGGTATGAGGAATTGATTTTAGTATTATACTCATCAGGAGGATATCTTATGCTTTCTGAACTCTCATCAAAGGTAACGTGAAAGTTTTCCTCAACTTGTTGTCTCCTTGTGTTAAATACCCTGAAGGCTTTGGAGATCAGTGAGTAACCTAAAAAGTATCCATCATCAGCTTTAGCATCAAACTTTCCTAGATGATCCTTGTGGTTGTGGATAAACACAGGACATCCAAACATAAGAAAGTAGCTGATATTAGGAATTCTACCTTTGAATATATCATATGGGGTTTTGTTATCTCTTTTGACAATGATTGACCTGTTTTGAGTGTAACAGGCTGTTTTGACTGCTTCAGTCCAGAAATGTTTTGATAGGGCTGAGCCATTCAACATAGTTCTAGCAGCCTCAATGATACTTCTGCTTTTCCTTTCAGCCACCCCATTTTGTTCAGGGGTGTAAGGAGATGAAAAGTTTTAGGAGATTTCCTTTTCATCACAAAAATTCTCAAGCTCTTCATTTCTGAACTAAGTACCATTGTCAGTTCTAATTTGTTTAACAGTAATGTCATTCTGGTTTTCAATGTTCCTGATGAATGACATTATTGTATCAGTTTCCTGACTCTTTTTGGAAAGAAAGTATACCCAAGTGTATCTTGAAAACTCATCAACAATGACAAGTGTATACTTCTCATGCTGGATTGATCTAGGACTGACTGGTCCAAAGAGATCCATATGCAGGAGGTGAAGGCAGCTTTTGATTGAGAAATTTTGTTTTGTTTTGAAAGATGCTCTTTGGTATTTGCCTTTCTCACAAGCTGAGCATGGTTTATCTTTTGCAAAAACCAGTGATGGTAAGCCAAGGACCTTGTTTTGTTTTGCCAAGTTGTTGATGTTTTTGAAGTTTAAGTGTGAGAGTCTCTTGTGCCACAGCCAGTTGATGGTTTCAGTGGCTTTGGCAAAGAGAAAAGTTCCATCTTTAGAGAGAGTTGACATGTCTAAGACATAAACATCATCTCTCCTAGGAGCTATCAAAACAACTTCTTTGTTGGCATTGAAAATAGTACCTTGTTTGTCATTGAATTGAACAATATACTTAGCATCACATAGTTGACTGACACTGATGAGATTGTATTTGAGACCATTGACATAAGCTATCCTAGAGAAAACTATTCCATTGTAGTTTACTGAACCATAACCTTCAGTGGGACATGATTAGTTATCACCAAATACTACCTTGGGTCCTGGTTCCTTTACATACTTGTGCAGATATTCCTTAACGCCAGTCATGCTTCTTGAGCATCCACTGTCTAGATGCCAGATAGGCTCCCTGGTATGCCTCTGCACAAGTAGTAAACTGAATTAGTTTCTCTTAATGACCCAATTATTTGTGGGCTTGGGCTTCATGGTCTGTTTGAATTTGGCAATTGACTCATGGTCAGTGGTTGAGTGCATTGTGCTACCACAGGTTTTGCATTTGGAGACTGAGGATGACTCAGTGCTTTTGGTTTGCTTGGAGCTTCTCCTTGATTGGATGACACTATCATGCTGGGATGTCTCATGAATTGGATTACCGCAAATATCACAGCATGTGTTCATGAGACAATCATCAGGATGATGATCATTAAAGCCACAGTGTGGTCAAGGAGGAAAGGGTTTTGCTCTAAAATTTTGAGCAAACTTGGAAGATGAAGCATACTGATAACCAAATTTGGTATAGTTTGCTTTACTGAGAGAACTTACATATTACAAGTGATCGGAAGTTTTGTGATCATCCTTTTTACAGATCATACAAAAAAGGATTCTATAACAGTTATCAGTGGTATGAATTGTATAGTGGCATAGATCACACTTCTGCTTGGGTTTGGTGGTAGCTTTTGACTTTGAGGAACTAAAGGAAGCTGACTTTGTTTCCTTGATATATTCAGGGAACTTTTCAATGGATTCCATCTTGTCAGTTAGCTTCCTCACAAGTTCAGTTAGTTGCTGAATTTGGTCAGCTTCAGCGGGGAGAGAGGATGTGGAAGTCTCAGTGGGGGTAGATTCTTGTTGAGTTAGTTTTGATGATCTTTTCAGGATGGTTCTATCAAGTCCAGACCTTTCTTTAGAAGTGTGTGGATTGTATTGTAATAGAGTAAGCTCAGAGCTAGGAGCAGCACCCTGAAGGGGTTCCAGGGGTGGAAGTGGTGCTTGAGATTCATCTTCAGACTCATAGATGTGTTCAGTACTACTGGACAAATCATGGAGTCCAAGCATGCTCTTTAGAGCTTGACTCTCAGGCTCTAGAATTCTTCTAGAGTCAAAGTTTGGAGGCTTACTCTCAGGATTAACCCGTTTAATCCATTCACTGGGCTTAGGGGTTGACAAGATACTGGTAATCATGCCACCAGACACAAATGGCTTAGGACCCTGGTCTTTGTTGAGAGAGTCAGGAAGATGATCTTCACCTAAGACTCTCTTCTTGCTACTGGGGGCTCCCACAACATCAAAGACCCTAGGATTCTTAGCAGTCCAACTATCAAGGATATCTTGAACCTTTTTGAGTTCGTCTTGAAGAGCCTGATTTCTTTTAACTAGTTCAGTGTTTTGAATTTGCAAAGTGACAGCCTCAAGCTTAGCTTGTTTTAAAAGAAGCAGTTCATCCCTACACTTGTTCAATTCAAAACTTAGCTTGTTGTATTTTGAAAAAAGATTCGGTCTTTGCTCTTCTACAAACTTAAGGTCAAGATTAAGATAATTCATATAAGACTGCCAATCAGAGTCATCGTCCATATAAAGTAGAATATTTACCTTATTCATTGTGATGTTGACCCATTTTCAATTCCTGGCATGATTTTTTCCAACAGCTAGCTTGTCTTCCTCTGAGAGGGCCATTAGTGCACTGACATGCACCATTTCATCATCAGATGAGACTGGCTCTTCATCCCAGTCGAAGGTTTCAGCAACATGACCTTTTTTTTTACCCTGCACAGATTGAACACTTTTTGTTTCTGAGGGACTGGCCTCTAGCAATTCAAGCTTAGCTTTGATTTTCCTAAACTTAGACTCATAATCAACCATTTTGTTTTGAAAATTTTAATGAGACTAATAAATTTTTGGTTGAAATTTGCTAAAGCCTGAGGACTGATTTGACCCTGATGGTTTATAAGAGGGTTCAGAAATTGTTTTTGAAAAACAGTCTTTTGCAAAATGACCTCTTTTGTGACACTTAAAGCATTCAGTGTCCTCATTTGCTTCAGCATTTGAAAAACCTTTGTTTCTTTTAATGAACCTCCGAGAGTTTGCAAGGAGTGCCCTTTCCTGAAATTCAACGTTCTGGTCATTTAGGTACTCCTCACTTGATCTCTCATCAGGCTCATCATCTGAATTTTCGTGGAAATTGTTGTTCCCTATTCACTATCGTATAAAGTAGTTTAAGTAGATTAAACAAACTAATAGTGAATAATGACTGAAATTAACGTAAGTAAAACACACTTATAAATTTTCAACGTTTATATTCTTATTAGAAATGCATCAAAAGAATACATTACCCAAGTACTTGCGGAATAGTACTTGATATTGAAATGACAAAGTTTGGCGACTTATCTCTAAGCTCAGGCTAAGTCTGAGCACAACTCTTAGAACCCGCTGAGGTATCTCAAGGATAAAGTTGTATTTGGAGGAGTGAAAAGATGGCTTTTGTGTGTGTGTGTGTTCACAATTCACAAGCTTTAACTTTTCACTCACTCTCTTATGCTATTTATACAAGTATGATTATTAACTTTAACCTAGAAGACAAAAACATAGATCACAACAAACACGAATATTGATATATTCGATTACTGTTCACCTTGCTATTTATAGTTAGGCGACGAGGCTTCTTTCCTTAACAGATAATCCTTTAGTATCGCCGCTTACTATAAATGGGAAGATATGGCTTTAGTAGATAGGGACTTAGTTTTATCTGGGTAAACATTTGGGGTCTTAGTTTTATTTGGGTAAAATTTTCCCGCCTAGTCCCGCTCATTCTTCAGTCTTCATAGCCTACAGTCTCTTCCTTCAGTTTGTCTTCAGTGTTAACAGTTGGAGAGGAGTCTTAGGGATTCAGTGAGTTATTATCATCACTCACTGAATCCACCATCTTCTACTTGACTTAGTCTTCACCCATTAAGTTCCGCCTTACTGAGTGGAGAGGCTTCTTCTTCGCCTCATACCGAGTATCCTAAAGATGACTCACTGAGAAACTATGCACTCAGTGACCTGATAGTGTTTAACGGATTAAACACTCAGGTTATTTTCTATTCAAATCCTAGATTAAGGGGTTTGGGTATTTACTGAACCCAACAGTCTCCCCCTATTTGGATATACAAATAGCCTAAGTGTTTGATCAGTGTAAGTGAGAAATTGGCTTCTTCTTACACTGAATGTACTAATGAATACATTTAAGGAACACTGAATATTTTAACAAAACATACATCTTTTATTGATCATATTACATGGTTCTATCACTAGTACAAAAGATAAATCACAATGATGTCTGTTGAGATGGATCCCCAGTGCTTTAAGCTTAGGCTTCTTTTTGAGAAGTGTTTCTTTGTCAGGGTGCTCTCTTATCTTGGCATTCAGGTCTTGGCAGAACCTGAGGTTTGCTGGGCTTTGGATCTGAGAGGCCACTAGTATGTAGCTCAGCATTGCAGCCACACCAGCCTGATCAATATCACTCCATCTTTGAAATGCTGGGTTTCCATAGACATCAATATGGAATAGCCCTCTTTCAGGCTTCTCAATCACTAGACAGTTGACGAACTTAACACCTTCTGGCAGTTCCCTGTTGCATTCGAGTCCAGGCACTTTTATCTCAGGCTGGAACTCAACCCTCTTTCTTTTACCTTGTGAAGACTGAGGTTGAGATCCTTGTGGTGCAGTCAAGGCAGGCTGAGTACCCAGTTGTGCTTGTGTATCTCTTAGTCTTTGATACCTCTTACTGAGCATCTTCATCAGCTCTTTAACCACCGCATTTTGCTTCTTTTCAATTAATGGACCAAGTTCATCGAGTTCAGTGATCCCAAAGTCAGTGAATTTAAGGGGATCATGTACCTCGAAATGCCTTTTATCAACCCCCTTGTAGACGTTCATTGCCAGTGGCTTAGACCTGGGGATGATTTTGACATCAGTGATCTTCTCAGGCAGTCTTCTGCTTGAAATTGTCCAATTGTAATGGTCAATTCTTGCCTTCCTGATGGCTGTAGTTCTTTTGTTCTTTTCTTCCAACTGCTTTTTCATTTCAGCCATTTGTGTTGCCTGAGCATCCTTGAACCTCTGTCCTGCCTGACCCTTTTTAAGCTTCTTAGGATCAATTCCCACATTTTTGGCTTCTTCGGCAATCACTTTAACCAGTGCTTCCTTAGTATTCTTATCGTCCTCAGCTTGTTTCAATCTCCTTTCTTCTTTGGCAAGGTATTTGGTTAGCTGTTGAGGAGTGAGAAGGTATTCAGTGTCACCGATTTTGTAGGGAATCTTCTCAGGCTCAGTAGTTGTCATTATTCCTTTTCTTTTATCATGTCCTGAGGAGGATGATGCAACCAGGGGTGGTGTTGTTGTCATGATGGGAGATGTGACTGTCATTGTTGTTGTTGTTGTTGATGTTTGTGGTGGAAGTGATAAGATGGGTGTTGCTGAGACTGGTGGTGATGATGATATTGGAGCTGCAGATACTGGTGGTATTTGCTCCCCCTCAGTGTGAAGAGGAGTTTCTTCAGCAGTATTCGCCCCCTCAACTGTTGCTGGAGCGTCAGTGAGGGCAAGAGTTGGTGTTGGTGCTGAGGGGGACGGTGCTGCTTGACCCTTGAAGGCCTGATAGATTTCAGTGATCATGGCCTTGATATCAGAAGTATCGCTTTGAATGCAAGTGACTTTTGCTTCCAAATTAGCCTGAGAGATCTCCAAAGCAGTCATTCTGGGTCCAAGATTCCAGGCCATAGAAGACGAGGCCTGAACCAAAGCAGCTACCTGAGTATTTAACGAGCCCACTGTGGTCTGAAGAGACTGAACTGAAGATTAGAGACCCTGAATATTTGCATATTGGAGCATATATATTAGTTCAGTGAGTCGAGATGAATTTTTCACATACACCTCAGTGGCCTCCAGCTCTTTGGCATTGAGTGATGGGTCTTCTTTGACAGCATCCCTGATTTCATCAATTTTAACCCCACACGTCTGAAGATGCTTGAGAAACTTAACCAGGTTTTCATCCAGTCTGAGAAGATGTTGGTACATAAGATCTCCGTGCTCATGAACATTTTCATTGAAGGTGAGCACATCGGATCTAAGATCAGCGTAGCTGGCAGCGGCTTCAGTGTGTTGATCCCAAAACTTTTCAGTAACCCCAGAGTACAGCTTCCTTGAAGCTCTAGTGATCCACTAAACCAGCTGTCTTTCAGTGACTGGAAGAATGTTATCAAAACGGTTAAATTCACCAGAGCTGGATGATGAGTCCGAGTTATTATCTTCTGGTTGAAAGGGCGACTCAGTATGCTCCTTTGGATCAGGCTGAGGCTCTTGTTCAGATTGAACCTCAGCGTCCACTTCATCCCCAGCTGATAAGATTTCATCATCAGTTTCAGCAAGCTCATCTTCGGAGAATAGTATTCCAGTGACATAAGCAATAGTTAGTAGGGGGTTGGTGATGGGTTCCATATCAGCGGGTGGTATATTTCCCTCTGAGTCTTTGTCCCCCGTTGACCCCTCAGACACTGGTGGGAGTTTCCCAGTACCTTCTTGGGAGTCAGGATTGGTTTTGGGTTCCGTATTGGCGGGTTTTTTCTTTCCCTCCGCGTCTTTGTCCCCCAGCGACCCCTGAGACACTGGTGGGTGTTTCCCAGTGCCTTTGGCGGAGTCAGTGATAGTTGTATCCATATCAGCGGGTTGTTTGATTCCCTCTGAGTCTTTGGGATCAATCAGTGTGCCCTCTGACAAAGGCTTTGATTGGCTAATGTGATCATCAGGCGTTGTGGAAGGCGCTCTCCTACCAGCGGGTTGTTTGTTTCCCTCTGGATCTTGAGGAGTAGTAGTTGTGACCAAGGGCACTGACTGTGATGTATCAGTGTCCTTCGTTGTCACGGGGGTGGTTGTTTCCTGGTCAATAGTAGGTGTCTGTTTAGTCTCGGGCCTTTTGTGCCTTTTAGGCTGTGTTCTTGAAGCCTCAGGGCCCTGAGACTTGGGTTTAGTCTTAGTCCCAGTCTGAGACTTCCCCTTTCACTTTTTAGGAACAAGTTTTGGAGACACTGATTCCTTCTGGTTGTTTACAGCAACCATATGGGCCGTCAATTCAATAGGAGTGACAAGGGACGGGTCTTTTTGAAAATTTGATTGGCTTAGGATGCCTGGTAAAGCACCAAATTTTTCTTCCTGGGGATAATTTGAACCCAGTAACACTTGCAAAGCGCAAGAGACAAACCTAGGATACGAAACGTATTTTGTCCTAGTTTGGCTCTGTAGCTTGGTTACGAGATCACTGTAAATGATCTCCCCAATGTCGACAGTGACCCCATTCATTAAGCAGTAGGCCATCATCAACTGAATAGAGTTAACTTGTTCAGTGGATGAATGGTTCCCGCCGAGGACCTGAATCACAAATGTGAATAGGATCCTCCAAGCCACGGGAAAAGAGCTTTTGATGACTGGGGTCTTGTCCAAAAACGTCGGATCTAAAATGATTTGTTTTAACCCATCCTTAACCGTGGATGGTTCAGGATGGGCAACATAAAATCCATTGTTATAATCCAGCCCTGTTGATATGCAAAAAGTTTTATAGTCCAGGGTGAATTGTTGTTCCCCCCATGAAGACTGAATCTGATGAGATATTCCCTGAGAGGTCTGAGGTTGTTCTCATCAGTAGAGGGTGTCGGGTCAAAGGCCTTGGCTGTTGCCCAAAACTCCCTGAGGAAATTTTGGTAAACAATAGAGGGACACTGAACAAAGGCCGTTCTTCAGTGGGCAGTTAAACAAAAATTTCATAATGTCTTTGTAGGCTGGGACAGTTTCAGGGTATTCAAAATTTCCTATGACATTATTAGTTTTAAATTCAATATTTGTAAGATCCCCTACCCACTGAGAACCAAACTGGAGAGATTGTGTTCTAGCCATTTCCATTTAAAAGGATTTTATGGTTTGAAAAAAAATGTATTTTGACTAGAACAATCAAAGTTTTTAGATCTCTCAAGTTTGTGATGAAAAACTTTTGTAAATGTTTACAAGGAGGGTTTTCCAAAACAAGGTTTAAAGATTTTTTAGAACACACAAATATTTCTGGATTTGAGAAAGGATTTTGACAGAGTTTTGTTGCAGAAAATAATTTGTGTGTGTGTGTTTGGTTTAGAAGAGGGTATTTATAGAGTGGTGAGAGGGGTGGTTTTTGCATAAACGAGGATTGTAAAGACGGTTTTTGAAATCGTTTGAAATTCCACATTTAATGCCACCCACCACCACCCGCAGTAAAATCCCGTATTTCAAGGGAACAGTTGCAATGCACAGTAAAAGTGCACTTTTGCAGCGTTAAAATATCTATAGGATATTTTTTGTGAGAGAGGGCATTTAATGCCAAGTGGGATGGGGTAAGTGATGAGACCCCTGACAGTAAGACATATATTCCTATACTAAATTGGTGGGATTACCAACCTAGGACATTTAAGTAACTAATACTTGGAGCATTTAGTTACTCATTCAATGCTTTATGTCAGGGACCCTGAGTGAGTCTTACTCATTCAGTGAGAGGTTAATTTTGGATGTTCGGGGAAGATGAACCAATTTAAAGAACTTACTGAGATTGGTTTTCAGATGCCTGACTTTCAATGTCAAGCATTCCCAATTCAGCTTTCAGTCTCCTGAAGGTAGGTTCATCCAAAGGTTTGGTGAAGATATCAGCAAGTTGATATTCAGTAGGGATGAAATGAAGTTCTATGTCTCCTTTCATTATGTGATCCCTGATGAAGTGATATCTGATATCAATATGTTTGGTTCTTTGATGGAGGACAGGGTTGTTGGAGATTGCAATTGCACTAGTGTTGTCACAGAAGATGGGTACCATTTTGTAATGGATGTCATAGTCACTGAGTTGACTTTTCATCCATACACAGCATCCTGTGGCAGCCACATACTCAGCTTCAGTTGAAGACATAGCTAATGATTGTTGCTTTTTAGCACTCCAACAAACCAGTTTTCCTCCAAGAAATTGACAAGACCCTGAGGTACTTTTTCTGTCCATGTTGCAGCCAGCATAATCAGAATCAGAGTAACCTTTGAGGTCGAACCCTGAGCACTTTGGATAGTAGAGTCCAAAGGTTGGTGTTCCCTTCAGGTACCTGAGTATTCTTTTGACTGCACTGAGGGGGATTCTTTAGGATTGGACTGATATCTTGCTATTAGATAGATCAGTGAGCCAACAATCCCTCTGAAACAAGTTTGATTTACTGATTTGCCAGTGAGATCAGCTCCAAGATTGTTAGGTGGGACCATTGGAGTCTTCACTGAGGCACAGTCAGATATCTCATATTTCTTCAAGAGATTTCTTGTGTACTTCTCTTGACTGATGGAGATTCCTTTATCAGTTTGCCTGATTTATAGTCCTAGGAAGTATGTGAGTTCACCCATCATGCTCATTTCAAACTTCTTTGTCATTAGTTTTTCAAACTGTTTGCAAAGAGTGTAGTTTGTTGAGCCAAAGATGATGTCATCAACATATACTTGGACCAGTATCACATCTTGTTTTGTCCTATAGATAAACAATTTGTTGTCTATCTTTCCTCTGAAAAACTTGTTTTGGATCAGGAAGGCTGAGAGATTTCATACCATGCCCTGGGAGCTTGTTTCAGTCCATAAAGGGCTTTATCAAGCTTGCAGACATAGTCAGGGAATTCACTACTCTCAAAGCCAGGAGGTTGTTGAACATAAACATCTTCATTGAGTTCACCATTTACGAATGCACTTTTTACATCCATTTGGTAAACTTTGAAGTTCATGTAGGTAGCATATGCAAGGAAGATCCTGATGGCTTCCATTCTTGCAACATGAGCAAATGTCTCATCATAGTCAATGCCTTCTTGTTGACTGTAACCTTTGGCTACAAGTCTAGCTTTGTTTTTAATGACAGTGCCGTTTTCATCAGTTTTGTTTCTGAAAATCCATTTCATTCCTATGACAATGACATCCTGAGGACATTTGATCAAGGTCATGACCTTGTTTTTATCAAACTGTTGAAGTTCTTCTTGCATGGCCTGAACCCAGCTTGGGTGCTTTAGAGCTTCAGTGACACTTTTGGGTTCTATATCTGATAGGTAATCAGCATATAGACATTCATTGGCTGAAGCTGCAGTTAACTTAGCAGCCATGCTTCTAGTGAGCATGCCCTCTGTGGGTTCACCAATGATGTTCACAAGCTCAATGTCCTAAGAACTTGTCCACTTACTTTGTGGTCTAGGATCTGAGCTCGAGGATGTTACTGGAGAATCAGGAGTGATTTCAGGTGGATGAGCCACATAATCATTAGGAACATCTATTGAGATGTTTTGTTCAGGTTGGGTATCATGAATCACAGGTTTCTGATCATTTGGATCAGTGTTACCTATCCCAGCAGAGACTGACTGATTATCAATGAATTCACTAATAGTTGGTTGTGACAGGTTGTGAGGCAAGACATAATATGAGATGTCAGCATCAGCTTGGTATGAGGAATTGATTTCAGTGTTATACTCATCAGGAGGATATCTTGATGAGTTATCAATTCCTATTTCCTCCACTGAGGTGTTGGTGAACCTGATGCTTTCTACACTTTCATCAAAGGTGACATGAAAGGTTTCCTCAACTTGTTGTCTCCTTGTGTTAAATACCTGAAGGATTTGGAGATCAGTGAGTAACCTAGAAAGTATTCACCATCAGCTTTAGCGTCGAACTTGCCTAGATGATCTTTGTGGTTATGAATAAACACAGGACATCCAAACACATGAAAGTAGCTGATGTCAGGAAGTCTACCTTTGAATATCTCATATGGGGTTTATTATGTCTTTTGACAATGATTGACATGTTTTGAGTGTAACAGGCTGTTTTGACAGCTTCAGTCCAGAAATGCTTTGAGAGAGCTGAACCATTTAACATAGTTCTTGCAGCCTCGATGAGAGTTCTGTTTTTCCTTTTAGCTACCCCATTTTGTTCAGGGGTGTAAGGAGATGAGAAATTTTGGGAGATTCCCTTTTCATCACAGAAACTCTCCAGCTCAGCAATTCTAAACTCAGTACCATTGTCAGTCCTAATTTGTTTTACTGTAATGTCATTCTGGTTTTCAATGTTCCTGATGAATGACATTATAGTATCAGCTGCCTGACACTTTTTGGAAAGAAAGTATACCCAAGTGTATCTTGAAAACTCATCAACAATGACAAGTGTATACTTCTCATGCTGGATTGATCTAGGACTGACTGGTCCAAAGAGATCCATATGCAAGAGGTGAAGGCAGCTTTTGATAGAGAAATTTTGCTTGGTTTTGAAAGATGCTCTTTGATGTTTGCCTTTTTCACAGGTTGAGCATGGTTTATCTTTTGCAGAAACCAGTGATGGTAAGCCAAGGACCCTGTTTTGTTTTGCCAGGTTGTTGATGTTTTTGAAGTTTAAGTGTGAGAGTCTCATGTGCTACAGCCAGTTGATAGTTTCAGTGGCTTTGACAAAGAGACAGGTTCCATCTTTAGAGAGAGTTGACATGTCTAAGACATAAACATCATCTCTCCTAGGAGCAATCAACACAACTTCCTTGTTGGCATTGAAAATGGTACCTTGTTTGTCATTGAATTGCACAATGTACTTAGCATCACATAGCTGACTGACACTGATGAGATTGTACTTGAGACCATTGACATAAACTATCCTAGAGAAAACTATTCCGTTGCAGTTTACTGAACCATAACCTTCAGTGGGACATGATGAGTTATCACCAAATACTACCTTGGGTCCTGGTTCCTTTACATACTTGTGCAGATATTCCTTAACTCCAGTCATGCTTCTTGAGCATCCACTGTCTAGATGCCAGATAGGCTCCCTGGCATGCCTCTGCACAAGCAGTAAACTGAATTAGTTTCTATTCATGACCCACTTAGTAGTGGGCTTGGGTCTCATGGTCTCTTTAAATTGGGCAATCGATTCATGGTCAATGGTGGTGTGCATTGTGCTACCACAGGTTTTGCATTTAGAGACTGAGGATGACTCAGTGATTTTGGGTTGCTTTGAGTTTCTCCTTGCATGGATGACACTATCATGCTGGGATGTCTTATGAGCTGTGTTACCACAAATATCACAGCATGTGTTCATAAGACAATCATCAGGGCGATGATCATTAAAACCACAATGTGGGCAAGGAGGAAAAGGCTTTGCTCTCAACTTTTGAGTAGGCTTGGACTTAGATGCATACTGATGACCAACTTTGGTGTAGTTTGCTTGACTGAGTGAACTTACATATTGCAAGTGATCAGCAGTTCTGTGATCATCCTTTTTGCAGATCATACAAAAGAGGATTCTATAACAGTTGTCGGTGGTATGACTGGTATAGTGGCACAGATCACACTTATGCTTGTTTTTGGTGGTGGCTTTTGACTTTGGGCAACTAGAGGAAGCTGACTTTGTCTCTTTGATTGATTTAGAGACCTTTTCAATGGATTCCATTTTTTCAGTTAGCTTCCTTACAAGTTCAGTCAGTTGTTGAATTTGGTCAGCTTCATTGGGGACAGAGGATGTGGAAGTTTCAGTGGGAGTAGATTCTTGTTTAGTTGGTTTTGATGGTCTTTTCAGGATGGTTCTACCAAGTCCAGACTTTTCTTTAGGAGAGTGTGGATTGTATTGTAATGGAGTAAGCTCAGAGCTAGGATCAGCACCCTAAAGAGGTTCCAAGGGTGGAAGTGGTGCTTGAGATTCATCTTCAGACTCAGAGATGTGTTCAGTACTACTGGGCACATCAGGGAGTCCAAGCATGCTCTTTAGAGCTTGACTTTCAGGCTCTAGAATTCTTCCAGAGTCAAAGTTAGGAAGCTTACTCTCAGGGTTAAGTATTTCAATCTAATCACTGGGCTTGGAAACAGTCAACATATTGGTAATGATGCCACCAGACACAAATGGTTTGGGACTCTGGTCTTTGTTGTGAGAGTCAGGGAGATGATTTTCACCTATGACTCTCTTTTTGCTACTGGGGGCACCCACAGCATCAAAGACCCTGAGATTTTTAGCAGTCCAACTATTAAGGATATCTTGAACCTTTTTGAGTTCATCTTGAAGAGCTTGATTTCTTTTAACTAGTTCAGTGTTTTGAATTTGCAAAGTGACAGCCTCAAGCTTAGCTCGTTTTAAAAGAAGCAGTTCATCCAAACACTTGTTTAATTCAAAACTTAGCTTGTTGTATTTTGAAAAAAGATTCAGTCTTTGCTCTTCTACGAACTTAAGGTCAACATTAAGATAATTCATATAAGACTGCCAATCAGAGTCGTCATCCATAGAAAGTAGAATATTTACCTTCTTCATTGTGATGTTGACCCATTCACCATTCCTTGCATGATTTTTCCCAACAGCAAGCTTATCTTCCTCTTAGAGGGCCATCAGTCCACTGACATGCACCATTTCATCATCAGATGAGACTGGCTCTTCATCCCAGTCGAAGGTTTCAGCAACAAGACCTTTGTTTTTACCCTACACAGATTGAACACTTTTTGTTTCTGGGGGACTGGCCTCAAGCAATGCAAGCTTAGCTTTGATTTTCCTATACTTGGACTCATAATCAACCATTTAGTTTTGATCAGATTTGTTTTGAAAATTTTGATGAGACTGATAAATTTTTGGTTGAAATTTGCTAAAGCCTGTGGACTGATTTGACCCTGATGGTTTATAAGAGGGTTCAGAAATTGTTTTTGAAAAACAGTCTTTTGCAAAATGACCTCTTTTGTGACACTTAAAGCATTCAGTGTCCTCATTTGCTTTAGCATTTGAAAAACCTTTGTTTCTTTTTATAAACCTTCGAGAGTTTGCAAGGAGTGCCCTTTCCTGAAATTCAACGTTCAGGTCATTTAGGTACTCCTCACTTGATCTCTCATCAGGCTCATCATCAGAATTTTCTTGGAAATCTTGAACAACATTGTTAGAAAAGTAAGCAGTTGATACAGGTGAGGTAGTGGTCAGGGACTTCTTGACTTCCTGAGACTTCTTTAAATCAGGGTATCGTCTGTTGATGAGGTTTTCCTCATAGACAAATTTCCCATAAATTTCAGGAAGTTCAAGGTTTTGGATATGATTTGCATTTCTAAGTCCCTGAGAAAAATTTAACCACTTCTCAAGGAGACAATTGACAAAACCCACATTAATCTCATGTTTGGACAACTTAACACCATCATTTGACAATTCATTTAAAAGCGTTTTGTATCGAGTGTAAGTTTGAGACAAAGTTTCTGAGTCCTTAGCCCTGAAGGTATTATACTCAAGTTTCAGGTCCATTATCCTGTTTTCCTTGGTATCAGATGGGCCTTCATGGCTGTGAACAAGGTCATCCCAGGTTTGTTTAGCTATACTACAGCTTATGACTGACTCCATAATATCATCAGGAAGACATGATATGATGATACTTTTGAGTCTTTGGTCCTGGTTGACCACTCTTCTCTCATCCTGAGTCCACTGAGCTTCAGGTTTGGGCAAACCTTCAGCAGTCTTTGGGACAAATGGACCTTCATTTATACACTTGATATAATAAGGTTTCATCCCAATCAAATAGCAAAGCATACGCTTTTTCCATTTGTTGAATTTACCAACTTCAAGTCTAGGGGCAACAGCTGAAAAAGCTCCACCCTTTTTATCGACTAGTTGGGGTACATCAATTTAAGCCATAGAGATCCTGATTTAAAAACGATTTAGAGCGGCTTAAGTCTTATAAAATTTTTTATAAAAAGTTTTATAATCATCCTTGCTCTGATACCACTTGTTGTTCCCTATTCACTATCGTATAAAACAGTTTAAGTAGATTAAACAAACTAATAGTGAATAATGACTGAAATTAACGTAAGTAAAACACACTTATAAATTTTCAACATTTATATTCTTATTAGAAATGAATCAAAAGAATACATTACCCAAGTACTTGCGGAATAGTACTTGAGATTGAAATGACAAAGTTTGGTGACTCCACTCTAAGCTCAGGCTAAGTCTGAGCACAACTCTTAGAACCCACTGAGCTATCTCAAGGATAAAGTTGTATTTAGAGGAGTGAAAAGATGGCTTGTGTGTGTGTGTGTGTGTGTTTACAATTCACAAGCTTTAACTTTCCACTCACTCTCTTATGCTATTGATACAAGTATGATTATTAACTTTAACCTAGAAGACAAAAACATAGATCACAGCGAACACGAATATTGATATATTCGGTTACTGTTCACCTTGCTATTTATAGTTAGGCGGCGAGGCTTCTTTCCTTAACAGAGAATCCTTTAGTATCGTCGCTTACTATAAATGGGACCCTGGGGTAGGGGTAGGATCTGTCTACATTTCACCTCCCCCATACCCTGCCTAGGCGGGATTGGGTCTGTTGTTGTTGTGTGTTGTGTTGCTTACTATAAATGGGAAGATATGGCTTTAGTAAATAGGGACTTAATTTTATCTGGGTAAACATTTGGGGACTTAGTTTTATCTGGGTAAACATTTCCCGCCTAGTCCCGCTCATTCTTCAGTCTTCATAGCCTTCAGTCTCTTCCTTTAGTTTGTCTTCAGTGTTAACAGTTGGAGAGGATTCTTAGGGATTCAGTGAGTTATTGTCATCACTCATTGAATCCACCATCTTCTTCTTGACTTAGTCTTCACCCATTAAGTTCCGCCTTACTGAGTGGAGAGGCTTCTTCTTCACCTCATACCGAGTATCCTGAAGATGACTCACTGAGAGACTATGCACTCAGTGACCTGATAGTGTTTAACGGATTAAACACTTAGGTTATTTTCTATTCAAATCCTAGATTAAGGGGTTTGGGTATTTACTGAACCCAACAGAAATCTTGAACCACATTGTTAGAAAAGAAAGCAGTTGATATAGGTGAGGTGATGGTTAGGGACTTCTTGACTTCCTGAGAATTCTTTAAGTCAGGGTATCGTCTGCTGATGAGGTTTTCCTCATAGACAAATTTCCTATAAATTTCAGGAAGTTCAAGATTCTGGATATGGTTTGCATTTCTAAGTCCCTGAGAGAAATTCAACCACTTCTCAGGGAGACAATTGACAAAACCAACATTAATCTCATGTGTGGACAACTTAACACCATCATTTGACAGTTCATTTAAAAGAGTTTTGCACCGGGTGTGAGTTTGAGACAGAGTTTATGAGTCCTTAGCCCTGAAGGTATTATATTCAAGTTTCAGGTCCATTATCCTGTTTTCCTTGGTATCAGATGGGCCTTCATGACTATGAACTAGGTCATCCCAGGTTTGTTTAGCTGTACTACAGCTTATAACTGACTCCATAATATCATCAGGAAGACATGATATGATGATACTTTTGAGTCTTTGGTCCTGGTTGACCACTCTTCTCTCATCCTGAGTCCACTGAGCTTCAGGTTTAGGCAAACCTTCAGCAGTCTTTGGGATAAATGGACCCTCATTTATACACTTGATATAATAAGGTTCCATCCCAATCAAATAGCAAAGCATACGCTTTTTCTATTTGTTGAATTTACCAACTTCAAGTCTAGGGGCAACAGCTAAATAAGCTCCACCCTTTTTATCGACTAGTTGAGGCACATCAATTTCAGCCATAGGGATCCTGATTTAAAAATGTTTTAGAGCGGCTTAAAAGGTTTTATAAAAAGTTTTATAATCAGCCTTGCTCTGATACCACTTGTTGTTCCCTATTCACTATCGTAAAACAATTTTAGTATTAATAAACAAGTTAATAGTGAATCTATGACAGATAAGATGCAAGTAAACACACTTATAAATTTTCAACGTTTATATTCTTATTAGAAATGAATCAAAAGAATACATTACCCAAGTACTTGCGGAATAGTACTTGGGATTGAAATGACAAAGTTTGGTGACTCCTCTCTAAGCTCAGTGATATGTGTCTAAATACACATATATTTTATATTATTTACTCTCACAAAAATGTCCAAAAACACACAAATGACCTTATAAATGCTACAAATATCATGAAAATGTGTTTTTATGTGTTACAAGTGCAAAAGGATTGAAAACTGATGAAAAACAACAAAGTTTACATAATTTAGAGTTTCAGTCCCTAAACTTTCATAAATTGGCAAAACTAGTCCCTGGTAATTCAAAACTTGCAAAATATCATTAAAGGTCCTTGGGGATTCACAAGTTGTTAGAAATAGTCTTTTGAAGTTAAAATTACATATTTACAACTTTGGTCCCTCAACTTTGAAAAATGTCAAAAATGGTCCCTGGGTTATTTAAAATGGCCAAGTTAAATAAATATAACCCTTGTACTATTCATAAATGGCATAATCGGTCCTTGTGTTAACTTTGGAAAAATTGCAGGTTTAACCCTTCAAGAATCAGAAAGTTACAAAAATGGTCCTTGTGTTTACTAGCTACAAAAAACCAAACGGACCCTTTGTAAATATCCAAGCCCAATAGTCCCAAGCCCAACAAAACCCATGCCTTTCCTATTATTAATATACAGTCAACGGAAGTCAAAATACCAGGCACTATTCACCTTTCTTCAAAACCTGCCAAAACCCAAAACCAGTGGTTTTCTCTCCATTACCTTTCCAGCTGTAATAACACCTTCTCCTACCTCTCACTATCACCCTTTCCACTTACACAAACAACCAAATTGCATTACCTGCTACTTCCCACTCAAATTTACAACTGGACGATTGAGATGATATCAAATCTTATCCAATGGTGGGATTTAATCAGAATTAATCAAGGATGCTTTTTGGATAGCTATGTAAAGACCAGAAGACCAAGAAATAGCAGTCACAGTTTTTTTTTTCATTTTCGTAGTGTAAAAATTAACTTCTGCTTTAAGTTTCACGTAAAAGTTTGCTGGGTTTTGTAATTTATGTATTGTACAAGTGAATTTAGTTATAATTCAAGTGTTTTTAATCATCAATTCCATGTTTCATGCTTGTTCGAGTTTTCCCGCCAAAATTATTCTTACTCGTTTTTCATGTTATAAGCTGTTTAAATGGTTCAAATAAGCTTATTCAAGGTTATTTAAGTGAATTAAAGTAGTTTCCTGGTCTTAATTGCAATTTTCTAAAAAAGTCAACAAAAGTCAACACAGGTCAACAAAAGTCAACACGGGTCAACAAAAGTCAACTGTGTTCTTAAGTCTGAAATTTCTGTTTAGTAGTGGTATTTGGTTCTAGTCAATCTGCAAATAAGCTGGATATCTTGTAAGTTTCAATAAAATTTCATCATTAGCTTAATAAAGTAGTAGTAATTGCATTGATTAGATATGTTGTATTTGGTGTTATATTGCTGCATATTTGCTTAAATTATATCTAGTATAATCAGTTGTAGTTATAATATGGATTGAGTAAGCTTGGATTCGTGATTTGGTTAGAATTATTGCACATTAGAAGTATTAAAGTGTGTTTGGATTAGTGCTTTATTATGTGTTTTAGATTGATACAGAGGTTAAGCTCTGTCAATTCAGTCCCACTTAGGTTCAATAAAATCATTTAGGACTTAGATTTGTACTCATTTCTGCTCAAAGTCAAATTTTCATATTATATGATCTTATAAGCATATCATTTAGTGTAGGATTGGAAGTACTTGCATAGTAGGTGTAGGATATCTAGGATAGCTTAATTTGATCATATAACATCTAGAATTAACAAAAGCAACCTGTTTTGCAAGATTGAATCTCAAATAAGTCAAGTTTTCAATTCTGTCCAAAAGTCAAAATTTTATAAAAACCCGTTTTTAAATAAACTTGTGAATTTCATGTAGGACTTGATATTAGGAGTTAAGACTTATGCTTTTGGGATATTAAAGTTTAGCTGCTTAACTAAATTAGAAAAATAATAGTTCACTTCTAATCAGCTTATTAACTGCTTATTACTAGCTTCTTTTAAGCCCTTTTTCACAAAATTTCCTTTTTGCTTATTTCTTATTTCTACTTATTTAGTGTGTTTTTCTTGTTGTTGTTGTTGCTTATTCTAAGTTCCCATAATTTGTTTATAGCTTATTCAACCTTTGGTTCAGTAGTGGTAGTTTTTTATTAGCTTATACAAGCTTATTAGCTCATTTTGACTTCAAAAGACTAAAACTAAAAACAAAACTAAAACTAACTCCCCAGCTTCAAAGCTTCCCAGCTCTTTTATAAGCCAGCTTCCCCTCGTCTTTATCTTCTCTCTCTTGTCTGTCTTCTCTCTTGTTTGTGATAAACAAATCAAAAGAAATCTAGCGTGCCTGCATCCTCTGTCATCACTGGCATTTTGCCACTTTTCATCTTTTTTTTTTCTTTTTATTATTATTTTTTTTTCTTTTTCGCTGGAAAAGATGAGTGGGGGGGGGGGGGGGTTGCAGGGAGTAGGTTGTCGGGGAAAGGTGGGAAGTGGGAGTTTTTTAATGGTGTGTCTGGTTTGTGTTTGGGCGGTAAATGGGGAAGACGAAGGGTAAAAAGGGGGGTTGGTTTTGGTTAACCTTTGACCGGGTTTGGGTGGTTTGACCGTGGGTATAAGGGTGGACTAGACCGGGTATTGGATTTGGATTGGTGGGCTTGGGTAGTTTAGGATTGGGCCTAGGCAGTTTAGTTTGGACTTGGGATTTAAGATAGATCCATTTAATACCTTAGGGACTAATTGTGTCCAATTCGAAATTCCAGGGACCATGAATGTAAATTCTGCAAATATAATCCAAGGGTAGGTTTTGACAATCTCTGAAAATTCCAAGGATCAAACTGCAAATCTCTAATATTTCAGGGACCAAACCTGTCATTTTTGAAACTCAAAGGACCAAAACTGAAATTTTCCAAAATTTATTTTAAGGACCAATGTTGACAAGTTAGAATTACCCAAGGATTAAAAATGTTAATTTTCCAATTTAAAATGTCCAGGGGTAAATTCTGTCAATCTTTGAAATTCGAGGGACTAAAGTTTCCATTTTTGAAAGTTGGGGGACTGAAAATGCCAATTATGCAAACTTGATACATTTTTCATCTGATTATGGTATTTTTGCATTTGAAACACATAAAACACTTATTTGTGATATTTTTATCATTTTGATGCATTTTTGAGTGTTTTCAGTTGTTTTTGCAGTCTAAAAGGTACAAAAATGATGAGTATTTGCACACTCATCAATCCCCCACACTAAACTATTGCTAGTCCCTAGCAATATTTATGAAGTTTTAATGGATTTTAAAGAACTCTTTACCAAAAGCCATCACTTCTGGAGTAGCCAATTATTTCAGTTCAAGTAAGAACCTTGGTACAATGATAACCAAATGATTTTGAGCAAATCATCAGCTGTAAACGGATTTGGTTTGTCTTTACCAAAAGCCGTTTGCTTCTGGTCTAGCCAACTCTTAACTAATTAAAGGTATGGGGAGTTGATTACCATACAATTTTAGGCAAATTGTAAGCCATAAACGGATTTGATAAATCTTTACCAAGAGCCGTTTGCTCCTGGATTAGTCAATCCTTATGTGGGTTAGACATGGTGGACTGATTACCATTTGTTGTGTTTGGTACATAGTACTTCCACATAAAAAAAAATTAATTTGGCCATTTTGGGGGAAAAAGGGACTAAAAGGGTACATTTATGATCAAATTCGCCAGAATTTCCCCCCCCCCCCCCCCCACACTTAGAAATGAATATTGTCCTCAATATTCAAAGTCCCGGTTATTATGCCGAATCCTCGAACGTAAAAAGATAACATTACTAGCCAAGTGTGGAAATACAACAATTATTATTATTATTATTTTATTTTTTTAACACACTATATACAGCATGTGGGGCATCTCCCCCACACTAAGGTGGTACACACGGGTGAAAACCCATGTTTAGCTACTGTTTTTTATTACCGAGTCGCTAGCTTGACTCGATCCCCGCATTCATTGGTTCATGGGGAAAGTAAGTGGAAGAGACAATCTCCATCGGACTTTCATTCAAGATGTTTGTATAAACATTGAAGTACGTGAAAGTTCCACACCGATGAGATATACACAGAACCGGCTCAAAAATGATAAATGAAAATGTCGGGGTCAAAGATAATGTCTTCATTCCCGAAGGAGTGAAGATGAAGAGAAATCACAAGATATTTGAGGAAAGGAAGAAAGATTTTGATAACAATCAAGATCCATTCTTCATCCTTAAATGTAGACATATCGGGAGGAAGGGTAATGGTAGTATCATCAATAAGCAAACTCTTATGATAGAGTATACCTTCCTCCGAGCCAATATCATCCTCAAGATCAAAATAAAAATGATCATATTCTGGAGGAGATATGTCATGAGAGAGTTCACCGGAGAACTCTTCATGAAGAGAATCATTCACATGAAGTGAAATTGTGAACTCTTGTTCCACTTTAGACTCATCAATATCCTCAATCTGAGTATCAAATAGTGGATTCTCATAAATTAAAATGAATTCAGAGTCGAATTCAAATAGAGGATTGGTGAAAGTAGCTTTGAATGTTTCGGGAACAACGTGATCAACATTCTCTATTGGATTGTTAGGGTGAGAAGTGAGTGAACGATCATTATAAAGGAGACTTTCAATTTCTCCTAGGTCGGCTTCGAAATCAAAGAGATCATCATCACTTTCCGATGAAAGTGGATTGATGTGAGCGAGTTCATCGGTGAACTCCTCAAGAAGAGGATCAGACTGTGGGAGTGATGCCTCAACATTCTCAATGACCCCATAATCATCGCTAAAATCGGAAAAAGTCTCAAAATGATCTTTTGAACACTCAAGAGGGGAAGGGATATCACACATATGGTCAAAAGTTCCATGTGACTCTCTTGGGATTGGGACAAGGTCCTCAACACTAGACTTTATGAATTCGTCCGATTCCTTTTCAGGAACAGTGTCAAGATGCTCGTCCCCCATGTTCAGAGAGTGAGTGGGAGCTTCGGGTGTGATAGCAGTTGTTTGAGAATGAATCTCAACTGCTGAGATATCAACTGATGAGCTTGATGAATCTTTATAAAATTGAAGGATATCAAGGGTATCTTCATCATCACTGTCATCAGGAATAAAATGAAATCGAGAGCTAGATTTGGCTGCTTTTTCTTTTGCAATTGATTCCCTAATAGATTTTTCAAAAGCAATTTGGGAATTTATTGTAGCAGCCCGCTCTTCGGCTAACAAAACTTCCATGGATTTCTCATGAGAGTTTTGAAACGACATAGCAAACTCCTCCTTAAGTTCTTTTAATAACTCCAGACTCTTCAGTAGAAGGTCTGTCATAGTTTCATGAGGAGTTGCTTGAATCATTTGGTACTGTGGAGGTTGGTCTTGAAACGAATAGTCGTAATTGTTGCAAGGAAATGGGTTCCCTGTTTGACAATCCGAGCTAGAGTGAGAACCTCCACAATACTCACAACAGTAAAACTGATGTGGCTGTGAGTCATATGTGTTGTAGTGATAATTGTTATCAGGAACCTGCTCATAGACAAGCGTGTTTCCCGATTGACAATCAGAACTGTAGTGTGAACCACCACAGTACTCACAACAGTAAAACTGCTGAGTCTCACAGTGTGGTAGCTGATGGAATAAATCAGTTGTGTTATGGTAGGAATAGGGATCCTGGTTATAGACAGACCCGTTTCCTGATTCCACCATGCTACAACTGGGACAATTGTCACCATTATAAGGACCACCACACCATTGACAACCAAGAAGGTGAGGATGAGACATATAAAGAATCGAAGGTTTACAGAGGGTGAGAAATGTAGAATAAAAAATGTGAGAGGGTAAAGATGGATATTTTCTATGAATTAAAAACTATTAAAAACTACCTAAATTCTAAAAAATACAAATTTAACTAGGAAAAATCTGGAAAAATTATTTTTTTGCTTTTTATATTTTTCTTAATCTAGGAAAAATGAAAACTTATTTTTCTGAGGCTTTTCTGATTTATTTGTATTAAAAGGTGATTAAAAAGTCCTAAATACTACTTTAAATAGGAAAAATAGCAAACAATGCTGGAAAAATATGAAAAATTCAAAGAAAGTCTAAAATAATGTTCTAAATCTAGGAAAAATGACAAATCCTATGCTAGTGGGCTAGAAATTGCAACTGTGGTGAAACTGCTTATGAATAAGCTTCACAAAATAAGCTGTAAGCTATTCTACTGAACTAAAAGCCACTGGAGCATGCATTAAGACATAATTACTTGAAATCAACCTTAATAAACTACTCTATACCTATAATGAACAAGATACACTGATTTGATTTGATATAAGCACAAGCTCCAAACAGGTCTAACTAGCTACCTTTAGGCTTATGCACAGGCCTGACCAATAAGCTAAAGTGAAACACAGAACTTGGATCCTATAGACCACCCACCAGAGACTAATAAGAATAAGTTTCAGCCAAGGACAAGCTGTTATGAACCCTGAATTGGATCTGCAATCAAGTCAGTTTCACACTCATTATGCTGAGTGTGAGACAGGGCATAAGTAGCTAGTTGGGCGGCTAATCTACAGCTTATAAAGGCTTCCAAAAAATTCACAAAAATCAATTTTAAGCACTTGACCTGCTGAAATTGTTAATCCCACAATTTCAACTGATATGAACTAAGAATGAGTCTGTGAAAATTTAATAAAGATTTGCAAAAACCATTTTTTCTTCACCTTTTGACTATTGAAAGCAGTTTTTGGGTTTTGACTTTATTGAACTTGTGAGCTTATAAAATGGATTAAAAAATGATGTTAGTGACAGATTGAATCTAGAACAAGCTAACTTAACAACTTTTGATCCTATTTGCAAGAAATGATCAAGCTACACTAAATGATTTGAGAATGAGAGTGGATTTGATGCAATTTGACTTTGAGATTGTTAAAATGAAAAATGAGGACTAAATGAGTCTGCAAGAACCCAAAACAATCAATCTCTGTCACAATACCAACCTTGTACGCAGACTCAACGCTTAAACCAAACACCCTAGATGCTTGCAGTTTGAGCTTAAATAGACAGATAAGTACTAACAAAGTGAACAGATAATCAAGCTATGCTACATGAACTTATAAACTAGATTAGTACATTACCTAAACTTGTCAAGAGTAAAACAACAAAGGGGACAATAAGCTGTTATACCTACTTAGCTAGTCTAAGGGGAGTCCTAAACTGAGACAAAGGAAATCTAGGCAAATTAGGGAGCTAACAAGCATGAAGGGAGATAACCAAGCTAAGTCCTCAATATCCTATTCCATATTATCAAAAATAAAAACTTCTACAGTACCTGACTAAGCTAGACTAAACTCTAATTAAGCTACCCCTGCTAACTTATTACATCTACCCTAAAGCTACTAAAGTAGGCTAGTAAGCAATTCTATCAATCTAATAAGCTAAAAGAAGAAAATGATGTGACCTGTTGTGCAGAGTGCAGACTGCAGGCTACAATAGTCCACTATGGCTGTTTTGGAGCTTATTCTGAATGAGCTGCAGGGTAGAATAAGCTCCTGAGCTTATTGGAAAATAGGATCCACCCACCTAACTTGATTTTGCCCCCTTAAATAAGCTGTGGAGAAAGCCAAATAGGCACTAGAAAAGAGATGATGTGAGCTGCTGTTTTGCTGCAGCAGGACAGTTATGGGACCATGTTCAAGCTTGTTTTATATGCTGATTAAAGCTCATGGAAATCTCTAAAAAACTGCAAAAGGATAAGTTAATGCTGTAGGCTATCTAGAAAAATTAATTTGCAACAACATGGAGCTTAATGTGAGCTTGGCAAAAGGGCAGTTGGACTGCTGGGAGTCTACTGTTGCAGACAGAACAAGTGCTGAATTCCAAGGCAAAAATAAGCTTTAAAGGAAAATTTAAACTCAGACTGATTAAGCACTAACTAAGACTTTTTAATTTCAGCAAGTGTCGAATCCTAAAAACTACCTCAATCCTACTCTTATCATATCTAAAATCAAGTCTAAAAGATGATGGTTAGGACATTTTGACGACAAAGACTGATTTTGAAGAACTTACCTCAAGTCTATTTAGCAAACTAAAAATGCATGTAATCTTTTAACATCGCTTACTTTGACTAAACTAAAACCCAACATGGGTCAAAACACGATTTTTACCCACAATCAATTCTATTCCAAACACCCCTTACGGGCATGAATGATGCAAACGACTTTGGAAAACTGATTTGTAATTTGAAATCACTACAAGAGCTTTGACCTTAAAGTGGGTAAGAACTGATTTTCTAAACCCAACTCAACTGGAACCAAGCATTTTTTTTTTGCACTGTAAACGAACTTCAAAGTGAATGAGAACAACTTAGAACAACACTAAATTAAAATGGCATCATAAGAACATGAACCAGAGCAATAAGTCAACATGAGATCATGAAATTAAAAATCTGAAAATTGCATTACATGAAATTTGAAGTACATTAACACTAGAAAGGGAATTAGAACATAAGGACTTCTGGATTAAAGTAAAAATTGAAAGACTAAAACTAAAAAGAAACCCAGCTTCAAAGCTTCCCAGCTCTTTTATAAGCCAGCTTCCCCTCGTCTTTATCTTCTCTCTCTTGTCTGTCTTCTCTCTTGTTTGTGATAAACAAATCAAAAGAAATCTAACGTGCCTGCATCCTCTGTCATCACTGGCATTTTGCCACTTTTCTTCTTTTTTTTCTTATTATTATTATTTTTTTTTCTTTTTCGCTAGAAAAGATGAGTGGGGGGGGGGGGGGGGGGGGGGTTGCAGGGAGTAGGTTGTCGGGGAAAGGTGGGAAGTGGGAGTTTTTTAATGGTGTGTCTGGTTTGTGTTTGGGCGGTAAATGGGGAAGACGAAGGGTAAAAAGGGGGGTTGGTTTTGGTTAACCTTTGACCGGGTTTGGGTGGTTTGACCGTGGGTATAAGGGTGGACTGGACCGGGTATTGGATTTGGATTGGTGGGCTTGGGTAGTTTAGGATTGGGCCTAGGCAGTTTAGTTTGGACTTGGGATTTAAGATAGATCCATTTAATACCTTAGGGACTAATTGTGTCCAATTCGAAATTCCAGGGACCATGAATGTAAATTCTGCAAATATAATCCGAGGGTAGGTTTTGACAATCTCTGAAAATTCCAAGGATCAAACTGCAAATCTCTAATATTTCAGGGACCAAACCTGTCATTTTTGAAACTCAAAAGACCAAAACTGAAATTTTCCAAAATTTATTTTAAGGACCAATTTTGACAAGTTAGAATTACCCAAGGATTAAAAATGTTAATTTTCCAATTTAAAATGTCCAGGGGTAAATTCTGTCAATCTTTGAAATTCCAGGGACTAAAGTTTCCATTTTTGAAAGTTGGGGGACTGAAAATGCCAATTATGCAAACTTGATACATTTTTCATCTGATTATGGTATTCTTGCATTTGAAACACATAAAACACTTATTTGTGATATTTTTATCATTTTGATGCATTTTTGAGTGTTTTCAGTTGTTTTTGCAGTCTAAAAGGTACAAAAATGATGAGTATTTGCACACTCATCATGTGGGTTAGACATTGTTAGTGCAAATATTACGATATTTAATCTATACAGTCTCGTTTGTTTTGATTGATGACAAACATGTAACTTGTAATACATAACGTAAAATGTACAAGTTACTTGCAATCACACTTTGTCTCAACATACATTCAACACCTCTCGATGTCTCAAGTCCTCGTATGTTACAACACAGGTTCGTACATGTTTGTTATGTGGCATTATGATCAAACCCATTAACAAATCATTTAGAATGTTTAAAATACATTTAGAGTCACTAAGTATTTTAATAGGTTAACCATTCTATTTCGAACCTCATTTTACATGTTGCATTCACAAGTATTTCAAAAAGTAACTAGACATTTTATTAACTAGTTACATAATACATTTTACAAGTTTATCTTGATAAACCTTTAATCTAAAAATGGAAATACATGTTACATCATGTCATGCATCATCTTTGAAATCCTTGGAAGATCACTTGAATATTTTGGTTAGATTGATACTCAATATATCAAATGTGATCTTAGTAAGATTTGGTAATATCTTGCAAAGATTTGAAGAAAGATTTTTTAGATTTTATGTCAGGTACCCACGGTACCAAATTGTATAAAGGGCGGAACCCTTTTAAGGGGTCCGTGGTCCGTGGACGCTCCTGTCCACTTTTGGCTATAAATAGAAGCCCATTGTTTTCCCATTTCTTCACCACTTAAAAGCACATCTTCTCCACCTTCTTGCATACATTTAGATCAATCATTAACAATGTAGTAACACACATTAAACACCCTAATGATCATGATCATAATGCTTCTAACATTCATCTTTGTTGTAAGCATACTCTTTGATCAACCAAGGAAATCTTGGAGATCTAGCCATCCCCACTCACCACAAGTTGAAGATCTATCACAAGAAGTTTAGGGAACTTGTGATCTTCATCATGAAGGCTTCCTATCAATGGAAGTTCATTTAGAAGTAGTTATTCATATCCATTAGACATTTGTGTCATGGATCATTAGTGTAAACATCATTGCATCATAACAACACTTTCACCAAACTAGATTAGATGGTTTATGTGTTTGTGCAATAAAACACAAGGTTTATTATGTTGGGCCATAAAACATATTGGGAGTGGTTGTACCCTTGTAAAAGAACTCGACATCTAGCTTAGTGTCGGAAATATTGTATAGGCGAAGTTAGGTTGGTTCTACCTCGAACTAGAACCCGGTATTTAGCTTTGTACCGGAAAAAGTGTAAGCGACGATTGTAAGGTTTTCTCCGCCGAGAAGGGAGCTTGTTGATTTAGTGAAGTAACTCTCGAGTTGGGTACTCGGGGAGTGGAGTAGGGCGGAAAGGAGATCCGTGACCGAACCACTATAAATCCTCGTGTTCGGTTTGCACTTTCCTTTCTTTATCTCTTTACTTTTATACTTGAACTATACTATTGTTTGTGATGTGGTTTGATGTTCATGATTGTGTGACAACTTGGTTTACCATGCTTTATATTAATCACAAACAATAATTGGTACTTTCATATTATAACAAGCTTAATAAGCGATTTGATACTAAAGATCTAAAGTTTTTAAACGGTAACGTATTCACCCCCCTCTACGTTTCCACAATTGGTATCAGAGCCACGTAGCTCTTATTTTCAAAACAAATGGTTTTTAAAATAGAGTACGATCCATGTATCAAATTACCATTGAAGCGAAAAATAATATGAAAAATGCTTTGCTTGTTATACTTAGAAATCTTGTTGTTAAATGTAACTTTGTATACAAGCTTGAAGGTTTTCTTGAAAAATAAAATAAAAGTTTGTTAAAAGAACTAGTAAGTATTGTATTGTGTGCTCATAGAAAATTTACGAAGAAATATGATTTTAAAGGAGTGTTTGGGATAACTATAAATCTAGTTGAAAAATCACCTCCGTAAATGTTTAAGATAAGTTACATAAGTAGATATGTTGTTAAATATGTGTATTATATGTTTACTATGAAATCTAGTAAGTCACACACGTTTTATCTATGTCAAATAATAGTTTTGGTGAATCTGTCTCAGAGGACCACGGCACCAAATCATATAAAGGGCGGATCCCTTTATTTGGTTCCGTGGAATCCGTCTGTACAGTATGCAGTTTTTTGGGCAACTTCAAAAAATCACAACTAATTAACCGTAAGTCCGTTCGAGTCGAGCCACCTATCATTTTAAAGGGAATTGAGTCTACTTTCACTTAAAAATACTTTCATGGCCTGAGTCAAATTTTAAATAAGTAAAATAGACCAAATACTACAGTATGTCTAAAATATTAAGTTTCGCTTTAACATAAAAACTCAAATTTTTGAATCAAAAAATTTAAGTTGGTATTCTTAGAACTTTGATATAACTTCTTTTGAAACTAATTAATTTGGTAATATGTTTAAAGGAAACTAATCAAGCTTGGTATACATCGTCATATTTAAACACTAAATGACGAAAAGTGTTTTTCATTTTATGTTATGCTAAATGACTACTTGTTTATGTTGTTTGCATATATGGTGCTTGCTTATTTTCAAATTGTTGTTTACACTTGTTTGTTTGCATAATATACGTGTCAATCTTGCCATGTTATTTATTCGCTTGCTTGACGATTTCTTGTTTATGCACAATAGGACATTTGCTAGATTTTGTGAACTAAGTTGGAAAATTATTTTACCATCGCTTGTAGAATTAGATCACTTCGTTTGCATAGGTTACTAACATCTCGCATAACTTATGAAATGTCATAACTTACTTAGCAATGAGTACTAAGTAAATTAGTCAAGTACTTTGAAAAATGAAGGTGTTAAGAGAGTGTTTGGTACAAGGACAAAAACAATGTTGTATGATGTAATTTATTTGTTTTTACTTTGTAGGATGATAATATGACTTAAAACAATGTTATATGCTAACCGGTTTATGCAGGTGGATAGCACAAGTGTGTTATCAAATTTTACCCATTTTCACTTTTATGTGAAAATCGTTAGCCCTTGGTCAAAGTCTATGCTCCACTATATTTGTATATGTGTTATCGACTTTTCCTAACTAGAAGTAATTAATGTCACATGTTTTAAGCAAAATTTCAGGTTTCGGAAAACTCCCCGACACCTAAAAAATGGGTCTGTGAACTTTTCTGGTGTCCACGGATCAGACGGCACCAAAATGTTGGTACCGTCTGTTATGTATTTTGGTACCGCCATACCTGTACAGGCAGACCAGGCGGCACCAATTTAAGGGTTCCGGCTGTGTAAAGAAATGGTGCCGTGAATCCTACAGGTAAGTTATTGAATTTTACTAAATCCCGCGATCTAATTTACCAAACTTCGTTTCTAGGATAGTTGTTAATGCATATTTTTCATACCTCACTCAACACATCCTCAATGGATTAACTTAGGATGTTTGACATGATTTTAGACACTTCCATCTCATTAGAAACTACCATCTTTGTATGGATTAACATCAAATCCATGAATCCTTAGTTCCATAAATCGACACATTCAAGATGATCATTTTCACACCTTCACTGTTACTTTTCCTCAAGCTTAGCATTTGTTAAAGCAAAGTCAAAATGACTAAATCCTTAACCTCAAATAAGCCACTTAAGAAAACCACTAGGATTAGCATTCGATCTTGTTGCTTCATTAACTTAAGCTCTTCATTCTCAAACTCATTACCTCTCAACATCTCATCACCCATTCAAGATGTGAACTTTCTAAACTTGAGTACTCCAACTCCACCATCAAAATCACCCACCATCATCCAAAACAACTTCACTACCAAAGTCTCCAAAGCTTGTACCTATCAAACTTTGTGCAACACCACCAACATCTCCTCACCCGTTTGCGGATGACTTAGATGACTTACCGAGACTAATAAACCTGGACTCATTATTTGCAAAGATATCATACACAAGTCTAACATATGACTATAGATATTGTTTTGTATCTACATGTATTGCCTCACCTGGTTAACATGAAAATAATGTGTCATCCTTCAAGACGATAAGTATTTACATCGAGTCATAACTCACACATATGTTAAATACATATTATCAAGTCTTGTTATCCTTGAGTTCAATCTAAGCTCAACAAATTAGGATTGACAACTTAAGTAGTTCATCCGAAATATTCAAGTATATGCGACTTACGATTGTAAGTCATTAAAAGTCATATCCGAAAAATCAACACCCAAGTATTTTAACAACACATGTTGAAACACTTATCCAAAACAAACAACCCACTGTGCCACTTATCCCTCTTAGACACCTATTATCCCTCTTCCATCTTTTGGCACCATTAAGTGTATTGCTCATGAACTTCCAAAAGCATCCTTTAAATCAAACGTGCCCTTTCAAGGTGAACCTATACCTCAGCCCCTAAGCTTCATAGACATAACCAAAACTTCAAGCACTTCACCCGCTAGTTGTAATAACCAATGAACCATAAGAATTAGTATTCGTACTTTTTGTGTTCAACATCTGTGGACAAATAATCAACCTAAGTACTCCCATAGCACAACAAACCCCTACATCACCACATCCTTATTTAGACACACTAGAAGACCTACCACCTAGATCAACCAATCCACCATCCTTGCCATCATTTGAATTCGTTGAGTGTATTGCTCAAAAAGCCCTTGTGTCCAACACTTGTACTGAACCAAATGCACGTTTAAACAAACTCAACCATCCTTTCCCACATATAAGGACTTAGATAATTCATTATGGCTAGAACCTCAACTATCAAATAAGCATGGTGCTCTTGGTAATTGTTGTCAATTTCCACTAGGTATAAGTAGTACTACCTTCACAAATAATCAAAGTATTAGTAATACTTTGTCGTTAAAATTCTGCATAAATTTCGTTAAACTTCAAATCAACATTTTAACAACATATGTTAAAATGCAATCTCAAAGCCAACATCATACACCCCAAGCAACAATGACTCTTGAGGAGTATACATAAGAAACTCGAGTGAATTCCTCTTGTCATCATCTAGTGAATATAATCTTGAGACCAAGTTTATTTAGATGGGACTATCCGATTCAAACACTTTGGCTTCATATCTTCATTTAGGAAAACATGATGTTTTGAAGAACATTATGACTAAGATTCATGCGTTAAGATTTCATTTTGTTAAAAGGATATTGTATATCCTATGCATCACTCTTGCGACATAAATAGTTGTGTTACAAGAGATTTCATTACACCTCATTGGCTAAATGATCTTGAAACAAACATCTACAAGTTCTGTGAACTAGCATATCCAATTCATCTTGTCATACTTGTTTTCATAAGCATGATAACTTTATCCCATGGGATAATCTCATTTGTTGAAAGATACTATTTGTATCTATTTCCTTTCAAGCGTACATCATAACCTAACCTTGCTCAAACCGAGTGCACATCCAAGGTTAAAACTACACAATTTTAGAGCATACACAAGATCTATTGAAGTTGGTAACCTCACTTAGATTCTTGTTAAATAATGTTCCAAAGAGATTTCTTGAGAACGTTCTTAGTTTAACATATTCCATTATCTAGTCTTAGATGATCAATTCACATTTAAAGTTCAAGATGTCATCCATTAGATCATACAATTAGCTGTGTAATTTGAACAACTTTCAGTTCTAAACACAAGATTAAAATACATTGTTTATCAAACACACCATTGTTAAAATTCATGTGTATAACATGACATCTTCATCTCCTTAGTTATATTGCATATTAGTTGTGTCACATTAAGCCAAGTATTGGTAAACTATCATCTTTTATACACTTTAATAGGCAAAAGTAGGAGTTCCCATCTTTCTAACATGAGAATGACTACTGGAGAATCTATTGCACTAGAAACTCAATTTGACCTAACGGTTGAATTGCTTCTTGGAGAGAAGTTGGGTATGTGGAATCACCCGTAAAAATGGTCGTGTTTAGCCTTAATTGAGCACCGCTAGTAATAGTCTCATATTCATTCTCCAACTTGAAAATTTTGTTTTCCTATACTTGCCTAAAGTAAGTGTTAAAACATTGATAGTTTGCCTTGCCTTAGGAATCCTAATCAAACAAGTAGTATATATGATTTTTCTTTTAAAACCATTTGCATTGCACCTACATGTGTTGATTACATGTTCTTGTTTGATACAATAAGTTGATTTGACATTATCTTAGTGTTTGATAACTAGTCAAATGTGCAAACCTTAGTAAAACCTCTTGCATTGCACTTACATGTGTTGATTACATGTTCTTGTTTGATACGATAAGTTGATTTGACATTATCTTAGTGTTTGATAACTAGTCAAATGTGTAAACCTTAGTAAAACCACTTGCATTGCACTTACATGTGTTGATTACATGTTCTTGTTTAATACGATAAGTTGATTTGACATTATCTTAGTGTTTGATAACTAGTCGAATGTGTAAACCTTAGTACGGTTTTATCTTTATAATGCTTGTATTCTTGTTTCATGCTACTAAACGTTTAAACCTAAAACTTTATTTGCATGATACTTACTTTTGAATTAATTTTAGCATGATTAACATGTTACTTATGAAATCATAATATGTCATTTTGATACGTGATAATTCTGATATGATAAGTTTGTATTTGAAAGCTATTAGTTCCATTCATTATATCTATGTGTAGTACGATCCAAATGATACATGCTCCAAATTGTTATGTCTTAAACATGGCTTGCATGAATCTTTCATTTTGTTTCTTTTGCTTCTTGTCACACTATTTGTTTGCTACGTGTGCACATATAATCTGTCAAAGTGCTTTTGGTATGACAAACTTTTAAAAGCTTTTTATCTTACAAATTAATCACATAGATTATTGTATATCCAAGTATGCTTAAGTGGCTAAGTCCAACGACAAAACAATCTCATAATGAAATGTCTTGAATAAAATCGTATTCTTGCATAATATGATTGTTTTGATGCTATCTTGTGCGGTGATTTCTTGTCTACTAAGTGCAATGTGTTGTTTTTGCTTATATAATATGTTATCACTTGATTTCTATCATGTTAACATCTTTTGTCACTAACAAATTTGTTTTGTAGGTTGATAACAAATTATTTGTTATCTTACTTGGTTCTAACTTTTATATGCTCATTTTGTATAATCCCGTTTATTGCTACGTAGATTAGTACTATGCTTTATGGGACCCCTACACTTGAATATAGTTTAAAAGCATATAGAATTAAGTTCTAGAGGGTTGGCTTTGCATTTTTGTCTTTCAACCGACCTCTTTCCAAATCTCATTTTTGCTTCCGCTTTCTAAAAATCACCTCCATCATTATTTAGTTATAACAATACTCTAATCCTCTTCACTTCCTATTAGGAAACCACATGCCTCATCATACGATCATCTCGTATTAATCGAAAAGAGGTACGTGACTTTAAGGATGAAGTTCATTGTATGCTAACCATCATCCAGAAAAACATCACTAAGCTCATCTCTTTCGTTAACCCGAATAACCTCCTAAACACTT
The DNA here is from genome assembly GCA_019973895.1 of Chrysanthemum seticuspe. Taxonomy (NCBI): domain Eukaryota; kingdom Viridiplantae; phylum Streptophyta; class Magnoliopsida; order Asterales; family Asteraceae; genus Chrysanthemum; species Chrysanthemum seticuspe. Next base: position 360,003,269 of record BPTQ01000008.1, on the reverse strand, counting down.
TGTTGTCATTCCTTATTTGATACATTACACATTATGTTGGATGTCCACCAATTAAGGGGGAGAGAAATCCATTCACATAATTGTCTTTTGTCAAATTTTATGTCTCTTAGACTCTAAAATACCAACACATAGGCAAACACCACTTAGCTAAAACCGGTTCACGAAACCACAACTAGTTCAACCTTTTTAACCTTATATCACAAGTTTGCATCAATACCTCATCAAGTGAAAAACACATCATATGTTTTTACAAACTTCTTCATCTCCACAATCAACGAATCTAGGATTTTCCTTAAACTAGCACCTTACAACTTCACTATCTAGAACACCATCATAGGATCTTATCCTTTTCTCGCTTGACATATATCATGCATGTCATTGTTAGTGCAAACGATATATTAATCAAAACAGCCATTTCCAACACGTTGGTCCATCCAACTCTCACTTATATGATGTCATTCTCATCCTCATATAGGTACCCATTATTATCATTAGTATTTTCCATATTGTCTTCACTTCTTTTCAAAGTGATAATCATCCATGTCGGTCAAAACCATGCTAATACTACATTTCCCATTGTCACCTAGAATAGGTCATTTTTATAATTCGTGTCAATCAATGAACGAATTTATCTTCATGTTATCTCTTTTATATATTCTTAGATAGAACGCATTGTTGATTACTCTTGGGTTGAAGCATATGAGAATTTGCTCAAAACAATAGGTTGTTAGCATCAATAAATCATTCAAATCATAACTCTTATGCATCATTGAAATGCAATGTCCATTCATATTTTTTTCTTAGCTTTGGTCACTTTACATGATGAAAGGATTGCATGAGTCCATATTTTTTATATTTGCTATCCATAAGAGTTTCTAACTCCTTAATAGCTTCCTACCTAATCACCACCACTTTCCATCACCACTTTCACTAATCATCACCACCATGGATTAGCGATAACTTGCTTTTGTAAATGTCAAGTCATCTACCATCACCACATGAATCCTACTAGTAAACCGACACCAACACTAGCACCACTAGTGGCACACCCGGTGGAAGACTTCATATCTTCTTTCTAGGAATTATTTTGTAGGCTTTTATCATATCATATTCTCACTTTTCTTATGATTGTAATTAGGAGACTACACTTCATGAGATCTTTGATGATATCATTTATCACATATATACATCTCATTTTTCTTTGTGAAAAAGATGAAATATATTGCACTAATGTTTTTCATTGTAGGTTCATCATCATATACACTCGATTGTATATAACTTACTCATCTAAGGATGAAGTTTGCATCAATTATTTTTCTTATTTTAGGTGCTTCTTGACACCCTAGAACAAGGAGAAATATCCTTTAAGCACTCATATTGCATCGTCTATACACTTGGTTGTATATGACATATTTGTCTAAGGACAAAGCTTCTATTATACTAATATTTATTTTTGAAGGTTCATCTTGACGCCCTAGAGCAAGGGGAGCTTCCGTCAAGAATTTACTGAATGCATCTTATACACACTCTGTTGTATAACACTTACTCGTCCAATGACGAATATAGTTTTGCACTAATATTTGTTTTTTAGGTTTTTAATCATACCCTGACGCCTCAAACAAGGGGGAGCAACCGTCAAGGGGGAGCATGCACGCATTTAGCATCATTCTCACTTTTCAAACAAGCATTTGTGCTTCGATAAAAAGTGGAGAAAATAGGCTAACATTGCTATGCATTTTTCTTTTTCATATATTTCTCATAATTTTTGTTGCATAAAACTAACCTTGATGTAGGTTAAGCCTCTTTATTTGATCCATGGATCCGCTACCAAACAAGGGACGGATTGAAGTGGAGGGTTTAACTTCACTAGGGATGATGCAAGCTCGCCTTTTTGGGGAGATATAAAGTTAAACTCCAAGGACACGCCCTTTTTGTTTCGACAAAAGGGGGAGAAGAGTGTAAACGGAGAAGGTAACGTAAAGGTAGTAAGGATACAAGTAAGCTTTTACATTTTACTTTCTATTACGTTTACATATATTTGTCATCATCAAAAAGGGGGAGATTGTTAGTGCAAATATTACGATATTTAATCTATACAGTCTCGTTTGTTTTGATTGATGACAAACATGTAACTTGTAATACATAACGTAAAATGTACAAGTTACTTGCAATCACACTTTGTCTCAACATACATTCAACACCTCTCGATGTCTCAAGTCCTCGTATGTTACAACACAGGTTCGTACATGTTTGTTATGTGGCATTATGATCAAACCCATTAACAAATCATTTAGAATGTTTAAAATACATTTAGAGTCACTAAGTATTTTAATAGGTTAACCATTCTATTTCGAACCTCATTTTACATGTTGCATTCACAAGTATTTCAAAAAGTAACTAGACATTTTATTAACTAGTTACATAATACATTTTACAAGTTTATCTTGATAAACCTTTAATCTAAAAATGGAAATACATGTTACATCATGTCATGCATCATCTTTGAAATCCTTGGAAGATCACTTGAATATTTTGGTTAGATTGATACTCAATATATCAAATGTGATCTTAGTAAGATTTGGTAATATCTTGCAAAGATTTGAAGAAAGATTTTTTAGATTTTATGTCAGGTACCCACGGTACCAAATTGTATAAAGGGCGGAACCCTTTTAAGGGGTCCGTGGTCCGTGGACGCTCCTGTCCACTTTTGGCTATAAATAGAAGCCCATTGTTTTCCCATTTCTTCACCACTTAAAAGCACATCTTCTCCACCTTCTTGCATACATTTAGATCAATCATTAACAATGTAGTAACACACATTAAACACCCTAATGATCATGATCATAATGCTTCTAACATTCATCTTTGTTGTAAGCATACTCTTTGATCAACCAAGGAAATCTTGGAGATCTAGCCATCCCCACTCACCACAAGTTGAAGATCTATCACAAGAAGTTTAGGGAACTTGTGATCTTCATCATGAAGGCTTCCTATCAATGGAAGTTCATTTAGAAGTAGTTATTCATATCCATTAGACATTTGTGTCATGGATCATTAGTGTAAACATCATTGCATCATAACAACACTTTCACCAAACTAGATTAGATGGTTTATGTGTTTGTGCAATAAAACACAAGGTTTATTATGTTGGGCCATAAAACATATTGGGAGTGGTTGTACCCTTGTAAAAGAACTCGACATCTAGCTTAGTGTCGGAAATATTGTATAGGCGAAGTTAGGTTGGTTCTACCTCGAACTAGAACCCGGTATTTAGCTTTGTACCGGAAAAAGTGTAAGCGACGATTGTAAGGTTTTCTCCGCCGAGAAGGGAGCTTGTTGATTTAGTGAAGTAACTCTCGAGTTGGGTACTCGGGGAGTGGAGTAGGGCGGAAAGGAGATCCGTGACCGAACCACTATAAATCCTCGTGTTCGGTTTGCACTTTCCTTTCTTTATCTCTTTACTTTTATACTTGAACTATACTATTGTTTGTGATGTGGTTTGATGTTCATGATTGTGTGACAACTTGGTTTACCATGCTTTATATTAATCACAAACAATAATTGGTACTTTCATATTATAACAAGCTTAATAAGCGATTTGATACTAAAGATCTAAAGTTTTTAAACGGTAACGTATTCACCCCCCTCTACGTTTCCACAATTGGTATCAGAGCCACGTAGCTCTTATTTTCAAAACAAATGGTTTTTAAAATAGAGTACGATCCATGTATCAAATTACCATTGAAGCGAAAAATAATATGAAAAATGCTTTGCTTGTTATACTTAGAAATCTTGTTGTTAAATGTAACTTTGTATACAAGCTTGAAGGTTTTCTTGAAAAATAAAATAAAAGTTTGTTAAAAGAACTAGTAAGTATTGTATTGTGTGCTCATAGAAAATTTACGAAGAAATATGATTTTAAAGGAGTGTTTGGGATAACTATAAATCTAGTTGAAAAATCACCTCCGTAAATGTTTAAGATAAGTTACATAAGTAGATATGTTGTTAAATATGTGTATTATATGTTTACTATGAAATCTAGTAAGTCACACACGTTTTATCTATGTCAAATAATAGTTTTGGTGAATCTGTCTCAGAGGACCACGGCACCAAATCATATAAAGGGCGGATCCCTTTATTTGGTTCCGTGGAATCCGTCTGTACAGTATGCAGTTTTTTGGGCAACTTCAAAAAATCACAACTAATTAACCGTAAGTCCGTTCGAGTCGAGCCACCTATCATTTTAAAGGGAATTGAGTCTACTTTCACTTAAAAATACTTTCATGGCCTGAGTCAAATTTTAAATAAGTAAAATAGACCAAATACTACAGTATGTCTAAAATATTAAGTTTCGCTTTAACATAAAAACTCAAATTTTTGAATCAAAAAATTTAAGTTGGTATTCTTAGAACTTTGATATAACTTCTTTTGAAACTAATTAATTTGGTAATATGTTTAAAGGAAACTAATCAAGCTTGGTATACATCGTCATATTTAAACACTAAATGACGAAAAGTGTTTTTCATTTTATGTTATGCTAAATGACTACTTGTTTATGTTGTTTGCATATATGGTGCTTGCTTATTTTCAAATTGTTGTTTACACTTGTTTGTTTGCATAATATACGTGTCAATCTTGCCATGTTATTTATTCGCTTGCTTGACGATTTCTTGTTTATGCACAATAGGACATTTGCTAGATTTTGTGAACTAAGTTGGAAAATTATTTTACCATCGCTTGTAGAATTAGATCACTTCGTTTGCATAGGTTACTAACATCTCGCATAACTTATGAAATGTCATAACTTACTTAGCAATGAGTACTAAGTAAATTAGTCAAGTACTTTGAAAAATGAAGGTGTTAAGAGAGTGTTTGGTACAAGGACAAAAACAATGTTGTATGATGTAATTTATTTGTTTTTACTTTGTAGGATGATAATATGACTTAAAACAATGTTATATGCTAACCGGTTTATGCAGGTGGATAGCACAAGTGTGTTATCAAATTTTACCCATTTTCACTTTTATGTGAAAATCGTTAGCCCTTGGTCAAAGTCTATGCTCCACTATATTTGTATATGTGTTATCGACTTTTCCTAACTAGAAGTAATTAATGTCACATGTTTTAAGCAAAATTTCAGGTTTCGGAAAACTCCCCGACACCTAAAAAATGGGTCTGTGAACTTTTCTGGTGTCCACGGATCAGACGGCACCAAAATGTTGGTACCGTCTGTTATGTATTTTGGTACCGCCATACCTGTACAGGCAGACCAGGCGGCACCAATTTAAGGGTTCCGGCTGTGTAAAGAAATGGTGCCGTGAATCCTACAGGTAAGTTATTGAATTTTACTAAATCCCGCGATCTAATTTACCAAACTTCGTTTCTAGGATAGTTGTTAATGCATATTTTTCATACCTCACTCAACACATCCTCAATGGATTAACTTAGGATGTTTGACATGATTTTAGACACTTCCATCTCATTAGAAACTACCATCTTTGTATGGATTAACATCAAATCCATGAATCCTTAGTTCCATAAATCGACACATTCAAGATGATTGTTGAAGAGCATGCACCCATTGTTATCCTCGAGTCATAACTACGAATTTGAAGCATCAGTGATTGTTGAATATGCACCCATTGTATATTTACCATCTTTGTCCATATTTCCTTATTTTCATATAAAACCAAAATTATCGTGAAGTTAATTCGTTTGACTAATCGATTACCAAAAATATTTTCATTCTTTGTTTTTACAACATATTTTTCAAAAATCCAAAAATATCCATCTTTACCCTCTCACATCTTTTGATTCTATATTTCTTACCCTCTAAAACCATTTGATTCTTTCTATGTCTCATCCTCACCCTCTTGGTTGTCAATGGTGTGGTGGTCCTTATAATGGTGGCAATTGCCCCAGTTGTAGCATGGTGGAAATAGGAAACGGGTCTGTCGATAACCAGGATCCCTATTCCTACCATAACACAACTGATTTATTCCATCAGCTACCACACTGTGAGACTCAGCAGTTTTACTGTTGTGAGTACTGTAGAGGTTCACACTACAGTTCTGATTGTCAATCGGGAAACACGCTTGTCTATGAGCAGGTTCCTGATAACAATTATGACTACAACGCATATGACTCACAGCCACATCAGTTTTACTATTGTGAGTATTGTGGAGGTCCACACTTTAGCTCTGATTGTCAAACAAGGAATCCATTTCCTTGTAACAATTACGACTCTTCGTATCAAGACCAACCTCCACATTACCAAATGATTCAAGCAACTCCTCATGAAACCACGACAGACCTTCTACTGAAGAGTCTGGAGTTATTAAAAGAACTTAAGGAGGATTCGGCTATGTTGTTTCAAAATTCACATGAGAAATCCATGGAAGAATTGCTAGCTGAAGAGCATGCTGCTAAAATAAATTCCCAAATTGCCTTTGAAAAATCTATTAGGGAATCAATTGCAAAAGAAAAAGCAGCCAAATATAGCTCTCGATTCCGTTTCATTCCTGATGACAGTGATGATGAAGATACCCTTGATATTCTACAATTTTATAAAGATTCATCAAGTTCATCAGTTGAAATTCCTTCCATGAAAAATCAGGGAGAAAAGACTATGATGGAATTACTAGCAGAAGAACAAATGGAAAGTGTAAAACATATGTATGCTAATCCTTCTCAACTCCCTCAGTCTGTTGTTATCACACCCGATATTCCCACTCACTCTTTGAACATGGGAGATGAGCATCTTGACACTGTTTCTGAAAAGGAATCGGACGAATTCATAAAGTCTAGTGTTGAGAACCTTGTCCCAATCCCGAGAGAGTCACAAGGAACTTCTGAGCATATGTGTGATTCTCTTTCCCCACTAGAGTATTCAATAGATCATTTTGAAACCTTCTCTGATTTTTGCGACGATTGTACTTCTTATGGAAACATCGAGTATGTTGAGGCATCACTCCCACAGTCTGATCCTCTTCTTGAGGAGTTCACCGATGAACTCGCTCACATCGGTCCACTTTCATCGGAAAGTGACGATGATCTCTTTGATTTCGAAGCCGATCTTGGAGAAATTGAAAGTCTCCTATATAATGATCATTCACTCATTTCTTGTCCCATTTCCGACTCTTCCATTCCTTCTCTCACTCCAGATGAGGAAAATGACAACTTTTGGAAGGAGGTCGATGCTTTTCTTAGTGATGAGTCAATTCCAACAGGGATTGACAATACTTGCTTTGATTCGGAGGGAGACATCCTTTTTCTGGAAAATCTGTTAATTGAAGAACCGTTTCCAGCTCTCCCTCCAGGAAATTTTGTTGCCAATCACCATACAAGCTTTACGTTTAAGCTTAAAAATGTCAAACATGGTGATTTACTTCTTACTGATGAGGAATGGACATGCATTGTGATGCACATCTTTATTCCATTCTTCACGGATGGCGTGGTTGCTCTTTCCCTTTTTTCTTTCGGGAATGAGGACACCATCTTTGACCCCGGTATTATCCTTTATAGTTTCTACTATTAAAAATACCGGTTGTATCTCGTCGGTGTGGAACTTTCTGATGTTCATATGTGAATGAAAGTCCGATCAAGATTGGTTTTCCACGTAACTTTCCCCAAGAACCAATGAATGCGGGGATCGAGTCAAGCTAGCGACTCGGGAATCAAAAACAGTAGTTAAACATGGGTTTTCACCCGTGTGTACCACCTTAGTGAGAGGGAGATGCCCCACATGTTGTATATAGATTTAAAAAAAATGATGAAAATGGTAAATATTAAAAAAGAAAAGAAAAAAAAGAATAATTGTTGTGTTTCTACACTTAGCTAGTAATGTTATCTTCTTACGTTCAAGGATTCGGCATAATAGCCGGGACTTTGAATATTGAGGACAATATTCATTTCTAAGTGTGGGGGGGGGGAATTCTGGCGAATTTGATCATAAATGTACCCTTTTAGTCCATTTTTCCCCCAAAATGGCCAAATTAATTTTTTTTTAGTGGAAGTACTATGTACTAAACACAACAAATGGTAATCAGTCCACCATGTCTAACCCACATAAGGACTGGCTAATCCAGGAGCAAACGGCTCTTGGTAAAGATATCTCAAATCCGTTTATGGCTTACAATTTGCCTAAAATTGTATGGTAATCAACTCCCCATATCTTTAATTAGTTAAGAGTTGGCTAGTCCAGAAGCAAACGGTTTTTGGTAAAGACAAATCAAAACCGTTTACAGCTGGTGATTTGCTCAAAATCATTTGGTCATCATTGTACCAAGGTTCTTACTTGAACTGAAACAATTGGCTACTATAGAAGTAATGGCTTTTGGTAAAGAGATGAAATCCATTAATTTTTTCTTAAAAGATTGCTAGGGACTAGCAATAGTTTAGTGTGGGGGATTTGATATGTGTCTAAATACACATATATTTTATATTATTTAATCCCACAAAAATGTCCAAAAACACACGAATGACCTTATAAATGTTACAAATATCATGAAAATGAGTTTTTATGTGTTACAAGTGCAAAAGGATTGAAAACTGATGAAAAACAACAAAGTTTACATAATTTACAGTTTCAGTCCCTAAACTTTCATAAATTGGCAAAACTAGTCCCTGGTAATTCAAAACTTGCAAAATATCATTAAAGGTCCTTGGGGATTCACAAGTTGTTAGAAATAGTCTTTTGAAGTTAAAATTACATATTTACAACTTTGGTCCCTCAACTTTGAAAATTGTCAAAAATGGTCCCTGGGTTATTTAAAATGGCCAAATTAAAAAAATATAACCCTTGTACTATTCATAAATGGCATAATCAGTCCTTGTGTTAACTTTGGAAAAATTGCAGGTTTAACCCTTCAAGAATCAGAAAGTTACAAAAATGGTCCTTGTGTTTACTAGCTACAAAAAACCAAACGGACCCTTTGTAAATATCCAAGCCCAATAGTCCCAAGCCCAACAAAACCCATGCCTTTCCTGTTATTAATAAACAGTCAACGGAAGTCAAAATACCAGGCACTATTCACCTTTCTTCAAAACCTGCCAAAACCCAAAACCAGTGGTTTTCTCTCCATTACCTTTCCAGCTGTAATAACACCTTCTCCTACCTCTCATTATCACCCTTTCCACTTACACAAACAACCAAATTGCATTACCTGCTACTTCTCACTCAAATTTACAACTGGACGATTGAGATGATATCAAAGCTTATCCAATGGTGGGATTTAATCAGAATTAATCAAGGATGCTTTTTGGATAGCTATGTAAAGACCAGAAGACCAAGAAATAGCAGTCACATTTTTTTTTCATTTTCGTAGTGTAAAAATTAACTTCTACTTTAAGTTTCACGTAAAAGTTTGCTGGGTTTTGTAATTTCTGTATTGTATAAGTGAATTTAGTTATAATTCAAGTGTTTTTAATCATCAATTCCATGTTTCATGCTTGTTCTAGTTTTCCCGCCAAAGTTGTTCTTACTCGTTTTTCATGTTATAAGCTGTTTAAATGGTTCAAATAAGCTTATTCAAGCTTATTTAAGTGAATTAAAGTAGTTTCCTGGTCTTAATTGCAATTTTCTAAAAAAGTCAACAAAAGTCAACACAGGTCAACGAAAGTCAACACGGGTCAGCGAAAGTCAACTATGTTCTTAAGTCTGAAATTTCTGTTTAGTAGTGGTATTTGGTTCTAGTCAATCTGCAAATAAGCTGGATATCTTGTAAGTTTCAATAAAATTTCATCATTAGCTTAATAAAGTAGTAGTAATTGTATTGATTAGATATGTTGTATTTGGTGTTATATTGCTGCATATTTGCTTAAATTATATCTAGTATAATCAGTTGTAGTTATAATATGGATTGAGTAAGCTTGGATTCGTGATTTGGTTATAATTATTGCACATTAGAAGTATTAAAGTGTGTTTGGATTAGTGCTTTATTATGTGTTTTAGATTGATACAGAGGTTAAGCTCTGTCAATTCAGTCCCACTTAGGTTCAATAAAATCATTTAGTACTTAGATTTGTACTCATTTCTGCTCAAAGTCAAATTTTCATATTATATGATCTTATAAGCATATCATTTAGTGTAGGATTGGAAGTACTTGCATAGTAGGTGTAGGATATCTAGGATAGCTTAATTTGATCATATAACATCTAGAATTAACAAAAGCAACCTGTTTTGCAAGATTGAATCTCAAATAAGTCAAGTTTTCAATTCTGTCCAAAAGTCAAAATTTCATAAAAACCCGTTTTTGAATAAACTTGTGAATTTCATGTAGGACTTAATATTTGGAGTTAAGACTTATGCTTTTGGGATATTAAAGTTTAGCTGCTTAACTAAATTAGAAAAATAATAGTTCACTTCTAATCAGCTTATTAACTGCTTATTTACTAGCTTCTTTTAAGCCCTTTTTCACAAAATTTCCTTTTTGCTTATTTCTTATTTCTACTTATTTAGTGTGTTTTTCTTGTTGTTGTTGTTGCTTATTCTAAGTTCCCATAACTTGTTTATAGCTTATTCAACCTTTGGTTCAGTAGTGGTAGCTTTTTATTAGCTTATACAAGCTTATTAGCTCATTTTGACCCATTTCCATAGCAAGTACAAATAGCTTTTAGTTTTGATGTTTAATTTCCTCAATTTTAGTCGTTATTAGCTGAAATTCTGGATTTAGACACTTTGGTTGGTAGTGGTTTTTATGGTGATTTTAGTTTATTTTTGTGATTTTTATAAGCTGGCTTAACAAGGGCTTAAAGTAGGGCCTTAGGGGTTGTTTGGCACTAGTGCTTAAATAGACCCATATCATTTTAGATTGTTGTTCAGAGGTTTAGGATAGTTGGAAAAGGTTAGTATTAAGTATATTTTGCATACTCTAGCTGCTGTGATCATTTGGTGCTCATTTGGTACTTATAGCTTATTTTTAAGTGCTTATTTTTAAGCACTTTTCACTACAGAACCCACTTCTTGCACACATGCACCATTTTTATAATTTTTCCCATATTTAGAATAATATTTTAGAATTTTCCTGAATTTTTCATAATTTTTCATCATTGTTTGCTATTTTTCTTATTTTAAATCAGTTTTTAAGACTTTTTAAATAGCTTTTAATCCAAATAAATCAGAAAAGCTTCAAAAAAATAAGTTTTCAATTTTCATAGATTAAGATAAATATAAAAAGCAAAAAAATAATTTTTCCAGATTTTTCCTAGTTTAATTTGTAATTTTTAGCATTTAATTAGTTTTAAATAGTTTTTAATTCATAGAAAATAGAAAAATAATCAGAAAAATATAAAATTAGTTTTGAAAATTCTATTTAGTCATTTTAGATTTTTGAAAAAATAGTTTCATAATTTTCCTCTTTAATATCATAATTTCTAGTATTTTAAATTAGTTTTAAAAGTTAAAAATTAGTTTTTAATTCGAATAAATTCCAGAAAAATCCTAAAAATTAGTTTTAATTCTTAAATAGTTTTCTAATATAATTTTCAACTTCAAAATCTTTATTAGATTTAATTTCCTTAGTGTAATCAATCATAACTCCTTTCCTGTTCAATATTCACCCGATCACAGATTCGTTGTATTACAGTTTACACACCTCGTTGGGACTTAACGACCCGGGGATACACTAAACTCCTCTGGACTTATTTGTATTTGTTTCAGACTGTTTGGACTTTTGTTACGGTTGACCATTCACAAGTGGTTGACTTGTGTGATAAAACCTGACTGTCTGGAGCGAATCACTCAGGCTAAGTCTGAGCACAACTCTTAGAACCCACTGAGCTATCTCAAGGATTAAGTTGTATTTGGAGGAGTGAAAAGATGGCTTGTGTGTGTGTTTTTACAATTCACAAGCTTAATCTTTTCACTCAATCTCTAATGCTATTTATACAAGTATGGTTTTAACTTTATCCTAAAGGACAAAAACTGAGATCACAGTAAACACGAATATTGATATATTCGGTTACTGTTTACTTTGCTATTTGTAGTAGGCGGCGAGGCTGCTTTCCTTAACAGAGAATACTTTAGCTTAGCCGCTTGCTATTCGGAGAAGGTTTGACTTTAGTAGATAGGGACTTAGTTTTAACTGGGCAAACATTTCCCGCCTTGTTCCGCTCATTCTTCAGTCTTCAAAGCCTTCAGTCTTTAACTTCAGTTTGTCTTCAGTGTAAATAGTTGGAGAGGAGTCTTAGGGATTCAGTGAGTTATTGTCATCACTCACTGAATCCATCATCTTCTTCTTGACTTAGTCTTCACCATTTAAGTTCCGCCTTACTGAGTGGAGAGACTTCTTCTTCGCCTCATACTGAGTATCCTGAAGATGGCTCATTGAGAGACTATGCACTCAGTGACCTATTAGTGTTAATCGATTTAAACACTTAGGATATTTTCTATTCAAATCCCAGATTAAGGGGTTTGGGTATTTATGAACCCAACACCGACCCGATAACACCCCTACTTGGAAGGATACAAATGAACATATGAACACTACTAAAACCTAGACAAACTAGATAGAAGTAGGGGTGGAAACGAGCCGAGCCGCTCGTAAAAAGCTCGAGATCGGATCGGTAAAAAGCTCGAACGAGCCGAGCCTAAACGAGCTCGAGCCCGAGCTCGAGCCTAAATTTAGGCTCATTTAATAAACGAGCTCGAGCCCGAGCTCTATACAAAAAGCTCGAGTAGGCTCGCGAGCCTAAACGAGCCATAGATATTTCTAGTATATATATTGTCTTACCACCCTAATTTCACGCAGCCATTAATTATCCTCTCACCAAACACTCACCAAACACAGATCTAGAGAAAAAAAAGTGTCCTTGTTCTTTTAACTCACAATTCAAAATCTTTGGTCCATTGTTCTTTTAACTCACAACACAATCAACGATTACAATCACAATAACCTTTTCTTGTAAACCAAATGAAACAACCAATTTATTCTTGTAGTAAATCCAAACGCAGCCACAAGCAAACCGAACAACAGATCTCCCTTATCCTTTTATTTCTTTCTTTTGATTAAACCACTCACGAAACACAACTTTCCTATGGGTTTTTATCTACTATAAAACCGAACCACAAAGAATCAAGCACAAGTTTCAGCATAAGATCTTTGTAAAGGTCTCAGGTAGGTACTCGTTTTACTTGTTTTTGTTTCGCGTTTTCTTTAAACGAAAGAAAGAAAAATCTTAACAGTTTTGTTATAGGTTTTTTCTTTATACCTTTCGAATATTTAAACGAAGTTATGCTTCGAAAAAAATCTATGATGGGTTGTTAAAAAAACTTGTGAATCTATTACGATTTATGAAAACAAGTTAAGAATCTGAGATCTTTGATTTTTTTTTTTTTGGTTCGAAACAGTGATGGGTGAAGTTAATGTGGGTTTGTAGTTGTTTGTTAGATACTTTCAGAAAACCATTGGCTTTTGACTGGTTTTGAAATACCATTGTACTAGTATATATATAAAAAAAAAAATGTAACCACTTGTCTTTTACAAGCACGTATACATATAATGTTTGGAAATGAAAGAAAAATGTATATTCAACATATTTAGACCAAGCAAATAAATAGAACGCATATTTGTAGATCGAGAACTACTAGTTAAAAAAATTGTGAACATAAAGTTAAAATGAGTACTTACCAATTTGGACCAAGGACAACACAGAACAAACGAGCCCAAAACATGAGCCGAGCTCGAGCTTTATATAAGTGCATCATAAACGAGTCGAGCCCGAGCCGAGCTCGAGCTTTAATATCATAACACGAGCCGAGCTCGAGCTCAAATCTTAAGGCTCGAACCGAGCCGAGCTCGAGCTCGAGCTTTCTAAAATATAAACGAGCCGAGCTCGAGCTCTGGCAGGCTCGGGCTCGGCTCGGCTCGTTTTCACCCCTAGATAGAAGCTACCTAAGGCCAACATCTTGACCATTGAAAATTTCAAACAGTATTTTTTTAATTTTTAATCTATTACTATATTATACTAAAAGGCAGGAGCTAACATTGTGCAAAACAAGCATTTAATGCAAACTTTGCAAAATTGGCGGAAACAGCCCCTGAGGTTCAAGTGTCACTGCAAAGTAAGTCCTTTAACATTAATAATCTTTCGCAACTTGGCAAAAACAACCCCTAAAGTTTAAATGTCGTTGCAAAGTAAGTCCTTTAAGCAATCCCGCTGCATCGCGCGGGTTTTCCAACACTCGTTAAAAACTAAAAGACAAAAAGTTATAAACTATAGAGACGTGAATATGAGTGTCGGTAATCCAAGTGTAAAAACACCTATATACATACTTATAAACTCAAGTTTCACATAATATATTTATAAAAAATTGTAAATTTTTATAAAGACAATAATTAAAAGAAAAGAGAATATGAGAATAGAAAAATATATAGATTGCAAGTCAGGTTGTAAATAAATCAAGCTTTTTATCAAGTAACTTGAGCTCGTGTTTGAGCTTGACTCAATCGATTCGAGCTTATATCAAGCTCAAGCCCGAGCCCAATAAACAAGCTTGAAACACATAACGAGCCAAACTCGAGTTTTTAATTGTTCGAGGTTAAGCTTTTATCGAGCTTTTTTCAAGCTTTCAAGCCAGGATGATTGAAACTCGTCAAGCTATCAAGCTAAGCTCAAGTTTACCTTATAAATTTCAAAGCAAGCTCAAGTCCTGTTAAACTTGAGCTCGTCTTGACTCGATTACACCCGTAATTGCAAGTGATATAAACTAGAAATCTATTTCATATCAAAGTAGGAAGAAAAATGGCTGGAGGGTTCGTTACTTGTTACCGGTGTTTAGTTGGCGAAAGCCTTTACGATTAAAAGTAATAAAGAAAAAATGGATATGTTTGAGAACTTTGTCTAAAATCCATGTTTTTTAAAAAGCCAAGTTGAAAAATTACCAGAACAAAGATCTGCATCATTTTACAAACATGTTCTGGACATTTTATATTCTCCATTAATTGATGGAAGTATTTTCGTAAACAATTTCCTAAGCATTAAAAAACAGATGTCAAGATAGTTATTTTTCGTAAACAATTTCCTAATCAAAACAAACCGAAAAAACCGAAACCAAACCGTAAACCGAAAAAACCGACCGAAACTAAAAACCAGTGGTTCGGTTTTTACTATTTCTGAAACCAAAAAATGCGGTTCGGTTTCGATTTTAGTCCAAAAACCAAACCGCAAAAACCGAACCGAACCGAACCAGTTTTATTATATAAAAAAATATATAATTAATATAATATGATTAAATAACTAAATAAATCAAATTTATAAATTCATATTCATTTGCTAAAAAAAATTAAATTCATATTCATTTTGTTTGTGGATTTATAATATACTTATCTTAACGTTTATATTTATATGTGTGTTTCCCGTATCGCGTGTTTTGTGTGAATATATCAATAAGTATTCGATAATGATTATACTACGTTTATGTTCACTTATATGTGTATGTCTCATTTATATGTTTGTAATTGTAGAATTATGCAATAAATATTATTATGCTTAGAATGAAAATAAGTAAAGAAGAATAACTAATTTTGTACGTAAAACAAGTTTGTTGGTATACTTTGGCCTTACCCAAATATTAACGGTTAGAAACCGAAAAACCGAACCGAAACTGATAACAAACAGAAAAAACCGAACGGTTTCGGTTTTGGGTTCTACAAAAACCAAACATTGTGGTTCGGTTTCGGTTTTAGCCAAAAACCGACTCAAACCGAACTGTGCACACCCCAGTGAAAACATCAACATCAACTACAAAGTAAACATTAACCAATGATAAATAGGGATAAAGTTTGAAACTTTGAATTGAAAAAGGAAAAATGATCAGGAGAACAAACGACGCTTGTTTGGTGACCAAATAACTCTCGATTAACGCTGAATTGACTAGTCCAAATTAAAATGTCTTACTTATTCAAATAACACTAAGTTACAAAGATAAAAGGGGTTTAACTTGTCCAAAGCATGATTCGAAAGCATAACTTGTCCACTAGAACAAAATGGCAATTACTTTCACTTCAAAAATTCATTCTTTATAATCTTTACCTTTGCCTTTACTTTGAGCACATGAAGTTACAAAACTTTGAACAATAAATTTTCGTTTGGTAAGTAAATGACAATAGTTTAAAATGACGCAATTATCAATCAACCTCTCATTGCTTTAAAGACCAAAACCATTTCAATTGGCTTTATAAAACTCATTAAGACAATATTAATCTTTTTACCACAAATAATAATTCTTTTACCACGTATCTTATCTCATTCTCCTTTTGACTTACCACACCGGGAACTACACGTCATCCTGAGGATACATACACTTACCCGGAAGGGTAGTATCACTTACCCTGAACGGTGTATTTCATTACCCCTTAATGGTGCTATCTATACTATATATACTACTTATAATAGAGGAATGAATCTCTCTCCTCATGGTCTTAAAATTAAAACTTACAAAATACAAAGCCTATTGTACAATACACAATGCACGATTAATGATCTTTGTCATCAATCTTAATTTTAAGACTTACAAGTCTTAAAGCTGAATGTACAAAATACAAAACAGCATTAATGTGGTCAAGATATTTAATGTAGTCAATAATTAACAGGTTAATAAATACAATTAATGCATTTATTAAAACACCATTTACACAAGAAATACAAATTATCAAGCATATTGTACAATAAACTTAAACACAATTCAAATAAATCATATTATACAAATATTCAAGTCTAAATAGTCAACGGGCCAAATGGGCCCGAGCCCAAACGGGTACAGTCCAAATCGGGTCGAGCACAAAAGAGCACGGGCCAAACGGACTTGAGCCTGAACGGGCACGAACTAAACAAAATTTTTAATCCCCATAAATTTGTTGTCAAAAAAAACATAATAAACTAAGATAAATAATTCACTGAAAAATTTAATAACAAGGTACCTGCCGCCGTTCCACATAAAACATTCATAACTTCATTAATTAACCATCGTCATACTTTAACATATTAACTCGAAAATGTTCGAGTACGTTCAACTTAATTACACTTTACCAAATTTGATTCAGGACATACCACCATATCCATACTTTACACTATATCATTCTCTGACACATACGAATTAACATGTCTTATTTAAGTTACCTCCTTCTATTTTCACATATAACACGTTCACATATTAAGAAGCTTACCTCATACTAGCATTAAGTCGCTACCCTCAAAAGATTCTATATCATATCACTGTCGATATATAAACCTCACATACAAACACTTATCTAACACATTCACACCTCACATACAAACACTTATCTAACACATTCACACATTCATATTAGCATTAAGTCGGCTACCCGAAGGTTCTATGTCATATCACTCTCCATATATAAACCTCACATACAAACACTTATCTAATCTCTCTCATATATATATATATATATATATATATATATATATATATATATATATATATATATATATATATATATATATATATATATATATATAGAGTTAGGATCAAATAAGAAGAATAATTAAAATAAGAAGGATAAGAAGAAACCACAACCACACATTTTAGATGCACCTAAAAAAGTGGATGCATGTCCCTTCAAATTTTCTCTCCTTATTTAAAATGTGTGGCTAGAATTACTTCTTACCCTTCTTATTTTAATTAATCTTCTTACTAGATCCCTTCCCTATATATATATATATATATATATATATATATATATATATATATATATATATATATATATATATATATATATATATATATATATATATATATATATATATATATATATATATATAGGGAAGGGATCCAATAAGAAGAATAATTATAATGAGAAGGGTAAGAAGTAATTCTAGCCACACATTTTAATATGGGAGGGAAAATTTGAATGAAGATGCATCCATTTTTGTAGGTGCATCTAGAATGAGTGGTTGTGGTTACTTCCTATCCTTCTTATTTTTATTATTCTTCTTATTTGATCCTAACTCTATATATATATATATATATATATATATATATATATATATATATATATATATATATAACTTAACATTTTCACACTCATTATCAATTCACTTATTCTCACATCATAATGCATCCATCCTACCTTAATCACGACGATGTATGATCAAATGAGAAATATAATTAAGATGAGAAGAATATTATAAAAATAAATACATCTTCTTATTATTTCTTTTTTTTTTATTTGAAATATATGGCTACAATTTTTTCTCACTCTTCTCATTTGAATAATTCTTCTCACTAGATCCATACTCAAATCACGACATGCTAATTTTATTAGCTTTATATTTCACTGATATTTAGGTTGCGTTTGAAATACTGTCATGAATCACAATGGGTATGAGTTTGATAGTAGTGGCGGGTCCTCCACCTATGAAAGATCCATACCCAACCTATTTAAGGTATATAAAGTATGAAATATTTCCATCATTCATTCCAATATTTGATAAATTTACCTCTTAAATAAACACTTGAATAGAATGAAAAATCATTCTATCATTCTCATTCTCAGGTACCAAACGCACCCTTAGTACTTTAACTATCTACATTTCATAAAGCATTTCACATAATTTACAACTCATATAAGGATATATGACACTTTATCACTCGTTTATGCATTTGCTAAAACAGGGCATAAACAATACTAGGCTTTATTAATGATTACCCCTTTTTTCTATGTTATATTTTATTTTTAATTTTGTTTTAGTTTTTTATTTTTTTTTAACGAGTGTTTTTAAGGTTACCTCGTTTTATCATGTGTCAGTTTAGCCCGTATTCGTTTGACCCGTAATTCAACATTACTTATTTGACCCGTGCCCGTTTGATATGTTGCCCGATCCCCTGACCTGCCCATTTTGACACGTCCCACTCTAATGGTTCCACTATTTTAATGTTTTGTAATCAAATTTCAATTGTTTATATATTCGCAGAATATTGCTCAAAAAAATATATTCACGTAATATTGTCTTGCATTACAAGAAAATACAAATTATAATCTCTATACTTACCATAATCCATTAACCAAACAATTCATTTCAAGCTATCATATTTTTCCAATGTCGTAGCTAAGCGATCGGAAGTCCTGTGTGAAAACTTATACAATAACTAAATGCGATGGTTAAAAATACATTACCAACTATGGAAACCAAAATTATGGTGTTTTGATGATAAATCTTAAGTTGTAACATATATTTACAGCATGAGATTGTATAACGGTAATAATTTTTGTTGGAAGTAAATTTTAAAGCTCCAAATATTTAACAGGGTATATATTTTGGGTCTCTTAAAAATATGAGGCGCTATGTGGTAGCACACCTCGCCCATTCTCGTATAAAGCGCTGTATTTTTTCTTACGTACTCTTTTTTTAAACCAATTACCAATCCGAAGCCCATATACAATCCAAACGGCACCTAAAACTTCGCCGTGTTAGAAAGACAAAAGTAACAAATGACAAGACTAGACGCATTTTTTCCGTATAAATAGGATTTGCAAATTGGCAAATTTGTGTCGACGGATCGATTTAGTTCTTTGTATTATTTGGTCATGAAAATTCCTTTCTCACATCTCTAAGGACACTATACCGCAAGACTGCTTACTCGTTTCGTTGAACATAATACAGAATCACAATGAGTGTTGGGATAGTCCGAGTAGTCATGGTTTCATCTCCGTTTGTGAAGCTGAATATCATGACAAAGAAGACGGCGGATGGAACATATTTAACATCTTAGACATTGTTATAGAAAAACCAATGTTGCGCACGTCAAATTAAATATTTTAAGTTACCTTGTTTACTAAAATAAGTGGTGTAAGTCATTTTTATATGAGTCATTTATTATGGAGAGAACATTCTTTGTAACTCCCTCATTAAGAGAGAACAAGGGTTCGGCCTACTCATTAAATGGCTCATATGAAAGAAAAAAAATAAACACCCCCTTAATTTGATTCACTTGAGATCTTAGCTAGAAACCTGAGACAATATGAAACAATTGTAAGTGTGCCGTATCTTGGATTTTTTAAAATCAACCAAACAGTTTTTTTCTTTTTTTTTTCAATCAAGCCCAATATAGTACTAGAATTATTTTTCGAGTAATACTATTTAGACCTACAACACAAGCTTAAATATATGCCTAATGCATAAATCACTTGTACAATTGCATTAAGTATTTTTTCTCTTTAAATTCCCACCAATCATTTTTTCAAATCAACCAATCAAATCATTAGGTTCATTTGTAGATTTGATTAGTAGGCATAACAATCATTTTTCTTATTTTCAATCAAGCCCAGCATAGTATTTTTTTCTCTTTTTTCAATCAAGCCAAACATAGTATTTTTTTTTCTTGGCAATCAAGCCCAATATTATAAATTTTTCAATCAAGTCCAACATAATAGTTTTTCTTTTCAATCAAGCCCACGAATAGATATAAGCCCAATATATTTTTAAGTAGAAAAGATTTTTATTCAGTTTCAAAACATTATTCTTGACTTCGTTTAGTCCTTCATTCGAACCTTACAAAAAATCATTAAAGAAATCATGTTAACTGAAAGTGTATTGTGAAGAAAAAATGAGTATGAAAAGTTGAAACGGTTAACATGTGTTACTCTCTTCTCAATTTAGTAACATACTCATTACTCATAAATTAAAACGAAAAGTTCTTAATAAAAGAAAGGGTTTATATCACAAAATAGCATCAAACTTTTCTTAAAGTTCCGTCGTCATACGTGAATCATAAAATAATATTACCAGATGTAACGAACTTTCATAAAGTATTAAAATATGCATATTTTGATGTGTTGTCATATTAGAAAATTGACACGTGTCACTATTTTTAACTTGAAAACACATCAAAATACATATTGAAACACTCTATGAAAGTTTATTGCACAATGATATTTTTTATTGTTCGCGTATATAGACGAAACTTTGAAAAAAGTCCGTTGTTATCATGTGACTTTAACTCTAAAAGAAATAATTTGAGTTACATCAAATGATTTTTAGTACTATTATTGAATTTGATAATTAAAGAGCCTAACACTTTTTCTCTAAAAACTTTTGGTGTTTAAAATATTTGAAGACAAGTCCATATAATGATACTTTTTACTATCTCCGTCTCAAATTTTATGTTTATTTTGACTTTTTCAATCAAAGTTTGACCTTAAATATATTTTTTTTTATTATATAATACTTAATAAAAGTTATACTAATAAAAATACATTTAAAACCTAATTTCATTTATATATTTTACAACAAGTATTATATAATACAAAAAGATATATTTAAAGTCAAAATTTGATTGAAAGAGTCGAAATAAACATAAAATTTGAGACGGATGGAGTACTTTAAAACCATTATTTATTTTAGGGTTTTGCCAGTTAAAGTCCTAAAGGTAATTTGAAAAATGCAATAATTCCAAATACTAATTTACTTTCTTTGTCTACATACTAGTCGTTTTATATCAAGTTGTATGTTTAGAAGAAACGCACTAATTAAACAGCAATTTTCAGTGATACTAATACTCGAAAAAACATCAGAAATATCCAAATAGACAATAGGGGGGATATAGGTGGTTTATATATGAATATTTTTTGGTTACACCGGGTTGTTCATCGGAGTGGGTATACTTTTTCGGTTTATTCAGTTTGGTTTAAATTTGATTAAATCAAAACGAATAATCTAAAATCAAACCAAATAACTTGAATTACCTGATTTTAACTATTTATGTATCTAGTTACATAAATATTTAGCATCAAAAGAATTTCAAGCTTAATTTTTTTATATTTATACTATAAAAAGGTTTTAATGTCTTTTTTTTATATAAATATATAAAAATATTTATATTTAGAATTCGGTTTTTGGTTCATTATGCCAAAACAATATACGAACCGAGGACCGAATATTTGATTCGGTTTAGTTACATATTTGGTTTGATTTTTATTTCGGTTTTTGGTTTTTGTGGGTAAAAACCCAGTTTGCTTTTGGGCTTAGGTTAAAATAAACAAACTTTGATCTTAATGTTTTAATTGTTTGCTAGGAAGTTTATTATAAGCTCTTGGCCCAACATAATTTTTTTTCATTCAAGCCCATTGAATTGATACAAGCCCAATATATTTTTAAGTAGAAAAGGTAAGGTTCTGAAATCTGAACTTGCCATTTTCTTGTAGTTCTCGTGAACGCGCAAAGGACTATACTTTCATCGAATTGGTTATATTTTTTGCGTTTATTCAGTTAGGTTTAAATTTGATTAAATCAAACCGAATAAATGAAAATCAAACCAAATAACCCGAATTACCTAATTTTAACTATTTATGTATTTAATTACATAAATATTTAGCATCAAAAAGAATTTCAAGCTTAAAATTTTTATTATATTTATACTATAAAAAAATTGTAATGTTTTTTTTTTTTTATAATATAAATATGTATATCTATTTGAATTCGGCTTTTGCTCCATTGTGACAAAACCATATGCGAACTGTAAACCGAATATTTAATTCGATTCAATTACAAATTTGTTTGATTTAGGTTTCGGTTTTTGTGGGTAAAACCCAAATTCCGCAAGCACTTAGGTAACACTTTGCTTTTGGGCTTTAGCTAAAATTTTCTATTTTTTTTTTCAAGCCCATTGAATTGATATAAGCCCAATATATTTTTAAGTAGAAAAGGTAAGGTTCTGAACTTGCCAATTTCTAGTAGTTCTCGCGAACGCGTGAGGGACTATCCTTTCTATCGTAAAAAAAACTGTGGATCGCGGTCTCACACACTAATCCCTACAGGTGCCCGTAGTAGGCCGGCCGCCCTACCTAAACCAATCATCATATCAGTCCCCAGGCCCCATTGCTGAAAAGGCTCGGCTTCAAAACCGTATTATGTTACTTTGGTATCATTTAATGACATACTCAGTGCTCAGAAGACAAAAAGAAAAGTTATTGATTAAAAGAAATCATCGGTCCATATAATAAGGCTTTTTAGTTTTTAATTTCAAGCTGTTGGCTTTTTTACTTTTATAATTTTGCCCGTTAAAGTCCTAATGATTATAAAGGTAAGTTGAAAAAAATGCAATAATTCCAAATACTAATTTACCTGCTGTGTCTACATGCTAGTCGTCTTTATATCAGTAACAAACTTTCAAAATAATTTTGAAGGGGCATGTTCTACGGATGCTTTTTGAAAGGTATGCA
Organism: Chrysanthemum seticuspe; assembly: GCA_019973895.1. Classification (NCBI taxonomy): domain Eukaryota; kingdom Viridiplantae; phylum Streptophyta; class Magnoliopsida; order Asterales; family Asteraceae; genus Chrysanthemum; species Chrysanthemum seticuspe. The sequence continues at coordinate 359,980,089 of BPTQ01000008.1, read as the reverse complement.
CGTGCATACATCTGCCTCAAGCATGCCCGCTTCTTCAAATAACTTAACTTCATTTTTTGGAAGCATGCACAATTTGTTTACAGAGTTATGATCTTTTTCTTAGATTAATCCCACCGATCTTCACCTTTGAAGAAGTGTAATAAGGACCCTTCGATGGCCCTTTTCTCAACTGGCTCCTCAGCTTTCTTTTCCGAGACTACTTCGTGACCAACTTAGTAAATAAAGAGACCGACAACACAAGAAAACATACCTAACAAAAATACATTTTAAATAAAACTCACACGCACAAACATGCACACAAGTCGGTCGTGTGTAGCAAGGGCGAGGGACCATCTTCTCAGTTTTCATGCAACGACACGTTCCAGCAAGGGCGACGCGTCCCAATGGGCCGACCGACCAAGGTCGGGCGCCTTATTACGCCCAGCCTTATACAATTTAACATGAACTTGTTATAACTTTTTGCATTAACATATGTGCTAGTTGAGCTAAAGGGACATCATAAAATTAACCAAAGCACTCATTTTTTTTTTTTTTTAATTCAATAACAAACAAAAAAAATATCTATAAACACAAAAAAATCATGCACTAGCAATACAAATATTTGGATTGACCTTTTCAAAGTTGGACCAATTATTGCTTTGCCCAAAAGGCAACACCAACGGTAATATTCTCAACGGTCGACTTATTTGTTTATTTTTCGACTGAGTCGACTCGGTAACAACATACTCAATCATCTTCAAACTCACTGATTTCATATCATCCCTTTCTTGTTTCACCTTCAAAACTTTCTCCATTAACTCGCTTTCGAACTCCCAAAACGACACGTTTCGCCCCCGGTTCACAAACAACTCCGTTAGGCGACCCTTGCAACTTTCTAGACGTGTTAGACACTGAGTCAACTCGTTCAACTCGGCCGAGTTGAGTTTTTGGACCCGTTCGTTTAGCTCGGTGAGACGGATTATGGTGTGATGTTGTAACATACGATAATCCTCGCCGACTAGTCTCATTACCTCGTAAATGATGTCGTTTGTTTGAAGGTGTAACGATTTTGGTGCTGTGCATATCACCTCGATTAGCGTAACCAATGCTTTTATTTCGTTGAATAAGTCCATATACATAGAAAATTTTATTTTCTCTCTCTTTATCTCCACTTCGCGTTTTGATAAAAATATATCACATCCTATAATATTCGAAGTGCACAAATTATTTTCCAAATATCGCGCGTACCATTGCGCCCAAAATGAAAATTCCCTAGATTGCGCGTCTGAATTATCCATAAATCGTGACAAATTTAAAAAGCCGAGGCCAGTATTTGACACAGGGTGGACAAATGATCCACTAGTGATCATGTTGTGTAATGTTATAAGTGACTTTAATGTTACATAAGCATTCGGTTCATGGTGGTGGTGGAGACGATTAATAATGGTTGATATACACGCCGAGGCCGAGTAGCTAGTGGTGTGACCAAATGATACTAGGGCCGATATGTGGTGCTGACGTGGTGGTGATTGAGTGGAACGGGTCGTGGCGCGTATGACCGCGATTTGTATAGAGGAAGTGGTGTGATTTGTGATTGAGAATTTTGCTTTGATGATTTTGGCTTTGTCTTTGATGATTGAGTTGAGGTGTTTGAGTTTTTTTGAGTGACCCATTTGTTTGAATGTTGATGTGCGCATGAATTTTGGTTTATATAGTGGTGAGAATGACACAACAAAAAGTATAATAAAATATTGGTGAATAATATATTGTGTGAAGAATTGTCCAAAAAAGACAAAATAAATGAAAAATATATTAAGCTAGTTACATATATGATCCCTCAAAAGTTGTCTTTCATAACTTTTTTGACATGTCTTGGGTATTTAGTTTTAGAGTTAACTACATAAATGGTTCTTTTGGTTTGCCGGTTTTACGCATTCCGTTTATTCTTTTTGTTACAAGTCTGGTCCCTGTGGTTTTGACCGTCACGGATTTAGTCTAAAATGCTTCATAAATGGTCTTTGTGGTTTTTCGGGTGTTACAGATTTAGTCCATTTTTGTTTTTTATTACGGGGTGTTTTTGGACCGGATCCGTGCGGTTTTGGACTGGATCCGTGATGAGTCAAAACCACAGGGGCTAGACTTGTAACAAAAAGAATAGACTGAATCTGTAATACCTGGTAAACCACAAAGACCATTTATGTAGCTAACTCTTAGTTTTAAGTCAAAGTTTCAATATATGTTATTTTAGAGAATTACTGAATCAGAGCAGGCTTCGGGATAACCATATATATTCTTGCGACGTAGTGCTAAAGTTTATAACAAGTCTCAATTTTCAAAAGTATACTAGGTCAAAAAAAAACATGTGTTTATAGTCTTATTTAATTTTTCGTAAATGCATTTGTTTTCAGTTATCATTCCTCCCTGAATTTACAATGCATGCCATGAAAATGGAAGTTTTTTTTATTTGTAAACTAAAACTGTTAATATTGATGAACATGGAGGTGTAACTAGACAACTAAATGATTAAATTAAATAGTGAAAAGTCAAAAAACAACTATCACAGGATATATTTATGACGTGTTTAACGATTCAAAACTAACAAAACCGTAGGATTGGACTAATGTTACGTTGCTTAATTGAGTTTCTCATACTAGAAATAGACATATGGAAGTCAAAAGACTAATTCAGACCTTGTGTATATTGCACGTATAATTCTTTTTATCTAGGTGATACGAAGTTTCTTTTATCATATGCATGAATAGTTTGTACGTACTCTCTCCGTCCCAAATTTTATGTTCATTTTGATTTTTTGAATCAAACTTTGACAATAAATATTTTCGTTTGTAATATATAACACTTGATGAAAATTATATCAATGAAAAATATATTTAAAACACAATCTATGCATATATTTTGCATCAAGTATTATATAATACAAACAAAAATATTTAAGGTCAAAGTTATATTCAAAAAGTCAAAATGAACATAAAATTTGAAACGGGGTAATGTTTCGTTAAGTATAGTTGTGTTGTTTTGGTTTCTTTTTAGTACTTGACAAAAATCGTCTACAAGGTTCAGATAATTGTTACTCCGTATTTTGGTGGTAACTCAAAATGGCATGTAGTCTACTCCGTATTTTCAAGTTTTCTGCTGTTAAATTTCTTGAGAAGAGAACAATTTTTCTTCTTTATAGAAGAGCATGAGATTTTTTAAAACCCGTTTATATGGATTTATATTTTTCCTTTTAGATGAAAAGATTGGTCGGGTGGCGGCGTTAATAGACGGTGGAGGGTGACATGAGAGATTAGGGTTAGAATGGTGTATCTTTCATGTTTTGTAGATCCCACTCTTTTTATTGAGGAAAAAAAATGAGAATGGTAAAATGGACTTTTGAATTCTTTAGCTAAAATTTTTAAAATGGGAATTTCATTTTTTATAAATGGTTAGAAAAAAGTATAATTAAACGGATTTTCAAACTTTTTTATTAACATATGACAATTTTCGTAAAAATAGTGAGATATTTTTCCAACTAACCGCACTTTTACTTTTTTTTGCAATGAAAAATTTACAAAACCTTTCGCGTGTTCTCACAATAAAATAATAAAAGGAAAATAATAATATAAAACTTGAAATATGAAATATGAAGTAAGTGACATGTCGCTAATGCTAAGCAATAGACGTGAAAGAGATATGACACTCACTTCCATAATCTTATGTTAATTATCAAATTTGTATCGAAATAATTATTCTATTTTATTTTACTTTTGTTTTTATGGAGATTAAGGTAGGGATAGCAATGGGGCGGGTTTGGGGCAGGGCAACTATCCCCATCTTCAAACCTGATTACAAAAGTTATCCCTAAACCCGTCCCAATCCCTGTAACACCCCCAAAAAAATGGTTTGCAGCGGAAGAAAAGGTTTTTGGGATGCTACTCAATTGGATCATAACACAAAGTGGAAAATAAAGATTTTTCTTAAAAGATTTCATTTATCGAAGTAAAATAGAGTTTACAAAGGTTGATTTGTTGCGGAAAAATGACCCATGAATAAAATGTGGTCCCAATTCGTATATCAGAGTCATCTATGACCATGCCATGCCAATGCCCAAGCGCCTCCAGAGTTAGCTATCGCCTTTTCATCCTGAAAATACATGCTAAAAAGTCAACACAATGGTTGAGTGAATTCATAGGTTTAGTAATAAAGCAGTTGATCACAAGATTTTCAAGTTTAAAAGAAGCCATGGGCTACGTTGTTATACGCCCATAAAAGATAGTTGATATTATTGCACTAAGCTCATGACACCAAACTAACTGCATACACCTAATAACTGGTGTAAGTAAATAAAATTGCCCCTCTGAGATGTAATAGCCAATTACATAGAGATACCAAATATAGTGCGCCCCGGTTATTTCCGATAACCGAGTCGGGGTCGTCAGTTCCCATAGTACTATCCACGATATTTGCGTTCACTCGCAAGTGATTAATGGTTCATGATGTAGGGGACTTTTGGCAAACAACTTAGGCAGAGTCATAATATCAAGTGAACAGCAAACAGTTTTCAAGCAATTGTGATCATAAAAGCAGTAGTAGCATGTATTCTCCCCCAAGGAGTTTATAAAACAGTTAAAAGAGTAAAAGTGGGGCTATGAACTCACCTTAGCGATACGGTAGGAAATGCACAACAATAGCAAGTACGATATGACAACGGCCTCAACACGAAACCTAGATATATTATGGCAAGTCTTAGATAATATATACCGTTTACGACCATAAATGGTAATGTTTGAAAAATGATTTGCTATGAGACACTCGTATCGTTTTTACTTGTGTGGTAATGCTTAAAGTTCAAAAATATATGTTTTCAAATACTTTCTCACGTAGCTTGTGTGGACGTTTCATAAGTTAATTCGATTCTTAACAATGTACATAAAAATATAGTTATGAAAATGTTCCTTAAGTATTGGCTCTTGGAATAGATGTGGAAAAACGTATACGAAACTATCGTATAAGAGTCGGATCAAATATTGGTTCAAATACGATCGAAGTGGGATTTAAATACAATTTGAATTAGATTGGTTAGATTTCGAGGTGTGAAAATATATACAATATATATTTATAGGAGTTGTGGGAAAATAATATATTTGGATAAATATATTACTTATAGTTTACTCGGATGTGGTCGTAAAATAAAAATATATGTTAAACAAGATTACTTAACCAAAAGTGTAAAATATATAAGTTTATAAAAGTCTTAAGGTGAAAAGTGTCAAAGTATCAAACTTGAGAATTGAAGCTGTAAAATAAATAATAAAAAGTTTTAAGAAAAATATTGAGTGGTCTAAAGTCAAGGGGCTGAGACTGAAATTACCAATATATATTGCAAAATTTATAAGAGGTTTAGGAAATCTGATAAGTGATTCAAAATTGGAGGGTTGAATCTGTCAAAAGGAGAAAGTTGCAAAAATAAGAAAAATGGTTGAATCTGCCATAGGAAGGGATGGAACATGTGACCTCTCGTATAACAATAGGAGACACAACCAATTGTGCCAAAGGCCATTTGTGATCTATTTCACAAATCAAATGTATCTATGCGTTATTTAACTGTTTAAAATTGGTTATATACATAACAGTTTTGAATTTGTGCACGACTTATATATTTGGTGTTTTCTTCTTCATTTCTAACGTTGTTTTGAAAGCTCCAAATAAGCACCAAGGCAAGCTCGACGTTCTCGCGGCTCAACAACAAAACGAGACCAAGTCGAGTTCGCCTTGGGCCTTAAGGCCCGATGTCGTTTGTGGTTTGATTTAGAGACCCGATGAGAGTTTTACAACGCACATAAGCCTAGGTTGATCAAGTAACTATCGTATAGTCCATTTTAGTGTCGACTGCTCATTACCAACAAGCACTCGGGTAGGCTTAATGATTCGCGGGTTGGGCTTATAGGCTCGGTGAGGGTTTGGGTTTAAGCAAAACGAATGGGTCGAGGGTACGGTTTTGATCAGTGAGCTTGTAACCGGAATGAGTAAAGGAGTGAGCCAATAAGTTGAACAAGCCAAGATACGAAGTGTTCCCAATGTGAGCCAAAACTTATATTTTACGTTTCATATATTTTTCATGAGTCGTTAACGACTTTAGAAGTTTTCAAAACAAGTTTTAACGTTTCACTTGCTTCATATATGCTCGAAACTTTCACACAAGTCTTACTAAACTCTACATAATTATATTATTTATGCATGAATTGTGTATATACAAATGTGCATTTGTACGTATGTAGAGAAAAGAAAAACAAGTGAAGTTTCATCACGAATTTTATTGGTACATAGACATATATATACACGTGCATGAATGTAGGAAATGAAATGGAAAAGAGTTTCAAAGTAGTGTATGCTCACAGTGAAGTTAAAGTTGCGTGTGGGTGTAAGAACGAGACAAAGAATCAACGATCGATCTAGATCTCCAAGCTAGAACCCGACTTCCCTTGGCTTTCTTTTTGAAAACCCATTTTCCCTTTTCTCTTTGGTTCTACAGTGACAAAGGTGAGAGGTGATGTTTGTTGAGTGAAGAGCAGGAGAGTTGTGAAGGAAATATTAAGTGTTTGAATTGGTGTCAAGTGAGTTAAGTAAGAAGTATTATATATAGGGACATTTTAGGCTAAGTTGAATGGTATAACCTTTGGTCACATGAGGGTGCATGGTCACTTAAGGAAAAGGCCTCACATGCATGCCTTGTATCGTGTATATGATGGGGATGGAAGGTAAGTTGGATCTCCAATGTGGTGCAGCTTTATATGGCCATGCGTGAGGTTGTGTCTCTTCAAAGTGAGACAAAGAAACATCAAGACCAAAGGGCATTGAGTTCAAGTGGTCAAAGTGTATGGTATTTAGATTAAACAATGTAAAAGAAGAATTGTTGATTCCTATGTATTGATGTTGTTGGTTTTCTGCCGTTTGGGACAAAAGAAGCAAGGAGAGATTGAACTTTGTAATTCAAGTGATGTATTATATGTAGAAATATGTATAAGTTTAATCATTAAGGTATTGGGTATGTAATACATACATGTAATATGTAAAAATGCATTACTACGTAAAAGTTTTAATGCTGCATGCATATAAATGATAAAATATGCTCGTAATAATATGTCATATATATGTAGCCTAATTTAGTCCGAAACCGTGGTTCATTAAATATTGTTTTCAGGTTTACGTGATTTAACTTAATAGTTATGCGTACAAGTAAATATGTAAACTTCCAATATATACAAAAATATTTATCGAGTACGAGGTAAGTTTTATAAAAATTATATCTCGTATCTTGTCGGTTTTGGAATTCTTCGTAAGTTATGCCACATGAGGACGTGTTGAAAGTTAGTTCAAAAGAAAAATATCTTGTGGTTATTGTTAATCAAGGTTTACCTTTGATAATTGTGTGGTTAATTTCTCGGGGTCTCACAGTACCCACCCCTTATAAGAAACTCGTCCTCGAGGTTAAATTTGTGGTACTTGCTTAGGCGATAGAATAAAGGTTTGAAGTTTAGTTGCTCGTTTGAAAACGTGACGTTGATAAATTTATTTGAATACTCGTTTGTTTGGAAGACATATAACTTTTCAAGAACTGTTATCTCCTTGAGATAGATAATTTGTGTAAGATGTTTGTGACTCGAGAGGTTTTAATAAAACAAGTTTTTACACTTGATGTAATTGAGACAACTTTTCAAAAGTCGACGTTTTGACACCCTTAGCATAAAAATATCCGATAGGGTTTGACCAGTAATTTCCATTGCGTAAGAATAAGTAATTTCAAGAAAATGTTACCACGAGTTTTATTGTTGTCACAAATGTGATTTAAGAAAAATCCCCGATGGTGAAAATGTTAAACAAAAATGTAGTTGGGTATGCATAAAAAAAAATAGCGAGTCTTTAAAATTTCAGAAAAGAGCTTGGGATATGTAAAGAAAGTTGCCGAACTTCAGCCTTTGTGATGAAAACTGATTAAGTAAAGTTTTAAGCGACAACATGAAATCGGTTCTAAGTTGGAGATTTACATGTAAATTCAAAAGTTGTTTCACAATTTTAAATAATTTCAAATACCCTATTTTTTTTTATTTTTATTTTTTTCAAAACAAAGCGTTTATTATTTTATTTTATTTTTACTCCGAGGATTCGTTTCATTTAAAAGAAAATACCGGCCGTCCTTTAAAGTTTTTCAAAAGGAGTAAATAGTTTATAAGGAAATTGCAGCAAGGTTCATAAAAGGGTTTGTAAAACTACTTCTATTGATTAAGAGGAAAATATTTCTATTAAGATAAATCGTAGTTTGTAGTTTGGTATTAAAGTATCAACTTGGTTTAAATGAGTAACTTGTAAAATGATTTTAAAATAGCTCATAAGGTAATAGAAGAAGGATTTGTTATTTATAGAACATTAGTGAAATCGCAGCCAAATTTTTGTGATCTCCTGATAAGACAACAAATCAAGTTTTAAAATAACTTTTGAAATGATTTGTAAAAATAGCTTATAAGAAAACTTTTATTTTTTTTTGGTCAAATAGTAGAAAATTTCGTAGTTCAATTAATATCAAGGTAGTTAGGGGGTGGTAATGAAATGGTCAGTAAAGTAAAGACGAACAGTTTGTGAGAGAAAAGTAGTTTAATGGTTTTTAGATCAGGCAATGGTTAAGCGGCTCACTAAAAGGGTAAAATAGTTTATAAGACTGTAATATAACTTGTAGGGAAAATTTGTAATATGGTTTACAAATTGATATCGTAATTTGTTTGTCGTTTTATAAAACAGTAGTAAGGTAATGAATCAGTTTATCACATTATAAGAAAATAGTTTTCAAAATATTAGTAAGGTCATTGCTTATGTATTCGTTATTTTTTATTATTTATTATTATTATTATTATTATTATTATTATTATTATTATTATTATTATTTTGTTTAATGGCACAGTAGTACGACTTTTGGGAAAATGACCGTGAAGTGATCGGAAAATAGTTGAAAGTAGTTTGCGACAATGTTTACTATTTCATAAGAGGGTAGTAGGACAAACCTTTGATATCTCAAAGAAATGAGTGAAAAGTTAGGGATACATTCCCTAGAAAAGTGACTTGAGTTGCAAGTTGACTTCTTATTATGCTTTTAGATATTTAGTCGTTCGTTTATTGTTTAGCGAGGGGTTCCCTTTGTAGATGTCGAGGTGTGATGTTCCTAGAACGGCTAGGGATGTAATCCAATTCATCGATTGGGTACGAGTTTTGGGGTAGAGGTGACACTGTTATATCAGTGGATAACGAGACAACTCCGATCTCAACATTTAAAAGAATGATGAATGATGATAGGATGGGATGATGGATACATGGGTTGCAATGATCCCGTAATAGAGGTTTAATGATTTCGTAATGAAGACGATAAGGCGATGGGATGGGAAAATATAAGGCATGGTATAGTAGCGGCCCAAAAATATAATCTAAGCATAGAGTAATGTCGTGCGGTGATTAAAATTTTAGTTAGTTGTTCATAATCTACTAAGCAAATCTAAATGATAAATATAAATTATAATTATTAACTCGCATCATGCAACATCTTATTGGTTATGTATTATCTGCTCAGCAAATCTCATATATAACGTAGGCACGGAGGGCGCGAAGTGGTGGTGTAAAGTGGTCCATCTCAACATGGATCACTGTGGTGTCCTTGCACGAAGTGGTAGTGTGCATCATCTGCCATGCAAATCTCCATGCACGTTGCTAGTAAGATGTAGACGCGGAGGCGTAAGGTAGTGGTGTAAAATGGTCAGTTTAGAGAGTGTAGTAATGAGAAAGGCATTCCACTTAGGAGAAAAGCATCGTAGTGAGAAAATGTTGCGACGTCAGTGTGTGATGTGTAGAAGTAAACATTTATAACTCTTATGATGAACACACATGAAGATTTTACCATTTTTAAAAGTCAGGAGGTCAACTGAACATACCACTATTATAACTACTTTCAGTATTGCAACATTCACCTCTGAGTCGGACATAGGTGATCAGGCTATGTCCCACTGTCCCTGGTTGAATATAGGTGATCAGTCTATATTCACCCGAGGTTCAATGAATCTTGCAATGCTTAGCTTAGTTATACCAGTAACATGTCCTAATGTCTTTAAAGTTTGGTATGAAAGACTAACAATTATTTCATTTATGTGGGGGAGAAGGCGTAGCGCGATGGTACGTAAACATACATATAAGTAAGGCAATCATAGCTAATAGTGAGACTAAGTTGGCAGTAATAAACTCATATCTTATCAAAGATGACTTCAACGAGTCATAAGTGAGGCAATCAGCTTGGCAGGCCGGCATGTGTCGGTCATAGGGTTAAGTTTTTGTAAAAGTGGTTATAGTCTAGGTTTGAAAAATACCTAGTTCTCTATAACCTAGGCTCTGATGCCAATCTGTAACACCCCCAAAAAAATGGTTTGCAGCGGAAGAAAAGGTTTTTGGGATGCTACTCAATTGGATCATAACACAAAGTGGAAAATAAAGATTTTTCTTAAAAGATTTCATTTATTGAAGTAAAATAGAGTTTACAAAGGTTGATTTGTTGCGGAAAAATGACCCATGAATAAAATGTGGTCCCAATTCGTATATCAGAGTCATCTATGACCATGCCATGCCAATGCCCAAGCGCCTCCAGAGTTAGCTATCGCCTTTTCATCCTGAAAATACATGCTAAAAAGTCAACACAATGGTTGAGTGAATTCATAGGTTTAGTAATAAAGCAGTTGATCACAAGATTTTCAAGTTTAAAAGAAGCCATGGGCTACGTTGTTATACGCCCATAAAAGATAGTTGATATTATTGCACTAAGCTCATGACACCAAACTAACTGCATACACCTAATAACTGGTGTAAGTAAATAAAATTGCCCCTCTGAGATGTAATAGCCAATTACATAGAGATACCAAATATAGTGCGCCCCGGTTATTTCCGATAACCGAGTCGGGGTCGTCAGTTCCCATAGTACTATCCACGATATTTGCGTTCACTCGCAAGTGATTAATGGTTCATGATGTAGGGGACTTTTGGCAAACAACTTAGGCAGAGTCATAATATCAAGTGAACAGCAAACAGTTTTCAAGCAATTGTGATCATAAAAGCAGTAGTAGCATGTATTCTCCCCCAAGGAGTTTATAAAACAGTTAAAAGAGTAAAAGTGGGGCTATGAACTCACCTTAGCGATACAGTAGGAAATGCACAACAATAGCAAGTACGATATGACAACGGCCTCAACACGAAACCTAGATATATTATGGCAAGTCTTAGATAATATATACCGTTTACGACCATAAATGGTAATGTTTGAAAAATGATTTGCTATGAGACACTCGTATCGTTTTTACTTGTGTGGTAATGCTTAAAGTTCAAAAATATATGTTTTCAAATACTTTCTCACGTAGCTTGTGTGGACGTTTCATAAGTTAATTCGATTCTTAACAATGTACATAAAAATATAGTTATGAAAATGTTCCTTAAGTATTGGCTCTTGGAATAGATGTGGAAAAACGTATACGAAACTATCGTATAAGAGTCGGATCAAATATTGGTTCAAATACGATCGAAGTGGGATTTAAATACAATTTGAATTAGATTGGTTAGATTTCGAGGTGTGAAAATATATACAATATATATTTATAGGAGTTGTGGGAAAATAATATATTTGGATAAATATATTACTTATAGTTTACTCGGATGTGGTCGTAAAATAAAAATATATGTTAAACAAGTTTACTTAACCAAAAGTGTAAAATATATAAGTTTATAAAAGTCTTAAGGTGAAAAGTGTCAAAGTATCAAACTTGAGAATTGAAGCTGTAAAATAAATAATAAAAAGTTTTAAGAAAAATATTGAGTGGTCTAAAGTCAAGGGGCTGAGACTGAAATTACCAATATATATTGCAAAATTTATAAGAGGTTTAGGAAATCTGATAAGTGATTCAAAATTGGAGGGTTGAATCTGTCAAAAGGAGAAAGTTGCAAAAATAAGAAAAATGGTTGAATCTGCCATAGGAAGGGATGGAACATGTGACCTCTCGTATAACAATAGGAGACACAACCAATTGTGCCAAAGGCCATTTTGTGATCTATTTCACAAATCAAATGTATCTATGCGTTATTTAACTGTTTAAAATTGGTTATATACATAACAGTTTTGAATTTGTGCACGACTTATATATTTGGTGTTTTCTTCTTCATTTCTAACGTTGTTTTGAAAGCTCCAAATAAGCACCAAGGCAAGCTCGACGTTCTCGCGGCTCAACAACAAAACGAGACCAAGTCGAGTTCGCCTTGGGCCTTAAGGCCCGATGTCGTTTGTGGTTTGATTTAGAGACCCGATGAGAGTTTTACAACGCACATAAGCCTAGGTTGATCAAGTAACTATCGTATAGTCCATTTTAGTGTCGACTGCTCATTACCAACAAGCACTCGGGTAGGCTTAATGATTCGCGGGTTGGGCTTATAGGCTCGGTGAGGGTTTGGGTTTAAGCAAAACGAATGGGTCGAGGGTACGGTTTTGATCAGTGAGCTTGTAACCGGAATGAGTAAAGGAGTGAGCCAATAAGTTGAACAAGCCAAGATACGAAGTGTTCCCAATGTGAGCCAAAACTTATATTTTACGTTTCATATATTTTTCATGAGTCGTTAACGACTTTAGAAGTTTTCAAAACAAGTTTTAACGTTTCACTTGCTTCATATATGCTCGAAACTTTCACACAAGTCTTACTAAACTCTACATAATTATATTATTTATGCATGAATTGTGTATATACAAATGTGCATTTGTACGTATGTAGAGAAAAGAAAAACAAGTGAAGTTTCATCACGAATTTTATTGGTACATAGACATATATATACACGTGCATGAATGTAGGAAATGAAATGGAAAAGAGTTTCAAAGTAGTGTATGCTCACAGTGAAGTTAAAGTTGCGTGTGGGTGTAAGAACGAGACAAAGAATCAACGATCGATCTAGATCTCCAAGCTAGAACCCGACTTCCCTTGGCTTTCTTTTTGAAAACCCATTTTCCCTTTTCTCTTTGGTTCGACAGTGACAAAGATGAGAGGTGATGTTTGTTGAGTGAAGAGCAGGAGAGTTGTGAAGGAAAGATTAAGTGTTTGAATTGGTGTCAAGTGAGTTAAGTAAGAAGTATTATATATAGGGACATTTTAGGCTAAGTTGAATGGTATAACCTTTGGTCACATGAGGGTGCATGGTCACTTAAGGAAAAGGCCTCACATGCATGCCTTGTATCGTGTATATGATGGGGATGGAAGGTAAGTTGGATCTCCAATGTGGTGCAGCTTTATATGGCCATGCGTGAGGTTGTGTCTCTTCAAAGTGAGACAAAGAAACATCAAGACCAAAGGGCATTGAGTTCAAGTGGTCAAAGTGTATGGTATTTAGATTAAACAATGTAAAAGAAGAATTGTTGATTCCTATGTATTGATGTTGTTGGTTTTCTGCCGTTTGGGACAAAAGAAGCAAGGAGAGATTGAACTTTGTAATTCAAGTGATGTATTATATGTAGAAATATGTATAAGTTTAATCATTAAGGTATTGGGCATGTAATACATACATGTAATATGTAAAAATGCATTACTACGTAAAAGTTTTAATGCTGCATGCATATAAATGATAAAATATGCTCGTAATAATATGTCAAATATATGTAGCCTAATTTAGTTCGAAACCGTGGTTCATTAAATATTGTTTTCAGGTTTACGTGATTTAACTTAATAGTTATGCGTACAAGTAAATATGTAAACTTCCAATATATACAAAAATATTTATCGAGTACGAGGTAAGTTTTATAAAAATTATATCTCGTATCTTGTCGGTTTTGGAATTCTTCGTAAGTTATGCCACATGAGGACGTGTTGAAAGTTAGTTCAAAAGAAAAATATCTTGTGGTTATTGTTAATCAAGTTTTACCTTTGATAATTGTGTTTTTTTTACTCAAGGAGACACGTTAAATGATGTTTGGTTTATGAGGGATATATGGGTTATATGGTGATGTTGTATTGTAGAAGACAAATGTAAGGGTATAACGGTCAAGTCATAATTAATTGGTAGTTAAAATTTATTTTTGTGTTTTATTTATATATTTTTTAATTATTTGGATATATATGATAATTTTAATGCTTAGAAAGGATCTATATGTAATTATGATTTTAGTTCGGATATATATGTACTTTTGAAGTTTAGGAATGATATATACGCAATTCACCTTTATATATATATATATATATATATATATATATATATATATATATATATAGGGGCGGGGTAAGAATGGTGTGCCCCGTCCCCTCCAATGTTTTAAAAGGCTCAAGGCGTACTAAGGCGCGAAGGGGACTAAAGAGCCTCGAGGCGAGGCGCATACCAAAGCGCGGGATTCACGAATACGAGGCGCATTAAATACATTAAGTTTTTTTTATAATGTATGTGACCATTTATGTAGCTTAAATAACACAAAATAACATTAAATACTTAATACATGACACATATAGCCATCATAAAGATTAAAATGGATCAGTTATCACTTCTCAAACGGATCAACTCTTTGGCTCGATGAACTACATATAAATTAAAAACCATATCAGACTAAATATGCTTGTGTCATACACTTGCATACTTACATCTAACAAAGCTCACAATTTAACCCAAAATATCTAGCAAACAACATATTAATATTCAAGACATAATGCCACATTTTCATGATAATATGTCATAAATAAAAATACTTAATGAAACAAAGTATCTTGTTATAAAATAAAAATCAATAAAATAAACATAAAATCAGTTCAATATTACGAATCAGGATATAAACTTATGACGTGAGAGAGATTACATATTTGTAAAATGATCAGAATTTATAGTTACCCACTTGATTATGTGTTTTAGTTCTTTTCCAAATTAAAGTTATTAGATATAACTTAAAAGGTTCATGCATATAACTTATAAGGCACATGTATCTTATCTTAGTATTTAGAAAAAAGCCCCAAAACCTATTACATCTCCGAGGCACAAAAAGCCCCAAGGCGTTGCACTTTTTATGGGATTCATGCATGTCGTGAGCCTCGATCCAAAAAAATCCCTAGAGCTTGAGCCTTGAGCCAAGGCGCGCCTCAGGCGCGCTTTTTAAAACTATGATCCCCGCCCCAAACCCAATAAGAATCCTCTTTAAGGCCTCGAAACCCGCCCCAAAACCCAATAAACACGCCCTGCCCCGGCCCCAAAAAGTTCGGATTTCAAATTTCACCATCAGATTCGGGTTTTTTTGTCATCCTTAGATTAAGGTCACTATTATGAATATATAATTGTATACGATAATAGCAAGTTGCAGTATTTTAGTAACATCAAAATGTATAAAGTATCTTGAGTCATGTCAACTTCATACTCATCAAAAGAATAACATGACGAACGGAGGTGAGGTTATCCTTATCTTTGGTGTGAAAGATCAAAATAATATCATTTTATTCTTCATAATTCATAAAAATACAACTTAAACTATAAGGAAGATGATTTACACACTTTATAAATTAATTGAAACACTTAAAATATTACATCTTGATATTTATACCTTTACAAAAGTGAATATGAGTAAAGTAATCTAAAGATATATATGTCAGTATATAATACTTTTAAGTGTCACAATTAATTAATGAGGTCACCTCTCTTAAACTATTGATATAACTTATAAGTTGACCAATTAAACGCCTATTAAGTTTTAGTTCAAAAAAAAAAACGCCTATTAAGTTTTGTAACTTGTTTAAAAAGGTTTGTCTGATAAGTGCTTTCGAGGCACCGATTAAAATGAATTCATTCAACACAAATGTTCTTTCCCGATTAAAAAAATTATATTTATTACACTAGTTGGATGATCGCGCACAACGGCGTTTATAAATATAGTTATATTATAAAAGTAATAAATGAAGTGCCTAACTCTCTCCAAAGTTCTCTACCCGCTTAGTGATTTCGTTTCACAACACTCCGAATGTATATGTGTTAGTTGTATGTGTTTTGCTAGGGTTTCCCGTAGCTTTCTCGTGACATCATTATTCCCGTATAGAGAAAGACCATCGCAATCTCTTAGCCATCGAACAGTCCCCTAAATGTATATAAATTTGACGAATCAAGTTTTGTATTAATTGAAATAAATGTTTAAGTTGTAAAAATTTGAATCAAAATAAAATAAACTCACTAAAAATATCAAAATTAAAAACTCATAAAAATATATTTTAAATTTAAAATAAAAATGTTTTGTTTAATTTAAAATTGACACATATCATTATATGATTGAAGCTTGTTATCTTAATTTTTTGTGAAACCCACAACTTAAATTTATATATTTATTACATGTTAACTGAACTTAAAACCACCTTAATTAAATGTGATTTTTAATAATTTAATGAACATTATCTTGTTTAGTCGCATAAAACAATAGGAGCACTTGTTAAACAAACTCTTTCATATATTTACAAAATAGTTTGGTTATGGAGCTTCATTTATTCGGTCAACCTATGACTTTTGCTAAAAATACTTTAACACAACTTGTGATATTTGACTATTTGGTTTGTATAGTTATATAAAATCTGTTTTGTAGTTATATAAAGGGTTGATACTCTCACCGCATATTTTGATGCAAATACTATTTTACACAAGTTGTAAAGCTCACAGTATAACTCTGTAATGCACAGTTGTGGTATTTGCATTAGAAAATGTGGTGAGAGTATAACTCCCTTTATATAAAATGTCAACTCCCTTAACCTTTATAGTATCACTGAAATAGTGAAATGTCCAAAGATTATGGGACAACCAACTTCAACTATTCGATCACAGGAGCTATGAAGCTTTGTTATATCATTAAAGGTGTCCAGCATCGATGCGTCAAGTAACGGCTATAGTATTTAGTTTCGGTGTCAAGTATCGGTGTTAAGTATTGGTCCGAACGCTATTTGAATGTCACGAAAAGGTATGTAGGTTTCGTAACAACTACTTTCCTTGCAAGAGTATATTGCAATGAATCTTATTCGGCGTCAAACTAGTTTGCTGACTTAATCAAAGTCAACTGGTTTACTGATGAAATGTCATAATTTAGCTACTACATGGCTTAAAAAACTATACAAGTGATATTCTTGGTTTTCTAGTGGGTTTTCTTTATTGCTAAAGGAAAATGTGTAGCATATAAAAAACTCCAAGAGCAGTATTGGTCATTCGGGGATTTCTGACTGTAATCTATCCTAGCCTTAACATGAGAAAAGTTCATTATAGAACCCAAATTTGTCATAGAACCAATCAACCAATCATAGCCTCTCATTGCTTTTATTAAAAATATATTCACCCTTTTTTTGAAAACTAAATATCTCACAAACCGTTAATCGTTACGTCAAAAAAATTATACCATCTCGACGATAATTAAATTATCTTTCTATAGATATGCATTGTTATATACTTTCGACGAATTTTTTTTTAAAAAAATTTCGTCCAGAAAAATCACACGTGATTTGTAAAAATCACATGTGATTTGTAAGAATCACATGTGATTCCTTAAAGTCATATGTGATTTGATTTTTACGAATCACATGTGATTTTTAAAAATCACATGTGATTTTTACAAATCACATGTGATTTTTCTGGACGAACTTTAAAAAAAAAAAGTTCGTCGAAAGTATATAACAATGCATATCTATAGAAAGATAATTTAATTCTCGTCACGATGGTATATTTTTTTGTAGCTTGAAGATTTACCGTTTGCAAGATATGTTGTTTTAAAAAAAATGTGAAAATAAAAAAATTGATGAATGTGATTGGTTAATTGGTTCTATGACAAATTTGAGTTCTATATGGATCTCAACTCGCCTTAACATATCTATATCAATGCCAATTAGGGCGAACTCAAGATTTTGTTTAGTTAATCCATTATATTATTTATGAACCTGGTAACTTATGCACCTCGTTCACCCAAGGCCAATCACCGAGGCCATGATCATTAACATATCTAAACTTCTTTTATCTTTTGTTTTTTTTGTTTTTTGTTTTTTTTATTCCAGCTTTGATTGACATGCATAATTGGCATGACTAAAGTCATGCGTAAACATGTGACAACCTCTTATTGGTGTTATCAAAGAGACTCAATTCTTCACATTTTATCTTTTCTCATTTTAACTTTTTATTTTGTCACTTGTCTCAATCTTATGATTAGGCATGAATTTAACCATAAGAATTATTTTTCTTTCATTAAATGCCAATGGACTTTTATGTAAATGAAAGAACTCCAAAAACCTTCAAATGGGCCAGCTGCCCTCTCATTGTATTACTTCTTTGTAGACTTGTAGTGGCCCAAATGCAATCATATATTCAATTAACTAAAGCTTAGGGTGCATTATTTCTTTTAAAAAAAATTCAATGAAAAACCTCAAATTTTCTATAAACTCAATGAACCAATTTTAGCTATTTATTTTTTAATTAAATAAAAACTCACTTTCATATTTTATTTTAAAAACGAGCGCATGACCTATATACATTTGCCTTCAAGAGGACATTGCAAAAATTTAAAATTAAACAGAGTAACTATAGGCTCCGAGCCTTGAAACCCCCGTAGGATGTAGTCATAATCCTAAAAGGATCTTTTTCCCTTAGGTTTTACAATGTTGAGTTGGAGAATGTACTCTCCGGGTTTGTATTTGTCAGGTCTGAATTTCTTGTTGCAGTATTGTTCGAGTTTCTTTTTGCATGGAGCCTCTTGAATAGCTGCTATGTCTCTTATTTCCTCTAGTATTTCCAAGTCTAATCTTAAGTCTTTCTCATTTTCCTTGAGGTCGACTTTCTTTGTTTTATTTGTGTTGATGCTAATTTCAATTGCTAGGACAACCTCACAAGTTTCTCCTTCAACTCGCTTTCGAAATCCCAAAATGACACGTTTCGTCCTCGGTTTACAAATAATTCGGTTAGGCGACCCCTGCAACTTTCTAAACGTGTTAGACACTGAGTCAACTCGTTCAACTCGGTCGTGTTGAGTTTTTGAACCCGGTCGTTTAGCTCAGTGAGACGTATTATGGTGTGATGTTGTACCATGCGATAATCCTCTCGCACTAATCTCATTACTTCGTAAATGATGTCATTTGTTTGACAATGCAACGATTTTGGTGCTGTACAAATCACCTCGATTAGCGAAACCAATGCATTTATTTCTTTGAATAAGTCCATATACATAGAAAATTTTATTTTCTCATTCTTTTTCCCCACTTCGCGTTTTGATAAATATATATCACATCCTATAATAGTTGAAGTACACAAAATATTTTCCAAATATCGCGCGTACCATTGTGCCCACAAAGAAAATTCCCTAGATTGCACGTTTGTATTATCCGTAAATCCTGAAAGATTTAGAAAGCCGAGGCCAGTATTTGACACTGGGTGGACAAATGAGCCACTAATGATCATGTTGTGTAACGTTATGAGTGACTTTAACGTTACATATGCATTTGGTTCGTGGTGGTGGTGGAGGCGATTAATTATGGCTGATATACATGCCGAGGCCGAGTAGCTAGTGGTGTGACCAAATGATACGAGGGCGGATATAAGGTGCTCTTGTGGTGGTGATCGAGTGGAACGGGTCGTAGCGCGTATAACCACGATTTGTATAGAAGAAGTGGTGTGATTTGTGATTGAGAATTTTGCTTTGATGATTTTGGCTTTGTCTTTGATGATTGAGTTGAGATGCTTGAGTTTTTTTGAGCGACCCATTTGTTTGAAAGAATAAATGTTGGTGCATAAATTTCTTATTATATAGTGGTGAGTATGACACAACAAAAATTATACTAATAAAATATTGGTGAATGTAAGGTAGAATTGTCCAAACGCGATTAAGAAAATACACTGAAATTACAGGGAGAAATATAAGATAGATAAGACAAAATAAATTTTAATAAAAAATGATCAAGCAAGTTACATAAATGGCCTCTCAAAGTTGTCTATCTTTAGTCTTTTGACATCACATTGCATATTAGTTTTTGAGGTAAGTCATAAGTTTCAATACATGTCTTTCTTTTTAACAGTGGTATGCGAGTTGCTAACAAATTTAAATGTTGTGAGTTTAAGTGTCTCTAGAGACATTTATGAGATATATAGCGTATAGTGTGAAAAAATTTGCGTTAAAAAACATATGTTTTTGTGCATGTAAGTCATAAAAACAAATGTTTTGTATTTGTATTTGATTATGTTTATTGGATATAAAAACTGTTATTATTGATGAACATGAAGATGAAACTAGACTACAAAATGACTAAGATTGTGTTTGAATCGACTTAATTTACTTAATATTATGAAAAAACTGAATTTATTAAGTTATATAAAAATTGCTTGTTTGTGACTTAATAGCGAAAAATTACTGAAAATATTACTCTAACGGTATGTTTGGCAAAACTAGCTGTAAGTTGTATGCTGTAAGCTGTAAACTGTAAGCTGTAAGCTGTAAACTACAAAGCTGTTAACATGAGCTACAAGCTGTATTTTTTTTTAATAAAAGTGTTTGGTAAATTAGTTGTTAAATGTAATTATAAGATGTAAAATGACATAAAAGGACAAATCTATAATTGTAAACAAATATTTGGATGGTATATTAGTAATTTAAAGTTTTAACAGCTCATAGACATTTAAAAAGCTTCATGAATCAGCTTTTCATTTTGGAGCTATTTGTTTGAAATAAAAGCTTGTAGGTAATGCATCCAAACGAAGCTACTTAATTTATAGGAGATTATTTTGTAACAAAAAGCTAATAGCTCCTCCAAAAAGCCCCTGCCAAACAGGCCCTAAGTAATAAAACTGATGGTGTTTGCATAAGTCATTTCTTAACTAAAACGAGTCGACAGCCCGCGCGTTGCGGCATTTTTCTTGCTTTTATTTTTTTATGTTGTATGCGTAGACAATACGAATACGAAGCATACGATGGCACATAGTTGCATGTTACAATTCAAGTAAAAACTCAAAGCTCTACAGGCAGGGACGAAACCAGAATATAAAATCACCAGGTGTATTAATTAAAAAATTGAGGTTTTTTTTTTTAACAAAATTAGCACTACGAGACAAAAATTCATGGGTGTCCTGAGACCCCCGGGACACCCCCTGGTTCTATCCCTGTCTACAGGCTGCAACTTGATTAGTTTTCCAAAAAAAAATAACCCCTAATTACTGTCTATAACACAACAATCCAATAATCTATATAATAGCACTCAATCAGCAAAAAAGCTTTTATTTTTTTAGTTTTAACCTTATGGTTTGTTCTAGTAGTATGTGTCTGCGAAAGGGCCACCAAAGCGGAATCGCTCCTTCGCCCGCCAAAAACTGCCAATTTCTCGTCCCATTGACACGCTCACGCAATTGCAACAACGCTACAACTACAAACTCATTCCCTTTAACAGAAACATCATCTTCAATAACCTCAACCAAAGCCAGTATCCATCCTTCCTCAACAACAGCTGCGTCCCCTTCTTCAACAGTCATCCTACTACTGAAAACCACTATTGCCTTATTTGTCATCCCAGCCGTTGGCTTCTGTTTCTCCTGAGACGCCTCTCCATCCGACACAACCAATTCCACCAACGGCTTCACTACCTCAGCTGTCTTTGTGAGCTTGGCCATCATTGTTACGCTGTCTGTTAATACCTGTGTTAGCCATAGTTCAGAAACGTTTAGTATAGCCGGAAAAACCACTATATCCTCTGTATAGCAATCTGGAAATGTAAAAATATATCGGCACAATTACCTTGAAGAACGGAACGGCGATAGGATGCTTCGCAGGGAGTACCTTCCCCTTAAGACCAACTTTGATAGTTTAGAATGGCGACTCACCCATAATTGAAATATATTAACAGTTGTTCTTTAACAAAAAAAAAAGAAAAAAAAAAGAAAAGAAATATATCATGTCAACTGAGAAACCATTTGCAGCCGCAAAATGAAAGAGTACATTACCATCCCTGAAGAGAAGAAATTTCTTCACACTCAAACCCATTCCTAATAATAAACCAAACGGCACCTCAATGTGCCTAATATTAGGCCTTGGGAAGTGGATCTCTCATCTTGCATATGTTGTTGACATTTGGAGTCTCACATAGTTTCTTACCATTTACGTATCTTGGGCTTCCAATAGGTGTTAACATGAAAAAGATTGTGAGCTGGAACGGGATAGTTGAGAAAGTAAAAAAAATAAAATAACAGGGTGGAAATCTAAAATGATATCTTACGGGGGTAGATTGACGTTGGTGAAGGCGGTGCTCGGAAGTCTCCCACTTTACTATTTTTCTGTTTTTCGTGCGCCTGTACATGTTATTAAAAAGCTGGAAAGTGTGAGACAAAACTTTTTTTGGGGTGGAAATGATGAAAAGAAAAAATTGACATGGGTAAAATGGGATCAGGTTATAAGTAAGTCAAGTGCAGGGGGTCTAGATATCGGCAGCCTAAAAGCTTATAATCTGGCTTTATTAGGAAATTGGTGGTGGAGGTTTCGAGTTGAAGAAGAGAGACTTTGGATTAAAGTAATCAAAAGTATTTATGGTGAATATGGAGGGCTAGGGGATGATGGTTCATCTGGCAGAAGAAGTGGTGGAAAATGGGGTGACATTGTTAAAGTGGGGAATGATACTGAGAAAACTGGGGTCCCTTTTAAAGGATCTTTTGGCAAGAATGTTGGTAATGGTTGCAATACTCTATTTTGGATTCATAAATGGCTAGGTGATTTTAAGCTCAATGATAGATTTCCTAGATTATTTGCTCTAGAATCTAACAAACAGGTTTCGGTGAGCGGGAGAGGGTCATGGGGTATTGATGGTGGCTGGAAGTGGGAGTGGGGGTGGGAAAGGGAAGTGTGGGGGAGAGGTTTAGGCGAACTTGAAGAACTGATAGATATGAACATAAGTTTTTTTCCTAACTCTTTATACCCAGATACATGGCGTTGGTCTCTTGATAGAAAGGGTCACTTCTCGGTAAAAGGTCTTAGGAATATGATCGATGATAAAATTCTCTCCAACTCGAGTATGGTGGCCCAAGAAACAAAGTGGTGCAAAATCATTCCGAGGAAAGTATCTATCTTTATTTGACGGTTAAAACAAAAGCGATT
The DNA here is from genome assembly GCA_019973895.1 of Chrysanthemum seticuspe. NCBI lineage: Eukaryota > Viridiplantae > Streptophyta > Magnoliopsida > Asterales > Asteraceae > Chrysanthemum > Chrysanthemum seticuspe. The sequence continues at coordinate 359,956,958 of BPTQ01000008.1, read as the reverse complement.
ATCGGTCCTCAAACGGCTTGATCACATTGGTATGGATCTTAATTCTACTCTTTGTCCTCATTGTAATGAGGAGGAAGAATGTATATCCCATTGCTTCTTGACCTGTTCACGGGTTTTGAATGGCTGGAAAAAAGTCCTATTGTTGTGGGCATGAGTAATATTTCTTTTGGGTCGGTTGATGAAGTAGTAAATCATAAAGGGAAACCAAATTTTCATAAGAAGCAAAGAACCGTTTGGAAAGCTACGATGTGGTCCATTTTATATACGATTTGGATGACAAGAAGTAAAAGACTATTCGAGAATAAAGTCACAAACTTTTCAAGAATTTGTGATGAACTTCAAGTGCTATCTTTTTTGTGGGTGTCAAATAGAGCGGCTGGAGCTATATCTTCTTGGAACGAATGGTGTATAAATCCAATTTTGGCATGCAAATTCTGAAGTTTGAATTTTTGGTTGTGATGCCATCTGTTTAGATTCGTTTGCTTCGTGTTCTAATAGTCTTAGTGTTGTGCTTCCTTTCTAAACTCTCATATGTGTGTTGTACTATGCCTTATAGTATCGACGCATGGGAGGGAGTATTAAGGGCATTTGTTTCAGATGGTTATGCTGGTATCTGTACGTTCTGTTTTTTCACATATATATTTTTCTTTGTTTGCCTTTCAAAAAATCTGCACCACTCCCAATTTATTTCTCGAGTATTTCCTTCCCTTTCGGTGAAGATAACTCGAAAGCTCCTTGTTCATGAGCATAGACGGAGCTTGAACAATATTTTTCGAGGGGTTAAAATATAATAATTTAATTTTGAGGGGGGGAAACTTTAGTCGTCTTTCATATACATTATTTTTGCATGTAAAATACACATAATTATACATGTTATACATAGTAGTCCTAAATTTGAGGGGGCCACAACCCCCTCTTTGCCCTTTAAAAGATTTGTCGTGTGCTTCCATTAAAAGAAAAATAAAAGAGCGAAAGATGATCCTTAGAAAGTTAAAAATATTTAAGGGTTTTGCTAATAATTAGTGTTGTTGATAAGAGAATGAGTTTTATTACAAAGTCATCTATAAATTACTATAATTGGATGACAAACCATAAAAACATGGATACAATCCTTAAAAATATGAATGCACGACAAACATTTAATTCAATTGGATGATTTAATTTCTTACATTAAATTGTACTGAAAAAATTATTTTAACCACAACCTTAAAAGCTATCATTAGCAAAACCCAAAAGAAAATGACACCCACTTTCCATACATTTTTTGAACGAACTTTCCATACATTAACATTTACTTATATCGAGATAACTTCCTTCAATTTTTTTGGAAACTAAGGTATGTTAAAGTAATTTATACGTTAATAGTTAGTTGTAGGGGTGTTTACGGGGCGGTTCGGCTCGGTTCGGTTAGAGATTTTAACTATCCATCGCGGGGCGGGTAGTTCATTTTACTATCCAAAACCGAACCGTACTAGGCGGGTAACCGGACATGCGGATACCCCAAATTAGCGGTTACCCGCGGTTCGGGTCACGGTTAACCATTTTAAAAAATCGAATCGGGCGAACAATAACATAAATTAGAACGTAATATATTTTAGTAAAATTAAATAACATAGAAGAGATTAGAGTAATAGTAATGTTGTTCCGTCGCAATAAAAACATTCAAATTGCCATATGTAACAAAAGAACTAATACTAATTATTTGACGTTTATAGATTACGATCATATTAATCATATGTAATCCATGGACATTAGTAAATGATCATATTAGATATGTAAAAATGCGTTATATGATAAAAGTAGTGCAATAATATAGTTAATACTTGTACATCTTTATGAATGGTTTGTTAAAACCTTCATGTATATTATACACGGTTCGCTTCAGGTAACCACGGATAACTAAAAGTAAAAACCGAAACCGAACCGTGATAAGCGGGTTTTTTCGGTTTCGGGGTTTCTCGGTTTCGGTTTCTTCGGTTATCAGTTTTTTGCGGTTTCGGATTGATCGGATCGGATCGGTTCGTCGGTTTCTCGGATTTTTTGAACACCCCTAGTTATTTGCAATACTTATGTAGAGTTGAGATTCATATATAACTCAAATTTGTCATATAACCAATTAACCAATCACATCCATGCATTTTTTTTATTTTAATTAATAAAAAATTATTTTTCACCTTTTTTTTAAAACAACATATCTTGCAAACGGTAAATCTTCAAGCTACAAAAAATACACCATCGTGACGAGAATTAAATTATCTTTCTATAGATATGCATTGTTATATACTTTCGACGATTTTTTTTTTAAAGTTCGTCCAGAAAAATCACATGTGATTTGCAAAAATCACATGTGATTCGTAAAAATCAAATCACATGTGATTTTTCTGGACGAATTTTTTTAAAAAAAAAGTTCGTCGAAAGTATATAACAATGCATATCTATAGAAAGATAATTTAATTCTCGTCGAGATTGTATGATTTTTTTGGCGTAACGATTAACGGTTTGTGAGATATTTAATTTTTTAAAAAAAGGGTGAAAGTTTATTTTTTATAATTTGATTAAAAAAATGAGTGCCTATGATTGGTTCATTGGTTTTATGACAAATATAAGTTCTATATTGAACTTTTCTCTACTTATGTAACATCAAATGTATGATTTAAGATCATGACAAAAATTTCTTACAAGGACTAATCTCCACATTCCATTTTTATTAAATTTAGTAGATGAGATTAATTCTAACAATTAAAAAAACTCACTTTCATCATTTTTTTCAAATATAAATATCTTTCAAATCGTTAATCGTCAAGCGAAAAAAATATATATACCATTACGACGAGCATTTAATTATCTTTCTATAGATAGGCACTTTGATATATTTTCGACAAATTTTTTTTTTCGTGTTTTTCACCTTTTTTTTTTTTTTTAATTTTTTAATTTTTATTTTTTTACATTACTGAAATTTGCATGAAAAAATCATATATGATTTAACACTAATTTGAATACCACATGTGATATTAGTGTTAAATCATATATGATATGTAATACCACATGCGACGAGCATTCAATTCTTTTTCTATAGACGGGCATATGATATTTCATGCAAATTCCAGTTTTGAAAAAGAATGAAAAAAAATTGACGTGAAAAAAACGATTTTTTTCTTTTTTCGAAAGTATATCAAAGTGCCCGTTTATAGAAAGATAATTAAATGCTCGTCGCAATGGTATAATTATTTTTGCTTAACGATTAACGATTTAAGAGATATTTAAATTATAAAAAAATAGGTGAAATAATAAAATGCATTTAATCTTAGCCATTGATTTATTTTTAGATGAATGGTAGAGATGAGTCACTTGATATGTAAAAAAAGTTTGGTATGTAAAATAACTCTCCTCCAAATGTATAATGTATTTTGAGTCTTGTCAACTTGATCATACTAATTCAGAAGAATAAAATGACGTACTGAGATGAGATTATCCTTATCTTTGGTGGGTAAAGATCCAGTGAGAAGAAAACTTAAAATGAGAAGAATGAGAAATAACTATAATCGCATATTTGAGATGCATCGACTTGAATTAGATGCATATCTATTCATTTAGATGCACCACAATTAGTTTCAAAAGTGATTTTGAAGTGAAAACGATGCAAATTAGTACTAGCAACAAATTTGACCCGCAGAGGACGAAAAATACATATGATTCGTTTAACTTGATGAAATACATCTAATATATGTATATGCATCTAATTTTTTGCTAGAAAATACATTATAATGCATCTAAAATATTAGAGATGCATCTAATTCAAATCTATGTATCTCTAATGTGTAGTTATATTTATTTCTCATCCTTCTTATTTTAAGGATTTTTCTCATTTGATCTTTGGTCTATCTTTGGTGTGAAAGATCAAAATAATATCAATGTTTTTCATTAAAATACAACTTGTCATCATTTGATTTTGTGGGTAGCGAACAATTTTTTTTGTTTTTATGAGTACTTTTAAATTTTTTTTTTTTTACTATGTAACATTTTTGCCTTTCGAGAAAAAAAAAATCTATTAGCTAAGAGTGGCAAAAATGTCTAAAATTTTTGCAAAATACTCAAAAAATAATAAATTTGAAAGAAAATTACTTATAAAAAACAAAAAATTTTGTTTGCCACCCACAAAAACAAATTATAACAAATATGATACATTTTAAAAACATTTGCCCTTTCGTAAACATACATACGTACCTTTATCATTTTTATATCGTACGGCATCATGTTTGGGTGGATTAACAATTTTAAATACTAGAAATTAGTTTAGTTATGGAGCTTCATTTATTCGGTCAACGTATGACTTTTGATCCAAATACTTTTACACAACTTGTGATATTTGACTATCTGTTTTGTTTAGTTATATAAAATGTCAACTCCCTTAACCTTTAGTATCACTGAAATGTCCAAAGTCCAAAGATTATGATACAAGCACTGAATCCAGTTCAACTACTCGACCCGAAGAGCAATAGAGTTTTGTGTAACTCGTCGAAGGTGTCGAGCATTGGTGTCATATATCCACAATAGAAATTTAGTTTTGGTGTCAAGTATTCGTTGAGTTCAAGTATCGGTGTTAAGTGTTGGTCCAGACTCTATTTGAATGTCGTTAACGTGATGTTCTTTCTTCACACGAGTAAATTGCAGCGAATCTTATTCGGCGTGAAACTAGTTTGCTGCTTGATCAAAGTCAACTGTTGATGAAATGTCGTATTTTAGCTACTACATGGCTTAAAAAATCATGCAAGTGATATTCTTGGTTTGCTAGTGGGTTTTCTTTATTTGCTAAAGGAAAATGTGTAGCATTTAAAAAACTCCAAGAGCAGGAACTTGTCATTCGGGGATTTCAATACAACCCTTTCATGTACAACTTTACTGAATTAAAACAATTGTTTGTATTTACTTAAAATACTTGGAGCGTTCGGTATCGAACATCATAGGACGCATTATTGCCCTATAACGTGAGCCTATGGCATCAGCCCATATCATACCCCAAGTTATAAGGCTCGGTGCCAAATCCACTAATCAAAGTTGAAGGCTTAAAAAGAAAAAAAAAAAAAAAAAAAAAAAAAAAAACCCTGTGAGCCCGGAGGTGTCCTATAACTTGAGTGATTCGAAGAGGGTATTTTTGGCTTAAGTTATAAGGGAAAAATCTGAGATAACACTTTTTTGCTATAACACCGTCGGATATTACCGACAGTACTTAGTGCTCTTAGGTCAAAGGTCAATATTTTCTCATAAAGTGTTTTTATCTTACTTGAATCTATCTTAGCCTTAACATATCTATATCAATTCCAATCAGGGCGGACCCAGGAGTTCTCGAGAAGTTTATGGATTTTTGTCTCGTAGTGTAAATTTTGTCAAAAATCCTGATTTTTCTGAAATAAACATGATCCCCAATTTTGTGTCACATGTTTTGTTTAGTTAATCAATTATATTATTAATAAAAAAAATTTATGAACCTGATAACTTATACACCGGGTTCACCCCGAGGCCAATGAAAAGCTAATGGACTTCTAAATAAATGAAAGAACTCCACAAACCTTCTCTTAAAAGGATCAGGCTGCCCTGTCATTATATTACTGCTTTGTAGACTTGTAGTGGCCCAAATGCAATCATATGTTTGATTAACTAAGAAATTAATTTTGTACCATCATTAACTTCCAATTTCAAAATCAGGATAAGAAGTTTGTATATAAGATTATAATTGCCTTATAAACACTAGTGATAAGATGATTAAGCTGTTATATGTGAGGTTCAAAAACATCATACCATCACCGAGCCAAACAAGCACATTTTAAAAGCACTTTGATTAGTTTGTGACATCGAAAATAATCGACTATACAATTGGCTCTAACAAACTCGATAAACTTTGTGTTATAAAATATGAAATATATGGTTTAGTTAAATTTGGCATCTACAAAATGTACCAAAGTTATGTTTTTCAAATGCATTTTTAAGTGGATGTATGAACGAATAAATCTACGTTACAATCTTCAGGTTTCAGTTAACCAAAGCTTGTCCCCTTGATAATGATGTTACACGATTTACCACTGTGATAGTCGTGAGATCGGGCGTTAAGGACAGCCAAAATAAAAAGTGAATGGCTGCACAAATTTTCTAAGCTATAACATAAGAGAAACAATTAACAAAAAATAAGATTTCAATTAAAAAGATTAACTTTTAGAAAATAGATAGTTCAAGTTTCACATTTTAATTGACCGACTAATAAATAACTACAAACATAATCTTTTATGGTGTACTGGGGGCATCATCCCGGTATTTTTCGAGCAAGTTAGCATCGCGAAATAAAATTTTATTGGGATCCTGTGACCAAGGTTGCAAAAATCGCTAGGCGGTAGCTGGGCGGCCGGGTAGGGCCTAGCGATTAATCGGTTAGGCAGGGATTAATCGGATTGGATTTTTTATATATAAAATTATAAAATTTTGAAACCATATGCCCGATTTGGCCGATCTAGCCGATTTTTTTTCGATTTTTTCCGATTTTGCCCATTTTTCCGATTTTGCCGATTTTTACCCGTAACTGATTTTTCCGATTTATCCGATTTTCTCTGATTTGGCTGATTAATCGGCCGCCTAGGCCGATTAATCCGATTTTTGTCAGTAACCGATTAATAAGGCCGATTAATGAAAATCGGAATGGCTAATCACCGCCTAGCGATTAATCGGCTGCCTAGACCGATTTTTGCAACAGAGCATGTGACATATCAAATCCCTCTAGTTTCGCCCCCGCATCAAAGACTAAGGTCTCATATTTGAAACCCGTTTTCCATAATTACTTTTTTACTAGTCATGTTTATTGTCGTGAGAAAATCTCGTTTTAAAACTTATAAACCGTATCCTACAAGATTAACTGACACTCTCAGGCAGTGTACTCATTCATGTATAGTATAACTTCGGTAAGATCGGGTTATTCGTTGGAGCGAGTGAACAAGTATGCATTAAAACCGAATTAAGTAAAAACAACGACTTGTGTTTTGAATTCACACGATTATTAAATCTGAAAATAATTAAAAAGACAATAACTAAGATTGCAAAGAAAGTAAAACTTGATTAAATCAATAAGAGGAAAATGTGCTCACCTAGCTACTCTTCTAATCTATAAATGCCATGATCCGCAAGTGTAATGTCTAACTAGCTATGTCTTAGTGGATCGAATGTAGTGCAAGTCTAACATGGGTATTTAGTCCCTACACGCATATCATATAACAATATATCCCAAAGGTCGTGTGCAATATCTAGTTGTGATCTAAGCTTTAAGCTCCCAACTAACCTATATGACTTGTTCTGGTGTGTTTTGCCATTACTGTATAAGTTGCCAATTTACTTTTCATTAAATCTTAAACCTTACCATCTATCACTTTTAATCCCGTTAGGTTAATGGACATAACACTAACCAAAAATTGATATTGGTCAATATGTTTGTGAATCAAGTACTCAACTTTCAGTTTTGTATCCTACTAATCTTACTATATATAAAGAGAGAATAACATTTCTTGAAAGCTTAAGATATGAGTAAAGTGGTTTGACAAAAACACCCTTTTTAATATTTAATTGTTTAAATTTAAACTTTTTTATTAATTCAATTACATTTAATCAAATTACATGTATAACACAACCATTTTCACCATCTACAAGAAGATTGAGTTTTTTTTGTTAATCATTCAATCACGCAAATGTTGATGACATTGTTAAACAAGCTTTTAGCCATAGCGAGGTTAATGTAATAGTGCAATATTTTGTTTATTGCGCTTTTATGTTATGCCAATCGTTTACTAATTTTTAGTATATATATTTCATACTCATCTTAATCTCAATCCTCACATTTTAACCACAATATCACAACTATAATTACTTGTCATTATAAATTCTCGTCACTATGCACGAATAATCGTTTAGTTAACTACTATTAACGAATAACCATGATGAACTCAAAGTTGCAAGTCTTTAACAAGCATTCATCTAAGAACATAGCATAAACGAGTGATGAAACCCCGCGCGATGCAGCGGGATTGCTTTTGTAGACGTGAATTTAGATAGGGACTATTTTTGCCAAATTGCTATAAAGGACTTACTTTGCAGCGACACTTAAACCTTAGGGACTATTTTTGCCAACTTGCGAAGGATTTACTTTGCGACGACACTTAAACCTCAGGGGCTATTTTTGCCAACTTGCGAAAGTTGGCATTTAATGCGGGACACGTGTCAAGTGAAGGAGCTTTGTCTTGACAAATAGTATATATGATAATAAACTAAACGAATCAAGTCATTGAAAGATCTAAATCATAACCATGCAATAGCCTTCCATAATGAAAAACATTATATCCAATTGGGCTCTCTTTCTCAATGTTTTCATGTTTAGTAAAGCCCAAAGTTTAATTCAAGGCACAAGTAATCCACATATGCGTTTAGTTTTGGTTTCATACCACGAGCTGTCTTTGCAACCAAAATACTCACCATTAAAATCTCGAAATTCAGGCAGCTTATTATCTATATTTGAAAATTTATTTTTCTTCTTTTGTTGGGCTTTTGAATCGACTAAAACGAAGCTCAGATGAATAAGTTATGACCAAAACTGTGCAACAGCGTCCAATTCTTTTATTTCTTCATTTTAAGCTCAATTCTTATCCGTTTCCATGTCTTCTCACTAATTGCACCATATTATTGTACCATTTCTTATGCAAAAACATAACAAAATATCAATAAACTTGGGATTAATGAACCTTTGAAATTTAGTCGATTAAGCATTCTTGATCATAACCATCACTAATACAACACATTGACACATTGGTAAGATGTTCGAATGTTTTTACAAGAATCTCATGTTTAAATCTCATAGATACATATCTTGTAGCTAGCTAGCCAAAAAATTGGTCACAGACAGACTATCTTAGCTATACGGCATAAATTTTAAATCAAAATCAATCTCTTTGAATAACATGACAAGAAATCTCATCCTTCTGAAGCATATTATACAATGGATTAGAAAAACAACAAACCAAAATATGTGTAATTTATAATCAAGTTGTAGCACAAATATTCCTATGTGTAATTTATAATCAAGTTGTAGCATAAATATTGGAAGGAAATACAAGAGAAGCGTCCCCAATGTTTTTGGATGGTATGATTTCCATGTGAACAAACCACTGGTTTTCTTCCCCAGCCCGTTGTTTGTGGCAATGGGTCCCATGTTTGCCATGTCTCCTGGGCCCACATCTCTAGTTACTTGGTTCATGATCATTCTCTACTAGTTTTAAAATAAATGAAAACATTAAACAATAAGGCCGGTTCCAGTAAGGCTTTGGGGTCGATATACACGATCGATCGTGTATCGATCGTCTTGGTGTGGCATGTATCGATCGTCCAAAAAAACGACCAACTTGATCCCCTACACGATCGTCAATCGTGTTATTGTGTGTGTGTTTAATTAATATAAAAAGTATTTTTGTGGGGTATATTTTTTGTAGTGTAGGTCGTGTTACTAGGGCACCCAATCGCCTGAAGGTCGCTGGAGAGAGAAAGCTGACGTGGCAGAGAAAATGAGGGGGATTTGATGCCCTTACTGGAACCAGCCTAAGAGACTTTATTACTTGGTGAGTAAGGCTGCCCCAGTAAGGGCACCTAATCCCCCTCATTTTCTCTGCCACGTCAGCTTTCTCTCTCCAGCGACCTTCAGGCGATTGGGTGCCCCAGTAAGGTTCAATTTTTTTATTTTTTTTTTAAATTTTTTTATTTTTTTTTACCATTAGCATGCAACGGTATTATTTGAAAAAGTTGAAATTTTACTCGATCTTGTTGGCGACCAACTTGGTTTCCATAAGCAACTCGATCGACTAGCCACAGTAAGGGGACCAAGATGTAATCGATCGCTCCAATCGATCACATACCCTTACTGCGTCCAGCCTAAATAATAGGAAAAATGCGTCTTACGACGGTAGCTACCTTTTAAATAACTTTTTCGGTGAGGAATGTTTGTTAAATAATATGTTTTTTGTAACAATAATTTTACACAAAAATGAAACTTTGGTTGAAATGAATTTAACAATAACATTCTAGTTCATATTAAAAATAGTATGGTACCTGTGCGATGCGACAACAATATAAAAGCGCTATTCGATAATATCATGAAGCGTGTTTATGTATTATATGAAATATTTGGATGCATTTCTAGCAAATTTAAATTAAATAATAGTGTGTATCTACCGTAACAAAAATATACTCCTGTTACGTGTTACCTCAATGAAGCAGGTTTTACTGACCAGGTTTTAATATTTATATTATCTCGTTATACCTATGGTCTACCCTAATGCACTAACGGGCAGTGTACCCGGTCGTGTGTAGTGTAGTATTCGGTAAAACCGAGGTCGTCCCAAGAGCTATGTGTGCGGATTTTAACTAAGTCTAGGTGTCACAGATTTTAATTGGTTTTGAGGTCGAAATGATTTAACTACTAAAGACAAGAAAATAAGAAAAGCAAGTAAAGGCGATGGTTGTGATCAATAGAGGAGAAGTGTGTTAACCTAGTTAATCTCCCTATCATGTTAAGTTCACGTTTAATTACTTTCAATTGCTTAAAGTGGGGGTAAAGGTCGCTAGGACAGCATTTGGTCAGTTCGTCTTAACCTATCAGCAAAGGTTTCCACCAGAGATCTTGGGTGACCCCTTGAAAGTCCAGTTGTTTTTAGTCGCCTAAGCCAAGTCATTAAGTACCGCTACATGCAAGATTCATAATAATGAGTGCCCGAGCGCTAGCATCTTAAACACTCATCCCTAACTTCTTAAGTTCATCCAAACGGTAGGTAATCAGTTGGTCAAATCGCACAAGCGAAGAAGGGTCGTCATTTGGTCAATTCTTACCCTTCTCACTCAGTCTACCTACTTATGGTCAGTTGGTCATATATCCTAAGTAACTAGCCACTACCACCATTCAAAACTACCGAAACAAGGGTATCTACCAATAAACTATGCATGCGTACACTAGAAACAATTATACGGAAGCAATGTAAAAATAAACAAAACAATTAAGGAATCATAACTAGGCTAGCACCAACGGTGCTTAGCTAAACATATAGTAAATTATACCAACAAAAATGAATAAAACATTAATTGAATTGAACATATTGTTTTATACAAATTACTTGATGTAGAGCTAATAATGGTGATGATTGCAAGTGAATTCTTCCTTCAAAGATGGCTTGGAACTGCTGGAAATTGCCCTGGAGTGGTGCCCTAATCGACCCCTAGGAGTGGGGTGAAGAGAGATACTAAAAAATTGCAGATTTAGGGCTGTATTTATTGGCCGCGACATGGTTACGGCGTAACCATAAAGGCTAATTACGCCGTAATTAATGACGGCACAAATAAATTCGGCTTTCAAACAATTACGTCGTAACTAAAATATTTAGTTACGCCGTAACTAAATATGAAATAGTTAACTTCGTACTTTTTCATGTCTTACTAATTTGTTGAAACTTTAATACTCTTGTGTACGCTTTTAGCCCCTAATCGCTCTTGTTACTTTTATAACAAGTCCTTGTACTTAATAAACTTCGAATTACCTTGTCACATTAAGCCCTTGGACTTCAACTCCTTCGCGCCCAAGTAATTAATTACGGTGTAACTAAATCACTAGGTTACGCCGTAATCCTTCGTATGCACATACTTATCCACTCCGAAATTATCTCTATGGCGTAACTAAATTGCCAAGTTACGCCGTAACCTTCACAAAAATAATTACGGCGTAACTTTAAGATGAGGTTACGCCGTATCCTTCATAGCATCAAATTTACGCCGTAACATTATTAACGAGTTACAGCGTAATCATCACACAGAATACTCAGGCCCTTGTAATGTGAGTCACGTCCTAGTTAAAAGTGCCACTAACGTCGTAACTTGTCTTCAGAATATATTTCTTGGCCTTATATCACATATTTTCCGCTTCAACGCCTCATTTATCCTGAAATGCAAATATGAACGAATATGAACGAATTAAGTACCATATTAATACAAATGAGGCTATAAACACGGGAATTTGTTATATAAAATATCAGGCTAATTTGATGTTATCACTCAACTTAACGTTTCTATCCTTAATGTAATGCTTTTTGTTGAAGGTACGCTTCCGGTTAAATACTTGAGTGTTCCTCTCATTTATACTAGATTGGTTTATAGAGATTGTCGAGAGTTGGTTGAAAAGGTTCATAATCGAGTTAATGATTGGAATGATAATGTATTATACGAATGAATGAAATGTGATATACGAATGAATAATTTGATTGCCTATTACTCACAAATGATAGGATACATATAGGTACAATACGAGACTTATTTTGGGTAAACAACAATCACCCACCAATCAAGCAAACTAATTGATTTGAACTTATCTACCAATGTACAACTAATTGTGACTAACACAAATGTGGTACTTATCCATACAATACACCACTAAAACTCTCCCGCAGTCGAAGCGAGAGGACACCGGACGCTCAGACTGGAGCGAAATTCTTAAAACAGGGCTGATGGCAATCCTTTCGTGAAAATGTTTGCATACTGATAACGAGATAGAACATGTAGAACCCGAACCTAACCAGTAGCAACCAAGTCTCAAACAAAATATATATCAGTCTCAATGTGCTTCGTACGCTGATGCTGAACCGGATTACAAAATAAGTAAACAACACTAACATTATCACAGTAGACAAGCGTAGCTGAAGATAATGGGGTGTGCAGCTCACGAAGTAAAATCCGTAACCAACAAGTTTCAACAACAGTATTGGCAACACACGATATTTTGGCTCTGCACTAGAGCGAGAAAGCGTCGGTTGAAGCTTAGAGGACCATGAGAGTAAGTTGTTGCCAAGAAAAACACAATACCCAGAAGTTGATCTCCTAGTGGTAGGACAACCAGCCAAATCCGCATCCGAATAAGCAACCAAAGATGAAGTACAAGATGCAAATAACTGTAGCCCATAGTCTAATGTACCCCGAACATACCGCAAAATCCATTTAAGAGCCGAGAAATGAGGCTCTCGAGGATCATGCATATGAAGGCAAACATGTTGAACTACATAAGATATATCTGGGCGAGTAAAGGTGAGATACCGAAGAGAACCTGCAAGACTCCAATATAAAGTAGAATCAGATACCAGATCACCATCATCCCTAGTTTAGACTAAGTGTCAACAGGAGTCCGACTGGGATTACAATTTATCATATGTGCTCTCTCCAAAACCTCAATAGCATATTTCTTCTAAGATAAAACAACCATGAAGAATCAAGTCTAACAAAGATTCCTAGAAAATAATTAAGTGGACCCAGATCTGTCATAGCAAACTCCTGATGTAAGGATCCAATAATCCATTGTAACAAAACCTCAGAGAAGCCGTGAGAACAATATCATCAACATATAATAACAGGTAAGCAGTATCCGTCCCCTGTCTGTATATAAATAATGATGAGTAACAACGACTATGAGAAAACCCAACCCGGGTGATATAAGATGCAAATCGCTAAAACCAAGCTCTAGGGGCCTGCTTAAGCCCATACAGAGACTGCTGCGATAAACAAACATGTTAGTGCAAATATTACGATATTTAATCTACACATTCTCATTTGTTTTGTTGATGACAAACATGTAACTTGTAATACATAACGTAAAATGTATAAGTTACTTGTAATTATATTTTGTCTCAACATACTCTCAACACCTCTCGACGACTCAAGTCCTTGTATGCTACAACACAGGTTCGTACATGCTTGTTATGTTGCGTTATGATCAAACCCCCAACAAACCATTAAAACATGTTTAGTTAAATAGTTTATGTATAACAACTAGTGTTTACATATTGGGTAAATATATACATAACTAGTATGTATTATAATGGGTAATATAAATGGGTAGAAACTTAAGTATTTGACCCATTGACCAAATACATTGAATGTAGTTGGGTAAAACCCAAAGTCCAAGACCCATACCCAATGTCTAGATACATTGTACCTTGGTGGGCACTCAAAACCATGGACTAGATGCATTGCATCGTGTAGATACATTGAATCTACTTGGTACCCATAACCCATGACCCATACCCAATGTCTAGATACATTGTACCTTGGTGGGCACTCAAAACCATGGACTAGATGCATTGCATCTTGTAGATACATTGAATCTACTTGGAACCCATAACCCATAACCCATGACCCATGACCCAAAACCCATGGGTAAAAGGGAGCGTCCCACGGATCCCCAGTAATACACTGGACGGATCCCTCAAGCGAGGGATCCGTGGGATCTGGGGAACATTGGCTATTTTTCTTCTATAAATAGTGAGCCATTTCTTCATTGTTTCACACACCTTTACACATAGTTTCTCTCCACCATTTCTAGGATATTTAGATCATTAGGAAACATGTAAACCACCCTCATCTCGTATGATCATAATGCTTCTAACTTTCATTTGTTGTAAGCATACTCCCGAAGTGATCCTCTAAAGCAAGCTTAGAGATCTTGCATCCTTACCTACTGAAGTGATCACCCATCACAAGCATACAAGCACATGAAGATCTTCTACAACAAGCTTGGGAAACTTGTCATCTTCATTCATAGAAGACTAACTACATCATGCTTTGTGTTCTTGATGTTTAGTTTAGGACTTCATATCCATTAGACACATTGTCTTGGATATTGTCTAGTATCATATTCTTGTATCTATGACTAGACTAGATGGTTTATGTGTTTGTGCCATAAAACAAAAGGTTTGTTATGTTGGGCTACAAAACATAACGGGTATCATAGATGTGTCGTACATCTATGACTAGACTAGATGGTTTATGTGTTTGTGCCATAAAACACAAGGTTTGTTATGTTGGGCCACAAAACATAATGGGTGCCTAGAAGTCAAGTCACAAGGCATTAGTGAAGGGTGCCTAAAGATCGATTCAAAGGCATTAGTGAAAGGTGCCTAAGGTGTACATTCGATATGGTGTGATTCGAAGTACAAGATAGATTAGTAGTGGGTCAAAGGATATTGTTATCCTTGTTGGTATTGTTATAAGGAGTGAATCTCCTTTGGGGTTATTTGTTGGTGTAGTGTTTGGTAGTAGTTCCTCCATTGTAATGGAACTCGGTATTTAGCCTAGTACCGGATAAAGGGTCGGCGAAGTTGTGAGAGGTTTGGTTCTACCTCATGGAAGAACTCAATGTTTAGTTTAGTACCGGAAAAAGTGTAAGCGACGTTGTGTAAGGTTTTCTACGCCAAGAATGGAGTTTGTTGATCTAGTGAAGCAACTCTCGAGTAGGTGACTCGGGGAGTGAAGTAGGGCAAGGAAGGTGTCCTTGCAGCCAAACCACTATAAATCATCGTGTTGGTTTGTCAATCCTTTTACTTATCGCTTTACTTTTATTCTTGCATTACATTGTTTATTACTATGTGGTTGACGTCTATGTTTGTGATACATACTTGGTCTTTCATATAGTCATAAACTATATTTAACACTTTACATATTATGACACGCTTGATCAAGAAAAATCAACCGGACTAATAATGGTGAAACTTGATTTATAATGAACCATTAATCTTGCGGAATCTTATGTGATATTAAGGGGTTGGCCTTACATGCCGTAATGCGTTAAATGCATCCTCGCGTCGAGATTAGCAAATGCAATGGTTTATACTATATTTGATACAAAATTTTTAAGTTTGAAACGGAAACTTATTCACCCCCCCTCTACGTTTTCACAAAACATAATTAGGATGCACAGAATTTCGAAACCCCGGAGGCTGATGCATATACATTGTCTAAGATAAATCACCATGTAAGAAAGTATTCTTGACATCAAGCTAATGAATCGGCCAATGTCGAGAAGTAGCTAAACTCAAAACAGTCTGAATAGTACCCGGTTTAACCACCGGACTAAAGGTCTCATCCACATCAACCCCCTATAACTGATTACTACCATTTGCCACAAGACGAGCCTTGTAGCGACTAAGAGTACTATCAGCCAAATACTTGTAGTGAAAAAGCCACATACAATGAATAATGTTGGTGTTCGTGGGTCGGGGCACAAGGATCCAAGTTCCATTCTTAATAAATGTAGTGTATTCATCACGCATAGCATTTTGCCAATTTTGATCATTAAACGCATCATGATAAGATTTTGGTAATGGTAAAACCGAAGACACATGCATGTTGAGACGCTCCATAAGACGATTAGTCCCGACATGATATCGTGTGACCATGGGAGGAATCGAGACATGGTTTGGGTTGTGAGGAGGATATGGGATTTTTTTTGGTGTTTGTTTGCGGGTGGTGATGGATTTGGTGTATGTTGTTGGGCGGCGGGTGGTGATGGGAATGGTGATGGGTCATGGGCTGCGTCATGTTTGGTTGTATTGGTACTGGTGGGAATTGGTGTTGTTGGCTCGTTTGTGGGTTGCACAACAGGGACAAATGGAATGAATGGAGGATTTATATCGGGTAAGTCATCAAAGAAATTGTTCTTGGGTGCCGATGTTGGTTTAGAAGTGCCATATGGAAAAACAGTTTCATCAAAGGTTACATGACGAGAAATGATGATTTTATTGGTGTTTAATTTGAGGCAACGATACCCACGATGATTTGAAGCTTGACCCAATTAGATGGAGGGTGTGGCGCGTGGTTCAAGTTTGTGATTAGGATATAAGTGGGGGTAACATAAGCAGCCAAATGTGCGTATAAGGCTATAATCCGGGTTTTGGCCAAATAGTCAGGTATAAGGGATTTCGTTGGAAATAGGAGTTGAGGGCAAGATATTGAGTAAGTGAACAACCATTGATAAGGTTTTAAAAGGTACCATTTTGAGGGGTCGTTTAAGTCCTTATTTGATCACTTTTGTATCCGTTATTGCTTAATATCGTTCCTTTTCACTTTTTAGGTCTCTTGAAGGCAAAATGCTGGAATGGCACTTATTTGGACGAAAAGGCGCGGATATATGAAGAAAATGGCCAAAGTCAGAATCGAGACACTCAAAGCTACTGAAAACAGAAGGCGACGGCGTCAGGTGTTAATTGCGACGCCGTCGGAGGATTTTTGTGACGATACAGTAGCCAAAAACCCTATTTTCAAGTGACGACGTCGGGCTTTAAAAGAGTAGGCCGTTGCAACTCAGACGGCCTAGATTTGATCCAGACGGCTTCAGAGACTGAAGGGGACGGCGTCACAAGCATAAGGTGACGCCGTCACAAGCTGATCAAGTCACAATATGCGCGCGAAGTAGCTGATACTGTTTTGGCCATAACTTTTGCATACGAACTCGGATTTAGGTGATTCAAAAGCCCACACGACCAGAACGAGAAAATCTACAGTCTGGTGAAAAAAAGTCATCGCGACGCCGTCACTCTTTAGGTGTGACGCCGTCGCTCTTTGCCGACAGAAAATCTGCCTATAAATATAACATTATAACTTCACTTTTTGCAAGCCCTAAACCCTAAGTCCGATTCCAGGGTTTAGGTAGGTGTTTTTACAGCAACTTAAAGGGTTTCAAACACTCCATAAACATCGTGTAATGATTTGTTTGTTAATCCAATCCTATGGTATGTCTTCAATTATCATAATTGTTGCTTGCTCTTCATTAATTATGCTTGGCTAATTCACCTTGTGTTTGCTTATGATTGTATGAAACTTGTATATAATTAATTAGATATTATTGATTTCTTAGTGATGCTTGTGTCTATCTTCATCATTAGGGGTGTGACAATTTCAATGAGTCTAATTGGTTTAGTTTATAATTCTTGCACCCTACTGTCTCTTGTTTGATTGGTTGTCTCTTATCTTAATTGTAATTAGCTTAGGAGTGCGACTAGGCTATCATTGTGTTTAATACTTGATAAATCTTTGATAGTTTATGAATGACTTGGTGGATTTCGTTTACTAAACCAAAGATAACCTTAAAGTTAGTTTATGAATGACTTAGTGGATTTTGTTTACTACACTTAAAGGTGACTTCAAAGAGTTAGGGAATGCACACCTTACGACCTTAGAAAACACAACGCGTTAAGAATAAGGACGTGACAATTCAACCATCAATAGGACGTGACAATTCAGTAGGTAGAATTGGATAGCTAGCAAGGAGTAATACATCATAAGTAGATACGTTTCACGTTCCTGGTAGACCCCTAAGTTAGTTAGTATCTTTTGGAATAGTTGACTAGCAACTAATTCCACCCTCCCCTCCAAAACCGAGATTCATAAAATATAAAAATACAAAAATAATCATCCCTCACCTTTAGACTTAAATCGACATACACTTCAGCCTAACGACACTATTCCCATAGAGAACGATATCAATACCCGTGGCTTACCCTAATTACTACACTACAACGATTAGGTTCACTGCCTAGGGTGTTATAAAACTTGCTCGAAGAAAAGGAAGTTTCCTTGACCCCGAACGACGCATGTAGCGTTATCAACCATATTGAGAGCTTCAACCCAAAATGTTGGTGGAAGGTTGGCTTGAAAAAGCAAGGTCCGAATGAGATTATTGATGGTGCGAATCATCTGTTAAGACTTGCCATTTTGTTGTGACGTTTTGGGGCATGAAAAGCGAAAGTGAATGCCATTGTCGGAAAAAAGTGTATGTAGATTACGGTTGTCAAATTCACCACCATGATCACACAGAAATGACCGGATTTCACACTTAAATTGAGTGTGAACATAATTACAAAATATGACAAATTTAGACAAAACATCAGATTTGTTAATTAAAGGATAAACTCAAAAAAATGCGAATAATGGTCCAAGAATAATACATATTTGAAACCCGAAAGACTTAGAATTGGTGAAGTCCATACATCCGAGTGAAGGATGTCAAAACAAGCATTAATGACAATATTAGAAACAAGCAAATGGAAGTCGAACGTGTTTGCCAAGTTGGCAGGCATGACAAAGCACGGGAGGCTTCTCTTTGTTACATGAAATGAAATTATTTGAAACTAGACGACGTAACACTTCGCTTCCTGGATGTCTAAGACGTTGATGCCACGTATGTTGACTGACTAGAAGAGCTTGAGGAATGGGAGACGGAGGTGTGACTGGATAAAGGTTCCCTGTGCCATCACATCGGAGAAGCACCTGACGTGTCATGAAATCTTTAACAGAAAATCCAAAAGGATTTTGTCATGAATTTAATATATGTTCGTCAATTTGTTCGTGAAAATAACTGCACTGTTGAATTTGATCCTTAATGACCTTAGCACTGATCAACAATACATATAACAAACGTGCGGATTGTGAGCAAGCACAAATCACCAACACGATAACAAATATGATCAAAGAATTGATGGTGGCCGAAAAAAATGGAATGACAGTCACACCCCCAAATTACCTGTTTTGCAGCGGAATGGAATTCCTGGGGGATGACTGTCATAGCATCAAAGTTATAGTTATATTGAACGACCTAAAGTGTCGTTTGGAAAACACATCGTTTGATTTATTAAAACAATCAGAGTTTACAAAGTATAGGTCCCAATGAAAATCAACGTGTGCGGAAATAAGTTTGATACAAGCCAAACGATGTTTTTAAAGTGTATAAATCCCATGTGAGACGCGTCGTCACCACGACTCTATGATAAGTCCAAATGCATGTCATGAAGTGAATGCCTTAGATACCTGAGATAAAACATGCTAAAAAGTGTCAACACAAAGGTTGAGTGAGTTCATAGAGTTTGTGTTGAAATGTAAAGCCTTTCAAAATCGTTTATGCAGCAAAGGCATTGTAAATCCACTCAGTTCCAAGTTCCGCCCATACAAAACTTGCAACCTGTGTGTTTACAACCCATTGCCAAAAATAGAATGACAATCATGAATATGCGCATTAAGGTAGTTAAAAGTATAAATATCACCACAAGGGTCTTCCAACAACTCGTGTTGGGATGTTCCTCCAACGACTCACGTTGGGCTGTATCCATATAAATGGCCTTCCAACATATAAATATTGGGATGTTCCTCCAACGACTCACGTTGGGCTGTATCCAAATAAATGGCCTTCCAACATATAAATATTGGGATGTTTGTTTAAGTCTAGTCACTTCACGCACCAAGTCTAAAGTATAAGTAATGTTGTTTGGCAAAAGAGTTTAAATGTTTTGATAAATAAGCATATATCTCGCCCCAAATAGTTTATAAGAATTTAAACGAGTAAAAGCGGGGTATGAACTCACCTGATGCAATTATAATGATGACAAGAGTAGATACACTGAAATGAGGTGCAATCTCTATCCGCAACCTAATGAATGATATGCTCTAATATAAGTCATGAAACAATGTCGTGCATGCAAACTCATATGATATCCATACCACTTGTGCATTTGAAAATAATGTTTGTCGTCGAAATATATGTTTATGACATCTCGTCATATTATAAAATACTTTATAAGTATTTACGTTGAAATTATATCCTACGATAGTCATTTTATGATTTATTATGAAATTATAACTTTTCGTCGTAAAATAATGTCATTTGACAATTTCATGAAAGTGACTAAACGGCCTTGAAAAGCTAGTCGTAAAATGGTGCACATCGAGTGTTAGGAAACAAACTCAACGGTTTTGGAAAGCTTGTATCATTATCTCAAAGTTTTAGCTTTTAAGTTTTTATCATAGAGGTCTCGATCATGGAGAAAAACATAGGTAAAGTAGGGTACTTGTATCCAAAATATTGTTTAAGGGTGGTTTTCGGCAAAGTTTAAGTGACCGTATCTTACTCGTTACAACTCCGTTTGACAAACGGTTGAACATTTTGGAAAATATGCTAGGCAAACTTACTTTTACTAGAAGACATCGTTTTCTAAAAAGTATTCCATCGATGTTAAAAACGACCCTCAACATGGTCCTTCGTGGCCGTAATATTTGTCTAATAGAAATATATTAGTTTTTCTTATATAATAAAGTTACGGCAACTTTGTTAAATCGCGTGTAATTTAATCGTTACAAGTCCGTTTTCTACGTTTTATATGCCCTCGGAATCGTGATAATATATACTAATATATTTTTGATAAGTCGACACATTTTATAACGCTTAAGACTCATTTTTTACTCGTAAAAAGTCGAGATTACATGCTGAATTTTCTGAAACAAATATTTTTCGTCGTCAAACTTGAAAATAGCATAACTTATTCGTTATAACTCCGTTTTAACCCATTCAAGCGGCCACGTTTTTGTTTTAAAGTATATTTTCCAAATATCTAGCCCAAATATTTTTATCAACTGCCGAAATTTCCAGATTTCAAAAATGAGGACAGACCCTTAAATAAACTTGTCGAAATGAGTTTTTCTCGCGCAAAACCTATTCTAACCAATTCAAACCAACTCCGAAGCTATTCTAAACCTACCATACACCTTCTTAGGGTGTCATGGGTTCCTAGGCATCACCAAAAATGATATATTTCAAGGAGTAATTATAGGATAACATATATGAATTTATATAGCTTATAAACAATTTAAGTGGTATAGACATCATATAACTTGTATGTTTTACCCAAACATGATAATATGAACATAACATGAGTATGAAAGATAAAAATGAATATGTGATGCTTACAAGTAACTTGATGAGGTTAAATGAATAAGGGTTAATCCTAACACCCTAGGTTTTTATTTCAAAACATTGATTAGGAGTATACTAAAGTTGTGAAATTAACTTGTCTTGCAAAAAATTTGCTTCTCCTTGGTTTTCTTGCTATGGCCGAATATAGAGAGGAGGATGAGAGGATTTCTTTCTCTTTTTCACCTTGGATATTTGTGTTGTATGTATGTTGTAAGTGAAAAAAAAAAGTAATAGTATAATATAGATTAGATATTTGTACTAAATGGGTTGAGTCACCCCTTTTGGGTGTCGACATATATAAAAAAAAAAAGAGATTAAGTAGTAGTTTGTAACAATTATATGTATAAGTGAAAGTAAATGTGTAGTTATTTAAGGATAGTTGATAACTTGTGTACATATTTAAGCATTTAGGGCAGCGTTAGTTAAAAATAAATTTTAACGGAACAAAATAGATTGTATTGAAGTCATAAAAATTATAAAATACATTTTTCACAAGTATTGAGTGAATAAGTATTTATCGTGTAGTATTTACGAAAACCGTCGTAATTATTTATATACAAAATAAATTTAAAACACCGGGTAAACTCATAATATTATTTTTATAAACTTAATATGAGTACAAAAATATATCGGGATAATTTTTAGAAGTGTCGGATCAAATGTTCAAAATAAACGATTATGCGATAGCGTTTATTTAATAAGAAAAATATACGTTAATGAAATATAAATTTTGAAAAATGACCGGAAATTGAGAATTGTGACAATGACTGTAAGGGTTTTGGTGGATCGTTTACTGAGGCTTTGATACCATGATAATGTGATATACGAATGAATGAAATGTGATATACGAATGAATGATTTGATTGCCTATTACTCACAAATGGTAGGATACATATTGGTACAATACGAGACTTATTTTGCGTAAACAACAATCACCCACCAATCAAATTAACTAATTGATTTGAACTTATCTATTAATGTACAACTAATTGTGACTAACACAAATCTGGTACTTATCCATACAATACACCGCTAACATGGAAAAATAAGTTTCTTTCTTTTGCGGGGAGATTCCAACTTATCCAATCTGTCTTATCTTCGATGCACGTTACTTAGGCTTCATGCTTTATTTTACCTGCTCGAATTAGTTTGGATATTAAGCAGTTTATGCGTGGTTTCCTTTGATGCCAAGGTGAGATGTGTAGGGGTAAAGCTAAAGTGTCGCAGAGATCGATTTGTCTTCCTAAAAACGAAAGGAGGGTGAGAATTAGAAGCTTGGATTTGTATAATATTTCATTGGTCACTACGCATATTTGGAGTCTTTTAACAAATAAGAAATCTCTTTGGTTAAATGGATTCACTCTTATAAGTTGAGGGGTTGTAAGTTTTGGGACATTCCGGCTAGAGGAAATATGAGTTGGGTTTGGCGTAAGTTACTCCAAGTTCGGCCTATTATCCATCAATTATTTTGGTACAAATTGAGGGATGGTACAACTACATCTCTTTGGTTTGATAGATGGTGCTTTCTTAGCCCGCTTATGGATATTCTTACTACTCGTGAAATTATTAGAAGCGGGTGTCTTATATCTTCTAAAGTGGCGGATACGATTCAAAATACTGCATGGGGCAATGGCCTCCTGATTGGGCCATACATATACATTTTCCATGTATTTTTAAACTTGATACTCCAACTATTTTCTATAATACATCTGACACGATATGTTGGAAGGATAGAACTACTGGTGTGGTTCCTCCTTTCTTTGTTGGGCCGGTTTGGGATATAATTAGGGCTAGGGATGATGAGGTAACTTACACAAAGGTGATATGGTTTTCTCATTGTATAACGCGACATGCTTTACACCTTTGGCTAGTTATTAAACGAAAGTTGAAGACGCGAGACCAAATGAGACATTAGTGATAATACCAACTTTAAACTTGTTTCAATGCCCGTAGTGTGATCCCCAACCGGACTCGCATAATGACCTTTTTTCGAATGTGTTTTTGCTTCTCAGGTGTGGAATAAAGTAAAAGTTCCTGCGGGTGTGCATCATGTCCCTCCCGTTTTGGAGGATATTATGGGTTGGCTTATTCCGAAGTCCAAGCTTCTTTCGATTAGAGGCGGTCCCTCCAAGCTTGTGTTTGTTGCATCGACTTATTTCATTTGGCAAGAGCGTAACCTTCGTATTTTCCAAAGGAAGAAATGGACGAAACAAAAAGTGCTTGACCTTATTATTGCTCTATTGTTCGCCTTAAGCTTCTATCGTTCCGGTTTAATGGAACCTCCTTATTTTCCTTGTTCATGTTGTCGGTTATGTTCAAGTTTTTTTGTTAAATTCCTAATCGTTTTATGCTGATTATCTAATTTATTTTTGTTTAGGTTTGTTGTAAATGTGAGTTTGGCATGTCATTCTCGTGAAATTTAGTTTGAAGCACAAAAGATGCGTTTATCTTGTAATAGCATATGTAGCACACAGTCACATTTCTTGTACTTATTATTTTTTGACTAATATATATTAGGGTAAGAAACCATGACCCCAAAAAACTTTTAAGAAACAAACGACAAAACATGCAAAATAACATGGTTCACTTGAATAGCTAGTAGCTTTAACACTAGTTAATCTTTTGGTTGTGCTTAAGCACAACATCACTTACACTAAAACTTTCTTAGTGATACTCCCTCCGTCCCATATTAATATGCACAAAGTTTTAGGAAATTCCATTAACTATACTCTCCACCAATCAAATATCATTTTCAGCCACTAAAACCTCATCTCATTGGTTGGAATACATTATGGACACTTAATTTGGGACATCTCAAGATTCCATTATGAACACTTAATGTGGGACGGAGGGAGTATTAGAACCGATATCTTTGTTCTAAGAACTTAAACAAATTGATATATTGTTTTGAAGGATATCATCCTCTAATAATACCATTAGAGATACTATTGTAATGAAAACATATATAATAACTATAAAACTCAAGTTTATGTTATTAAATGATGCCCAATTCTCTAAAAAAAATAAGCTATTTCGTGGCTAAGTAGTCTATTATTATTTTGTAGTTTTCACATATAAAACCTTTTTAACTTTTGTTTCACATATATACTACCTCCGTCCCAAATTATAAGTCCAGTTTGACTTTTTGACTTAAACTTTGACGTTAAATATTTTTGTTTGTATTATATAATACTTGATGCAAAATATATAAATGGATTGTGTTTTAAATGTATTTTCATTTGGTATTATTTTCATCAAGTGTTATATAATACAAACAAAAATATTTAAAGTTAAAGTTTGAGTCAAATAGTCAAACTGGACTTATAATTTGAGACGGAGGGAGTATATAATAACAAATTAATAAAATAAAAATATGGTAATGATTAATGAGATGTCAACCTCTTAAGTGCTAACGTGTTATAGTTCTAGCATATCAAATTTAAGAGGTTTTGTCTTATAATAGAAAGAAATCTCTAAAGAGATGAATAATATAAAATCAAATATCTATTTTATTGTAGTTAACAAATTACTACTATGGCTAAATATACTGTACATAAGGTTTGGCTTAGACATTTTAGGACTAGACTAAAAGAGAAGTACAAAACAACTTAAAGCGCAATATAAGAAAAGAGCATAGTTAAGTTAGCACGATATTAGAAAAGAACATAGTTAAACTCTTTAAACTATTACACATCGATTATTAATTAGATTACCAAGTTTTTGGCGATTATTGAACAAGTCTAACATGTTAACTCGGACGTTGCATATGGTTAACAAAACAATTATACTTCTCGAGATGCAATGGATATGAACCCGTGTATATGTAGGATGTCGACTCATTAGTTATGCGACCTTGAAATTAGCTTAACATACGTTTCACGTCGGTAAGGTATCAAAATGGTAAGTCTGTCACTTTCGAGTTGAGACATTTTACCCATATATTTTTGTTCTAAATAGACATATAATACGCAACTTGTGGGTCGTAATCGTGTCATTCGTTTGTCGTTCATCCGTATACCATTTTGGTTTCATATTGTACAGTGATACGTCGATGTTAAATAACAAATATGTACACTTGTCTCATTTACCATCGTTTCATCTATCAAAGTCAAATTCTTTATGTACAAGTAGCAATAAGCCCGGGTTCGTTGAAAGGAATGAAAAGTCACAAATACAATTGCAATCATCAATTTTTTTGTTGAGTGTCGTCAAAACATTCCAAAGTTCTCGTACTAGTTGCATAATTTTAAATTCCAAATATATTCTTCTACAAGTTACATATAAATAATAATGCATGAATTCAAGGAAGGAATAATATAAAGAGTTTACTAGCAAGTAACTCTAAACCGACGTCACATCACCATTCATCACATAACCACTATCATCACTTTTCAACTTTTATGAGCATCACCTTTATCACCACCAAACCATTTATTTAACGAATTAAATTAATACTATATTAAATCATTATTTATAATTTAAAAACAAGCATTGATAATTAAAAAGATAAACGTACGAAATAAAAAACGTAAACTAATGTGATAAATTACACTTCGCCTTGATCGCCTTCTTCATCTACAACACCCCTTTCGAGGTGGATTCCACTCAAGTGATCATTAAGGCTCATATCGTACACTCCACAAAACTGAGCTACTTTAGGCTGCATATTATTTCGTTTCCCGTTTAACGTATCGTAGGTTCGAGAACCGGTTACCCTCATTGATTGCTCAACGTAACCTAAAACATTCGTTTAAACCCTCTTTCCTTTCTCATATTACAAATACGCTATCTTCGAATATACGAACCCAACCTTTGCACAATGCAATTTCTTCTTCAGAGATCCATGGAATGCACTGGATACATTCATCGACATTTTTAGCCGTCCTCTTTTGACGTCTTTTTTACGGTTTCTTCGTTCGGGCTTGGACTTCTTCGACTGGAGAGTCGTCACCAAGGATATTAGGTATAGATGGAGGAAATTTAGGTACATACTTTGGAATATCATCAAAATTAAATGGATGAATAGGAGACATTGGTGGAGGTTTGTGATGAAGAACCACCAATATTTTGTTGTGAAGAACCACCAATACTCTACACATCGTACATTTGTGAGTTTTGGTATTGCGGGTACATTTGTGGTTGATACATATTTTGTTGTGGAGCTATGAATGGTAGGTTTTGGTATTGTTGGTTTCGGGTATTGTGGTGTTCAATAAATAAACGATAGGGCTTGAAAGTTTACCGATGGTGTAGGACCGAGATGGAAATTTGAATTGGGTGTTCGGACGTTTTGGGGTATTGGTTTTTGGAGTGTTTTGCTGAGATATTTTATAGAAGATGATAATGAAAATAAATATAAAGATAAAATGAGAAGTTGTGCAGAAAAATAATAAGGTATGAGGGTATTAAATAGAACGATAAAGTTAATTTTGTTTTATGTATGTTACAGTTTGTTCGAGGGGGCCCCCACAAAAATTATCCCTTTTTTCATTCGGTTCATGAGAGGTGAGCATCATCGCCTCTTTCTCACTTTTTTCGTTGCCTCATGCGCATGTGTTTTGGGCGGAAGGGAGGGGAGGAGGTATCGAGGTTGCGCGTAAAGATAATGGTGATTGTGAGGGGTAACCCAACATAAAAAAGTAGCCTAAGATTTTTTAAACTTGGTTTCAACATGATTGGTAAAATTGAGCAATCAAAAATAAATTTAATTAATAAATATTTTTATTTTAATTAAAGTTAAAGGTCCACTTTGTTTTTACTTCTCACCAGGGATGTAAACAAACTAAATACAAACTAAAAGTTCACTGAACAATTTGTAAATCGTTCAGTAAAAAGTTCGTTTATATTCATTTATTTATTAATTAAACAAGCGCAAACAATATTATGCATTCCTTTAATTTTAAATTAATGAAAACATAGTTCTTGTCTGGTCATTTATGTTCGTTAACATTTGATTATGCATTCTTTTATATTCATATATCGTATCTTTACACTATATAATTTTAAAATTGGTTCACTTAAACAAAAAACACTACTTATGAAACACAATATTATTGTTATTTTATAAATTTTATGTTTATTTCTCTACATTAATTTATGTTCTTTTTATTTTATTTCTTAATAAACGAACATGAACAACCTTATTTTTTTTAATAAACGAACATTAGCAAGACAATTTATCCGTTTAAGCGATCATATTCCTTTATTTATCTGGTTAAAATTAAACGAACTAACATGTACAAAACTCCGTTCATTTCGTCTATTTCGTTTACAACCCTACTTCTTATAATATACACAACATGACATATCATGTGAAAACCAACTTACAAGCATCTTTAGTTAACATTTCTAATTTTTTGTATAAACCTACGGTTCCTAACTTCATCGTGGTGTCTTAAGGTGCGTTTGGTTCATTGATTTTGCATGGGGTATGTGAATGAGAATGTTAAAAGAATGTTTGATTGTGAAATATGGGTTTTAGTATTGGGATTGAAACCTATAAATAAAGATGTCCCCATATCCCCATACTTACTTATAATGGTGAGTTTAGAAATCTATTCCCATGCCCATTAAAACATACTATCAAACCCATACTAATAGTGATTTCTAGTTACAAATCAAACGCACCCTTAAATTATTTGTTAATGATTTCATGTCATGAGTTTAATTGTTGTCTCATTATCTCTCTAATCATGTTGTTATGTAATATATTTACTTTTCTAATTTTATGTTGACCGTGAAACCAGTCAGTAATACTGAGGTATCCATCTGAGCCATTTCATTTTGTATAAAGATTTTGACAAACCATTTCAAATTTAAAAACGCGTTAACTTCTAATTTACTAAATTAACCATTCTAACATGCATAAAACAAATTTGCATGCATGACACAACAGTTTGGTAGAAGTAGTCAGCCGTAGTTTCCGGTGGAACACATGCATGCATGCCTTAGCGCATTAGAGTCTTAATTAACAACAATTAAATCCTTAATTAATAACAATGTTAACAACTACTAACATCTTAGTTGTAATGGACTAATGGTGTCCTCGACTTTGTAAAACCTTAACTTTTTAAGTTATAGTTTTAGTTCAGATTTTTTATGCTATTATTGGTAATATTATATTACTGAGAAGACATGTATTGTCAAGTCTATTGAATTATTGAACCATGCTCATTATGACCCAATATAAATTGTTAATGATTTACAATGATTACTTTGTGACTAAATAATAGGAAAGATGCGTGTTTATGTATTCTATGAAATATTTGGTTGCATTTCTAGCTAAAAGTTGAAGTAAATAGTAGTGTGCATTAGGGTTTTTTTGAATTGAACTAGCTGATTAATATGTAGAAAGAAATGCTAGCATCGACTGAGCGACCAAATATTAATTAGATTACCAAGTTTATGGTGATTATTGAACAAGTCTAGCATGTTAACTCGGAAGTTGCATATGGTAACAAAATAGTTACTTTTCGAGATGCAATGAATATTAACCCGTGTATTTGTAGGAAGTCGATTCAGTAATTATGCAACCTTAACTTAACATGCATACATTTCACGTCGATGAGGTATCAAAATGGTAAGTCTGTCACTTTCGCCTTGAGATATTTTACCCGTATAATGCGCAACCTGTGGGTCGTAATCGTGTCATTCGTTTGTCGTTCATCATGAAACCAAAGACATTTACCATTTTGGTTTCATATTGTACAGTGTTACATCGATCGTTAAATAACAAAGATGTACACTTGTCTCATTTATTATCGTTTCATCGATCAAAATCAGAATCATTTTTGTCAAAGTAGACAAAAGGCCAGGGTTCAAACTTGGAAGGCAAATAATCCCGAGTTCATTGAGTGGAAGAAAAAGTCACAAATACAATTGCAATTATCATGTTTTTTGATGGGTGCCGTCAAAACATTCCAAATTATTTCTTGTACAAGTTACGTAATTTTTAATTCCAAATATATTTTTCTACAAGTTACATATAATTTTTGGGTAAAAGGGAACTTCAACCCTAGTAAAATATATTTACCAAAAAACCGATTAAAGTACAATGAAATGTGGCTGAAACGCCCGATTAACCTCAAGCAACCGCTTGAACAAATACTAGATCCTTTATTACATGCCATAAATGAACAAGTAACTACAAACAACTAAAACAACCACTAAAACATAAAAAGACATGCAAGACAAATAAACAAATCCAAATAAAAAATTACTTCCTCGAACGGCCTTGAAGCTTGAAATCAAACTAATTGTTAAATTCCTCAAATTGCCCAGGTAAGTCAACTACCTGGGCCGCTTAATCATCAGAAAGATAGCCTCCAAGCTCGTTATGTCCACCTGCTGATGAAAAGTAACTGTTCATAAGATCATTTGACTCAAACACCTCATCATCACTATTTGAATCAACCACTTCACCCACCTTATAGAATGGGTTGCCCTTCCTTTTACCATCAGCCACCGGAATAGGTTTACCATTGTCATCCACAAGGGTAGCTTTACCATCAATAATAAGTTTTTTAACCTTCCCAATTTTCTCAACAATAGGAGTGTTCTTCATAAGCGATGGAGAAGTTGCTTTGGAAGAACTAGAAATAACTTCATGAGTACACGTCGATGTTCCTCTATCCTCAACAATAGGAGTGTTCTTCATAGGCGATGAAGAAGTAGTATTGGAAGTGCTTGCTTCCTTTATGTTGTTAATGTCGTCATTAAATGTACCCGAATCAGCATTCACATCAATAATCTCATCCACCTCACTATCACTATCAACGACCTCTTTAGTACCACCCGTATTAGCCGACCCAATTCCATCACCCGTCTCAAAAAATCAATGAATAAGGTAAGAAATCAATGAATAATAGAAGCATTTTGCAACTAACTCTAAAACACGTGAGTAACAAAGGGTTGTTATTTTTTAAACTTGCATGTTTCAACATGATACTACCTTGTATTATTCATTCAATATTTATAGTTACGTCAAAAACATGAAATCCTAAATCCTAATGAACCTTTAGCCCACATACAGCCTTGGGCCAATTAATCTAACCACTAATACTCCTCTGCAGTTCGAGCGGCGAAATCGCAAAATCTCGAGACTGGAAAGTAAACATTGATAATAAAGCTAAAGAAAAAGATAGGGCTAAAAGCATCGTAATGTATCATACTTGTCACTTGCAACTTTTATATGCATCGAACAATTTTTTTGCTATTCTATGTACTAAACTTGATTTTATTTTTTGTTTAATTTATGACAACTTTGATACATATAGTGCAAAAAATGAGGGCAAAATGGTCATAAGGTACACAAAAAATGCAATAAAATCAAGTTTAGTACCAAAAAAGATTGTTTGATACATATAGAAGATGCAAGTGACAAGTTGGTGCATTACGGTGCCATTAGCCCAAAAAGATATCAACTGTTTACGAAGAATCTTTCAAATTGAGTGATAAGCTTATAACAATCACCACCCTTGTTCCACTTTTCTTGCATAGCATCATGACCAACGTCTTTCACCATATAAAGACCTCTTCATTAACCACAAACCTATTGGGACCCGCACTTCCAATAACAATAATACTAAAAAAAACACGAAAACTAAAAATTTATAAAACTACCAACGATCGACTGAAACAAGAGTCGACCGGTAATCAACGAACAATAAAAATTAAACGTAAAAGTCGACTTGTATAACAACACTAATGATCAACTATATATAACCTGTTACACACGACGACTGGTTATCAACAAAAACAATGATCGACGTAAAACGGAGACAACGTCGACTGGTTATCAACAAAACCAATGGTCGACGAAAAACGAAGAACGCGTCAACTGGTTATCAACAAAACTAATGATCAACGAAAAACTAAGGTTTGTAAGAAGCGGTTTTTTGGTTTTGTGGATGATGAAGATTGGTACCTGTGATGTATACATGTGTTTATTTGGGTTGTCTTGATCAGCACGTTGGTGGACACCATATTTCTGTCGTTATGCATGTTTGTTACGTACGGTACCGAACCCAAAGGAATTAAATACTTAATTCCATATGCACGTTCTCTAAGAAAAAAGCTAATTTATGTATACTGAACAAATGTGTAGTTTTTTTATTATAGGAGGGGGTGTCGGTTGGGACCTCGTTTTGCTTCCAATGGTCCACCAAAAATAATAAAGGAATAATAGGTGGCGGTTAAGGTATAGCGGACGATTAGGCATGGGCATCAAACCTGCTCATGATACGGTGTTAGACATTGTAAACCCGTTAGATACCTTGTATTATCCATGCAATATTTATAGTTACATCGAAAACATGAAACCCTAAATCCTAATGGACCCTAAGCCCACAGACGGGCTTGAACCAACTAATCTAACCTCTAACAAAAATAACTTAAATTGATAAATATTTTTCTTTTAATTAAAGTTAAGGAACCACTTGTGTTTTTACTTCTAATAACTTACATGATAGCATATAGGAACTTCAAGCCATTTGACTAAATGCCCACACGCTCTAATCAGGCCCAACAACAACCACAATTCACATAACGCACCTAGAAAACAAACTCTCAGGCCAGGCTTGAATGTCTGAAAAATACATTCAAGCAACGACAAGACTGGGAGCTTCCCCCAGGACCGTTGCAACGAGCAAATATGTGTCACTACCTCATTGACTTAAAGGTAATGCTGATTTCATGCATCCAACGAGTCTCCTCCGTTGGACGACCACGACGTGTATCATCCAGAAACCATCAATCGACTTCCACAGTAACGTAAAACCTTAGGACCATCCTTATAAGTTGTAAGTTCATTCCTACGAATGAACAAACATTTACACACACACTGAGTTCATACATTCAAACACTAGGTACATCTTGAGCGTTACCTCAACCCGTGACTCTGATAACATCTTTGGGTCATTATGAAACGTGAAAAACCAAACCGATTAGCTACCTTCACCCCTAATACGTACCATACGTAAACAATACATAACATGACATATCCCTAATACGTACCATACGTAAACAATACATAACATGACATATCATATTACATAATATAGAAAACTACTAAGGTATCCATTTGATTTACAACAGTTTGTTAGAATTGGTCAGCCGTAGTTTCCGGTGGAACACATGCATGCATGCCTTAGCGAATTAGAGTCTTAATTAACAACAATTAAATCCTTAATTAAATAACAATGTTAACAACTACTAACATCTTAGTTGTAATGGACTAATGGTGTCCTCCACTTTGTAACACCTTAACTTTTTAAGTTATAGTTTTAATTAAGATTTTATGCTATTATTGGTAATATTATATATGTTATTGAGAAGACATGTATTGTCAAGTCTATTGAATTATTGAAGCATGCTCATTCGCTTAGGACCCAATAAATTGTTAACGTATATGTAGGAAGTCGATTCATTAATTATGCGACTCTGAAAATAACTTGATGTTCATTTCACGTCGGTAAGGTATCAAAATGGTAAGTCTGTCACTTTCGCCATGAGACATTTTACCCATATATTTTTGTTCTTAATAGACATATAATTCGCAAACTGTGGGTCGTAATCGTGCATTTGTTTGTCGTTCATCATGAAACCTAATACATAACTATTTTGGTTTCATATTGTACAGTGATACAGCGATCGTTAAATAACAAATATGTACACTTTGTCTCATTTACTGTTGTATTATCTATTAAATCCAATTCTTTTTGCACAAGTAGACAAAAGGTTTCAAAGACAAAATAAGCCCGGGTTCATTGAAAGGAATGAAAAGTTAAAATTGCAATGATCAGTTTTTTTGTTGTTGGGTGTCGTCAAAACATTCCAACTTATTACTTTTTTTTTTCGCTAAAAAGGTTACTTTTGGGAAATATTATTGCTAAAAAAATTAATTAAGTATAAATGATGTGGGTGAATCCTATACCTCAGTCTAAAAAGACAGATAAAAAACACATACAATGCTTAAGACCTAAACTAACATAAGAAATGACATGCTATACTTATTCAAAAGAAAATAAAATAACCTATCTAAAATGACCACGAAGACTAATGTTATAAGTATTAGCAAACATCAATTGAGCATCAGTCAAATCACAATCATCAAACTTATCATCGTCATAAGGGTTTTGGTTATAGATATCCTCCTTTCGCTGCTCCATTAAACTCTTCATGCTCACTGCACTACCATCTTTAGAACCGTCAAATGCCATAAAACTAGTGGTTTTATTGTAATCCTCAAGTACTTCATCTTCATCACTATCCGAAATAACTAAAGGCCCATTTGGTTGGTTTGTATGGGTACGAGTCTATGACTTTGAAAGTCATTAATGTTGTTTGGTTGGTTATGAGGTCCACCACAATTGATTGAGTATACCCAAATGTGAAGGTTTTCTCATATCTTATATGTGTAGTTGGTTTCATCATACCCTCCATTACCATTCCATCCTATACCAACACCCATACCTATTGTGATTAATAGCAACAAACCAAACGCACCCTAAATCTCCAACCTTAGAAAACGGATTACATGCTTTTTTTCCTTCTTTAACCTTGTCAAGTGTGCAATTTGATATAAAAAAAGGAGGAGCATTGGACGAACTTGAGATGCTTTCATATTTTCTTTGGAATGAGAACCTTCGGTATTTTTAAGAGCAACCGGTCGATACTTTATTTTCTTAGTCTTAGGTATCCCAAAAACCCGCTTATAATTGAAACCCTTTTGCTTTATAGTGATAAATCCGTTATATAATTTTTCATTCCAAATATATTTTTCTACAAGTTATGTATAATTAATAATGCATGAAATAAAAAAATAATATAAAAAACAATTTTTTAGCAACTAACTCTAAAAAGAAGTGAGTAACAAAGTGGTTTCGATATGATTAGGGCGTATGTAAGTTATAAGAATGGTGTGTCATTCTTATATGAGAGTCTGTAAGTGTCCTAAGGGACTGAGATGAGGGAAGTCACCCTCATCCTTTGTACTTCAATATTTTTTGGCGTAATATATTTTACCGGGGTGAATTAACCCTTTTACCCAAAAAAAGATATGATTAGGGCGGTAAACGAGCCGGAAGAATAAGAACGGAGCTTTATTTATGTTCGTTTTTTTAATTTTAACCAGACAAATAAACGAATACGAACGTTTAAACGGATAAATTTTCGTATTCATGTTCGTTTATTAAGACAATAAGTTGTTAATGTTCGCCTATGTTCGTTCATTAAGACATTAAATGAACGCTAAACGAACATAAACGATCAACATAAATGAAAAATAGACGAACAAACATAAACTTTATTAAATTATGCATAATATATTGTTGTATATGTGTTGTCACGTTAATTTAAAAGGGTCTTTATTTAACATTTCTAATTTTGTATAAACCTATGGTTTCTTACTTCATCGTGGAGTCTTAATTTATTAATCATTTCATGCTGATTTTAAATGTCTGTCTCATTATCTCTTTAATCATGTTGTTATGTAATATATTTACTTTTCTCATGCTGATTTTAAGGTATTCTTTTGAACCATTTTATTTTGTATAGGGTGAAAATTAAAGATATGTAACATATTTATCGAAAATGATCGAGATACGTAACCAACTTTATCTATTATCATAATCGCTAAAATACTTTCAAAATTATGTCAATATTGCTAACTTTATGAGTATTTGACTAAAATACCTTTGTGTTCTTCCTCTTTGAATTTGTTCTTGACTTTACATTTATTTTTAAAATTACTTCAGAATCTTTCCAGATTCCGGCCATCCACCACCACCTTCTCCACCAATTCCAGCCATCCGCCACCGGGTTCCGGCCAATTTCTAGATTCCGGCCTCCCGATTTTTTATATCTATATTTAATGCATAACTTTAACCAAATTAGACCTTTTTTATATCAATATTTAGTTATGCAATCAAGTACCAATATGGCAATATAATACTCCAACTAGAAAAGGGAGATCACCAAACATTTGGATTTATGATATGTTAGAAGTTGTAATTCGGAATAATATCTTGATGCATTTTGTTGACCTCTTGATATTAGTATCGGTTGCAACTTACGTTTATGTATCACAAGAACCACTTGTGAGTAATTCAATGGAAGTTAATGAGGTTGGTTCTACCCTTATTGTTGAAAAAATTGAGGAGTTTGAAAAGCTTCTTATTGATGGGAAAGCTACTCTTGTTGATGATGACGGTAATCTTATTAAAAATATTGATTATCCAGGTAATAAAAAGGATTTTCCGTCTACTTCTCCTACTAAGAGGGTTAACCCATTCTCTAAGGTGGGAGAGATTGTTGATTCCGATTGTGATGAAGAGGAGGTTATGAACACTTTTGATAAGTCAATGAACCTTTTTGGTGGTGGTCATGATCGTGAAGATGATTATGATGACTACGCTTATGACGACTATGCGGATCAGGTCTACGATCTTCCAGAGAATTTGGATGCTTATTATGACACGTATGGTATCAAGCTCCAAGGCCTTGGTAGGAAGTAATTTTTTGTTCTCATAGGAGTCTAATGTTATCTTTTGAGTAGTTGTTTATTTTTTTATTTAGAGAATAGGAAGTTTCTTGTTATGTAAGCTTTCCGCCTATATAACGGATGAGATACAGGATTCACCCATATTCTTTGTACTTAAACGTTTTTTGGAGTAATATATTTACCTGGTCTTTGACCTTTTACTAAAAAAAAACTTACGTTTATGTGAAGAATAAATGCAATTATAGATTAACAATGTTGCGTAACAAAGGCACTATCAGATAATCATGATCAACAACTTGGTTTATTGAGTCATTTGCATTCAATACGAGGCTCTTAACATATTCTAATTAGATTTCATGGTAATTTAATTATTTAATTTGATAACATATGAGGCTGTTAACATATTCTATGAAAGTATTTCCAACAGTATCACGTTTGGTAATTTAATTAGACTTCATGTTGGGTTGGTGGGTTGAAGACAAATGTATTTTAGTCAAATTACTTGGAGATTACCGGTTAAACAGGATATTAGCTATGTTGACAAGTATTTAAAAATATTTTAGCGATTATGGTAATATACAAAGTTTGGTTACGTATCCCAATTCTTTCCAAAAAGTAAGTTAATTACGTATCTTTAGCTTTCATCATTTTGTACAAATTAAACCATTTCAAATTAAAAACGCGTTAACTTATAGTTTACTAAACTAACCATTCTAAGATGCCTAAAACAAATTAGCATGCATGACCTACAGTTTGGTAGAATTGGTCAGCCGTAGTTTCCGGTGGAACACATGCATGCCTTGTGCATTAGCTAGAGTCTTAACAACAATTAAATCCTTAATTAATAGCAATGTTAACAACTACTAACATCTTAGTTGTAATTAACTAATGGTGACATGGTGTCCTCAACATTGTAACACTTTAACTTTTTAAGTTACAGTTTTACCTCAGATTTTATGCTATTACATACTGGCTCTGTTGTTAAAATCGGCCCATGCCGCCGATTAATCCTCATATAATCGCTTATCGCTCAGTAAACGCTTTGATTTATCATAATCGGCCTATTTAATCGGTTTGGTAAAAAATCGCTTAAAAATCAGTCAACAAACCGATTAATCGAAAAAAATGGAACAAAATCGATCTAATCGAACAAAATCGATCAATAAAATCGCTTACTAATCAGACAAAACCACTTAAAAATTGGTCAACAAACCAATTAATCAACAAAATTAGTCAAAGCTCGCTTGAAAATTGTCAACAAACCGAGTAATATTTATGTTTGACTTTGAACTTTAAATAATTATGTATTTTGTTTATATTTGAACATTTGAAATATTTGAACTTTGATGCACTATGCTTATCTCATACATATAAGATAATACAATATCTAAAATTACAATTTTGTGCATAAAAATTTTAATCCGATTAATCTCCGCCTAACCGATTAATCGCTAAGCTCTACCCGACCGCTTCACTAGCGCCTAGCGATTTTTACAATTGCAAGTAATATTTTGTAACTGAGAAGACGTGTGTTGTCAAGTCTATTGAATTATTGAGGCAAGCTTATTCGCTTAGGACCCATCAAATTGTTGATTATTTACAAGACCCTAACTTTGAGGAAGAATTATGTAGAATGGTCTTGTTTGCTTTTGAAATATTCAATATGACAGCTTAATATATATGATATCACTCTAATTTTCTTATATCATAGGAAATTTTAATGTACAACATTCTTCAAAAACTCAAGGTTTTGTAACATGTTTCTAATCTGAAAACTTTTAATATTCTGTGCATACTGAACAACGTTATTAATCGAGACAAAAAAAATTGAAAAGAATAGAACACTACTATATATGTGTTAAGGCGGTTTTAGGGTTAGAACCGTTTCTTGTAGTTTTTTCAGGCATCATACGCTAAGAGAGCTTGTACCGAGCATTATATCAATGTTGTAGGGGCGCCGCCATCACGTACCATAGCATTAATTCGCGTTGTAGGACCTCTGCCGTGGCCATAAGGCTCTTTGTTTGATTGTTCTACTATAATTATTTTAAATGTAAAATAGAGAAAATGGTGTGGGTCTCAGAATCCTATAGCTTGGATGTTACGAGT
This sequence comes from Chrysanthemum seticuspe, assembly GCA_019973895.1. NCBI lineage: Eukaryota > Viridiplantae > Streptophyta > Magnoliopsida > Asterales > Asteraceae > Chrysanthemum > Chrysanthemum seticuspe. The sequence goes on along the minus strand of BPTQ01000008.1, from coordinate 359,918,727 downwards.
AAGAATGACATTTTGTTTTGCGTTAAAGAGAAAAAAGCTAAAATGACGAGGTAAAAGATTGGTATAACTTGCTACCATATCTTTGCACTCTAACAAGTCGAACATTGGATGATCTACAAAATGTAGTATAGTGGTTGGGTTCTAGATTCTATAAGAGCAAAAGGTACGGTGGAGCCGTTGGCTCGCGCCGTCCTTCTAGCCAAAAAGGTTCATCGACGCATGATACCGCCTCTGGCGCCGTCGGCCCTCGCTCCATCACCACCACGCCACGCCCTATTTTTTATTTTTTATTTTTGATTTTTTTATTTTTTTTTTGAAATGCAAACGTTGGGTAACGGTTATATTGCCAAAAAATGGCCATTTTTCAAATTTTTACCCTTTAAAAATCTTATAAAAACCTCCTTACTCTACCATTTTTCACACACTCTTCCAATTTAACTTCATACTTCACAATATACTAGACTTTCTTTCAAATATGGATCCAAACAATCCCAACGACACCTACGACCATTATGATAGTTATTTTCAAGATGATCGGAAGCGATATCTTAAGGGTTATATGGCGTATGAACAATTTGTAGCTTTGTGTGATCAAGAAGCCGGGGGATCGGGATCGGGTCCTAAGAGGACGAGGACCTACATACCATGTGAACGAGAAGAGGCGGAATAACGTTTAATGGACGACTATTTTGGCAACGAAAAGACTCCTCCGAAATATATTGAAGAGAATTTTAGGCAAATGTATCGTTTGAGTTCTACACTTTTTAAAAAAAATACTCAACGATATTTTATGTTATAACGTTCACCCTCTTCCCGAGTACTTTAATTTTTTTAGACAACGTTACGATGCTATCGGTCGTTTAAGTATTGATCCTCTTTTAAAGTGTACATTAGCCATCTGCCAACTGGCGTACGGCACTGCGCCTGATGCGTTTGATGAGTACTTGCAAATTGGTGAACGTTGTTTACGACATGCTTAGTAAAGTTTACCAAATGCATACATATTTCATACGTTTAAACCTATTTAAGAAAGCCCACTTCAGTTGCACGAACAAAAACATGGACTCCCGGGAATGCTTGGGAGTATTGATTGTGTGCATTAGGATTGGAAAAATTGTCCAAAGGCCTTACAATTCAAAAGACGTGATCATAAATACCTAACTCTTATGTTAGAAGTAGTTGCGGATCAAAAGTTAAGGATTTGGCGTGCATATTTTGTGGGTTCGGGAGCAAATAATGATCTTAATGTGTTATATGGTTCCCCGACATTTGATGATGAACTTTCCGGTACAGCTCCGGAGTGTCCTTTTGATGTAAATGGACATACACATAAGAAAGGTTACTATTTAGCTGACGGCATTTATCCAGCATGGTCCGTGATTGTCAAAACGTTTTCTGTTGCAAGGGGTGAAAAAACGTTGAAATTTAAAAGAGTTCAAGAAAGTTCTAGAAAAGATATTGAATGAGCTTTCATCCTACAAGGTCGTTTGAGAATTATACGACAACCCGCACGTGCTTACGAAATCAACACGTTGAAAAGGATCATGTATTATTGTATAATGTTACATAACATGATATTGGAAGACGAAGAATACGAAGTGAATTTAAGAGATATGTTCGTTGATCCAAGGCTGAACATTCCAACGACGTGGACTGAAAGATGTGACATACATGTTAGAAAAAACAAAGAACTTCGAGATAGAAAAGTGCACGACGATCTTCGAAACGACCTTGTGGATCATGTATGGAACGTTGATTATTGGTTTGTAATATTTAATTCTTGTTTACGTATTATGTTTTTATTTTTATGTAACATTTTTTTTATTTATGTAATGTGTTTTTTAATTAAATGAAGTTTATTTTAGAAATGTTGTGTGTAGTTTTTTTTATAAAAAAGGGGAAAAAATTGTTCAATGGCATCACATTTTCTGGTGTCAACGGTAACGGCCAGAATGATTTGCCATAGAGGGTTTTGCTGACGTGACAACACTTTTTTCCTATGGCACGAGCCCTACGGCTCAACAGTACCCGGTGCTCTAACTAGTGGTTCAAGTTTAAGCCTCAACATGCATCAATTTTATAGCTCCTTTGGGGGCATATACTTTTAGCTCAAGTGTTTGTGAAACTAGTGTAGCGAGGGATGATGTGAAATAGATCCCGAGTTTGATCTCACTTCCTCCCGGTTTCTTACTAAACCAAAACAATGAAACATTACAAAAGATGTCATTTACCTGGACTAATTTCTACATATTTTTAAAAAGTATGTACAAATTGACTAAATTGTTTACTTTTGTAAATGTGTACAGAATTGTTACGTTATTAAGAACAAGTGGAGATGTATAAACAATCATCCTAATTTTCTCATTTTAAATTGTAAAGAATTAAAGTTCCCTCATAAAGGTGGAGAAATTTATAACTTGTTCACATTTATAAGTGTAGAGATTAGTTTTTGACACACATTTTTTTCACACTTCCTCTAGTGTGAAGAAAGTTGGTGTCACAAATTGATTCCGCACTTAGTACAAACAACTATCTACTCAAAACTTCATACTTATTATTGTTGTAACCAATATATATGTACACAATAAAAATGTGAATAAATTGTAACTTTTTTACACATTTTTTTAATGTGTGTATAATAAATCCTTGGAGTCTCAAGTTGATTTGGAGAAAAACGTTACTAAAGATGAGCTAAAAAGGGCCGTTTGGGATTGTGGTTTGGATAAATCTCCAGGGTCGGATGGATTCACTTTCGGGTTTTATCGAAGATATTGAAGTTTATAGCGAAAAACCCTAAATACGATTCTCTCTCTTTGGCGAAATTCGACAAACAATTCTTTATCCCTAATCCCTATTGGTCGATCGAGCTTTGGATTAAAGATTTGTTCATAGTGGGTCGGTGGGTCATTGGATTGCATTAAACTTTGCTTGTTTACTACCTACATCAGATTATCTTATTGGTTTTTTTTATCAATAGTGGGTCGGTTAGGTTCTTCTTGCAATTCATTGATTGTTCTTATAACGTAGCTTTTCTTTGCATGCTAACCGACTTCTAATATATTGCATGCTACGATCTGGTGCTTGATTTTTTCACATATACAACTGATTATATTACATGCATATTGGTTATGGGTGCTGGTTAGACTTCTTGTGCGTAATCGTCTAAACCCTAACTATTGTAGTTAGGGTTTTCTTTTTCTTGTATTGTCTTCTTGGTGATCGTTGTTTGTAAGTGATTGGTTTGAGTAGTGTTCGTGGGTTTTTCGTGGGTTTGAGTAGTATTCTGTAGGTTGATTGTTGGGATTGTTAGTGGGGTTTACGAGAGATGGACAAAGGTTTTTTGAACAAGGATAGTGCTCGTAAGGGCACTAGAGATGTGGGGTCTTCTACTAGTTTGGCCGATCAAACTAGTGGTTCGCAAAATATTGATGCACCATCTAACTTGGCCGATAAAGTTGGGTTGCAAAAGGATGATGAATTTGATGCACGGTTGAATACAGGCAATGATGATGGGAGTACTGGTCAGAATGAGTGTCTTGTGGATCATTTAGAATGTGATGGGGCTGATACCGTGAATAAGGTTAAGGATAAGGTTGTTTTGGATGATTTGGAGCAAAGCCATGCTTCTGATTCGACCTCTAATGTTTCAAAACAGCCTAATGTGGAGCAATTGATTGCTAAAGCGCATAAGAACTTTGATGAAGCAATGAATAAAATTGACAGTGATATTGCTAAGATGGCTTCATCTTCTGATGTGAACAATTCGAGTGGTATTGGGCTTCAATCTAAGTTGAATGGTACTAAAGTTTATTCAGCAAATACTCCTCCGTCGAGTTTTGACGTGGCTATGCAATCCCAGATGTTTGGTACTAATCATAGTGTTACTTCTGATCCTAATGCACCTAAGGTTGTTACTACTAGTGGTAATGGAGTTAAGTCGGTTTCTTACGCGGGTGTTGCTTCTAATGAATCCCAGAAGCACGTGTCTAATTTTCGGAGGTTAGAATGTAGCAAAAAGAAGGATGATGTTGACCTTTCAGTCCCAATGAAAGTGGTGGAAGAGGTGAACATGAGGTTTGAGAATACTCTTTACGGATACTTCCTTGGTCAACGCCTTGCTTTTCCTGTTGTTGACTATTATGTTCGCAATACGTGGGCTAAGTATGGTTTACAAAAGGTTATGATGAACGCTAAGGGATTCTTCTTCTTCAAGTTTAATTCGAAAAAAGGCGTTGATGATGTTCTTGATAATGGTCCTTGGTTGATTCGTAATGTTCCTATTATTCTTAAACCATGGACATTGAACACCAACTTGCTTAAAGAGGATTTGACTAACATTCCGGTGTGGGTTAAATTCCATGATGTTCCTTTAGCTATGTTTTCTGATGACGGGCTCAGTCTTCTTGCTACATTGATTGGTACGCCCAAAAGGTTAGATGCATTTACTAGTCAAATGTGCAAAGAATCTTGGGGCCGTAGTAGTTTTCCTAGGTGTATGATTGAAGTGAAGTCGGATGAGGTTCTTAGGGACAGCCTCACTGTCGAGATTCCTTTACTTGATGGTACGGGTTCGACTATTGAGAAGATCCGTGTTGAATATGAATGGAAACCGCCTAGATGTGAGAAATGTCGGGTATTTGGACATACTTTGGTGGATTGTCCTAAGATTGAGATTCTGACTGCTCAACCTCATAAGAACGTAAGTGATGGTTTTCAGACTGTTAACAATAAGAAGAAGGGAAAGCAAGTTGGGCCGAATCCGGGTCGAGGAGGTTCTACTAAATCTGTGGTGGGCAAGCATTTTGAATATCGGCCCAAAAAGCCTCCTCCTGAACCAAAGAAAGTAAATGTCGGTATGACGATGGCTTCTAATGTGGCTAGTACGAGTGGAACCAGGATCACTACGTCTAATCAGTATGATGCTCTTAATATGGACGATACAAATGTAGATACTGGTCGTACAATGGAGGTTAATGAGGATGAGTTGTTTAAGACTGGTTCTACATCACATGTTCCGATTGTGAGTGATTCAATGGGAATAATTGATGTTGGTTCTACTCCCATAGTTGAGAAAATTGGTAAGCTTGAAAAACTAATTATTGATGGGAAAGCTACTCTTGTGGATGATGATGGTCAACCTATTCCGTCTACCTCTTCTACGAAGAGAGCTAACCCTTTTTCTAAAGTGGGAGAGATTGAGGTGTCTGATTCTGAAGATGAGGTAGTTGCTAACCCATTTGATGAGTCTGCTAATATATTTGGTTGTGGCCAAGAGTTTGAAGATGAGTATGATGACTATGACTTCGATGACTATGCGAAGCAGGTTCGTGATCTTCTTGGGAATTTGGATGCCTTTAATGCCATGTATGGCACAAAGTTTCAAGGTCCTAGGAAGTAATCTTATTTCGTTGTGTCATTTGTTATCATTTGAGTAGCGGTTTGTTTTCTTGTTTAGAAAATAGGAAGTATCTTGTTATGTAAGCTCTATGCCTATGTAACGGGCTGATATATGGGATTTCACTCATATACATTGTACTTAAACGTTTATTTGGTTAATATATTTACCAGGGTGCAAGATTACTTCCCTTTACCCAAAAAAAAAAAGATATTGAAGTTTATTAGAAAATGATGTTATGGAAGCTGTCTCTTATTTTTTCCAGCATGGTACGTTACCTAGAGGCGGGAATTCTTCCTTTGTTGCTTTGATTCTTAAAACTTAAAATGCAAATACGGTTAAAGAATATCGTACTATAAGTTAGATTGGGAGTTTATACAAGGTTATTGCTAAAATATTGGCGAACCGTTTAGTTGTTGTCTTGGGTGATATTGTTAGTGAGGTGCAATCGGCTTTCGTTGTAGATAGACAAATTTTAGACAGTCCTTTTATTCTAAACGATTTGATTTAATGGTGTAAAGCGAAGAAAAAGTAAACAATGATCTTCAAAGTCGATTTTGAAAAGGCTTTTGACTCGGTTCGTTGGGACTACCTTGATGACGTGTTGAAGAGTTTTTGTAATAGATGGTGTGGTTGGATTCAAAACTGTTTACAATCGTCTAGGGGGTTTCAATTTTACAAAGTCATAAAACAAGGAGATCCTCTATCCCTCCCCCCCCTTTTTTTTTAATTTTGATCATGGAAAGTTTACATATTTCTTTTCAGAATGTTGTTAATATAGGATTGTTCAAAGGTGTTTCTATCGGCTCAACAACATTTATCTCACTTGTTCTACACTGACGATGTGGTTTTTATGGGGCAATGGCCAGCCTCCAATATCTCAACCATTATCAAAGTGTTGAAGTGTTTCTTTTTTGTGTCTGGTCTTCGAATCAATATGCACAAAAGTAAACTTATGAGGATAGCTGTAAATGATGATATCATGAACCAAGCTGCTAGATCGATTGGCTGTTTGCAACTTAAACCTCCATTTTCCCATCTTGGTATCGAAATTGGTAGTTTGATGTCTCGTATTAATTCATGGCATGAAATAGTTAACAATTTAATGGCTCGCCTTTATAAATGGAAGATGAAATCTCTTTCTATTGGTGAAAGACTTATTCTCCTCAAGTCGGTTTTAGGATCAGCTCCCATCTATTACATGTCTTTGTTAAAAATTCCTACTCAAGTTTTTAAAAGAATGGAATTTATCCGTAGTCGCCTCTTTAATGGGGTGGATATTAATGAGAAGAAAATTTCTTAGGTAAATTGGAACAAGGTGTTGACGTCTAAAGATAAAGGAGGTTTAGGCGTTTCGAGTTTCTATGCTATGAACCGTGATCTCATGTTCAAATGGGTTTGGCTATTTCATTCTCATAACACTTCTTTGTGGTTCAGATTTATTAAAGCAATGCACGGCAAAGATGGCCTATTTTGGTCTGATATCAATTGTGATTTAGTTATTCTTAAGAACAAAGGCCTTAACTTACTTGGCTTATTAAGAAAAAGACAGGCAATGGTTTTGATACCTCTTTTTGGGAAGATACATGGAAGGGTGACACAGCTTTCAAACTTCTTTATCCTCGTGTTTATGCATTGGAAAATTGTAAGCAAATTAATGTTGTGTCTAAAATGGGTCATGAAAATTTGGGCATCTCTTTGCGTCGTACTGCTAGAAGTGTTGTTGCGCTCGAGCAGTTTAATGATCTGACGAACTCTGTGGAAAACTAAATGGGGGGTTGAATAGTTTTACCGATTAAAACTTCATTTTAAAATATTTAGATCGACTTATGTCACTCTATTTAAATGTGTATGTTGTGTTAATACAAATAAACCATAAAAACGTTTATTAATATTTTGCGATCTCTTTATGTTTTGTTGATAACAAATATAATGTTATCTTAAGTACAATTATAAGGATACATGTTATTTTTGTAAAGCATTTACATATAGCCATTTAAATACAAAAATGTTGTAATTAATCATTTGTTGTAATAGTTTATTAGGATGGGTAAAAACCACAACCATGGATCATATCCATAACCCATTGACCCATACCCATTTGACTAGATACAATGTATTCATTAGATACATTGAATCTAAAGAAAAATCCATGGACCAACCCATAACCCATGACCCATAACCAAAAAACCCATGGGCAAAGAGGAGCGTCCCACGGATCCCTAGGATTACACTAGACGGATCCCAAGTGGGAGGGATCCGTGGGATCCGGGGAATAGTGGCAGAAATTTCCTATAAATAGAGAGTCATTTCTTCATTCTAACTCAACCATCTTCTTACTAATTCTCTCATATACTCTCATTCTCTTCTAACAAAAGATCACTTGATCTAGAGAGTACTTCCTTCTTTCTTTCTTTAGTGATTCTCATATAGGTCCTTCTCTATGGCATTTTACAAGTCATCCAAGCAAGGGGTCCTTGATTGATTTGTTCTTCCGCAAGATTTCTGTAGCGAAGATCTTGTATTTGATATTTCACATATTTGTTGTGTAATAGTCGTGTTTGGTCCATCGTGTTACGGACTCGGTATTTAGCTTTGTACCGGAAAAAGGTGTAAGCAATTTTGTGAAGGCTTCTCCCCCAAGTGAAGGAGTTTGTTGACATAGTGCTTGAACTCTCGAGTAGGTGACTCGGGGAGTGGAGTAGGGCAAGGAAGGTGTCCTTGTAGCCGAACCACTATAAATCGGTTGTGTCATTTCTATCCCTTTGCTTTACTTTATTTACTTGCTTTATCATTAGATCTATACTTTCTCTACATCCAAAAGATCTCACATATTAACGAATCTAAAGTTTTTGAAACTAACTTTAAATCGGCAAAACTATTCAACCCCCCTTCTAGTTTTCCACAATTGGCATCAAGAGCTAAGTTTATAAAAGTTTTAAAGTGAACCGTATTTTAAAAACTTTTCGATCACTATGGGTTCTGAAAATTACAAGGAAGGGCAATCTATGCAACGACCACCACTACTTGAAACTAATGGTTTTATATATTGGAAAAATAGATTCGAAACATATGTGAAGTCTAAAGATATTGATCTTTGGTACATTATTGTTGAAGGCGATTTTCAGGCTACCTCAAATGATGATAAAGGAAATTTTGTTAACATACCTCATGATAAACTAAATGATGAAATGGAGAAAAAGCTTTCTAAAAATAGTGAAGCGAAAATGGTTTTGTATAATGCTTTACCCAAAAAGGATTTCGAAAGAATTTCTATGCTAAAAACCTCTAAAGAAATTTGGAATTCTTTAGTTGTAACTCATCAAGGTAATCAACAAGTTAAAAATAATAAAATTGATTTATTTGTTCAATAATATGAACAATTTTCAATATCGGATGAGGAAACTATAGATCATTCATTTGATAATTTTAATACTATTATTACATCTTTACAAGCACTTGATGAATATTTTTCTAGCCGTAACCATGTTAAGAGATATCTAAGGGCACTTCCATCTAAGTGGAGATCCAAGGTGACGACAATCGAAGAGTCAAAAGATTTGACAATCCTCACCCTTGATGAACTCATAGGCAACTTAAAAGTCTACGAAGCCTCAAAGGTGAAAGAGAAACACAAATCTCTTGCCCTTAAAGCCAAAAAGGCTTCAAGCGATGAAGAAGACTCCTCTTCGAATAGTGATGACGAGGAGTACGCTATGGCGGTAAGGGACTTTAAAAAGTTCTTTAGAAGGAAAGGAAGATACGCCAAACAACCGTATGACGATAAGAAAGGCTTTCGGAAAAGCAAAGAGGACGAGAAGCCAAAAGATGATCGTACTTGCTTAAAATGTGGGGACCCAAACCACTTTATTAGTAAGTGTCCCAAACGGGATGATCAAAAGGCATTCGTGAGCGGCACGTGGGGAATGAGCGACGAGGAGGACGAAGAAATTTGTCTCATGGCAAATGACGAGGTATGTCACGAATACTATAGTAGCTCATCACTTGATGACGACTCATTGCATAATGAATATGACAAACTATGCAATATTAGCTTAAAACTAATTAACAAAAACAAGTTTTTTAAAAAGTCAAAACCAACTTCTCATTGCATAATGAAGAAAGCAACTCATGTCACCACTAGACAACCACCTCCAAAATATAATCCTACTTTTTCAAGAAACAAAGCTCTATCTTTTTCAAAACCTAATCCATCTAGGAGACCTAATAATGTTTACCTGAGAAGTAACCATCAAATGGGATGGAACCCAATATGCAAAATGGTTTTCCTTTTCAAAACGTTGCTCCATGGAATGCATACTCACCTTATCCATACATGTCTAACATGAATGGAATGTTTAACACTAATTGACCCATGAACAAATGGGGACCAAAATTTTGAGTTAATTGTTTTCTTAGGTGTGCTTAAAGGTCGACCTAGACCCGGATGAATGGGTCAAGGATAGCGGGTGCACGAGGCACACGACCGGCAATAAAGATCTATTCTCCACATATGAATCCTTCAATGGAGGTAATGTGGTGTTTGGAAATAGCAAAAGCAAAATCATCGGTAAAGGTACGATTTCTAACAAATCTCTAACCATTAACGATGTGTGTCACGTAGAAAACCTAAACTTTAATCTCTTAAGTATAGGACAAATATGTGATAAAAAGTGCAATGTACTTTTTATCGAAACCGGTAGTAAGATATTAAAAAAATGGCATAACCATAGGAAGAGGAATTAGGAAACATGGAGTCTATGTCATTAAAATCGGTAATGAACCTAAAGACAAACAATGTCTTACCTCTATGGATGATACTTCGACCTTATGGCATCGAAGATTGGGTCACGCCAACATGCGACTTCTTCAATCGCTATCATCCAAAGATCTACTAAGAGATCTACCTAAGTTAAAATATGAACATCACTTTTGTGATGCTTGTAATGTAGGAAAACAAGTTCATTCTAGTCATAAAGCTAAAAAATGGTGTCTACAACTAAGTGTCTAGAATTACTACATATGGATTTATTTGGTCCATCCGCTATCCAAAGTTATGGAGGCAACTACTACACTTTGGTCATAGTGGATGATTACTCTAGGTATACATGGACAAAATTCTTAAAGAACAAAATGGAAACGTTTAATTATTTTGAAATATTAAGCAAGAAGATCCAAAGACAACTAGGAAGTCCTATAGTGTCTATTAGGATGGACCATGGTAGGGAATTCGATAATGAAGTGCAATTTGGAGCATTTTGTGACGCTAATGGTATTACTCACAACTTCTCGGCTCCGCGCACTCTACAATCGAATGGGGTAGTTGAAAGAAAGAATAGAACCCTACAAGAAATGAGTCGAACCATGCTTAATGAGCAATCCATACCTCAAAAGTTTTGGTGCAATGCCGTTGATACTTCAACGTACATACTCAATCGAGTCTTAATTAGACCAATCTTAGGAAAAACTCCATACGAGTTACTCCGAGGCAAAAATCCTACGTTAGATCACTTTAGAGTCTTTGGTAGCAAATGTTTTATTCTTAACACTAAAGATTACCTTACAAAATTTGATCCTAAATCAACCGAATGTATCTTTCTAGGTTACTCTCCAAATAGCAAAGTTTACGTCATATTAAACAAAGAAACAATGAAGATAGAAGAGTCATTAAATATAAAATTTGATGAAAGTCCACCCAAACCCTCTCCACCTCTTGTCGATGACGAGATTGTAGAAAGTGAAGCTATAGTAATAAAGAAAAAGATAAATGATGAAGTCATAAACATTAAAGAGTCCAAAGATCACCCCGTAGATAAGGTCATAGGAAAGCTAAACGAACGAACATTAAGGTCTCAAGTTCAAAACCAAAGTAGCTTGTTTTGTTTCGTTTCAACCATAGAACCTAAGAATACACAAGAAGCCATAAAAGATGAAAGTTGGGTAATGGCTATACAAGAAGAATTAAATCAATTTGTTTCTAATGATGTTTGGACACTTGTCCCTCCACCTAGTAATCAAACCATAATAGGAACCAAATGGGTTTATAAAAACAAATTAGATGCAAATGGAATAGTGTCTAGAAACAAGGCTAGACTCGTTGCCCAAGGGTATAACCAACAAGAAGGAATAGACTTTGATGAGACATATGCTCCCGTGGCTAGATTAGATTCTATAAGAATACTTCTTGCGTATGCTTGTGCTAATGATCTAAAGCTTTATCAAATGGATGTCAAAAGTGATTTTATAAATGGTTTCATTAATGAAGAAGTATATGTAGCTCAACCTCCGGGCTTCATCAATTTTGAAAAACCTAAACATATGTATAAATTAAAGAAAGCCCTTTATGGTCTTAAACAAGCTCCAAAAGCTTGGTATGATAGACTCAAGTCATTTTTAATTAAACACAACTATACCATGGGGTTAGTTGACAACACACTTTTTACTAAGAAAAGAGAGTCACATATAATCATAGTGCAAATATATGTAGATTATATTATATTCGGATCCACTTGTCAAGACATGTGTGATGATTTCTCTAAAATCATGCTTGACGAGTTCGAGATGAGTATGATGGGAGAACTTAGTTTCTTTCTTGGTCTACAAATCAAACAAGTAGAAGATGGTATCTTCTTTAATCAATCTAAATACATAAAGGTGATGTTAAAGAAAAATGGTCTAGAAGAGTCGAAACCAATTAGGACACCAATGTCATACGACACCAAACTCACAAAAGATGAAGACGGCGAATCCGTCGATAATACTAAATATCGTGGCATGATAGGTAGTCTCCTCTACCTCACGGAAAGTAGGCCGGATATCATGTTTAGTTTTTGCTTATGTGCTAGGTTTCAAGAAGACCCAAAAACATCACACCTAGAAGCCATAAAAAGAATATTTAGATATATTAAGGGTACAACACAATTAGGATTATGGTACCCTAAGGGCACGGGAGTAGAAACAATTGTATATGCAGATTCTGACCATGCAGGTGATTATGTTGACCGAAAAAGTACAAGTAGGGTATGTACTTTTATGGGATGTTGTTTAACATCTTGGTTTTCAAAGAAACAAACAGCATTAGCAATATCAACAACCGAAGCCGAATACGTCTCCACCGGCAAAGCATGCCAACAAGCATTATGGATGAAACAAGCGTTAGTCGACTACGACATTCAACTTAGTGACATAGCCATACTATGTGACAACAAGGGTGCCTTAGATCTAAGAATCCGGTATTACATTCTCGCACAAAGCATATAGAGATTCGTCATCACTTCTTAAGAGACAATGTTCAAAAGGGGAACATCTCTATTGAGAAGGTAGCATCCGAAGACAACATAGCCGACGTTCTCACCAAACCGTTGAAGCGGGAATAATTCAACCTACTTCGTCTTGGTCTTGGTCTTATGGAACAAACGTCGTAACTTACTTTTTGACTCTACAAGGTATGTACACACTAGTCTTCTTCTTTCTGAGTATAGGATCTCTATTTCACGCACAAAACACAAACAATACGGGAATTTTCAAAACCCAAGATAAGTTTTTCACTTATAATTTTCTTATTTTCTTTCAAAATAAGTACGAGTTACATACACATCCTTCTTTCAAAAGGATAAAACGTTTGTATTTCACAACAAAGAAATCTCTTTTCAAAATGCTTTCTAAAATGATACTTTCTTCCCGTATCAATTTTACAAAAGCAATTTCTCACGTCTAGGACAAATCACTTTTTCATTATTAATACAACGTAAAAACTCGTTTTCATTGCATCTCATGTCTTTTGAATGCTAAAGGGGACACATAACCAATATGTGTTTTCGGGTACATTCATTTAAAGCCACAATGAATTAGGAGCATTGGTAACACTAAATTACGTACTCAAGTACTAAATATGTGTTTTCGGGTTATCTCACATAATAGTATGCTTTTCCACTTCTAGTTTATTTTCTTTTTCTTCTTAGGAGTCGAGATAACCGCAACTCCAAATAGTTTGCATATAGGCACACACTAGGCAAAAATGTTTCCAAAAGGAAAATTTTGTGCTACCTGGATCACCAGACCCACGGATCACAGCCTTCATGCTGGACGGATCCCTCAAGGGAAGGATCCGTGGGATCCGTGAGACAGAAGCTGTTTTTATCTTCTATTTTTCTCACTTTGGATGAATAATCCAACAATTGTTTTATTTTGGAGTATATTCTTTAATGCTTGGGTTCTCATAATCACATGCCTTAAATTCATATCTAATCATTAGATTTTAATCCACATTTTGGGTCAAGCATTCATTACAATGCTTTGTTTTTCTATATATAGAACTCTCAAAATGCTTGCATATTCATCTCATCTTCACAATCAAACAACACCATGTCATTCACAAGCTCTTACAACTTAGATGAATCACCTAGTAAAAACAATCATCTTCATGAAACCCAAACCTTTGTACTTCCACCCTCCAAAAGACCACAATCAAACTCTAGGATATCCGCACGGATTAACATCCGATCTTGTTACTTAGGAAAACCATCATCATATGGCTCATCACCATCAAATAACTCACCACAAGATAATTCCATTATAGCACCTCCTTCATCACCAACGAGTACACCAACTTCATCACCAAATCACTCACCACCTAAAGTCACTCTTTTGGAACTCCTTACGACTCCAACAAGATCTTAACAACCAAAACAAAAAGAAATAGCCTTTTTGACACCTCCAACTTCTCAAAACACAATATTTAATGATCTTGAAACATCACCACCCTTAGCTCCCATTAAAATACAAGAACATCTAGGTTCTTTTCCACCACCACTTCCAATCATTCCGGACTTTGATCCGTATTTTCCTATTTTTTCACCACAACTTCTGCAACTCACAAATCAAAACAACCCGGAAGACTTCCGTACTCATTACCCACATCATTTACATTGTGAATATTGCCAATCCACTAGGGAAATTGCAATAGAAGTTAGGGAAGAAATGCGATTCATACTCAACCTCATCCTTGATCGCATCAATATCATTACTCATCCAAACCTCCATCCATAACCTTATGCAAGCATGGAAGGGATCATTATTACTATTTTCTATTTTTAGTACTTTTTATTTTGAGTCATTTTCAAGAACAAGTCTTGTTCTTATTTTTACATGCTTGTAGGTGGCATAAATACCACTACACTTTGTTGTTGTATTACAAGGCCGTGTTTACATACCTTGGCTCCCAATCTTGATTCTCGTCAATCACAAGATTATTTAAGCATGTTACTAACCTTTCTCTTTGTAGGAATTTTTTTTTCTTCACTTGACGCCCCAAACTAGGGGGAGCTACCGTCAAGGGGGAGTAAGTGATACGTGGACTAATTTTTCCACACTTTTATTTCTTCAAAGGGTTAACTTTTTGTTTCGACAAAAAGGGGGAGAAGAAGTAAAACTTAGGGGCTAAACATACATCTATTCTTAAGTTTTACTCATCATAACATTATGTTTTGTCATCAAAAAAAAGGGGGAGATTGTTAATACAAATAAACCGTAAAAACGTTTATTAATATTTTGCGATCTCTTTATGTTTTGTTGATAGCAAATATAATGTTATCTTAAGTATAATTATAAGGATACATGTTGTTTTTGTAAAGCATTTACATATAGCCATTTAAATACAAAAATGTTATAATTAATCATTTGTTGTAATAGTTTATTAGGATGGGTAAAAACCACAACCCATCGATCATATCCATAACCCATTGACCCATACCCATTTGACTAGATACAATGTATTCATTAGATACATTGAATCTAAAGGAAAACCCATGGACCAACCCATAACCCATGACCCATAACCAAAAAACCCATGGGCAAAGAGGAGCGTCCCACAGATCCCTAGGATTACACTAGACGGATCTCAAGTGGGAGGGATCCGTGGGATCCGGGGAACAGTGGTAGAAATTGCCTATAAATAGAGAGCCGTTTCTTCATTCTAACTCACCCCTCTTCTTACTAATTCTCTCATATACTCTCATTCTCTTCTAACAAAAGATCATTTGATCTAGAGAGTACTTCCTTCTTTCTTTCTTTAGTGATTCTCATATAGGTCCTTCTCTAAGGCGAGATCACGAGCATTCTACAAGTCATCCAAGCAAGGGGTCCTTGATTGATTTGTTCCTCCGCAAGATTTCTGTAGCGAATATCTTGTATTTGATATTTCATATATTTGTTGTGTAATAGTCGTTTTTGGTCCACCGTGTTACGGACTCGGTATTTAGCTTTGTACCGGAAAAAGGTGTAAGCAACGTTGTGAAGGCTTCTCCCCCAAATGAAGGAGTTTGTTGACATAGTGCTTGAACTCTTGAGTATGTGACTCGGGGAGTGGAGTAGGGCAAGGAAGGTGTCCATGTAGCCGAACCACTATAAATCGGTTGTGTCATTTCTATCCCTTTGCTTTACTTTATTTACTTGCTTTATCATTAGATCTATACTTTCTCTACATCCATAAGATCTCACATATTAACGAATCTAAAGTTTTTGAAACTAACTTTAAATCGGCAAAACTATTCAACCCCTCATTCTAGTTTTCCACATGTTGGGTGTTGATAGATAAGTATGTAAATATGTAATGCAAAGGTAAAGAGTAAGAAACACAAAACCACGACACGAGTGTTTATAGTGGTTCGGCTATAAGGACACCTTCCTTGCCCTACTCTACTCCCCAAGTCACCTACTCGAGAGTTCGTAAGCACTACACGACACAAACTCCTTATGGCGGAGAAGCCTTCGCAACGTCGCCTACTCTTTTTCTGGTATAAGGCTAGACAACGAGTTTTTCCACGAGGTAGAACCAAACCTATCACAACGTCGCCTACACTTTATCCGATACAAGGCTAGATACCGAGTTCCATTAAAAGGAGGAACTACTACCCAACACTACACAACACCTATCCCAAAGGAGACTCACTCCTTATTACGACATCATCAAGGATATCAATATCCTTGGACACAACCAATCTATATTTGTACATCGATGCACCATATCGATTGTACAACCTTGACATCTTTCACTAATGCCTTTGACATGATCTTTTGACACCTTTCACTAATGCCTTCATCATGGACCTTTGGCACCCTTCACTAATGCCTTAGACACGGACCTTCGGCACCTTTCACTAATGCCTTCGACTTGACTCTTTTGGCATCTTTCACTAATGCCTTCAACACAACACTTCTAGAGAGGAAGAAAGAACTATCAACAAGAGAACTTCAGTAGTCTTGATGATGACGAAGCTAGACAACTCATGGACTTGAGCTTGCTCGACTTCAAGAGGTGGTGATCTCGCCTTTAAGAGGAACCTAGAGAATCACACAAAAACAAACACAAACTACATAGAAAGATCCTTTGGATCTGAGGTTAGAGAGTTTACAATACTAGGAGAAAGTATGTGTTGAAGTGGCAACTTACAATGAATAAATGGCTCACTATTTATAGACAAAAATACACTACTGTCCCACGGATCCCTTACTTGAGGGATCCGTCTAGTGTATTCCTAGGGATCCGTTGGACCTAAATGGGTTGTGGGTCATGGATCATGGATCATGGGTTATAGACTTTGAACCATGGGTATCCAAATAGATACAATGTATCTAGAAGATCCAATGCATCTAGTCAATGGGTCATGGGTAGGTTGTATGGGTTATGGATAATATCCATTATGACTTATACATGATGTCATGTAATGGGTCATGGGTTATGGATCATGCTCCGTGGGTATGGGTCATGGACTTTGGGCTTTACCCAACTACATTCAATGTATTTAGTCAATGGGTCAAATACTTAGACTTGTACCCATTATATTACCCAATACAATACATACTAAGTATGTATATATATACCTATTATGTAAACGCTAGTTGTTATACATATGCATTACTATAACATGAAAACACTATTACTTGTTTAGTGTTTTATATGAAAACGTAAGTGTGTTAGTAAACTATTGGCTCAACCCATTTACGTATTTTATTTGTTTCGTTAAAATGATTTTACGTTTGTTATCGACAAAACATTAGAAGATCGTAAAATATAAATAAAAGTTTTTACGGCTTATTTGTATTAACAAACTCCTTAATTGATTTACAACTTCCCAACATGCAAGATAGATGGTTTTGGTCTTTGTCGGGCTCGGGAGTCTTTTCGGTTGCTTCGGTTCAAAAACTCATTGATGATCACTTGCTTCCCGAGGTTTCTTCTAAATTTAGATGGAGAAAGATTGTTCCTATCAAAGTTAACATTCTCGCTTGGAAAATTAAGCTAGACTTTCTGCCCACTCGGTTTAATTTATCTAGAAGAGGGATGGATATTCACTCCATCCTATGCCCTATCTGTGAGAAGCACGTTGTAACTTCTAACCACATTTTTTTTTCTTGTTCCATGGCGCATGGCATTTTTCGTAAAATTGCTTTTTGGTGGGATGTATACCCTCCTCAGGTTTCGTCTTTTAAGGATTGGGAGATTTGGATGTCGAGTCTAAAGCTTTTGCCAATTCACAAACAGGTTCTTGAAGGCGTTTCTTATATTGCTTGATGGTTTATTTGGAATTTTCAGAATAAGTTGGCGTTTGATTCTACCACTCCTTCTAAAGCGGTTCTTTTTGACGATTTTGTGGCTCGTTCTTTCCAATAGTGTAAACATAGGGGTAGATTTAAATTTAATTGGGTAGATTGACTTAAAAATCATTCTTTTGTAATCTTGTAATCCTTGTTTTTCTAGCTCCTTGCTAATTCTAATAATATCAGCTGTTAAAAAAAATGCGTAAAATCAACATTTTAGTTGTTGTATGTTGAACGTATCATGTATATAGAAATATATATGATCTTTACAGAATATATGTGACTACTACTAGTAACATATAATTACACATTTTAATGATAGATTCATTTTAAAATACGTCCATGTCGACTGGTCAAGTGACAAAGTATATATAGTAGGCTTAATTAGGGTATAATTAAGTTGATTGAAATTGGGGTGATAAAAAATTATAAATATGGATTGTTTCAAATCTTTTACGATGGTGACATATATATATTTTGCTGATATATAAATATAGTAACTCGTAAAATATTTCTTTTCTTAGAAAATTGTTTTGGAAGCATGAACCAATTAGATTTAATTGGTATATTATTTACTTTCTATACTTCAATTATTAGCGTGATTTCATAATACCGGACAAACTACAAATACAATTTGGCAAAATAAGATCTTACCTAATGGCTTGATAATCATGCAAATATATAGATTAAACAACAAACAAGAAATACCATGAAACCTAATTCTCGGACCACTAATAATTGAGAAATGATCTTTCGGATGAAACTTTGCACGGACCAATCAGGGTATTCGTTAAACAATATAATAAAGTAATAAGTATATTTCCAATAATTGAGAGATCCGGTTTTTAACTTAGATGTACACGGACTAATCAGGGTATTCGTTATCAATGTTATCATTTCTAACTCTTTCTCCGGTTAATCAAAAAATTTGTATATAAAGAGGTTTGAATCTGACACCCTTGTGAAACATGAGAATGCCTAATCACTAGGTTATTTAACTAGTATATATACAGTTAGATCCAAAATCTGAAGTTCATGCTAAAGTTAGTCAACTAGTAAATAAATAAATTGGTTCTAAGAACAAAAATAAGACCAAGAATAGCTAGTTGAGAATAAAAGGTGGTTCACTTTTTAGTTCTTAAAGAAGTAAAATTCGATAACTTATAGTTTTATATTCATTAAACATTGAACAAAAAGTTAAAAGGAAGAAGCCAAATTGTAATTGATTTTTTACTTTTATGTTTGGCAACGAGTCTCTGATTTTTAGCTGGTTAATTTACAATTATTATTATTAAAATTATAATTATAATTTTTTTTAAAGATTTTTACATCAGATAAATATATTACTAAAAAAACATATAAATACATAGTATGTGACTGAGTTCGCATCTCAGTTCGTTACATAAACGGTAAAGCTTACATAAGAAAAACACTACTACCTCCTATTAGTATTAGAAGGAAAACTAACTAACCACTAGACTATATTTGACTCAAAACAGAAACAAATATAATCTAACGTATATTATGACCACGAAAATTTATATCAAAAGCGTCGCAGAATGCATGTTGATCTCCCTCTTCCTTCAAATCATCGTATACATCATCATCATCATCATATGGATCATACTCATTATCATATTTCCAACGTTCATATAAACTCTTACTTCCAATATCTCTTCCGCTCTTAGGATCCATGAAACTTATTATAAACATGTTCAACAGTACTTCCACTATCCTCATCAATATGATCATTAGATTTACCAATATCAGCCTTAAGATTCATGTTTGTACCCTTAGATATAGATGTCTCATTAGATGCCATGTTAGATGTAGATGTAGATGCTTGATTCGTTGCACCCACATTACCAAAGTCTAATTTACATAGTGTAATTCAAATACACCATACAATTTTAAATTATCCCTTTTAAAATATTGTTGTGGTTAATTCAGTTTTTACAAACAAATTAGTTTGAACATGTGATTTCTCACACTTGATACTGTGTTCACATGAGATGATAGTTCCGTGTATTAATCATTGAACAAAACAAGATTAATTTTCATTAATATTACAATCTCTTTGTAGGTGTTAGCTAGAGGGAATCAATTAAGCGTGTTAATAATTGTAAAAGTATATTTGAATTAAAACAGACAACTATAAAACTATTCAACTTAAATAAAAACATATAACTTTTGTAAGTACTTTACTATGTCATACTAGTGTTGATTTTAACTCTTTTGATCATATAAGTATCACCACTAATAAAACAAGACGTTGCAGTTACCATGTCATGCTAGTGTTGTTTTTAACTCTTCTCACAAATGAAGTCACATTGCATATAAGTATCAGAACTGATAAAACAAGACGTTGCAGTTACCATGGTTTTTTTATAAAGGTTAAAAATACTTCATGTACTTATATATTACATTCATATTATGAACTTCAGATCCATAAAAAAACTCATTATGTATAAAATACTTGCACTTTTAATTCATTATGCATAATTTTTACTTATGAATAATGACTATTTTATTATTTTTGGATAAAAAGGAACTTCCACCCTGGTAAAATATATTAACCAAAAAAATCGTTTAAAATACAATGGAATGTGGCTGAAATGTTACATTAACCTCAAGCATTCGCTTGAACATCCACTAGATCATTTATGACATGCAATAAATGAATAACTAGTTATCAACAACTAGAAACCACTAAATACATAAAGAGACATGTAAAACAAATAAACAAATCCACATAAAAGATTACTTCCTCGAAAGGCCTTGAAGCTTAAAATCGGAATGATTGTTAAATTCCTTAAATTGCTCAGGTAAGTCATAGACATGGGCCGCATAATCATCAGAAAAATAGCATTCAAGCTCGTTATGTCCTCCTGCTGATGAAAAGTAATTGCACATAGGATCATTTGGCTCATACACCTCATCATCACTATCTGAATCAACCACTTTATCCACCTTAGAAAATGGGTTACACTTCCTTTCACCATCAGCCACCGGAATAAGCATACCATTATCACAAATATACCTATACATAATGAATCATAAATACAGGTATGTTATGCATAACAAGATTTAAATCATTCGAAATTCATAATGGATCTAATATATAAGTACATGAAGCATTTTTAGTCCTTACATTCTTTTTAAATGGTAAACTCTTTTAAACCTCCTTATTATTTCTACTTGTACAAAGTCCCTTATTAAGTTTTGAATATCTTAGAGAGCATTCGATGTCAATTTTTCTTGGGTAGCACTAGTGATGAGGAAAAGATGTCATGGATTAAATGTTCAAATATGATAGGTCCTAAATTAAATGGTGGGTTTGGTATTGGCAGCCTTAAATCAACTAAACTTACTCTTCTTTCTCGTTGATCGATGTGAAAGTGATGATGATAACCTCCTATGGAGATGGGCTTGGCGGGCCTATCAGAAGTGGTGGGGAGTTGGAAGAACTCAATGAGCTAATGGATCTACTTTGTAACTTCCGTCATAGTAAAAGGGAAGACGGTTGGAATTTCTTGTTAAGTAACTTGAACTTGTTTTATATTAAATCAGTGAGGGTTGCTATTGATAAATGTGGGATTGTCTCGACTAATCGTCCAACTAGATGATCTTCCCTCATTCCCTCAAAAGTCTTAATTTTTGTGTGCCGTGCAGAGAGAAACCGTATCCCAACTAGAGTGGAGTTGGACCTCAAAGGTATTGACATACCTTCGATCCTATGTCCCACTTGTGACAATGAATTTGAAAGTTGATCATATTTTGGCGAAATGTGATTTGGGTATCTCACATTTAGAAAACTATTTTTTCGTGGTGGGGTTTTGAATTCAAGACGGGTTCTTCCTTTTTGGAGATTACTCATTTCATTAAAAACCTTAGCTTGAAAAAGAAGAAGTTATTTCAAGCACATCAACTTTCATGTTTTGAATCCGTCATATTTTCTTCATCTTGGTTGATTTGGAATGCAAGAAATGAGAAGATATTTTTAGCTAAAAGTTGCTTGGTAGAAGATATCTTCATCATGTTGGGATTTTAGAACAAGTTAACTAGTAACCTCTACGAGTACGCAGCGGATATTGGATCTAGTTAACGCAATTATGTTAAGCACGTAATTAATAAACACTTAATTAATACAATATTAATTAATTAAAAGGGATAAAGAAAGGCTGACCTTGCTTGGCAATTGATCTCTAGTAACGGAACAAGAAACCTAACGAAACCTTATGTATCTAAAATAGATACCTCGAAGAGTATCACACACAAACCCGATTCACGTATACGTTCGATTAACGCTAGTCGAGAACGTAAACTATAAAATCAAACAACCCTTGTTACTTGAATTAAACACCACGTCCAGAAAACCCAAGGAACCAAATTTTGTTTACTGTCCGAGATAACAAAAGCTGGAAAACAACTTCTTAGTACTACCCGATATTGGACATGCCTTGTCCGATATCACTACCAACTGTCCGAGAAGAAGAATCACGAGCAGAAGCAGTAAACACCCTAGTTGCTGCTATTGTGTGTCGACAAAGAGACAAGGAGCAGGCACCAATCAATCTATCTAAACACTTGTTCACAAATACAAGTTTAGAACCAAAACCAAACACCCCTTAGTCGAATAGTATTACCAAACGATCAAGAGGCAAGAGCAGAAGATGGTGATCGGTTTTAGGGATTAGGAGATTATGTTATGCGTGTGTTTTTGTGTAGGTGTGTTTGCTTATATAGTCTAGCAATCCAAATCCTACTAGAAGTCTTTGGCTTGGTCGACAAGTAATAAACAAACCCAAACACTTCATTCTCTTGTACCCAATCGGTTTAGGTTTAACTAGGCCCAAGGCAACACCCTAACCGATCAACATTATGAACTAAAAACAGTCCATGGGTCAAATATATGATTCGGGTCAATATCAAGCATAACGGGTAAATATTATTCAAGTATAGTTTAACGTTCAACGCGTATACTCGTGTTTATCGCGTGTGTCCCCCATCGGCTCATACACAATTAGTTGTTTTGTCGTGTTTTAATACTCCCACAAACCAACAGCTCCCACTTGGGAGTTGGTGTGTCGAATGGCACACAAAAATAACGACGGAAACGCCTAGCAAACGCTCTCACTCGCTTTTTAACTAAAAGTGTCTGAGAGAATAGTTTCGTAAAAGTTTCTTAGTAGCATGGTCATTCAATGTCTTGCTTTAATCATCCTTTTTTCTAGATACCGTTAAACCATGGATTATGGATCTCAAATCATTCCATATAGTTTAACCATTTAGAATCTCGTTATAGATTTTAATTCAGATATACCAAATGTAATTAAGAATCATCTTGTATTACCCTTTGGGTCTGGCCAGACAGTTATCTGATTAAATCTGGAGACGCGCCATGGTATCTTTCTGCACATATCAAGTGGAGTAACAAATCCTTTATTGACTACAAGTGTTGTGGATGCTGCTTCACATCACTCCGAAATACAGCTTTTATAACTACCTTGTTCAGATAGCGTTTTGCGTATACTTACAAAAAGTGATATCCACACATAACAGAACTTACATGCATCTCAAGTCTAAGGACGAAGATAACAAACCATTTTCAATATTTTACTTATGACAAGGATCCAAAAGTAAATGTTTGAAAGTTGGGGAATCCAATATGCATCTCTAGTGAATACATATGAGTTTGGCGGGAACAATCCGAATTCTCGTTAGAATTATAACCAACACTCACATTTGCCTTATCATAACAATATTCCCATATTGTTAATCGACAATGGACATATTTAGAATGATAAATCATTTCATGGATTAAACATGCAAATATGGGATAACAGATTATATGAATATAATAACAAATACCTTGTATCTTTATTAATCAGAAAATAATAACTGTCTTACAACTCCAAATTATCCAAATACTAATTAACACACAATTTACATGAGACTACTAGCAGGTACCAAACCTATTTCTCTAGCCAATTTAGAATGCTTAGGGAAATCCAAAGCTTTCGTAAATGGATCAGCTAGATTGTCATCTGTGTGAACCTTTAATATCTTCACATCGCCCATTTCAATGGTCTCTCGAAGATAATGAACTTTAGCGCGATAATGTCTAGCACCGTTAGTGATTCCGCTTTCATTAGCTATAGTAATGGCTCCAGTATTATCACAATATGTATTTATGGGTTCTTCAATTGTGGGAACAATATTCAACCCATAAATGAATTTACAAATCCATACAGCCTCTTTTGATGCATCACAAGCAGCAATATACTCAGCTTCAGTATATGAAGTAGCAAAGATACTTTGCTTAGTGCTTTTCCAATCAACAACACCTCCATTTAGAACAAATATATATCCAGTCTAAGATTTTAAGTCGTCAGCATCTGTCAGATATCCAGCATCAGTGTAGCAAGAAACTCTGAGCTCTTGTTCATCTTTCCCTCCATAAATCAGAAACATATCCTTAGTATTGCGTAAATACTTAAGAATATTTTTCACAGCAGTCCAGTGAAGTTCACCTGGACTATGTTGAAATCGGCTTGTCACATTCAGTGCGAACGCAACATCAGGACGAGTACATCTTACAGAATACATAATAGAACCTATAGCCGAAGCATAAGGAATTCTTTGCATGCGCTCTTTCTGAGCAGGTGTTTCAGCACCTTGTGACTTACTCAATTTAGGCTTATCTTGCATTGGGATTGCGCCACGTTTGGAGTTCTCCATACAAAATCTTTTCAAGATTTTCTCAATGTAAGCACTTTAATTCAAACCAATTAATCGTCTAGATCTGTCTCGATAAATCTTGATTCCAAGAATATATGCAGCTTCTCCTAAATCTTTCATGGCGAAACACCTTCCAAGATAGGATTTTACATCTTGTAACATTGGAATATTGTTTCCCATAATCAATATATCATCAACATATAGAATTAGGAAAGTGACATAACTCCCACTAGCTTTCTGATATACACATGGCTCATCTTGATTTTGAGAAAATCCAAATTTCTTTATCTCATCATCAAAATGTTTATTCCATTGCCTTGATGCTTGCTTAAGTCCATAAATGGAACGCTTGAGCTTGCATACACGGTTAGGATATTTTGGATCAAGAAAACCCTCAGGTTGCTCCATATAGACCTCTTCGTAAAGATGTCCATTGAGGAAGGCAGTTTTGACGTCCATTTGCCATATCTCAAAGTCATAGTATGCAGCTATGGCTATGAGAATCCTTATAGCTCTAATGTCTTCTATAGCAGAAAAGGTTTCTTCATAATCAATCCCGTAGGTTTGAGTGAAGCCCTTTGCTACGAGATGAGCTTTAAAGGTGTATACCTTACCATCCATGTCAGTCTTCTTCTTGAAGAGCCACTTGCTGCCAACTGTCTTGCAGTTAGGAGGAAGCTCAACCAAGACCCAGAAATCATTGTCTTTCATGGATTGCATTTCCACATTCATTGCATCAAGCCATTTCTTGGATTCAGGATCCAACAATGTAGCTTTATAGATATTGGGTTCACCAAGATCCCCTAACTCATGTTCATCAGCGTCAATGTATAAACACATACGGTCAGGAGCACGGCGTGTCCTATTAGACTTTCGAATGGGAACAATATCACTTTGAGGTTCTTTAATTTCTTGATCATCCTCATCGTGATGAATGCTAGTGTCTAAAGAAGGATTTGTATCTTCTTCTTGAATTAATTCAAGATCATCCATACTCCCACTTGCTTTAAGATCCATAAGATTACTCTCAAAGAACTCAGCATTTCGAGCAACAAAAACTTTGTTCTCAGATGGAAGATAGAAAGAATATCCCATAGTTTCCTTAGGGTATCTGATGCAGGTTTTATTGACCAGGTTTTAATATTTATAAAGTCTCGTTATACCTATGGTCTACCCTAATGCACAAACGGGCAGTGTACCCGATCGTGTGTAGTGTAGTATTTGGTAAAACCGAGGTCGTCCCAAGAGCTATGTGTGTTGGGTTATTACTAAGTCTAAGTATCACAGATTTTAATGATTTCGATAAGGAATTAATTAATTAACTACTAAAGCAGATAAAAACAGATAAAAGGCAAATAAAGGCAAAGGATTAATCAATAGAGGAGAGTGGTGCTAACCTAGTTATTCCTCCTAGCTAGTTATGTCTACGTCTACTTACCTCCAATTACTTCAGGTGGGGTCAAAGTCGAGAGGACAACATTTGGTCAATTCGCCCTAACCTATCAGCAAAGATGCCACCACAGGAGAAGTTAGGTGTCCCCTCATAACTCCTGTTGTTCCTGGTCCCCTAAGACAAGTCATTAAGTACCGCTACATGCTAGATTTATAATAGTGAGTGCCCGAGCGTTAGCAACTTAAACACTCACCCCCTAATTCTTAAGTTCATCCAAACGGTAGGTGATCAGTTGGTCAAATCGCACAAGTAGAAAGGGTCGTCAGTTGGTCATATCTTACCCTTCCCGTCTCAGTCCGCTCACCTAGGGTCAGTTGGTCATATCTCCTAGGCAATTGGCCTCTACCGCCATTCAAAACTACCGAAGCAAGGGTAGCTACCAATAAACTATGCATGCATACACTTAGAAATAATTATACGGAAGTAATGTAAACGCAAACAAAATAATTAAGGAATCATAACTAGGCCAGCACCAAGAGGTGCTTAGCCGCTCATATTAACCATACAAATCAATTCAATATTCAAAGTTACGAAATACATGAATCGAAAGTAAAGAAAAGATAAAATGCTAATGCTTATCGTAGGGAGTGATTTCTCCCTTGGAGACAGCTCCGTATGCTCCTCTAGACATGCCTTTGGCTTCTTCCCACGTTCTTTGGTTGTGATGTGTGGAATGGGATGCTCTGAAATGCTGGAAATCCTGGGGTATTTATAGGCCAGATCTGGGTTACGACTTAACTAAAATAAGAGTTACGCCGTAATCTTCAATTCCTTCATATTTTGCACTAGATCTGCTGGTTACGGCGTAACCTTATGAATGGTTACGCCGTATTCTTCAATAATACTTGGTTACGTTGTAGTTGGTAGAATAGTTACGGCGTAGTTATCAGCGGCGTGGAACCTCATTTGACCTAATAGAGTTACGTTGTAGTCTTTGGGGAGAGTTACGCCGTAACCTTCTGATGAGTTGGTTTTCTGAGTCACGCTTTAGTTACGGCGTAATGTTAGAGATGAGTTACGCCGTAACTTCTTCAAAGTCAGCATACTATGATAAATCTTTGATATTTCTCCAATTCCACGTCTCTTTAGCTCCAATGCTCGTAATTTACCTGAAAGTGGAAAACAATGGAAAACAAGCGTAAATCCATATAAATGATATAAATTACAAGCATTATCGGGGGAAATTGACACTTAATATTCAGGACTATTTGATGTTATCAGTATCCTACGAAGATACACTTAATAGCTCTAGGTTCAAGTTTGTCAGGTTTGGTAAGTGTATCACGCTTAGCAAGTTCCTCACAACCCCAGACTTTTAAGTAAGACAGCTTAGGGGCTTACCCATGCCATACTTCGTATGATGTCTTTTCAACCTTCTTAGTTGGAACCATATTGAGAATGCGTGCAGCAGACTCAAGGGCATAATCCCAAAAGGACTTTGGAAGAGTAGTTTGTTTCATCATAGAACGCACCATGTCAAGCAGGGTTCGATTTCTCCTCTCAGATACACCATTGTGTTGTGGAGTATAAGGAGGAGTTCGATTGGCAATAATCCCATGCTCCTTCAGATGATCCAAAAACTCTTGACTCATATATTCACCTCCACGATCAGAACGTAGTGATTTTATGGTCTTCCCGAGTTGATTTTCTACTTCCTTTTGAAACACTTTGAATGTTTCAAACACTTCATCTTTATGTTTCAGCAAGTAAACATAACCATACCGACTATAGTCGTCAGTGAAAGTCACGAAGTAATTTGCTCCTTGTCTTGAAGTGATTCTAAATGGGCCACATACATCTGTGTGTATAAGTCCAAGTAGATATTTAGCCCTTTCCACTTGATGTGAATAAGTTTTTCTAGCCATCTTACCAGACATACAAGCAACACACTTTTCAAGAGACTTAATGTCAGATGAATTGAGAAGTCCATTGTGTTCTAACTTCTCCATGCGTTTCTTGCTAATATGTCCAAGACGACCGTGCCACAAGAGAGCAGAGTCCAAGTTAGTCTTGGCTCTTTTATTGCTTACAGCAAACATAGAACTTTCATTTGTATTCGGACAAGACATTTCAATTTCAAAAACACCATCACGAGGAATAGCAGTAAAATAAACAACGTTACTCCTAGAAACTGAAATATAATTATTCGATTCAAAGCGGTTAATAAAACCATCGTCATACAAACGAGAAACTGAAATAATCCCCCTAGTAATAGAGGTAACATAATGACAATCATTTAAAACAATAACTAATCCACTTGGGAGAGATAAATGATAACTTCCAATAGCTTCAACTTCTGCCCGTTGACCATTGCCCACATACAGAATTAAAGCTCCTGGCTTCTGCTTCCTACTGCCCCTTAGACCCTGAGTATTATTACAGATGTGAGTACCACAGCCAGTGTCATATACTAAGGATGATTTTGGGAAAGAGTAGAGTTCTATAGTGAAAATACCTGAAGAACTAGCTGCAAGAGACTGTTTCTTCTTTTTCATTAACTCGGCGAGATACTGGGGATAATTCCTTCTCCAATGTCCTGTCTCACCACACTGGTGACAGGTAGTGTCCTTTGCTGGATTATCCTTCTTGGGTGGTGGAGGAATCTTGGGTTTAGATTTAGAGGAAGAAGCATTGTATGGCTTATACTCAGGAGCATAACCAAACTTGTTGTTTCCATTCCCACGATTCCCCTTAGCAGCCTTAAACGATTTATTCTTCTTTTGGTTTTTCTGGACCTTACCACCACGCACATAATGGAGTGCAGGTGCAGCATCTTTCTTTGGCAACGTCTGCTCATGTTGCTTAAGCATAGCATGCAGTTCATTTACAGTCTTCCCCATGCTGTGCATATTAAAGTTATGCACAAACGTAATGTACTCTTTAAAGAGACCGATGAGGATCAACTAACTCCATAGTTCAGAGTAACTCGGTGAACAAGACGTTCCAAACTGTCAATGTAGCTCTTCATCTTGAGAAAATATAAGCTAACCGATTGACCATCTTCCTGCTTGCAAGCGTGGAATTCACGTGCAGTTTGTAGAAGCTCTTGTTCTGCTTGTTGGGAGAACATAGACTTCAAATCCTGAAGCATGTCATAAGCACCAAGATGAGTTAGATTTCATTGGATCTCTAACTCCATGGTCATGAGCATGAAGGCAGCTATGTCCTTTGAACCTTTGACCAAAGTAGCATGAGCTGCAAGAGCCTCAGGTAGGACAGGGTGGCCAGGAGTAGCAACATGTGCTGCAGGTATGTGATGCTCTAGATAAGCTTCCTTATCTTCAGCTGATAGTATAATGCAAAGTTGGCGATACCAATCAATGAAATTAGGTCCAGTGAGTTTTTGTCTCTCAAGGAAACTCCTGAGTACCGAACTGTTTCCGATTGAAGTAGTCATCTACAATTGAAAAGTTCAAATAATTAGTATTTTCGATAATTACATTCTTAAAAGAATTAACTACCCAATTAATTACTAATAAGACTAAGATCCATCTTGCAACCCCATTTAATTACCATAGGTCTGACCAGTGTATAAAAAAAATAGGATAAGAGGTAAGCGACTAGCTTTAATTGCATAATGCAACTCTTAGATTTTATGAGACTGTTTAAGGCATTAGTATCAAGTAATAATGTCAAAAGCATGTTTAGTTCTCATCTTATGCCTCGGGTTCGAGATCTCACCAAGTTAACTCGAGATAAGTCGACCAAGTATGAACGTGTAAAAATAACCAGAGGTTTGACCAGTGAGAAATAATTACCATGGGTTGGAAAGGCCCTTAGGTCTGACCAGAGAAGTCAATCCAAGTGCACGTGTTCATATTTGGGTGGCATAGACTTAAAATTAACAAATAGGTATGCACACATAAATGTGGTAAAAGTCGTGTACAAAGTAGCATGCAAAACAACTTTGTAACACTAATTTTAAAAACTTTTTGGTAATGACACTGTAGTGATCATCATGGTTCACGGTAGCTCCAATCGAACACACAGGAAGGCAGAGGACCAGGTAAGCGCTGAAGCATAACCTTAAACATCCTTTCGGCCCGACTGTGTGCACCTCTTTAAACCCCCTTTTGAGTTTGTTCTAGTGGGTGAGCCGTACATCCCAAGTGTCCATAGAGTATAGTTTTTAAATTCTTGAAAACGTGTTTCATATATTAGGTCACTTTATTTTACAAAAACAATTTTCCACGAATCAAATAGCAGGTCACAATGAGCATGGTATTTAGGCGTATAAATAAAGACCAATATTAATGTTATGGTTACGATATGTATTATTCCATATTGCATACAATTAGGTGTCAAAACAAGTAATAATGCACATATAGGAATCACACACATATAAGCATAAACATCAACATAAATAACCACATATTGTTCCGAGTCCTCTTGCGAGTCTTCCCCAAACGGAGAACCATAAGACCGTCACTAGGATGTTGATACGCTTACACAGCGCGTTCGGGGTCAAAGGAACTTCCTTTTCGTCGAGCAAGTTTTTCAACACCCTAGGCAGTGAACCTAATCGTTGTAGTGTAGTATTAGGGTAAGCCACGGGAATTGATATCGTTCTCTAGGGGAACAGGAATGCTAGTGAGAAGTTACTACGCTAAGGTTGGGGTTGAGGAAGATTATTTTTTATCTTTTT
Source organism: Chrysanthemum seticuspe (assembly GCA_019973895.1). Lineage (NCBI taxonomy): Eukaryota > Viridiplantae > Streptophyta > Magnoliopsida > Asterales > Asteraceae > Chrysanthemum > Chrysanthemum seticuspe. The sequence goes on along the minus strand of BPTQ01000008.1, from coordinate 359,887,896 downwards.
ATGTTTTTTAAAAAAAGGAAAAGTACGAATCTCGGGGTTTGGATTTGGGGGTTTGGTATTTCTACCGATTACTCTACTTTTATCTAATTATCTAAACTACAGTGGTGGTAGTCTATGTCTAATTATTGTGTGCTCGTATGATAGTTTAAAGATGTGTTTACTTAGGTTTTACTACTCCTTAATTATCTCCTATTGGTGGTTGAATTGTCACGTCCTTATTCCTAATTGCGTTGTGTGTCTAGAGTTGTAGGGTATGCGTTTCTCCCTAACTCTTTGAAGTTACCAAAGGGTCTCGTCTACAAAACCCACAAGGGATGATAAACTCTAACTCTAAGGCCTCTTTGGATAGTTTAGCTTACAACAACTCAAAGTGCTATAACCTAAGGTTCACAAATATTAATCAAGCATTAAGTACACAACGAATGACCTATCGCATTACTAGATCATTAATCAACTAAGATAATAAACAACCAATCAATATTCAATAATTAAGTTTCATATTTCCTAAGCAAACACACAAGTAAATTAGCCGGACATGGAGAACATGCAAGCATACACACAAATAATTGAAGACATAATTAAATTAATAAAGTAAACAACTTATCTTGGTGTAAGATAGGGTTTAGAACCCTAAAATACGACCTTGGTTCGGTTTAGGTTTTACTCCAAAAGTTTACCCAAAACTGAAAAATTCGGATTCTATATATAAGATTACATGTGCGACGGCGTCACCTTATGATTTGTGACACCGTCGTGTCGCCGTCATTAGGGTTTCGTCTTGGCCAAGTTAATCTTGCGACGGTGTCACCTTATGCTTGTGACGCCGTCCTCTTTAACTTCTGACGCCGTCTGGATTGAATCTAGGCCGTCTGAGTTGCGACGGCCTACTCTTTTAAAGCCCGACGCCGTCCTTCAGAACTTAGCAATTTCTCTTCTGAGCCGTCACAAATTCCTCCGACGGCGTCGCAGATTAAGCAGTGACGCCGTCCCCTTGTAATTTAGCAGCTTGAGTGTCTCGATTCTTGACTTTGGCCATTTTCTTCATATATCCGCGCTTTTTCGTCCAAATAAGTGCCATTACAGCAGTTTGCCTTCAAGAGACCTAAAAAGTGAAAAGAAACGATATTAAGCAATAACGGATACAAAAGTGATCAAATAAGGGCTTAAACGACCCCTCAAAAAGGTACATTTTAAAACCTTATCAAATATCCCTACACTTGGTATTTGCTTGTCCTCAAGCAAATGTGTTTTTAGCCAATTAATTTATAAGTTAGGGGTCATGAAGCATTGGTTTAAAACAGTCCACAACACATATTGTAACCACCCGCATTTTTTGGTTACTTTTCATTTTCGAGAATTTACTATTCACTTTTACTATTCACATTTACTATTCACTTTCACTATTCATCCCGTAAAAATTTTAATCCACATTCTCGTAAGATAAATTATTTTAGTAATAACCTGAGAGTTCGACCATCGTTAGATCATTTTCGCAAAAGTTATTAAGTAAAAATCGTTTTAAAGTTTCGCTTTAGATGGTCCACCGTTTAAACATCACGCGCATAACGAAAATCAACTCTGACAATTTTCCTCGCATCAGATAAATTTTTAGATCACTCATGATTAATTTGAGAATTTTTAAGATTTATTATTTTTAATATTACCAAATAAGCCCAACGCAAAACAAAACTAAACTTACGTTTTAAACAATTCTACTTACATCCAGGCTTAACGATTCCTGCACTGTGTTTCTAATATGTTTTTGACACTTTTACATTTTTTGGAAAAGTCAAACATATTTCCCTCCTCCTTTGACCATAAAGGAATTAACCTTGTCCGTTCTATATTTTTGCTTAAAGCGCGTAACTTTTAAACTTCACAAATAACTGTTAAGTTATCCCGCATATGACGAAAACCACATTTTAACATCTCATATCACTTTTGGTCCGAATCATCAAAAAGTTAAAACATCAAAGTTGTCCGGAACGACGTTTGCCTTCAATAATACAGAAGCTCGGACCTTGAAAACGCTTAAACAGGCCATAAATCTTTCAAAAACAGAAACTGCCCTATATTTAAGTTTCACAACTATACTTTTGTCACAACTACAAGCAAACCAAGAGGCCTAATGGCCATAAGCCAAGACCATGACTACGGCTAAGGTCAAGGATGAGTCTCAAGACCATGGTAGTCAAGACCAAAGTCACGGCAATACCATGGCTGAATCCTTAAGGCTTGTTTACCCAAGACTGTTAACTAAGGTAATCATATTTATGAAACGACGAGAACTTGTAAAAACATGATAAGCTTATTTATATAACAATCTTCACTCAAAACATATGTTGTATCTACTAAGTGCTACAATAGAAGGGAGCTTCATGTGAGGCGTTCATTTGAGTAAAACATATCGACGAGTTGCTGGATTTACGATTTAAAGTGTCCTAGCTCCTCGAACGTTTACTGCATGACCTCTGAATTATGATGGCCCGAACGGTAGTACGATATCTATAAACTAAACATGTTTTCACAACTAGACCATTTCTATAAACAACATACACAAAAACTATGTACTACATCATGATCAACATAGAGACGTATATAGGATGGTCTATGTTTTCCTAAACATTATTCCAAACCTAAGTCGCAACATTCTATTTTAGGTTGCTCGTAGAAGCTCCCATGGCATATCCATCATTCTCATTATACATTTGCTATCATTTACTTTGAGGTGAGTTCATAGCCCCACTTTCTATTACTTAATTGTTTTACAAACCCTTGGGGGGAGATACATGCTTTATTTTAAACCGAACACATTGCTTTCAAACATTATACTTATCTGATTGTTATTAGCACTAAGTTTCCGCATTTGCCAAACTTAAGTCCCTTAATCATGAATCATTAATCACTATGTGAGAGTGGGCGCGAATATTGTGAATAGATCTATTGGGATTGGCGAATCCCGTTTGTGTTGGCCCCATTAAAGGCAAACAAACGTACTATATTTGAGTAACATTGGTAAAAACGGCAATTTTACCTGATAGGGCACGCACCGACATTTTCTCCAATTAATTTTGGAATACGTTAACGCCTTGATTGCATGATACTTAGTCTAATAATAACTTTTTTGGTTTTCAAACCATTGGTGTGAATTTGTAACTCACACTACAAACATAATGTGTTCAACCATCAAACAAACTCTATGAATTCACTCAACCTTTGTGTTGACAGTTTTAAGCATGTATTTCAGGTCCATAATGTCGGAAGCTGGCACGGAAGAGCAAGGACTAGATCAAGAAGGCTATAAATTTTATTATCATTCGAAAACCAATTTAATGTATTTTGTAAAATTGGAACCATCTGGGACCTCTTTTTTGTAAACTCTGATATTTATACAAATCGAATGATAAATCTTTTGAAACAACTCCATTAGAGTACGTTTTCTATTGTTATGACTGTTTTGCCATGAAGTAACACCCAGTTTGAATTCCGCTGCGTATCACGAAATTGGGGGGTGTTACAGATTGGTATCAGAGCCACAGTTATAGAGAAACGGGGCTAATCGAGATTTAAACTATAACTACTTTTTCAAACAAAATCATTTTATAGCCTTCCGTTCTCCGTGCCTTCCATCCTCCAGATGATTATGCGACTTTTAAACATTTTAAGCTATACAAACATACTAGTATATTGATATATACACTTGACATAATTTCAATCATAAACAAAGTACTCAACATATCTGCGTATGCCTATTCTAAGGCATTACGGAACAATCATATTTTCCTAATCTCCCAATCATGCATCTACTCGTGCTTTTTAGGATTACGAAACTTTATCCAAGACATTGTAACTGACTATAATGGTCTTTCCTACTTCCCAGACATTGTGAGATACAATGGTCTCATACATTTTTCAAGACACTGTGAGATACAGTGGTCTCTATTACATTCTCAGACACTGTAAATACTACAGTGGTCTCATTTATTTCTCAAGACATTGTGGGTTACACAATGGTCTCTTCATCATTTCTCAAGACATTGGAGGTTACACAATGTTCTCTCTATCATTTTTCAAGACATTGTGGGTTACACAATGATCTCTTCATCATTTCTCAAGACATTATGAGTTATACAATGATCTCTCTATCACTTCTCAAGATATTGTGGGTTACACAATGATCTCTCCATCATTTCTTAGACATTGTGAGTTACACAATGGTCTTTATTATTTCCTAGACATTGTGAGTTACACAATGGTCTCAACTATTTCTCAGACATTGTGAGTTGCACAATGGTCTCAACTACTCCTCAGATATTGTAAGTTATACAAAAGTCTCAAAAAATTATCTTATAAACATTATATGATATTGTTTTGTATGAAACCCGTCACAGTCTATCAATTTCCATAATGGAAATACAAGAAATGGGATTTCTAAAAGATAAACTGACTCATCATCTACAAAAGCTGAAGTTCAGCAACTTTCTCTACATTCATCAAAATTCTCTTCTGAAACCTTCATTGTTAAAAGTTCGTGATTCTAGCCAAGTATGGACTATTTTAGAATTACTTACGATTTCCTTTCCACACGTATCTACCCATATTATCTTCTATGCAATGGAATGTGAAAACATAGGTTACAAGTCTTTTATGGCCAGGACTTGCAACTGAATGGTTTGATATCGCCTTTGCTTAGTGGACAATTTCTCAAAAGCTATGAACATATCACAAGTATACCTAATTTAGGTATTTGGAAAATTTATCGAACCTCGGCTAAATATAGCCTAATCACCTATATTTAACCTTGGGATAGTGGAACATGGTCTGATTAACTATGTTCGGCTTAAATTTTTCAAACACTCAGAACAATTATACAAGGGTTATATTCAGGTTAATTTCCTACTTAAACTCGATAAACCATTAGAATTCATTAAAAAGATCAAGAGACACGATAGTGTCTTACCACTCAGTAAAATCTTAACATCTTATTTATACTACCTAATTTCATTCTTGAAAGTTTTCATTTATGAAATAATCCTAACTATATCTTGGGATAGTCATCAAATCTTCTCGTCATTCCTTAGAAGTACTAGCCTGATTAGATTTCAAGGATATCATTCCGCCATATTCCTTTAAAATTCACTTATGATTTTAAAGCAAACTTGACATCTCTACCTAAGAATTATAGTAAGTGTACGATACACTCTTCTAATCGTCAAACATATCACATCATTATCTGAACCCCATTGAAATTCAGTATGTAAAACTTCACAGTATCACGTTTCTTTGAAACACTAATAGACATAAACACTATACGATATAGCCTTCATCTCGAAACCACCTAATACAGGATCAACTTTGGAAATGGTTTGGATAACCACTTGCCACTAGCAAGACTTTCCCTACAACGACAGTTATCACATCATTACAAACCATTTCACATCAACAATATCTTACACCTTTGATTAACAACAGTTACCCTAACAACAACAAAACTATTCCATTTTGAGGCACTATATAGACGAAAGTATTAGTTAACCAATTGATGGGCTAAGATGTTCAAAGATCACCCACGAAACAACTAAGGAAACTATACAAATATAAATTAGGCTCCATGCCGCACACTATCACCAAAAACTTCATGTTAGAAATTAAGGTTTTATTGATAGCCTCGATATAATAAGATATGATTCGTTTTGAGAATCGGGAAATGCCAAACTTTAGGTATATTGGACACTATAAGATTTTATCAAAACCCTTTAGGTTATCAACTTAAGCCACATGGTACATAATACATCCTATGACCAGAAACTTGAAAACGCAAAGGCTAGGATTCGGCGTATACACCCTCATGTTCCTAGACACTTCAACATCGAGTAACACACATTGAATTCCGGGACGGAATTCCCATTAAGGGGGTGAGACTGTAACCACCCGCATTTTTAGGTTACTTTTCATTTTCAAGAATTTACTGTTCACTTTTACTATTCACATTTACTATTCACTTTCACTATTCATCTCGTAAAATTTTTAATCCACATTCTCGTAAGATAAATTATTTTAGTAATAACCTGAGAGTTCGACCATCGTTAGATCATTTTCGCAAAAGTTATTAAGTAAACATCGTTTTAAAGTTTCGTTTTAGATGGTCCACCGTTTAAACATCACGCGCATTACGAAAATCAACTCTGACAATTCTCCTCGCATCAGATAAATTTTTAGATCACTCATGATTAATTTGAGAATTTTTAAGATTTATTATTTTTAATATTACCAAATAAGCCCAGCGCAAAACAAAACTAAACTTACGTTTTAAACAATTCTACTTACATCCAGGCTTAACGATTCATGCACTATGTTTCTAATATGTTTTTGACACTTTTACATTTTTTGGAAAAGTCAAACATATTTCCCTCCTCCTTTGACCATAAAGGAATTAACCTTGTCCGTTCTATATTTTTGCTTAAATCGCGTAACTTTTAAACTTCACAAATACTAGTAACTGTTAAGTTATCCCGCATATGACGAAAACCACATTTTAACATCTCATATCACTTTTAGACTAATTTTAGTCTACTCTAAATAAATTCACGGTCGTTTCCCTGAAATTTCGTTCTTTTCTGATAAACTGCGAATTACGCGTTTTTGACCCGTATTTCGAGCTTTAAGCAGCGTTTTTGCATCCAATGAGACTTATTACCCATTTTATATTTTTAGATGGAGTATAATGATGAGTTTTATCATTCCTACAAGTTTCATATTTTTACGATATCCGGTTTTACGTTTTATGGCTTAACGACTTACGGTTGGCATTTAACGGAACCAAAACTTACTCTAAACTCAAGATATTATAAAAACTTATCATCTAAGCCACCTAGGCACATTGAGACCGACCTAAGGGGGGGGGGATTCATCATATTGGTGGCTTAATCCTAACCAAGGTTCATTTTGATCATTACAAGTGTCCTAACTTAACCATGGTTAATAATTAACCCAATATATGGTTAACCAAACTTACCCTCCTATAAATAGGAAGTAAAATACATCATAAACTCCCTCACATACTGATTTTGGTCGTTCATACCCTAAACCATTCACATCTTCCATCATTTGATCTATAAACTCCAAGTTTATGCAAGGAAGTTCCAAAGATCAAGCTACTACATCAAATCTCTAGCAAGTTTAAGTGATCTTCTTGAGTTTAGATCCACTCAAGTCACTTAATACTTTATCACCAACTCTTCAAGATTTCAAGGGTGCCAAGGTGTATAAAGCTAGCTCAATCCGAAGTCCTAAGTGTTCAATCAAAGTCCGATCCTTACTAGTTACTCCTTTCTTATTGAAAGCCAAAAGTTGTAAGCAACTTATCACCACCATCATATCATCTTTATTATTCATAATCTTAACTATTTCATGCTATATATATAGTTACTATATTGGATCATGATGTGCATATACTTAATCACTTGTTTTAATTCACATATTGTCATAAAAGTAACAAACTAGTAAATTAGTCATATTCTACACATGTGAGACCATTAAAATCAGTAACATATGGACTTTCTAACTTACATAATATGGTAGACAAGATAAAAAGGTAAACATATCAATTTGAATCACCCAAAACGGACAAACGAGTCAAAAGTTATAAGCAAAAGAAGTTAGCGAAACCTAAACGCCGAAACTGCCAATAGCTTGCGGTTTTGAGTTATGCCGTTTTAAAAATGGTACTTCTGGTCCGAATCATCAAAAAGTTAAAACATCAAAGTTGTCCGGAACGACGTTTTCCTTTATAGTAAAGAAGCTCGGACCTTGAAAACGCTTAAACAGGCCATAAATCTTTCAAAAACAGAAACTGCCCTATATTTAAGTTTCACAACTATACGTTTGTCACAACTACAAGCAAACCAAGAGGCCTAATGGCCATAAGCCAAGACCATGACTACGGCTAAGGGCAAGGATGAGTCTCAAGACCATGGTAGTCAAGACCAAAGTCACGGCAAGACCATGGCTGAAGCCTTAAGGCTTGTTTACCCAAGACCGTTAACTAAGGTAATCATATTTATGAAACGACGAGAACTTGTAAAAACATGATAGCTTATTTATATAAAAATCTTCACTCAAAACATATGTTGTATTTACTAAGTGCCACAATAGTAGGGAGCTTCATGTGAGGGGTTCATGTAAGTAAAACGTATCGACGAGTTGCTGGATTTACGATTTAAAGTGTCCTAGCTCCTCGAACGTTTACTGCATGACCTCTGAATTATGATGGCCCGAACGGTAGTACGATATCTATAAACTAAACATGTTTTCACAACTAGACCATTTCTATAAACAACATACACAAAAACCATGTACTACATCATGATCAACATAGAGACGTATATAGGATGGTCTATGTTTTCCTAAACATTATTCCAAACCTAAGTCGCAACATTCTATTTTAGGTTGCTCGTAGAAGTTCCCACGGCATATCCATCATTCTCATTATACATTTGCTATCATTTACTTTGAGGTGAGTTCATAGCCCCACTTTCTATTACTTAATTGTTTTACAAACCCTTGGGGGAGATACATGCTTTATTTTAAACCGAACACATTGCTTTCAAACATTATACTTATCTGATTGTTATTAGCACTAAGTTTCCGCATTTGCCAAACTTAAGTCCCTTAATCATGAATCATTAATCACTATGTGAGAGTGGGCGCGAATATTGTGAATAGATCTATTGGGATTGACGAATCCCGTTTGTGTTGGCCCCATTAAAGGCAAACAAACGCACTATATTTGAGTAACATTGGTAAAAACGGCAATTTTACCTGATAGGGCACACACCGACATTTTCTCCAATTAATTTTGGAACACGTTAACGCCTTGATTGCATGATGCTTAGTCTAATAATAACTGTTTTGGTTTTCAAACCATTGGTGTGAATTTATAACTCACACTACAAACATAATATGTTCAACCATCAAACAAACTCTATGAATTCACTCAACCTTTGTGTTGACAGTTTTAAGCATGTATTTCAGGTCCATAATGTCGGAAGCTGGCACGGAAGAGCAAGGACTAGATCAAGAAGGCTATAAATTTTATTATCACTCGAAAACCAATTTAATGTATTTTGTAAAATTGGAACCATCTGGGACCTCTTTTTTGTAAACTCTGATATTTATACAAATCGAATGATAAATCTTTTGAAACGACTCCATTAGAGTACGTTTTCTATTGTTATGACTGTTGTGCCATGAAGTAACACCCAGTTTGAATTCCGCTGCGTATCACGAAATTGGGGGTGTTACACATATAAGCCCCGCAAAAGTCATAACAAGCAAGGAAATTATATACTAGCACCTCACATGGGGTGTTTGGATACTCACATCTCTCGGGTGTATATGAAATATAACAAATTGGAAATGGAAGATAAACACTCATTAACCGGTCCTAGTATATAGATTACCATAGGCTTGAGAATAGATCAAACCTCCATCGCTTTGGCGTAAGCACCTAGGAAAGACTATCAAAGAGGTCTTTAAAGGGTTGTAACGTTAGGCTTACGGTAGGGAAACAAAGGGTTTGGTGGGATAGGCTATTTAGTGGTGGCAAGTCAAAAATCTCAATGTTACATGCATACGAAGAATGGCGTTGCTAAGCCAAGACTCAACACTCTAAACTCTAGATAACTGAAATAAACAAACATAAATTTAAAGATAGATGTAGGATGGTAGCCCGTTTTTTTTTTTTTTTTTTTTTTTTTTTTTTTTTTTTTTTTTTTTGAACACTATATATTTTTTTTTCTTTTTTTTTTTCTCTTTTTCTATTTTTTTTTATTTATTTATTTATTTATTTTCATACGCTTTTACTCTTCCATCCTCTACGATAACATCAAAATAATAGGGATTTATAGCACATCCCTACACTTGAGTTTTTATTACTCTAACACTAATATGACCCGAATTGAAATGATCAAAATACTTGGGGTATGTTATTACGCAAATTAGGGAAATTAACGTTCCCTTTCAAACATTTTATAAACTTTAACTTTTTCCCATGAGTCCCAATCGTCCCAAAACTGTGTACAAAAGATATGACTCAACTTAGCAACTCATGCAAGCAACTAGATAATTGAACTAAGGGTTTTGGGTGATAACAATAATGCACTAAAAGTGAGTGCATACAAGGTAGGCTAAGGTGATTTGGGTGTACATTTGGAGGTGGAGTGTAAACAATGCTTCTTCATTGATATTCCGGAAAACCGAAACATCACGAGAACCGCGAAAAGGATAGGCTCTGAGGGTTTAACTAGGGGTAATGTGTACTAAAGATGAGTACAACGCAAGGGTGTGGGGGAATTACTCAACCGATGTGGAAGAAGTAATTATATTATGGGTATCAAACAAGGGTTATCCTAATGCCTCTTATCATTTAGTTATTCCTAACTACACAAGTGTAGTCTTACTAGCGATCTCGGGATGCATCACAAAACAAGTTCTAGAATCTAATATACTACCGGTTCACACTCTAAGCATTAAAGATGAATGCTTTAATTCCTACTAATCTAAGGGCGATCTTCACATTTTTTGTGGAATTTAAGTGGTAAAGGGTTTTGTGCTAGTCATATAACTTCCTATCCGTGAGACGCTTTTGTTAAGACTAATGGCCCACTCCTATATATTATGAAAAATTTTAAATTTTGTGCCAAAATTACCCTAACCGACATTTTCTCATGGTTTATTACGCAAATGCAATTGGACAAAGCAAATAATCAAGGATAAGCATAGTTTCAAAGTTCCCGTTTTATTTTCCCTCCCTACACTTAAACTGAACATTGTCCCCAATATTCCCCGAAAGTATCAAAGTTATGATAAAAGAAGGTAGTCAAAAACGAAAGAAACTAATACTCCCCTGATTAGCTCGGTAGGATCCGTGTGTGAAGTAGTGGTTAAATCCTTTCCAAGAAGAATGTATTCGTGAAAAACTCCTTCTAACTTTATGTATCTTCTTCTTGATAAACAAAACCTGCACACTTGAAGAAAACAAACGAAACCTTCGCGTAAAATCGGCGGTAATAATATATAAAACTCGATTTAAACTAGGATATAATGCTTGTGGAATGGATGGTTACAGAATTTCTAAGAAAATTAAGACCTGGAAAATTCCAAAAATTTTAAGTAGCTCAGAAAACGAGAAAAAGCAATCTGATGTTTTTACTCCTTCCTGACGCCGTCAGGTTGCAATCCTGACGCCGTCAGGTTATCCTGACAAAAACTGGTCTGCGATTTTCTGGAAAAAAATTCTGGAAAATTTACATCTTTAGAATCTGGAAAAAATTTCTGCAAAACATCCATTATGACTCGATACAAGCATTTGACTCGAACAAACATGCAAATATATCTTTTAATTAATTGTTATTCTCATGTTCACGTTTCTTATGAAAACGTGTGTAATCCTCCCTACACTTATCCTTTATGTAAAATACCTTTATATGCAATTAAGACGAGGTTAAAAACAAAATAAAGCATTTTCACAAATTTAAACATGAGATTAAACAATCAATAAAAGATATATGACACAAACAAACAAACAATTAAACATGGGTTGCCTCCCACGAAGCGCTTTTCTTTATTTAAGAGTCTTGTAGCTAGACTCGTAGTCGTGTCCCTACGTTGCCCTAATCTTAGAGGCCCATTCGATCTCCTTAACTCTTCTCTCATCACGAATATATTCAGGGCCTAGTTCAAGACAAGCAGTGTAGTAGACTTTGTTCTTCCAGTCTACTTCGAATGCCGGAATGTTATCTACATCTAAATTATCCATGCCTTCAAACTTCTTATTTTTGTGGGGCATTATATATTTAACACTCTCGGCTTTATTTGAGAACTCGACTATTCCCTTCTCTCGATCATAAACCATCTTAGACTCTTCTATAAATGGTTTTCCAAGTATCACATCTCCTAAAAACCCATCAATGATGCCCTTAACATTTTCCAAAATCATGAAATCACACCTATATGTGAAGTTACCTATGAAGACATGCAATCCCTTAACCCTCCCCACATAGTTACTTGCTTTCCTAGGGCGAAAGGGGTCCCTCATAGGTTCTAGCTTTTTGCTCATGATCCAATTGTAATAGAGCCTAGACATTAAATTCATGGGTGCCTTATAGTCAATGTAGGTATGATCCCTATATAAGTATCCAATCATGCACGGTATTTTGATGTTTTTAGGGTTTCCCTTCCTTATGCGAGGCTCGAAAGGTGGTCTTCGGAAGTTAACTACGTTATAGTGATAAACGGTTTCCTTCCCTTTAGGGTATGAATCAAAATACTCCCTAAGTTCTTCCTCCTCCTTACTACCCTCCATAATTTCTAGTACCTTATAATCTCCCTCTTCTAGATCATCATCCGAATCACTTGTGGTCGAATCACTATCTAAAGGGCGATCGGATTCCTTAAGGGCTTCCTCGAGCGTATTTTCAATTATCTTATTTAATTTCCTAAGCTCTCCAATTTCGCTAATAATACGGGCTCGAAGTTGGTTAATAGAGGCTGGGTCAAGCAGTGGGTATTTGTTTGGTGGTTGGTTGATGAGTGGTGGTTGGTTATCACCTTCCATGATGAAAAGTGATGGAATTTACGAACAAAGGTCACGAAGAAGGGGGATAGACTAAAAGAAAGCTAACAATGAGAAAAAAGTTTACTTGATAGGAATCAAGCAAAGAAACCTAAACGAGGTGGACTACTAACTAGCTATTCTATTCCCCGGCAACGGCGCTAAAAACTTGATACGCTTACACAGCGCGTTCGGGGTCAAAGGAACTTCCTTTTCGTCGAGCAAGTTTTTCAACACCCTAGGCAGTGAACCTAATCGTTGTAGTGTAGTATTAGGGTAAGCCACGGGAATTGATATCGTTCTCTAGGGGAATAGGAATGCTAGTGAGAAGTTACTACGCTAAGGTTGGGGTTAAGGAAGATTATTTTTTATCTTTTTATGTTTTTAAAAAAAAGGAAAAGTACGAATCTCGGGGTTTCGATTTGGGGGGTTGGTATTTCTACCGATTACTCTACTTTTATCTAATTATCTAAACTAAGGTGGTGGTAGTCTATGTCTAATTATTGTGTGCTCGTATGATAGTTTAAAGATGTGTTTACTTAGGTTTTACTACTCCTTAATTATTTCCTATTGGTGGTTGAATTGTCACGTTCTTATTCCTAATTGCGTTGTGTGTCTAGAGTTGTAGGGTATGCGTTTCTCCCTAACTCTTTGAAGTTACCAAAGGGTCTCGTCAACAAAACCCACAAGGGATAATAAACTCTAACTCTAAGGCCTCTTTGGATAGTTTAGCTTACAACAACTCAAAGTGCTATAACCTAAGGTTCACAAAGATTAATCAAGCATTAAGTACACAACGAATGACATATCGCATTACTAGATCATTAATCAACTAAGATAAGAAACAACCAATCAATATTCAATAATTAAGTTTCATATTTCCTAAGCAAACACACAAGTAAATTAGCCGGACATGGAGAACATGCAAGCATACACACAAATAATTGAAGACATAATTAAATTAATGAAGTAAACAACTTATCTTGGTGTAAGATAGGGTTTAGAACCCTAAAATACGACCTTGGTTCGGTTTAGGTTTTACTCCAAAAGTTTACCCAAAAGACTACTCTCTAAAACTAAAAAATTCGGATTCTATATATAAGATTACATGTGCGACAGCGTCACCTTATGATTTGTGACGCCGTCGTGTCGCCGTCATTAGGGTTTCGTCTTGGCCAAGTTAATCTTGCGACGGCGTCACCTTATGCTTGTGACGCCGTCCTCTTTAGCTTCTGACGCCGTCTGGATTGAATCTAGGCCGTCTGAGTTGCGACGACCTACTCTTTTAAAGCCAGACGCCGTCCTTCAGAACTTAGCAATTTCTCTTCTGAGCCGTCACAAATTCCTCCGACGGCGTCGCAGATTAAGCAGTGACGCCGTCCCCTTGTAATTTAGCAGCTTGAGTGTCTCGATTCTTGACTTTGGCCATTTTCTTCATATATCCGCGCTTTTTCGTCCAAATAAGTGCCATTACAACAGTTTGCCTTCAAGAGACCTAAAAAGTGAAAAGGAACGATATTAAGCAATAACGGATACAAAAGTGATTAAATAAGGGCTTAAACGACCCCTCAAAAAGGTACATTTTAAAACCTTATCAGATGTAATACCTAGATCGCCCCATACATCACTTAGAAAAGCAATTGAGTGGGTCTTGTGGCCGGAAAACACATAAAACATGGCAATCTCAATTAACAAGTAATAACGCAATTTTATGTATTAAATAACCAATATGTAATTCTAATTATCATAATAATTCTAATTAACAATTAATAAATACAAATTAACTTTTAATTCTAATTAGCAAGTAATTTTAATTAACATGTAAATTAAATTCTAATTAACAAGTAATTTCAGTTAACAAATTAATTCTAATTATCAATATAATTTTAATTTGTGTGTGACTAGTTATTATTTATTAAAAATTGACAAGTATTGCATGTAACTGTCAAAATTAAAATAAAACAAAATAACTAAACAAGGTTTCATGCAGCCTTTTAAAACATGTTTATTAATATCAGAAACGTGTAACCTATAATCGCAAAAACGAGTTGACTCGTGATGCCGCTGTTGGGATTTTAGAACAAGTTAACCAGTAACCTCTACGAGTACGCAACGGATATTGGATCTAGTTAACGCAATTATGTTAAGCAGGTAATTAATAAACACATAATTAATACAATATTAATTAATTAAAAGGGATAAAGAAAGGCTAACCTTGCTTGGCAATTGATCTCTAGTAACGGAACAAGAAACCTAACGAAACCTTAAGTATCTAAAATAGATACCTCGAAGAATATCACACACAAACCCGATTCACGTATACGTTCGATTAACGCTAGTCGAGAACGTAAACTATAAAATCAAACAACCCTTGTTACTTGAATTAAACACCACGTCCAGAAAACCCAAGGAACCAAATTCTGTTTACTGTCCGAGATAACAAAAGCTGGAAAACAGCTTCTTAGTACCACCCGATATCGGACACGCCTTGTCCGATATCACTTCCAACTGTCCGAGAAGAAGAATCACGAGCAGAAGCAGTAAACACCCTAGTTACTGTTGTTGTGTGTCGACAAGGAGACAAGGAGCAGGTACCAATCAATCTATCTAAACACTTGTTCACAAATACAAGTTTAGAACCAAAACCAAACACCCCTTAGTCGAATAGTATTACCAAACTATCAAGAGGCAAGAGAAGAATATGGTGATCGGTTTTAGTTATTAGGAGATTATGTTATGCGTGTGTTTTTGTGTAGGGTGTGTTTGCTTATATAGTCTAGCAATCCAAATCCTACTAGAAGTCTTTGGCTTGGTCGACAAATAGTAAACAAACCCAAACACTTCATTCTCTTGTACCCAATCGGTTTAGGATTAACTAGGCCCAAGGCAACACCCTAACCGACCCACATTATGAACTAAAAACAGTCCATGGGTCAAATATATGATTCGGGTCAATATCATGCATAACGGGTAAATATTATTCAAGTATAGTTTAACGTTCAACACGTATACTCATGTTTATCGCGTGTCCCCCATCGGCTCATACACAATTAGTCGTTTTGTCGTGTTTTAATACTCCCACAAACCAACATATCAAACTACAAAATCTTTGTTTTTGAATAGGTGTAAAAAAAATTCTATTGATTGGACTTTATGGTTGTCTCGTCCCATGGACGCATGTTATGTTTCTAATTCGTGAACTTTGTATTTTGTAAGTTGCTTGCCTTCTAGCTCCTTGTTAGAAAGTAGTCTTATTTAAAGTTCAACACAAATAGCCGCTTCAAAAAGCCTTGTTCTTTTTTTTGTTTATATAAAACAACAATTATATCATAAAACTAGCAAGACACAAGGAAAGTAATTGTGTTACGTTAGTTGGTTGGTGAACCGTCTTTACTTGGGTCACATGAAACTCGACGGGTAAAACTCGATTTTGATATCTCGATGAACCAGTTTATTTTGGCTTTTTTTGGGTCAAAAGTGGTTCTCTCATTCATTAACCGGGTTTCAAAACAATGGTTATGAACCTTTTCTCAAATCATCAGTCTTACATACATGTACTAGGTGCTGTCAACTTTTCTTCCTCTTATTAGTCATAGCTACTGCTGGTACGTGCACTGATGAAAGTTGCTATCTTGTATTTGGTTCAGAAACACATGCATGACATTATTTTTCTACATAAATATAAAAGGTTTTCAAGCATGTAATGAGTATATAAAATGAGAATTGATACATACACTACATTTTTTGATTAATTCACTACAATTTGTGCATTACAGTTTGTACCGTACAATACTGTAATGCATAAATTATGATGCATGAATAAAAAATATGGTATGAGTAACACCCCCTATATAAAATACAATAACTTTTTTTAGAAAACGATTATAAAAATAGTTCCATTTTGTGACAAATGAATGATTCAGGACATAAAGCTGAGACATGTTTGTATGTTTTGTTTACAAGGGTACGACTGTCATTTTAAATTAGATTCTACTTTTACCATTTGCCCCACATGCATGTTACATCTTCCCCTCACATGATACACAACCAAAATTTATGAAATAGTAGGAACTTTGAACGAAATTTGGTTAGTGGCACATCGAGAAGTGTCACTATATCCATAGGGGCACTTTTTTTAAACTTAAAACGTTGGTTTTGGGTTTCACTTATGAAAAACTTGTGTAAGCTCATATTATATTATATTATCTTAACTACATATTATAGGTGAATGATCAAATTTAAAAGTGAAATCTTGAATCTTGATCAAACATTGAAATACACCTTGAAATACAATGTATATAGCTACTTTTCTTGAAACCTTGAAAACTGAAAGTATTAACAGAAAGTATTGAATGTATGGTTGAAATATTCAAATTTCAGAAAGTATTGATAGGCAACATATAATGGGTAACTCTTTAATGATTTAAACCAAAACTTTAAGAGGAAACATTTAATTTTTGTATCTGCAAAGGTGGACTTCAAATCAAATTAAGTCCATTCTTTTTCTCATAAACAATACCATTTTATTGGTAAAAGTTTTCCTCCATCGTGCTCACAATCTATATTTCATTGTTAGTTTGTTATTACTGCAATATGTATATACAAGCCTTTTCAAACAACAACGTTGCAACCAGTTCAAAACGTTGTAATTGTCATGGAGCTAAGTAATCTTTTTTTGTATAATTATGATTTATTGTTTTGCCAATGGGTTCTTCTTGTTTACTTTTTTTAGGCGTAACATGCCTTATGTTACATAAATCGTTAATAATTGATGTATGATTTTCAAGATTTTTACATGCTTTTTAATATATGTTAGTAATTTTTTATACATGTTTAGAATTTTTGTTTGAGTTGCATTATCGCATGTTACAACCATTTATAATTACAGTTTGATATATTCACGTTCTATTTTGAAGGTTACACGAAACACTTACCACAATATCGTATATCGTTAATTGTCTGCCGCTAAGAATTTCCGTTGCTATGCACGGGTACTCGCCTACTATAACTCTATATACGAATCTCTTTTATGTCACTATAAGGTTTCTACAGATGACACGTTTAGTTAGAGTACACCTATAAGCTGATGTTGCACGACATACATATGGATTTGATGGATGTTTATCCTAGTGTACATAACTATTATTGAATGTTTCTATTTCACTAACACTATTCAAAACATGATTCAAACTTATGATTTATAAGAAGTTACTCATTATTATTAATGGATCTGATGGACGAAACTCCAATAAATTTGAAGTTTAGCGAGGAGTTGATCAAAGAGTTTAAAAAAGTTCGACATCTCAAAATTACAAGATAATCAATAAAAGATCGAACAAAGTATGCACATGGTATATACCTTCGAAATCTTTTCATTAATAATCAATAAAGGTTACATCGAGACAAACTTTTTTAACTAACCACCATCCCCTTTCATCTCTATTTATAAAAATGAGAGGTACAATCCCTATGGAATTAGAATTCCATAATATCATTACATGTCTTGCACATCAAGCAATCCTAGTTTAAGTATAACTCTAACTCTGTTAAACTAAGTACAATTAAATCTTTATGTATAGCCTAATTACACTTTAGCCCACTAAGAATTGCTATTATATTACAACAATTTCCACCTTAGTATAATTACACTTTAGCCCACTAAGAATTGCTATTATATTACAACAATTTCCACCTTAGTAATAATCTATACCGATTCTGAACAATTTCGTCCAGTGTTGGAAATTTGAACGAGGGACCACCTTCTTAACCATGCATTGTACCTTAGTAAATATTCAAGTTAGTTTCCTTAGACCTTTTTCACCTTCTTACTTTCAATAACATTATCCTATGCACCTTCTTGATTAGGTACCTCAATTTTCATAATGTATGTCTTCACGTTTGCACCAAGGTGTACCTGCTAATTTACCAAGTAGTATGTGTTTGTCTTCCATTCAAGTTGTTTAACTTCCAACTTTTTTTTAGCCAGAGCAACATCATTGTTACTATCCTAAATTACCTCAGTTTCACGATTTCCCTGAGCTCCATGTAGTTCCACCTCAAACAAAACACGTTTTTCAACATGTACTTCATGGACTCCTGTTTAAACACAAGGACCAAGTTGATTGAATCCAACTTGTTTAAAACCTCCATGCTTTTGTATATCAAACCTAGTACTCGTACAAGCTATTCTTCTTCAAATCTTGCTTTAACCTTGTCAAGTTGATTTAATCCTTTAGAAACCCAAAAGTCTAAACTTTTTCAAGAAGCCTCACAAGTCGTGTGCCGCTTTCTTGAAATCTTGATCTACTTGCCTTTAGAAAACCCCTAAAGTTTCAATATTTTCACCTCGAATAGAGGTGGCAAAACGGGCAGGCCGGGCGGACACGGGCCACGGTTCACCAAGACATGATATTCAAGATTGGTAACAAGCTCCAGGGCTTTGGTAGGAAGTAATTTTGTTTTCATAAAAGTCTAATGTTATATTTTGAGTAGTGATTTATTTTCTTGTTTAGAGAATAGGAAGTATCTTGTTATGTAAACTTTTTCGCCTATGTAACGGGCTGAGATATGGGATTCACCCATATCCTTTGTACTCATACATTTTTCTTGAGTAATATATTTACCAGGTCTTTGACCTTTTATCAAAAAATAAATAAATAAAAAATAAAAAAAAGTAAGATATGATATTCAAGATAACCGCAGGACCTTCAAAACCTAAATGATCAAGCCCCCTAATAAACGAACAAACCATTGAAACTTCTTAACTTTCAAGATTTATTTTCACCAAGG
The DNA here is from genome assembly GCA_019973895.1 of Chrysanthemum seticuspe. NCBI lineage: Eukaryota > Viridiplantae > Streptophyta > Magnoliopsida > Asterales > Asteraceae > Chrysanthemum > Chrysanthemum seticuspe. The sequence continues at coordinate 359,868,494 of BPTQ01000008.1, read as the reverse complement.
AACTATAATCGCTTACCTTTTGAAGCCTTTAAACCCTTTTGTCAAAACTTCTTTGTAACCAAAATCTTAAACTCCAAGCAAACCCTTAGAATTGACTTTCTTGCATCTCAAGAAACCTATGAGAAAATTGAAAATTTGCACCTCAAGTTTCCATTTGATTGAGAACCTAGATCTATGTGTCTTAAATATACACTTCGAATTTTGTATAAATCCAACAGTTAACAAACCTGCAGTGTCAATTCTACCACAGCTGCGCAGAAACTGGCAAACCGAACACGATTTATTATTTTCTCTTGTTTTGGCTTCTTCTCGAACGAGGCTCCGTCACGAATTGTTGGATAAAACCTCCAACAAATCTAAAGCTTAGCGCGAAATTGATCAAAGAGTTCACAAAAAAGTCGATACCTCAAGATTACAAGATAGTCGACAAAAGATAGAACGTAAGCACACGATATTTACCTTCGAACCCCCTTTATTAATAAGAAATAAATGCTTACAACAAGAATTAATTAACTAACATCCTCCCACCTGTATTTATATAAACGAATGGTACAATCCTTATTGTATTAGAATTTCGTAATATTCTTGTTTACCTTGCATACCAAGCAATCTTAGTTTAAGTCTAACTCTAACTCTAACTCTATTAAGTACAATTAAATTATTATACTTAGACTAATTATACTTTAGCTCATTAAAAGTTGCTACTATATCATAACAGGATCAAATACAAATAAACATTTGATTTGATAGTATATTCCAGCACGCCTTAGAGCACTTTTAATGTGTTCATACAAACATGTTTTTTGGTGTGTAATGTAGAAAGTCTTTTAAATCAAGATATGACAATCAATATTGTAACATTACTGATTATGTACCATGCGTTTCAGTACAAGATCACGCAACATATATATGTTTTCCCTTTACATAATGGTTAAAGGTTTTCTTCATTTAGGTTGTCTAAAGAGAGCGAGTATGTAACTCAGATATATCGTTTAACCGAGATGTTTTGGGCCTATTTGGTACGCAGCTTTTTTGGAGCTGTAAGTTTTTTGTTACAAAAATAATCTCCTTCAAAATAAGTAGCTCCGTTTGGATATATAAACTTCAATCTTTTATTTTAAACAAGTAGCTCTAAAATGAAAAGCTGGTTCATGAAGCTTTTTAAATATCTCGGAGCTGTTAAAACATAAAATAACTGTTAACAGCTTATAATTACATTTAACAGCTAATTTACCAAACATTTTTATTGAAAAAAAAGATACAGCTTATAGCTCATGTTAACAGTTTTGCAGCTTACAATATACAATTTACAGCTAATTTTGCCAAACATACCATTTGCGACCATTTTTTATTATTTCCCATAACTCCAAATGTCTTTTTTCTTACATGTAAATCATATAAATTTATTTTATTTGAACCTTACTACAAAATGACCTACAATAAATAAGTAGTACTTCAACCAATTTAATTTACAATAGCCAAATTTTATTGTAAAGCTCATCATTTAATGCAAACATATTTATACTTGTTCTCTAGCTCTCTGATCTACTTACAACGTCACGTGTAAACATCCTGTAGATTCTTTTGGTTTCTTTAGGGTTCATCTTTATAAGAACACAAAATAGATGCACACTCACAAGCCATTGTTCTCTACCACCATAAACAAAAATCAAAAAGTCTCATTTGTTTTGATCTCTTAAAAGATCCAAACCCTTATCTAGTTTTATTTTTACCATCAAACCCTTTCAAGAAAAAACACACACACTCACACACATCTTGCTCCATCATTTTATATGACATTCTAAACTCTAAAGAGAAAAAAATGGCTTTAGAAACAATAATTTATCCAAAAGGAGAGATTGGTAATCTTGGATATGATTACTTTATGCAAGAAGAACATGCTTTTGATGAGTTTTTGGAGTGTGCTAATAGTAATATTACTCATTACCAAGAATCATCAAATAATGTCCATGCATATTGGGCTGATTACTATTCTTCACCCGAAAATTGTATTGGTGCTCATGACATGAAAGTGGAGTTATCACCAACTGATGTGGTGGCAACCAGTACTGCCACCACATCAGTTGGTGCTCGGAAAAAACGAAGGCGGGCTAAGAGTGGTAAGAACAAAGAAGAGCTGGAGAATCAAAGAATGACTCATATTACAGTGGAACGCAACCGTCGCAAACAAATGAATGAATATCTAGCTGTGATCAGGAGTCTCATGCCATCTTCATATGCTCAAAGGGTAAGAATTAAATTTGTATGTATAGTAGCACAACTCTATGTCCATGGATAATTTACTTGTTTTACAAATCTTGTGAATAATTTTATGTACCTAACACAAAATAATTACCAAAAACTGAATGGTGATTGGTGAATAATTATATGGATTTCATAAAAGGTAGAGAGGTCATGTCACCAATGAACATCATTGCTTGAAAAATACTATTATTGGCTAAACATGATTGATGTTGTTTGAATGAAAAACTCAATGATTTATTTTCGACATGTTTTATTTTTTAGTCGTTTTATATTAGTAAAGGTAAGTTAATTATCTATTTATCTGTTTTAAATTTATTCAATAAAAAACCATTCTTTTAATATGTTAATTTTAGTTCATAAGGTAATTTTTCTTGTTTTGTGTTGGAGGCACACCATTTAATTTAGTGGTAGAAAATGATTAAGAAGCCTAAAACTATGACTAACTATTTGATAAAACACATGTTTAATTAGCTAGTTGGATTATGCCGAACTATCTCTTTTGTTACGGTCAATACATTATTGATATGCGACTTTAGTCATAAAATTAGGTCTTTTAATAAGTAGTCTTTTTTTATTGGTAGCAAAATTTTAAGCTTGAATCTAAAAAGCATCTTGTAGCTATAATCATTTACCTTGTCAAAAACTTTAATTTATGTAAAAAGTATTATTTCATGGTAATAAGTTCCAAATTTAGACTACTAGCTAGCTAAGGGTCTATAAATGTTTTTATTTGGGGACAAGGTGGGTACCATTTGTTATATTATGTTTAAATTATTGGTTTAATTTGTTTTTATTAGTAAAAGTATTTTATTTCATTATATTAAGTTATTAACTTTGAAACTAACTTTGAATGATTCTTTTTCAGGGTGATCAAGCATCAATAGTAGGAGGAGCCATAAATTTTGTGAAAGAATTAGAACAACAACTACAAACTCTAGAGGCTAAAAAAAGATCCAACAACAATAGTGTTTTCTCACCATCACCACAACCCTTTAGTGATTTCTTCTCATTCCCACAATACTCAATTCGTCCTGATGCCAATGATGGTAGTTCGACCTCAACGACCAAGAGCAGACTACCCGCTATGGCGGAAATTGAGGTGACAATGGTCGAGAGCCATGCAAACATTAAGATATTTTCGAAAAAACGGCAGAGACAACTATTGAAACTGGTGGCTGGTCTACAATGTTTATGGATCACTATCCTTCATCTAAATGTTACTACAGTTGAGCAAATGGTTCTCTATACTCTTAGTGTCAAGGTCAGTTTCATATATGCATGATATCATATCCTTGATCTTAGTTTTTCTAACACATGACACTATATAAACGGGTAAACGGATAAGTTTTTTTAGTTTAGATTATGAGAGGATGAGCCTTCGACATAAATATACATAGCCTAACAATAGTATTTCCGTGACCGTTTTTTACCCTTTTTCTGGTCACTCTCAAGATGTGTACCTAGTGATGTTTGAAATTAAGAAATCTTTGAGAACATCTAAATGTCTAACTATTTTTAAGAGGACATTAAGATGGCTAGCTAATAAAAGTACCCTTATAATCTTGGACTCAGCTAGAAAAATCATTCCAAGTGGGGTCAACTGACCACACATTTTTCTTTTATAGTTGTGAATTAGGAACTTGATAGGTTGATAATTTTCTCAAATATAAAATTAGTAAAATTATTGGTTTATTTTTATACTAAGTTTTTTTTCTTGTGTTGACAGCTTGAGGATGGGTGCCAACTGAGTACAGTAGATGAGATTGCAGATGCTGTAAATTGCTTGTTGTTCACAATTGAAGAAGAATCACTTTGTTCTAGTTAATTAATTAAGTTCTAATAATTTAACCCTGTGCCTTATGATGATATCATGGGTTGTTATTTTTTGTTGATTGTAATCTTTCAAAGTTATTAGCAGTGAAATATATTTTGCATCCAACATTATTGTTTCAGATTTTTTTTTATTTCTATAATGAGAGTTTGACAAAAGGTTTATATGTTATGCAATAGTTTATAAACAAAATCACATTATAAACCATTAAAAAGGTCTATCATTTGCTCTCAACTAGAGAGAAAATGTTTTACTTGAAACATTTTTTAATCTATAAATGCTCTAGTTAATTAAAATCTAATAACGAAATCATTGTGGTTATTAATCATGACAAAAAGTTATCTATTACAATTTAAACTTTTGTAACAAGCACATTGACTTTGGATATCTTAATTTATGTAACATTGGATAAAAGTTCAAGGTTAACTTGTGTGTAGATAGTTTTGACAAAAGTTAGTGCTTGGAAAGGGTTTGGTTTGTAATATAGTGATCATCAAGAGCCAAATTATATATATAAATATCATTTGTGTTGTGAGAGAAATAGTTCATCTAAGTATATTTTTAAAAATGGCAAAATAGTCCTTTCAGCTAACTTGCGTTTCAAAGATAGTCCATAATAAAATCCGAAATTCATCCATGTTGTTAAATGCGATTGCAGCAATGTCCTATCCGGTTAACTTGCATCTCGCTGACAATCTTAATAAATGTCGAAATTTAGTCGTCAAATGCAATTGCATTAACAACCCTTATGTTAAATACTATGTTACTATTTGTGTACTAAAAATTTACACAAATAGTCTTTTTAGTTACGTACTCGGTCCCGAGTTAAATTTGAGGATTGTTTGTGTTACAAAATATTACATAAATTGTCTATATTAGCTACCTCACTTTACAAAGAACGTCCATATATTCAAGATTTAACAAAAAATTTGTGTCGGACAAAATGTTAACAAGTAATTATTTATAGATTAATTGAAATTCAGTAAACCGAATACTTATTGTAGATCTTTTTCCTGCTGTAACACGCGGGCAACTTCCACTCTACAAATGAAGCAAAACATATACACGTCAAATTTTTTCTAAAATATGTTAAAGTACTTTCAAGTTAGCATTCTCAAACATTTTAATTAAACTGATGAGATGGTGTGTCAAGGGCACCTCTCGCATGCTTGACTCAAGATAACAAGCATAGCCCGATGAACCTCAGAGCATGCTCGAATTTTCACCAATGTGCCCCTCTCGTGGTGAGCTTGTGGTCATAAGACTCACCAATACACAAATTGGTTTTTCCCACAGATTTTTTCCACGGAAATAAAACCATATGAAATTTCACACGGAATACCGAAATTACACATCAAATTATTGATCAAATGTCAGTGGGAAATATATCGTAAATTTCCCACTATTTACACACAACTGAATTGTTGACAAAGTTTTCGTGTGAAATGCGTCGCAAATTTCCCACAGATTTGCAATAATATTCACACTAATTGTGTTGATTAGATGTCAATGGGAAACTTGTGGCACATTTCACACATATTAACCAAGGCCAAAATTATGTGGCAAATTTTGGCTACATTACTGACGGATTTCACACTGTCTTATTTGATAAAATACTCCGTAATTATTTAACTTGTCCGTGGGAATTCTGTGGGTCACTAGCCACATATTTCTCACAAAATGTTGTTTTTGTGTTAATCGTTAGTACACGCACAACATTTTTATTTTTTTTTAAATATGACGATCGAATGATTGATGATGTTGATTATTGTTGGATAAAAGTGATGAAAAAGAGATCGGAGTTGATGTAACAACAGTTTCGAGTAGTGGTCACAGTAACTACCCTTTATGCCCTCATAAATTACATCTCTAAATAAAATAAAATAAAAAAAAAAATAAAAAAAAAAATAAAAATTTATTATTTTTATTTATAAATGTGACATTGATTTATTTAAATGATTTATATAAAACATATATAGACAACCCTATATAGATTAGTGTTAATAAAAAAAATTATCTATATCTAATTTAGTTGCATAAATAACTTGTGAAATTCCTAACAATAAATAATCTCAATCCAGTGGATCTGTTTTCCATTTCTAGTATTAGCTTTTTGACCTATAATTTTAACAGTAATAAATAAGTTGTATAAATAATAAACTTGATTAAATCTTTGTCACTATATAGTCCAACTCTTTTCACAGCTGGTGACACATGAAACAGTGTGGTTTACAGTATGTACACATTTGTTTGTGCATTAAATGACAATATATGCAGGCCAGGGTCTATTTTTTAGTATCATTTTCTAGTTTTTAATAATTAAAGTTCTTTGAATAATAATTTCAAATCACCTTTAACAGTGTTAATTTTTTATTTAGTGTCTGTATTGGACAAGACAAACCCTTTTGCAATTTGAGAACGTTATAGTACTTGATTAATATGTCTGAGTAAATTTAATAATACATAATTCATGGATTATGAGTTTAGGATTAGGTGATAATTGTTAGAGTTAATTGCAATTTTGGTCCTTGTAGTTTGGTCGAATTGCAAGTTTGGTCCTCAAAACTTTGAAAGTGCAGTGATAGTCCTCATTTTAAAGTTTGGATTGCATTTTTGGTCCATGAATAAAGTTAAATGACTAAAATACCCTTTGTCTTCTTCAGAAAAAGGCAAGGGTACTTTGGTCATTTCACACCGATAAGGACAAAAAATGCAACCCAAACTTCAAAATGAGGACTATCGCTGCACTTTTAAAGTTTTGAGGACAAAACCTGCAATTTGGCCAAACCACAAGGACCAAAAATGCAATTAACTCTAATTGTTATTATTATATTTTGTAAGTATTTTGTGTTTAAATACAATTTTTGTTATTATTATTAGTTAGAGTAAAAACCTTTTGAGTGAGATTTTGAGAAGAGTTGCTCTTTGGAGAGCACAGTACGATGAAAGTTGTAAGCTGTGTTCGGGGGGAGTTATACACGGTTAGTCTCTAATCTTGTACATGCGCATCACGTTGAACAAAAACTTGGCATTTTCATCGTTGGGAGTCCTTTTTCCAAGTTTAACGGCCTAAACTGGTCCTTTGACCATTTTTCCGTTAGTCAACCACCTCAGTCGCCGTTTGCTTTGTCTTAAATCCAAGGGCACAATTGTCATTTCCTTATTTCAATTAAAATTTTCTTTATTATTGCCACATGTAATGTAACCCTCTTCCTGCCCATAAACACGTAGACTGTATTATTTTTCATCCCAGAACTTTAGTTACAAGAATTATCAGAATTTACAAACCCTAATTGCATGTCACAAAACCCGTGTTTATTAATCAAAAAACCGAAACATGGACTTTACTCTATGGAAAGTAAGAAGACATCCAAGTTATCCAGTTGATGATACCGTCTTGTACGACTCTGCTAAGAAGAAATACGATACTGTTTTTATTTTGATTATAAACATTGGAATTTCTAATTGGGGTATTTATTTTTTGGCAATTAACTTTTTAGAATGTCCTAAACATATATTGACATGTTTTCAGGTAGTAGATCTAATATGTTTAGCATGAGGGTTCATCACAACGGTTTCTTTAAATACTAGACTGGTAAAATCTACGTTGGAGGTATGGAAAATTTAGTTGATTTGGTTGATGTGGATAGTGTGTCAGTTGAAGAGTTGGATGTTCTTATGTATGAATTGGGTTACGAGCTTGGTTCAAAAAATTACTATTACTTTGTTAAGCCTGGTAGTAATTTAGATGATGGTTTGTATAGCTTAAGTGAGTTGAAAGATCTTGTTGATGACCATAAGATGATAGAAGTTTATGTTGAAAATGGTAAGACAACATTGGATGTTGATGAAATGTCACCAAAGTCAATTAGGACAGTTATTGCTGATGTGGATGCAACAAAGAAAAAGGCAGCTATTGCTATTGTTCCATATTGCTCAAACAAATTGTTCTTAGAAAACATTGTTAATAAATCTATGGTAGAGGATTCATGTCAGGTTACACATCAACGTTTTGAAGTCAATACTTTGGTACAATCTAGTCAGATGCCAAAAACAGAACCCTTGTTTTCATCTGTAGATGTCTGTCAAACTGAAGATGTTGTAGGTGATGTCAACCAACATATAGATAAACATGTTGAGCATATCCAAATAGATAGTCCTGAAGAGGTATGTCAAAATGATCAAGAGTTAGGTCATCAAGAGGAGGAAATCTGTAATCCTGTTGAGCATATCCAAAAAGGTAAATTTGTACAGGTATGTAAAATTATGAAGCTTTAAGTGATGACAATGTGAGTGAAACAGATAGTTATGTCAGTGATGATGATGATATTGAGAACAATCGAGATGGAAACACAGTTGTTGATGAGGCTAATACTTTTGAGGAGCATGATGTTGATGTTAATTTGCTCAAAGTGACTGAGAATACAGAGTTACCATATATAGGTAGCTCCAGCCAGATACCAAATGATTTTTTTAAGAAAAGTGTGTTGGATCTGTTAGATGATAATGATTTTGCAAGTGGTTCTGAGAATGAGGATGCGTATGTTATTAGGAAGAAAAAAATAAGGGCATACAAGAAACAAAAGTTAAGTGAGGCAGCACAAGTAGAGGACGAAATATACTTTTTCTGTGGTCAAACTTTTGTAACTGCAAAAGAAGTGAAAGATAAAATCAACCTGCTTTCAATAAAGACTAGGAGGAAATTGCAACTCATTAAGAATGACAAACAGAGAATTAGGGTTAGGTGTCTTGGAAAAATACGTGTTTGTGCTACAAGTGAAGGTGTTGGGCTGGGAACAGCCCCAAAGAAGAAAACTATTCCGATAACTAGAGGCCTCGGAAGGGATGTATATTTACGATCACTCAAGGAGCAAGCAATAGATTGACTATGGTTGTTGTATATAGCCAAAAATACAGCTAAAGATGTATGGAGTATTCGAACTTTCATGGATGAACACAAATATTTGCAATCAAGAGAGATTAAAGCTTGTGACTACAAGTTTCTTACAAAGCAAATACTTGACCAAGATTAAGTCAATCCAGATATTCCTTTTTTGGGTAAAAGGGATTTTTACCCTGGTAAAATTTATTACACCAAAAAACATTGAAGTACAAAGGATGAGGGTGACTTCCCTCATCTCAGTCCCTTATGACACTTACAACCACTATATAAGAATGACAGGTCATTCTTATAAATTACATATTAAAACTTACATCCTACAATGACTTCAATAAATAAATACAGTACATGTGTAATTTAAGTAAACACTTGATTATTTTTAGTCATCGTAGTGATCCAGAACTTGCATCACAAAGAAACCTCCCAAACCAGGCTTCCACGCCTTCTAAGTAGTACTCCAGTAATGCAATACCACACTAACCAAGTAAAAAATCGGGATATTCCCATCAGGGCTGTTCAAGATCAGCTCACTCAACAGTTTTAAGTTCAAGTGTCTATGCAAAAGGCATTAAGGGCAAAAAAAAGAAGGCAGAAAATGAGATTAGGGGTGATCATAAGCAGCAATACACCTTTTTAAGAGACTATTTTGAAGAGTTGTAGAAAACAAACCCAAATACAATAGTTAGGATAAGTGTACAAACTGCAACAGATGCAACAAGTCCAACCAGAGTTTTCAAGAGAATGTATGTATGCTTAGGTGCTTTGAAGGAAGGACATAAAGCTTGTCAAAGAGAGTTGTTGGGGTTAGATGGTGCTTTTATGAGGGGTCCTTTTCCTGGTCAGCTTCTTACAGCAGTCGGTATAGACAGCAACAATGGAATATACCCTTAAGCCTATGCGGTTACAGAAGTTGAAAGCAAAGACTCATGGATTTGGTTTCTTGAATGTCTAAGAGATGATCTTCACTTGCAACCTAACTCAAACTACACTTTTATCAGCGACAGGACAAAGGTGATGTTACCTTTTAGTTGGTTATATCCACTTGTATTTTTTATAAATGCTACTTTTATTAGTAATGAATTGATGTTTATTTGTTTAGGGTATAATTCCAGCATTAGCAGTAGTATTCCCTAGTGATGAACACAAATATTGTTTGAAGAACATCCATGATAATATGAAATTGCAGTGGAATGCTAACGCATATAAGGAACATTTGTGGAGATGTGCAGCAGCAAAAATCGTCCAACAATTTGAGGCAGCAATGCTGGCATTCAAGAGGTTTAGCGAACATGCCCATGCTTGGTTAAGTAAGATACCACCAACCCATTGGTCAAGGTCGCATTTTTCAGGTACTAACCAAATCTCTGTCTAAGTGTACATCTTTTGCTCTATGACATTGTTCAACATTGTTGTTTATATAACTCAAACATGTTCTATAAATGTGTAGGGGGGCACATTCTGATGTGTTACTTAATAACATGTGTGAGGTGTTCAATGGAAAACTATTAGGAGGTAGGGACCAACCCATCATTACTGCTTTGGAATACATTAGAGAATATTGTATGAAAAGAATAGTGAATGTTGTGAATGTGATTGACAAGTGTGCCAGACCATTAACACCAAAGGCAACACTCATGTTAGAATTGATAAAGAAAGAGGCTTATAAGTACACCATTTTACGGGTTGAAGGAGATAAGTATTAGGTCAGTGGATGGGGAGATAAGTGTTTTGTGAATGTTGAGGCTAGAGCTTGTACATGTAGAAGATGGGAGCTTACAGGTATGCCATGTAAACATGCTGTTGCTACCCGTCGGTATATGAGCTTCAATGGAATGCAAGTAGGATCTGTTGAATCATAGGTTCATCCATGTTACTTGCTTAAGACTTGGGAAGAAACTTATAAACACTACATCCAGCCAATAAATGGTTATCAACATTAGAATAAGTCACAAGTGCCTACAAGCATTCTTCCACCTAAACATCATAAACCATTAGGTAGGCCACGAAAGAAAAGAACTAGGGCTTTTACTGAAAATGATAATAGTGACAAAACCAGTAACTTGTCACAGTCTAGTAAGAGTGTGGTTTATGGTATATGTGGCAATGCTGGACACAACAAGAAAACACGTCTTGGGCAAGCAGGTGTAACAGGAAGTTAAGGCAGTACACAACAGTCTCAAAAAACAGGTTCATTCCAGCCAAAAGTTATAGCAAAGAAGAAGGAAAAGGTTACAAGTCACAACTTTGGAGGAAATGAAAAACCTCAGTGTCAAACTGATGCTTAATCTCAAGGTGATTTTCAACCAAGTGTGGTCCAATCTCAATCTGGAAGTCATGTTGATGCTGCTTCTGGTGGGTCTCCAAAACAATTTTGGACTAAGACCAAGATTATAGCAGCAAAGCTGTCTTCACCATAAAAAAATATTGGTTAAGCATATGAAAGCTAATGTTTTCCATGGTATATGTATTCCCCTAAACATTAATTGCTGTCTTTAAACAACGTATGTTTCTGAACTTTGTTGACTACAAAATTTTATGCATTTGAAAATATATCCATTTGCATTATGTATGAAATCATGTCATGTTAGTCTGTGAGTAAAATTGTGTTTTAATTGTATTGATTTTCCATTTTACCCATTTCTACATATTGTTACAAGTTCATAAGCATATTAACTGTTGACTTTTATAAAGTCTATTACTGTTCACCCATCTTTGAAACTTCAGACGTCTTTGATACTTGGATCTGTGTTTTGAGTTAGATATTGTTATCCTATTATCACAAACAACAATGAAGAATAAAAACTGGATGAACAACACCATATCAAGTTTATGTTGATACTCAAAAGTGGTGTCTGTTCATCCATCTATGATCATTCATCCATCTTTGATTGTTGTATTTGTGTTACGGGTTTGATCAATCTATTAGTTTTTGTATGGCATGTGAGGAGGATATATGAATTTTTGGGGCAAGGACCTATTAGTAAAGGTTGCACAATATAAGGACCAAAGCATGAAAGAAATATAATATTACCACTGTACAAGGACCAAACATTATCAACCAAGAGACTATTTTTAATCAACCTACAACAAAACTTCTTAAACAAAACTTACCCATTGCAGACCATCTACCACCGATCCAAAATAAAAAAACCAGTAACTTTCTAAACCCTATAGAAAAACCATATAAAAACCAAGAAGATGACTATCCAAGACAAAACAAAAAAGTTCCTCAGACAGCAAACTTTCTCCTTCTCAACAAGGAGATCAACCAAGGATGCTTTGTGAGCAGCCTCTAGCTCGTTTACCCTATCACCAGCGTTGACAGCCTCCATAGTCTCAGATGAGGGCGGCTTGGCTTTCTTGTAATGCCGCCTCATTCTTGTAGATGCTTCTCTGCAAGTAGATAATGACATCCCTTGCTCTCCTTTGTATGGGTGGATCGTACCACCCATTGAACGAACATGTTGTAGGCTAAAATTGATAATCAGAATGTTAGCATCTCTTTGCAGCATAAACACCAACTAAACCCACTTGTATAAATTCACAATTATAATTAAACAGATATTACTATAATCAACACATTTAAGGTAAACCACTACAAGCCAAATTTAAAATGAAATAAAACTAAGTGTCCCAACCTGTCTAGGACATGCATAGAACCTCCTTTCTGGGCTCCTGTTGTTCCAGCATGTTCGAAGGACAGCCCTTCTATTGTATGAACAAAGCACCATTTTTACGATATTACAGTTGGTGAAGAAGATAATATTTTAAGGGATAGGAAAGATTAAGGATTAGTAGTGATAAACTTTCCCTTTTATTAGCAAGGTTTTACTGTAGCACCCACGGTAAACAAGTGGAACTGACACGTTAATATTAATTAATGGACAGTGGTAAAATGATAATTGTGCCCTTAGACTAAAGACAAAGCAAATGGCAACGGACGTGTTTGACTAACGGAAAATGGTCAAAAGACCAGTTTAGACTATTAAACTTGGAAAAAGGACTCCCGGCGATGAAAATGCCAAGTTTTGGTTCAACGTGATGCGCATGTACAAGATTAGGGATGAACCGTGTATTTTAGTCTATTAGTTATAAGCCTCGTGTATACATGTGACTTACACTAAAAGGAGAGGTCACCACTCGTTCCCCATTCAGATCAGCGTCACCTCAGTTTTTTCTCTGCTCTCACTTCCCTCTCACCTTTCATCCGTTTTGGTCACATTCCCCTCACCTTTCATTAACAATACCTACTTATACAAATATTGTTACACATTAGATTTCATAAACACATCAAATCATAACATATATAGGCGTATGGGTTTAGAGTTTAGAGAGAGAAAGTGAAGAGAGTGAGCCTTTCTAGAGAGAGTAAACAAAAGAGAAAAGGTTAGATTAGAATGAAAGGTCCAACCCTCTACCTTGGGAGGTAGAGGGTATTTATAGTTACATACTAAACGTCCTCCTTCGGGCTGTGGATCAGGCATACAGTAGGTAAAGACCCGTCCTTCCTCCACGGTGTTGCACTAAGCTAAACTAATAACTAAATAACTAACTATTAAACTACTAAATAACATAAATAACTACAAGCATACGAGCTAAAATATGCTAGACCATAATTGGGGTGACCGACACGTTAGTATGGAATTTCCAATTCCTAACAATCTCCCCCTAAGGGAGGTCACCCCATCTTTTACATTTCGAATCCTAGCATTCTATTTTATCTTCAGTCTTGAGCTCATAGACTTCAATTCTTCACTTCCGCAATCTTTGTGCTTTTGTAGCGCTTCTTCAAAGTCTGCATAGTTTTGTACTTTTAGTGGAGGCCTAGTAAATCTCTAGATCACCCTTTGTTGTGTTGCCATCATATGATGTTGTGACTTTTGGACCGACATTCTCACACTTTCTTGATCAAGACATCTATTCATCAGAGTAGCGGAAGCTTTACTGGCTCATGATATTTGCAGCAGCATAGCGGAAACATAGTATAAAAATATCTGAGCCAGGTTATGTAGATAAGCACTTGTCATGATTTCTTCAAATTAAGTGTGGATGCTGTGAGCATGCGGCTTAGGATTGACTTCTCAACTCTGATCAGCTGCAACCGCCCAAATGTACCTGCAAACAACAGTTAGCAATAAAACATACGAAAGTGTCTTTGATTACTTTCGTTGAATTGAGGTATACGGCCCACGGTTCCCCGTTGATCAGTACAAGTACTGCCTGTGATCAGGAAGAATTCCGAAGAATCTCCTTGACAGGGTTTCGCAGTTGTTCTAGCTGTTCTCAAATCGGAACGTCTCAAAGAAGACAACACGGGGTGAGTGAACTAGCGAATTGAGATTCACTGATTGATGAAAAATTGATTTGAAAAATAATCGCGTATTGCTTAGAAGAAAGAGTATTGCAATACGAAGAAGGTTTTATAAGAAATATCAATTTTCAATCAAAAATACTTTTTATATTTAAAAAGAGTATACATTCGATGTGCTAAAGAAAAGAAGAGATTTGCTCACCGAATGGTTTTTCCAAAAGTATTTTTTTCAATCAGAGATACTTTTTGTGTTTGAAAACATGAATACATATTCGATGCGCTAGAGAAAAGAAGATTTGCACATCGAATGGTTTTTCCAAAAGTATTCGTCAATTCATTTCCTGAACCAAGGTTGATTCAAGACTGAATCGCACCATTGTTTCTATCCAGTTGTCACGATCTTTAGAAAATATCTCACATGTCACCCACCAAGAACTTGTTTGATGTTGGCTCTAGAAGGATTTCCATCTTCATCGTGAATATTTTCATATCACTCGGATGTTCTGGCAATACCACAAGGATAATGCGTAGGACTCTCAATATATTCTTACTTTCCACATTGTGTGAAACAGTAAGTCTTCATAAATTTTGTGTCCTAATGAGATATTGTGGATGATCTCTTGGCTCTAGACTCAATAGTGCACTTTTGGTTCCTATGCCGGAGACTAGGGAGAGGGTCACCTTCTTCAATATCAACAATCTCTAAGAGAAAGTCGATAGATTATGTAGGTTCCCCGTGAGAATGAAACAAGCCCTTTTAAGAGGAACTTGAGTAGCTTGGGAAGTTTAGTGCAGTGCTTCACTTGGTCCATGACGTCTTGTCTTCAATATTGGCGTTACCTTGGTAACCACCAGTAGCATATGTATTGAACCCTATTTCTGCCTTAAGGTTGAATTAATGGAGGGCTATTTCTTTTCACCCTTTTTCACATTCAATTCTTTTTCATTCTTCAACCCCATCAGTGCTTACCGAGACTTCATTACTAGAACCTTTTTGGGTTTATTCCAGTTCTAGCTCTATCTCAGTCCGCACTCTTCCCATTTCTCACTTTTCTCCTTTTTTCATCATACCTAAGGACTCTACACTATCTAGTGGATTGTCCCTGGGTAGATCCCTCCGGCTCTGGCGGGATCGTGGGAACAAATACCTAACCTAACCATCCTTATATCACCATGCATAAAGTAAATTGGTCGGTCTTTTGGTATTGTTCTTTCTTTCTTGAAACCAATTAAAAAATCATTTGAAAAATCAATCAAGGTACTTGTGATACGAGATCAAAGCATTTTGTACCTTAATAGTTTTGATCATTTAGAAATGCTCCCCTTCAACATATGCATATGATCTTGAAATTTTTTAGCACGTGGAGGCAAGAGTACTTTGAAATATTTCTTTGATCACAATTCGTTATGAAAAAGCCATTTGATTTTTTTTGGTAAATTCTCCCCCTCAATATGTGCGTTGGTTGTTTGAAATCATTTAACACATAGAGGCAGGAGTTCTTTAAAGTACTTCCACGATCACAATATGCCATAAAGAAAACCTTTAAAACTCAATCAAGGTACTTATGATAAAACATTGAAACCTTTGTACCTTGATAGTTTATTTTCTTTTGAAATGCTCCCCCTCAATATGTGCTTCAATTAATGAAAATGTTTGGCACATATGGGAGAGCAGCCTGCACTTTGAGTCAAAACGATCACTTGTAATCAGATTTCATATTTAAATCACATTTTCTCCCCCCGATTAAAAATATCAAGTCCTTTGAGATTTTGGATCCCAAGTGATTTAAATAGGTTTAGAAAAACATGGGAGAAAATATGCCTGGTTTAAATACTCTTCTGGTTTTTGGATAAATGCTCCTCCTCAATCATGTGCATTATGTATATGAAATCGTTTGGCACATGGAGGCAGGAGTGCCTTTAAATGACTAAAACCAAATCTCAAAAGATTTAAATAGGTTTAGAAAACATGGGAGAAAATATGCCTGGTTTAAATACTCTTCTGGTTTTTGGATAAATGCTCCTCCTCAATCATGTGCATCATGTATATGAAATCGTTTGGCACATGGAGACAGGAGTGCCTTTAAAGGACTAAAACCAATTCCATTTAAACAGATTTGAGATTTAAATCACGATCTCTCCCCCGATCAAAAAATTTCAAACCAATTGAGATTTTGGATCCCGATTGATTTAAATCATTTAGAAAATTTTGAGGAAAGACGTGGCAAACTTTAATTATGAAAAAAGATTGATAAGGATCAATTTTAGACATTAAATATTGTTAGTGTCATGTATGATTGTTTTTAAAAGATCTTTAAGTAAAATAAAACAATTTCATAATCAAACAAGAACAGAAAAATTTCATTTTGAAAGACCTTGATTCAAAAGAAAAATCATACCATGACATAACATTAAATCTTCAGATCACCACTTTATTTCGTACAAACAGACTTGATAGATGAAATATCGTTTGAAAATATTTTATTTTAAATCACTCTCCCCCTCAATCGATGACCGTCGTCGATGATTGAGTGACTTAAGTTTTGATAAATTGAGGTCCGGTGATTTTCAAAATTAAGTCCAATTAATTTTCAAAACAATATTTTCCCTTTTCAAAACAATTTAATCAAATTTTTCAAAATTGTTTAAAAATGGTATCCTACACAAAGATACGCTCGGTGGTTGAGAGGCTTATGTTGTTGCTGAAGGGCTTGGAAGAAAAACCATCTGCTAATGCAGTGAGACTTCTTACATTGCATTTTAATGCCACTGAGGTCACATTAAGCTCCGTTTCTTCATTTGCTGATGAAGAAAACCATCTGCTGATGCAGTGAGACCTCTTACGTTGCATTTTTCCATGCCAACTCTCCATAGAAGTCCAATTAGGCTCCGTTTCTTCATTTGTCAACCCAAGATATAGTTATCCTTTAATTTCGGCATCCAATCATCTTCATTTGTGGAATCCAGATAGGGAACATTCTTTTAAACCATGATACCTGCATATGTTAGTAGACACAAACAGATATGTGGTGGTCGACATCACCCAAACAGCAATCGACTAATAAAAGTCAATCAAACATATCAATCATATCATAAAAGGTATGGGAATAATATGTTTATCAAACTTTAATCATCTAATCCTAACAATCATATCCTAGGCACCTAGTCCTTCAACGTAGGTTAACATCATTTTCAATTAAGCATATAGGATAATTAGAAAAGCTCGTTAGATGATATAAATTTGAAAACATTCCCCCCTTCAATCAATGACTCATTCTGAAAAGTCTAAAAGTGCTGAAGTCATTGATTGAGTTTGCAAATTTTTATAAAAACTTTGAATCTGATTGTTTTTAAAGCAACTCATTTACCACCATTTTGTTAAAACAAATATTTTTCTGAAGAATTTTAGAAGGAAAAATATTTGAGTAGGAACAGCAGTCCTTCGACATACTCTCCTCAAATTGTTTTGTTTATAGGATAAGTGCACGAAATTTTTTAAAAATTGGTTTAGCACAACACTTTCCTTTCTTGAAGAGCGGGTTGCTATCTGAAATAATAGCAAACCATAGTTTTAAGCACGGGTCACAGTTTGAAATAACTGCAAGCCAAATATTTAGACATGTTTTGGAAAAAGAATATTTACACCTCCTGCTCGAACTTCATCTATGGTCCCGTGCCATTATTGAATGACATTTCTAAGACCGCAGATAAGGAAATATTTAGATATATCTTTGAAAAACAATATTTTTGGTATTTTTCAAATTTTCTGAAATTTTTATGGGCTTTTGTTGATTTTATAATTTTGTATTTTGCTTTTTAAAAATTATTTAGAAAGATAGAGAAATAGTTTAAGAAGATGATGATACGAGTACCGAGATAAGGAAATCGATCAGCACTTTGTAGAAGATAGAAGTCATCATCTCTTAAACTTTCACCACAAAAGCATTCGAGGCTCTTGAATCGTCGCAAGAACTTGAGCCTTCAAAAATTGAATCTTTGGTAGCTTCCCCCCAAACAGACAAATCATGTAAAAAAAGACCATTTCCCCCCAAGAAGAAGAAGTGAAGCAAACAGTCTAATTGTATGAAGCTTCAAGAACCCGAAGAAGAAGATAACACCGAAGTAACAAGTTAACACGGATCATTTCTGTGGTTATCAAACCTGAAATAAATGATTAGGCCCGATCACATGAACTTGTTGTGCGTCCCTGATGTACACATAACTCTTCGAGTTTGAGCAGTTGTTAATTCAGAAGAACAATATATCAACACCTTCATTTTACCAAGTGCATTCCAGTTATCTTCCATATAACCAATCAGTCCATAATGTACACAAGAACCCAACCAGAGTAGAAAAAACGACATCACAGTAATTGGCTTGAATCACTGATCTTCTCTGCGGATGTCAACTCTGAAATAATTGATTAAGCTCGATCATGTGAACATGTTGTGCGACCCTGATGTACACATATCTCTCCCCTGATGGTTGCGATCACATAGGAATCATCATTACATTGTGTACATGAAGCAATAGCCGTAAGCACTGCCATAAATCATATAGAAGTTGTTGATAAGCAATATCATCTCACGCTCCAAATATTCTTCTCATAATTCATCCAACTGAACGCTGAAGTAACACAAACCAAAAGTCTCCAGAGACCACTTCCCCCCAAATGGTTGTAGTAATGCATCCTTCCCCCAAATAGTTGGAATGACACACCAAAGGCTATGAGTTAGACACTTGAGTTTCTCTGCGGTTATGATATTTGTCTTTCCCGGGATTACTTCAATAGAGAAGAAGTATTAAGTTAATCACGTGTACTCGTTGTGATAGAGAAGAACAAAAATTAGCTCAAATGAATCCTGTGAGAATCAACTGCTACAGAAACTTTCTCTGGCTATCTTTATCAACCCATATGTAGACAATTTGAAGTGACCACTGAAGAAGCAAACCCGATATACCAAAATTGAAACTGAAGTAGAAGTCCCCGCATTTGTATCTTAATCTTGCACTAATGTTGGAAGAACGGTGTCGAGAATTTATGCTCCAAGCAAATCTCTTAAGTACTCACTACTCAATCAAAGTATGAGACATTAACACCTCTTGCGATTATCCACAACGTCATGTGCGTGTGTCACTGAGTAAAACAGCGTAACTCCTAATAGTGATAGTTAACCAGGTCTTCAACCATCCACCCCGACTGCTGGTAACTAGATAAACCAAGACTTCAACTCAAATTCTTAAGCCCGAGCAAGTTATCAAATAAGAACACGCCTTAGTGAAAGTCAACTTCAATCTCAAATAAGTGACAAATGATTAACTCCGAAGTAATCAACTTGTGTCAAATGCCCAGCATGTGAATAAACATACAATCAGATGTACATTGACCCACTGAATGAACCGGAACAAATGATTCCTCAACATCAATGCATTCTTCCTAAAGATATACATGTAGAGACTGATATGAAAGATTCACCAATAATGTCTTCGAGCGGATGAGGAAGTCATTTTCCTTAATGTTCATGTGGTTGATTTATAGCATGTACAATGAGAGGAATAATAATCCGTGAAGATTTGGCAAAGGAATACCAAAGAGCGGATCATTATTCAATAGTGCAACTATAATACCATGATAGTCATTATCAACGCCTTGTGAAGTAACTGGAGATAAGGTTTCTTGAGAATTCCGAGAAGTACTTCTTAGATGGTGAACCAGTTGAGTCAGTAGGAACCGGAGCATGAGCTTCAGAAACTAGATGATCAACATTCGTTGGAGGTTGGAAGTACTCATCAAACATATCTTGAAACAATGAATCCCAGTTATCCTTAGTAAGTGAAGCATTAGGCGTTGAAGGAGATTCATATGACCATAATTCAAGCATCCATCAACATGCAGTATATGCACTCTTCTCCCCCTCAAAAATTGCATCTGAAGTTTCCATTTTTGATTTGAACAAGTGAATAAGAATATACACCAATGAACGTAGGTCCACTTGAGAGTTGAAAGAGCGTGGGAAAAACATGAAGCTTGTTGATGAAGAATGTCGATGAGAATGGTCATAAACATGAAGATTTCTCTTCTTATGATGATAAAGCGCACTGAAGCGTACACCTTTCTTTTCTTTGAGGAACGAGGCCTGATGTGTTATCTGTAGACGCCATAATGATGAAGTACGAGGCCTGAACTGATGTGAACAATCGTCATAAGAAGATTTCTCTTCTTTCCAAGATAAAGCGCACTGAGACGTACACTTTTCTTTTCTTTAGAGTACGAGGCATGAAATGAAGTATTCATACGTCATAGCCGAATGAATATCAAGATTGAGTTACTTGAACCCGTGAGTTATGAGATATCAATCCATTTGTAATCTATACTTTAAGCCAGTCCATGTATTGAAGGATCGAAGTATCTGCAACTGAGTAAGGACTACCTGCACTAATATTACAAACTTGATTGCATATATTTTGGTTAGTGACATCAGTATCCAAACCCTTTGGGGTTTCACGGTCAACTTTGAGATTGCCATTGGTAAACATCTTTCCTATAGGTATCCACCTAAGTCCAGCATCCTTAAAAATTCTACCAGATGGTATCCACTTATGGCAAGGTCTAGGATTGTTAGGCTTCTTATGCATAGTGGACGACTTATCCTTATTCCTAGTTTCCAAAGATTTAGCAGTTGGTAACCATCTAGGTGAGGCTTTTGGTTTCATTTGCTTCATATGCACTGTGGATGACTTAGTGTAAATCCTAGACTTAACAGGTTGTACCATTGCATGAGCATTTACTTTCTTTAGGGATTTTGTGAAACATTTATCATGATTAACATTAAAGATACATTTCAGACACTTTGAGCAAACAACTTGTTTGGATTCAGAAATAGATCTAGATTTCTTAGAGTGATCTGCTATGGGAATAGCTTTAATCAAAATGCAACTACTCTTAGATGTAAGCCAATCCCTAGTCTTTAGATTAGTGTTCCTAGGTAATGGTTTTGAACTACTAGCAGTGCCTTGAAATCTCGAAGAATTCATCATCCTAGGTCTTGCACCTAAAATTCCGTCTTTGTGATTATGTGCCTTCTTTCTAGCCATTTCTAGATAAGAGTTCTTATACAAGTCATTCATATCAATTTTCCTAGGCAAGTGAGGTGAAATGACTGGTTTTGTCAAAACTTGTTTCGCATCAACTTGGGAGGCAAACCGCGTTTTTGAAAATTTTGGTCTTTCAGATCTAAACGCATTCGGTTGTCTAATAACTGGTTTCCCCAAGTTTTATGGTTTTGAAAACTTAGTGTTCACACTATTCCTTGTTGTTTTTCTGAGCTCATTTTTTAAAGCAACAATAGTGAAACTCTTTTCCTGAAGTTGAGCTTTGAGATCATCAATTTTTGCTATCAAAGAGTTTGTTTCCATTGACTTAGTTCTAGCTTCTTTGACAGAGTCACTTAGTTCTATGTGATTCTTTCTCAAAGACTCATTTTCCTTTAGTAATTTGGCCACACAAACTGCTAATTCATCATTTCTCATTTGAATACCATAAATAGCATTAATATCAGAATTACTTGTAACCAAATTACTTTTCACATGCATACCAGAAATATGTTTCTTCAAATTGTTGATAGTCGAGTTTTTGGCTTGAAGCTGAGCTTTTAAATCGTTTATTTCAAAAAATTCACGAAATTCAAGAAATTCCGGATTTTTACATGGTTTCTTAGTTTGAAAACTTTCTTCTTTACTCTGTAATGCAATTTCAAGTGAAATACAATGTTTTTCAAGATTTGAGAGTTTGTTTGAAAGTTCATCAAAAGCCTTTTTATCAACCATACCATTTGTTTTGAAATTATTAGACTCAGCCTCAACCAAGGAACATTCATCAGAATCATGTTCAGCATTGAGATCAGTTTGTTTAGGTACATTATCAGATGCACTATGTTGAAAAGTTAAGGGTACCTCATCACATGAAACCTGTTCATTTATCGGTCTGATATCTGCATCCACATCATGTGTAACAAGAGTCACTGAACTACTAGCTGTTTCAAGCTTAACTGTCTCTGAGCCTCTGTATTCAGTGTCAATTGATCCATCATTCGATGCCTTACTGGTCTCAACACTACAATCTATTGATTGTACCCGACATTCATTCACCTTTCTGATCACAGCTTCCACTTCTTGTATGCCAAGAGTTACTGAGCAGCTGGTTATATCATTCTTTGTTGTCTCTGATATTGTGCATTCAGCAACACTCGATCTTTCGACTGATACATTACCCGACTCATCACAACTATCTCTCAATTGCACCTGACACTCATTCATGTTTTCATCCTTTTGTGCAGCTTCCTCAATGTACTTTTTCATATTATCCATGAGTTGGATAAATGTCTCAATGAATTCCTGAATTTCCATTCCAATATGTTTTTTGAAGGAAATTCCAGTCAAGTGTTGATCGCAAGCTGCTGAATATTCCCCACTGATGAATGGCTGAAATTGTTTGTAGATTGTTGCTATCACTCCTAAACTAGAATTCAAGTGTTAGTAATTAATATGTAATAGTTAGCTTAATTATGGCTTTTATGTTAGTGATCAAGGCTAGGCTTATGTAGAAAGCCCATAAGCCTAGGCCAAGCCCAATAAGTAAAGGATGGGAACTTGGAGTGTTGCCCTAGTTCCCTCCTATAAATAATCCTTGTAAACCCTCACTTGAGGGTTGGATGTTCAATTCATACATTCACTCTACGCATAACCTTTCTTAGTATCATACGTGTGTGTGTTTGGTATTGTTCATCCAATCACTTCTCTTCTATTTCTTATATTGATGCTTGTGTTATGAATATGAGAACGTAACTCTCGGTTCTTAAACTTTTACACGCTTAAAAACTTAATTTTTACACTTTTCAATCCAAGATTCTTGTGCTTTCAAAGTTTTTAGGTGTTAAAATTTCTTTTTTTGGCAAAAAGTTTCAAACTTTACGTGTAGATCATTGTTTTCAAGCTTGATTTTAAACGTGTGGTTACTTCTACGCATAACGTGTTTACAAGTTTTGGATCATCAAGTTTCACACTTTTGTGTTATTTTTGTGATATTGAAGCTGTTTCATCACAAAAATTTGGTTTAGAAACATCTTTGGGCAGAAATCTATTTTGGTTGCTTTTTACGCGTAACAAAACCCTAAAGTTACGCGTAAGTCATCCGTGGTTTGATCTTCAGTTTTTGTGGTTTACTCAGTCTCTTCTTACTTGGAGAAGCCTGAAAACACTTCGACTTTGGATATCGTTTACACTGTGATAGTGTAAAGGATTTTTTTGGGCAAAACCCTAGTTTTACGCATAAGCTCAAACTTATGCGTAGAACTCTTTACGCCTAAGATTTTTCTTACGCCTAAGCCTTGTCTTACGCATAAGCTAATCCTACGCATAAGCTTTCTATGCCTAACTTTCAGTTTACGCATAATCTTAGTGTTTCTCAATTCTTACGCATAAGCTAATCCTACGTGTAACTCTTGCTATTACGCGTAAGTTTGGTGTTTTTACGCCTAAGTGTTACTTTGCCTAAATTTGGTTTCTACACCTAAAGATACTTCATCAACAACGTTTCATTCAACTACAAAGATCCATTTTTACAACACAAGTTTTTCAACATGTCTCAACCTCCATACTCTAACTAATTTTCTTACACGTATAATCAACAACAACAACAACAACTAAGTCCACAACATCAACAATTTAATCAACAACAACAAATTTATCAACAACAATTTAATCAACTACATTATCCACAACAAGGAGCAATTCAACCTCAAATAGTTCAACCACCACCTAGTCTTCAAGTACAACCTTACACAAACTTTTACAATCAACATCCATCTAGGAACACTATGAAAGAACCGTCTTGGCTTGCAAAGATGTGTGAAGCTTTAAGTAGCCAGCAATCAATTCATGAGGCAGGATCACTTGTGCTCACTCCCAGAAACTATGATCAATGGGTAATTAGGTTCTTTAGGTTCTGTGATCTAAAGAAGCCACATAGAAAGTTCTTAAAGAAGGTTATATTGGAAGGTCCATTCCAGATGCCTATTGTTGTTACACCCGAAGATCCTAATGCTATTCCACCAAGAGATGATCTCACAAACATTGCAACTGTTACTGACCTTTCTGGTGATGAACTTCTACACTATGAAGCTGATGAGCTTGCAATGCAATATATCCTTTTAGGATTACCCAATCCAATCCTTCGAAGTGTTGATGCTCAAAAGACTGCAAAAGCAATGTGGGAACATATTCATCTTCTTATGGAAGGCACTGAACTCAATCAAGAGGATATGGAATCCAAAATTTACTTGGCTTATGAACACTTCATGATTGAACCTGGAGAGACATTAAAGTCTTATCATCATTGATTCTCAGACATCATCAATGATTTGGATAAACACAACATCATCATGCCAAGAATTGCAGTCAGTACTAAGTTCCTGAGTAGTCTTGGTCCTGATTGGGAGAAGTATGTCATCTTTATCCGTCAAGCAAAGAATCTTCATCATGCTACATATGGATTGTTGTACGACTATTTGAAGCCTCACCAAAAAGAAGTTGACAAAGAAAGGGCTATCCGTGGACTCTCGGCTCCACCGTCACTTCCGGACAATCAACAACTTGCTTTGTGGGCTCAAACTAGTTATCCTCCTCAACCAACTCCTCAACCAACTGCCACAATTACACCATATGATCCATCACAGCAATAATCTCAACTAACTCAATTGGTTCCATACAACAACAACAATGATGAAGCACTTTACAGTGAAGCTAATGAGGACTCAGATGCTTTCGATGCATTGCAACAAGGATTAGTTGTGATTGCTAAAGCTTTTGGCCGTTATACAAACAAATCCAAAAATCGCATTCGTTCCTCATCAAACAAAAGGAATCAGGCTGTTGTGAACAATGGACGAGTTGAAGTTCAAAATCGTGGTTATGGTCGTCAGATGGGCGGTGGTCAAGGGTTTAATTCTATGGGTAGGAATAATATAGGTGCTCCACAACAACAGAGAGCTCAAGTGGTTGAACAGGGTAATGCTCAGAATGGGATTAATGGTCTTTGTTGCTATAACTGTAATGAGAAGGGTCACCTGGATAAGCATGCCCAAAGCCGAGGACTAGGGGTAGTGCTTATCACAAGGAGGCTTTACTTTTGGCTCTAAGGATGAAGCTGGTGGAACTCTTACAGACAAAGAACAGAGCTTTATGGCAGATGTAGACTCAGATGATGATATGGAGGATTTGCAGGCTAATGCAGCAGTTATGTTGATGGCTAATATGCACGAACTCCACATGAGTGACACAGGACCAGTGTATGACACTGATGGCTTGTCTCAGGTACCCGAACAAACCATAGTCATCTCTGATCTACTATGTCAGCCAACATCTGAATCCGACGAGGCTCAGAATGTTCAACATGAGTCATCCACATCTCATTTTGACGATTCTCAACTAGACCCCGTAGTTACATTTGATGATCAAGATGATCTTATGGTTACCTTTGATACTCAAATTGACTCAGTGGTTATACTTGAGGATCTGAATAGTGATCATGTTGTGAATCACGTTGAACAAGCTGAACCATTGCCTAATCCAGATATTGACCTCTTACTTAAAGATTATCAATCCTAAATGGATGAATGTCGTTCATTAAATCAGCAATTTCACAGTAAAAATGCACTGTTAACCAGGGATATTGAATGCTTAAAACGGCAACTCAATTTTTTCAAAACTCAAGAAAAACGTGAACAAGGTTTTGAAGCCGCTTTTGCTAAATCACACAAAAACGAAAAATCTTTAGAACGACAGATACGTGACCTAGCCGCATCAAAGAATGCTTTGTTGTCTCAAATAGAACAACTGAAAAATGAACATAAAAAACAACTTAACACTCTTACTTTGGAAACTCAAAAAGCCAAAGCTGAGTTGTTAACTTGTCAAAAATAGTTATCTGAATACAAAAAGCATTCAACGAAACGAATAGATGCCTATCTTGAGGAAATTTTCGACTTACAAAACAAAATCAAAGAGTTTCAAAATATTGTTTATAAACATGGTGAATCAATCACAACGATTCAAAAGTTTACTTTCAAACCAAATCCAAATGGATATGGACCAAATCTTGCTGATTACAAACCTAAGTTTTCAAATAGAGCACTCAAACCAAATCCGGAAGTTTACAGTGCAGAACATAGAACTGATGACTACATTATGAGTGTTGTTGAATATTATCGTCAAGAGGAATTCGATGCAGATGACGAGAGTCGGTCAAAAATGGAAAATGTTGTTTATAATAAACCTTTTAACTATTCAAAAGCTGTCACTTTCGTTGAACAAAAGGATACTTCTAACACACCTTGGGTTATCACACCTATGTCTGAGTCTTCTAATGTTGGTCCCCAACCCAATTCTACACAAATTAATGGTCCTTTACCATCACTCAGTGAAGTAAAATCAATACCCGAAAATCGTCAAATTCTTAGATATTTTGACATTTTCACTTCGGACATCAAACTTTTAGAACGTAAGATTGATTTTCATTCTGAAATAAAAGTTGAACATTTTCAATCGCCTCAGGCGCGAGCACAAAGAGATATTTTTCAGAAAAGAATTTTACCCCATGTCAAAAATTTGAAAAATTAAGCATCGTATTGGGAAAGGGAATTTCATAAGGAACTTGGACTGATGAAAACAGTTTTCGAGAAAACAGAAACATCCATTTCAAATACAAAACGCAAAAAGAAAATGTTGAGAAAAGATGTTGATCGACTCTTAGAAGATGTCATCTGTACTAATATCCATAATGTTGTGTTGTTACATTCTTTTGCAAATGCATATAATTATATCTCTGTTGATTCTGTTGATTCTGTTGAAATTGTTGAGAATACTGATAATGTGCCTCAAATCGAGTCTTTAAAAGTTGAAAATGAACGACTGTTAAACGAGCTTTCAAATGCAAAATGTCGTCTTCAATGGTGTCAAAAAGATTGTCATTCTCGTGAACTCGCTTGGCAAAACAAAATAGCTCAGTTGCAAGCAAAAACCTTTAATTCAAAACCCGAGCAACTGGATGATCAAAACGCGTCTTTGAAATGTCGAATCTCAAAATATGAACAAGAACTTACAAAAGTTAAAAAGGAATATGGTGTCATATTTGATTTACTCAAACAGACTCGTGATGAAGCATCAAACAAACTTGATCATTATCTTGCACACACTAAAGAAGTAATGAATTTTTCTGGAAATCTTCGTTATGAAAATCAAGATTTGTTGCACACTATCATCGAGTTAAAGGAGACGTTAGGAAAGTATGAACAAATTCAGCTTAGCAACATTAAGAAACTTGCACCTGTAACACTTAGAAAAAGTGACACTAGAATGCCTACTGACAAATCACAAGATACTAATGTGCTTCCCTCTACTGAAACATGAATAGTTGCCTATTTTCCCAACGTCCGCACTTCACAGCCTAGGAGCAATACAAGGACCTAAGAAATGAACAAAAAAGAATGCTGAAGTAGAAGAACACCCTAGGACAGTGAATAAGACCCATGTTGCACCTACTTTAGAAATTGCGTCTGACAAATGTAATGGAAAAAGTGTTGTAACAAATGTTGAACCTTTAAGTACTTTTGATATTCAGTCTGAAGCTTCTTGTGTTATTTGTCATAAAAGTATGCTTTCTAAGTCTGTTCTTGGTAAACCACCCTCTTTAGATTCAAGAAACGCATTGATGTCCCTGTAGTTCCAGTATCACCTCCAAGGAATGTAGTACTACCTAGTGCATTCACTAAGACTAAAGCAAAGACTAGTTGGAGATGGCAGAAATGGATACATAATACACTAGGATTTAAATGGATGCCTAATATAGTAATATCATTGATGTGTGTATTTCGACTATAACTGCTTTGGAACCCTCTAACTCTTCGGGTTCCACATCTACTTCTATTCCATCTGTGTCGTCTGTGTGTAATGCAGGTGATACAGATCATCCTTTGGATTGTTGATAGCGGATGTTCCCGACACATGACATGCAATCTCAAACTGTTATCAAACTTTGTTGCAAAGTTCATTGGCACTGTCAGATTCGGGAATGATCACTTCACAGCTATCATGGGCTACGGAGATTACATCAATGGCAACATCGAAATTAGCAGGGTTTATTATGTAGAAGGTCTCGGTCACAATCTCTTTTCTGTTGGTCAATTCTGTGATGGAGATTTGGAAGTTACTTTTTGGGAGAAAACTTGTTTCATTCGTGATCTACAAGGAACCGATCTTATGTTTGGCACTCGCAATTCAAGTCTCTACACTATCTCTATGCAAGACATGATTGCTTTATCTCCCATTTGTCTACTTTCAAAGGCAACATCAACAAAATCTTGGCTATGGCACCGACGTCTCTCACATTTAAACTTTCAAACCATAACCAACCTTGCTCGATACAAACTTGTTGAAGGTCTCCTGAGATTCCGGTATTCTAAAGATCACCTTTGCTCAGCGTGTGAACAAGGGAAAAGCACTCGTACTCATTTTCCTTCTAAAGTGGAACATAGCTCTCAGCATGTGCTTCATCTTCTTCACATGGATTTGTGTGGCCCCATGCGTATGCAAACGATTAATGGCAAACGCTACATCCTGGTAATTGTATATGAATACTCAAGATGGACTTGGGTCTATTTTCTTCGAAGCAAAGATCAAACTCCACAGATGATCATCACCTTTCTCACGAAAATTCAAGTTCAGCTCCGGAACACAGTCCGACAAATCAGAACAGACAAAGGAACTGAATTTGTGAATCAAACTCTTCGGGAATTTTATGAGAAAGTAGGAATTGAGCAACAAACATCTATTGCATGCACACCAGAACAAAACGGAGTTGTTGAAAGACGGAACCGTACGTTAGTGGAAGCTGCAAGAACAATGTTAATCAATGCTAAACTTCCAGATTACTTGTGGGCTGAAGCTGTATCAACTGCATGCTACACTCAACATCGCTCAATGATTACTAAACGCCACAACAAAACACCTTTTGAGCTTATCCATAACAGAAAACCGAATCTCAAACTTTCATGTATTTGGATCCCTTTGCTACCCAAATAATGATCGTGATAACTTTGGAAAGCTCAAAGCCAAAGCTGATATTGGAGTCTTTATTGGATACTGTGAGCATTCTAAAGGTTACCGGATCTGAAATCGTCGTACAAAGCAGATTATGGAAACGATTCATGCAAATTTTGATGACCTTACTGAAATGGCTTCTGAGCATAACAGCTTGGAACCCGGTCACAACCATTTAAACTTCCCTCAAACCCCATCATCAGCTGAACCAAGCCCCCAACTTACTCGTCAACAAATGGAAAAGCTATTTGCTCCGCTGTTTAGTGATGACATTGATGAACGTGTTCCAGGTGTATCCATTGTTTTCGCTGCTCAACCTGATCATATTCCAATACCTGATACACCTGCTACAACAACTACTATTGAGGAAGCACCACCAGTTGACTCTACAACAACAGTTGAACAAACTGCTTCCAACGACGCTGAACCAGCTGATGATGTTTTGAACAATGAAGTACTCCCACCTACAGATTTTGATCCAAATGCGTTCTTTAACCCGTTTGCTAATGAAACTGTTGCACCTGATGTTGCGGAATCATCCACAAGCCATTTGAATCCTCAAAATCTGCACAATGTATACCAACATCAACCCTCGACACATTTTTGGACAAAAGACCATCCTCTTGAGAACATTATTGGTAACCCAAATCAACCAGTCGTAACAAGACAACGTCTTCATAACAGATGGTGAACATTGCATTTATGCACTCACTGTCTGCCAATCTGAACCTAAAAACATTAAAGACGCAATGAACAAAGACAATTGGATTGAATCCATGCAGGAAGAACTCAATCAGTGTAAATGTCTTGAAGTATGGGAATTGATTGAAAGACCAACAGGGGTATTCGTCATTGGTCTCAAATGGATTTGGAAGAACAAATTGGATGCTAAAGGGAACGTAATCAGAAACAAGTCACGTCTGGTGGCTAAGGGTTATAGACAGGAAGAGGGTATTGACTTTGAAGAATCATTCGCTCCGGTTGCTCGTCTTGAGGCTGTTCGGATCTTTCTCGCGTTCTCGCGGCACATATGAATATAACGGTCTTTCAGATGGACGTCAAAACTGCTTTTCTGAATGGTCAACTGAAAGAAACAGTTTATGTCAGTCAGCCAGATGGATTCGTTGATCCCGAGTTCCCGAACCATGTCTACAAACTGAACAAATCTCTGTATGGACTCAAACAAGCTCCTCGGCCGTGGATGCTTAGATTCATGGAAAAGTACTTCAGGAGCATTACAATTTCTTGGTGATAAACTGGTGTCATGGCAATCGAAGAAGCAGGATTGTACATCGTTGTCCTCAATCGAAGCAGAATATGTAGCCATGTCGACGTGTTGTGCTCAAGTCATTTGGATGAGAACACAACTCAAAGACTATGGTTACGTATTTGACAGAATCCCGATGTACTGTGACAATCGAAGTGCTATTGCGATCTCGTGCAACTCTGTTCAACATTTGAAATCAAAGCACATCGATCTTCAATATCATTTCATCAAGGAGCACGTGGAACAGGGTACTGTTGAATTATACTTTGTGGGTACTGAATACCAACTGGCAGATCTTCTCACCAAAGCCTTAGCTCCTGCTAGGTTTAATGAGTTGGTCCACCAGATTGGTATGCGGTGTTTAACTCCAGAGGAATTGGATGAACTCTTAAAACATTCTTAAAAACAGTCAAACACCAAAACCTCTTTTGTAAATATTTTTCAAAAACAAAATACAAAAATATAAAATCAGATAAAACAACAAAAATATTCTTCTATCTATATTTCCTTTAACATTGCAAGTACAAATCTTCTGTCGACACTTTAATCTTTCTAAATTCAGTATTTTCTCGATCAAGTATTGAGGGGGAGAAAGCAAATATTTATTCAGTTTCATAAAACCTTGTACTTGCATGTTACCTCATCCCGGTGGTTTCTTTAATTATGGTGGTTACATTTCTGGTTTACTAACACTCCTCGAACTAAAATTTATAAAATTTCCTTATATCCTAAGTCTAGGGGGAGTGTCGTCAAATTTCTTTCCAAATATCTCTAGTTTGGTAACCAAAATGGAAGTTATGGACATTGGATGTAAATGATAAAGGTGCAGGGACTAAATGTGTCAAAAGATCAAAGTATTTTTAAAAAAAATACCTCACCTAACTTTCAAAAACACATTTACTATACTCATTTAATATCCACCAACCCAAAATCCTACGCCTAATAATCATTCATCAAATCAGGACTTTTGATCACCAATTTGTAAGTGAAAATATGTTCTTTGTAATCATCTAAGTATTGGTTTTAAATCTTTTTGCAAACCAACGGCTTGATTTTAATCTAAGAACGATTTTGTGTCCTAATATAGTAATATCATAAAGTGTTTTTAAAATGGTATTGTCAAAATGTTTATCTAATCACTTTGAAACCATTTCTATCTTTAAAACTCACACAGAAACTCAAATTGTTTGATTTTGAAAGTTAGGGTTTATGCGTAAGTTTAGGTATTCTCATATGTGAGTGTTTCTGGAGAAAAAGATAGTTGTTTGATGTTGTTTTCATGTTGAATTTATCATATCTAGGCTCAGAACTTACCCAGAAACACTAATTAGGATTAAATTAAAAATTAGGGTTTATGTTCTTGATATTTGGGTATTCTTGATTCGTTTAGATTTTAATGTTAAAACTTGGATAGAACAACTCATTAGGCTTCTTAGACTCACCAGAACAAGTTTTGTGCAATTCCTATGGCTAGAACGCTTACTCGTAGAAATTAAGCTTTAGGGTTTTAAGGTCTACGCGTAAACCATTTTCTACGCATAACTGTTTAATGAGTATTCATGGTTTGAACTGATAAAGATTGTTTGTACGTGTTAATATTGGTATTATGATAAACTTATTTCAGGATTTCTACGTGTGAAAATTCATAATCAAGGTTACTTGAACATCTACGCATAAGGATCACCTTACACGTAGAATGTTATGCGTAAGAGAAATCTTACGCGTAACCTTTACGCGTAAGGTTCTACAATGGGGACTACGCGTATCCTGTGAAGGATATGCGTAAATAGTAACCTCTACGCATAAGCGTAAGCTTTACGCATAAGGCCCTCTTTTCCTACGCGTAATATTTCTTACGTGTAAATCAAGAACCTACGCATAAGCTTATGTTTACGCGTATAATCACTCTTGTTTACGCATAAGCTTGCAAAATCTATGCCTAAGCCTAGTAATAACCAAAATTATGAATTGTTACGCGTGCAAACTTGTAAATGAATAAATCATAAGGCCACGAATCCAATATGTCACTAATAAGCTTAAACGTTTAATAAGTTGAGAAAAATAAGTGAAAACTTGGACTTTAAAACTCAAAAGTTAACCAACTCACGAAACTTATCACGATGTCTTGGGACTATTGGACTAACAAGTGTCATTGGACTCGTAACAATCATCGACATATCACAATCAAATAATAGACAATAAAATCAACTGTTGACTAACGTAATGTCTTTCGATATGTTGGTTCTTTTAGCTAAATATCTTTCAGATCACGACATGGACGCTCAAATGCAAAATGTGGAAGCACCAAACGTTCTCACTGTTGAAGATATCTTCCCTCATGGTTATCCAATGAAGATAGGAAAGAATAACCTTCGAGTTGATTTTGATAGTCTCACCTACTCAGAGTCTTCTTGTCTGATTGCTATGGACATTCTGAAGAATCACCCTTATCTGTACATGCTCACCAACTATGCTACAGTGCCGGAGATCTACATTCACCAATTCTGGCATACAATGCAAAAGATCAAAGGTCAAAATGTTGTGACGGTGACGCTCAATCACAAACAAGTCACCATCACACCAGCAGACTTAAGGGCTATTCTTCTCATTCCTGTCATCGAGCCAACCGAATACAATGCCACACCAACTTAAGAGGCCGTTCTGCAATTCATGATCGACATTGGTTATGACGAAGCTTCAGGAGTAATCACAAAGCATTCATACATGGATCTTAAGAATATTCCTCAGCCATGGAGAACCCTCTACATTATCATCACCAAATCCATTTCTGGACGTGATAGTGGTTATGAGCATCCCAAGCTCATGGAACTACAGATCTTTTGGGCTTTGGTCAACATGAAACACATTGAAGTTGAAGCTCTGATATGGGACGACATGATGTCCTTCCTCAAAAAGCTTGGCTCCAATATCCCATATATCAGATATACCAAATTGTTGATCCAAAGAGCTCTAGGGTATAATCCTGATATCCCCTTGAGAATCAATGACCCCAACAATCACTTCATGTTGTATGAGCCTACACTCACACTCAGATTTAAGGAATATACAACAAAGAAACAAGGTGCAGTGTTGCCAGATCACCTTTTAACTGATGTAGTCAAACAACTCTATTCATACAAAAGTTATCTGGTAGCGTTTGATGAAGGAAAAGTAGGTTTTCTTGATGAAAAGTCCTCCGGTACACCTACTAGGAAAACCAGGAGAGGCAGTGCAGGAAGTGTTACAAGCACTGAGAGTCAGCGAAAGTTTCCTAAGAGATCACATACTCTCAAAAGGAAAGTTCCCTCTAAGGAAGCTATTCCTATTCCTATTCCCAAGCCTGAATCGCAACGAAAGCTACTGGATGAAAACTCTGAGGAAACTGAATCAGATGAAGAGGTCACCTACTCTGAAACTGCAATCGATGACACTCCAACAGTAGCTAAAACTCCAAGTACAATAGCTGATAAAGGCAAAGGAAAAACTCATGTGCTTGAGCATGATAAGGAAAGTTCTGAAGAAGAACCATTTGATGAGGAAAGAGAATATCAAAAGAAGTTGAAGAACCTCATACTCAAATACTTTGCCGATGAATTCGTAAAGGATCAAACTCGTGGCCCTGGAGGGTCAAGTGGTGGAACTCAAGCCACACCAGTTTCCGATGAGATTAATCAACCCGATAAGGGAACTGGTACCACCATCACCCACGAACAACAGCAAAGGCAGATTGAGGATTCCATCAACTTTGACATAGAGGAACCAGACACGGAAAATATTGAGAAAACTTCTGGTGAAGATACTATGGCTGATGAAATGGCTAAGTCTGGAAATGATGATGATCTTGATTATGATAATTTTCTTCTAGACAGTCCCGCACGCTCCAAGGAGGAAACTTCTGAGCCACTGAAGGACCCAGAGCCACCTCACGTCTCCTCATCATCAGACTCGTCTTCTCACTCATCACCTCCACCATCCAAAGGAACAACCAGATCCACATCTAAATCAGTGAAGAAACCAACAGACTCTTGGATATCCCGGGCTAAAAAAAAGATTGCAAAAGCTGTCAAGCAAGTTAGGAAGAAAGACGTGATCAACAAAAAGCATAATCAACTCACTGACAGTATCATTCTTTTTCATGACGAGATAGACAAGATGTCTAGTAAAAGGGAGTATGTCCAGAAGATGATGCAACAACGAGATGATTAAGGGCTATACTCACAAGTTCTTACTCGACATTGTTCCTGGAGTTACAAGGGAGATGTTTACCAGACAGATCTATCCAAATCTCATGAAATTGGTCAAGCAAACAATGCAATCCACTCCGGTAACAATGACGATCAATCCAATGGAGCCTGCAGTTCTCTCTGACGCAGAGTTGATTTCCAAGCTGGTGCTACAAATGGGTAAACGATATGCAACTTTCACCTCTGACGAAGGTAAACTATTTGAGGCATTACTGGAATATCAACTCAAGACTTCATACAAGGAGCAAGCTGAAAGGCCTAAGCGTCAAAGAGACGATGATGATAAGGATATAGATAAAGATAAAGAGCCTAAACGCCCGAAGAAAACTGGTGAATTATCCTCCATGCCACCTCCACCCTAAAGGACTCCAACTGCAAGAAGATCTCCACCAAGCTCTGCTGACAAACCCCAGGACTCTGAGTCATCACCTCAGACTGAGAAAACCGATGATCACTTCGAATACACTGGTGGTGACGATGAGGAAGTCCCTGAGCCCCAACAACAACCCACCTCTCCCGCTTCAGCTAAGAAAACATAGCACGAGCCATGTCTAACAACATCGATTGGCTCAACCATGAAGCTAACATTGACTTCACACGAAAAGACAAGGCTCCATACTACACCGACTGGACCATACCTCTACCAACGATTGGTCAACCAGATCAACCTAAGATTCCATTCCGCTACTTCTTCAATAATGACCTGGAATTTCTTCTACACGGTAGCGATGGTTCAAAGAATACGCTACATCACTTACACTTCCGTTCCCGGCAGCCATATACTCAAACTGCATAGCCATCGAGGAAAAGGCTACCTACATGTTTGCCAACAGCGTGGAACAGTATGACATCGATGCAATGTATGGGATTCACCATTGGTCAGAACGCCGAAAAATCTACTACAAAAGCTGCCAGGTTCGAAGGTCTAAACATGAAGTGTACAGTGATAAAGGGATCGTTGCTGTTAAGCATGTAGCTCTTTCGTCTAAATGGGACTACAATTTCCTCAAGAAAATCGTGGTCAAAAGACAAGGCGAAAGGGACTATGATTACTGTGAAGCAGACTTTCAGAATTTGTCTCTCAATGACATTGAAGATCTGTATCTTGCCAAGGTACAGGGAAGAATGAGACAATTCTCGACTGAAATCCAACGTGAATACATCAAGTCCCTGCTCATCTTCATCAGAAGCATAGTGATCCAGGAACGTATAGAAGACTTGCAACTTGCCGTTGAATCTCATCAGACACGTGTCAACTTCACCAGACCTCAGCTAGAACTTCCTGACATCAACCATCTTCCTCAATACACTCTCATCAGCAAACCCTTTGGCGTAGTCTACCGTAGTGAACTACACCACAAATGCTTGATGGCGTGTAAAGAGCTTCATAAGTTTGTAGATCACACACTGAAGAAAGTCATGGACGGCTTAGCTTATAGGTTGAAGGAGATACATGAAGGCTTTGGGTCAAAAAAGAGATGGAATTCTCAAGAAAGACGGGATGTGAAGAGAATCATCACGCGGATTGATGAAAGGTTGTTCAGAAGGGACCAGTTCAGAACTTTAGAGAGCTTTGTAGGTGGTCGTCCCAGGATTACTCTCACAGGCTATCAACACCCAGTTCGCATTCTTGGAGACATTACTGGACTACCTGAATCCCCTGGTACCCCTTAAGCTGTTTCATTTTCTATATTGATTTGGATGTGTGATTATTTATTAACTATGGCTTGTGCACACATAACAGTGTACAACCCGTTCTTGTAATGAAAGGACCCTGTGGTACACTTCAGTGCCACAATCCTTATAAAAGGAGCGAAAGTTTCTTACTTCTGAGTAAAACTTATCAAACTTTTCACTTTTAAAAGGTTTTGCTCAAAAGAACAAGTACTTCCTCTTGTATTTTTTTAAAAACCTCAAAAGTTTAAATCACTTGTTGAGGGGGAGTATTTGATTAAAAACTTTGTTCACAAACTGTTCTTTGTGGTAATCTTCCCACAAAACTCAAAATGGTCATATTCAATATCAAAATTTCGTCAAAAATAACATTTATATACCATTTTTGAGGGGGAGAAAAATTATGTGATAAGAAATATGTTGTGAAATTGCAAATGAACCTTTGTGCTATAGACTTAACCAATGAATTGACGAGATCTTAAATGTTAGTAACTCGAAAAGACTTGTCCGGGACGGGTAATAATTTCAAGCTAGTTCGCTAGTGATGTAAACGTGTCTCGCAAAGGACTTGTCCGAGTAGAATGTACCATTCGAGAAACTCTTGGTAGACATGAACTTTGACGGGTTTGACAACCTCTCGAGGCTTGTTCACACCTTCAAGATAGTTATTAGAGCTAGTTGTCACATAAAAGCTGACAATGTAACTCTTTAACTATGCAACGTAATCGTGTCTCGCGGGGGATTGTCTATCTTAAGTTGATCAATTCAAAAAGTGTGCGCTTCTCCCTCACCATGCAAATTTCTGTCAAAACACTTAAGCATGCGTGGAGGGGGAGTATTTTTGCAAAATAAAACTCTCGAAGTGTTTCAAAATGTTTCTTATTTATAAACACTTTGAAAATTTTTCAAGAAATTGGTTTTATGGCAATGGAGTTATAAGGTGACTAAGGTTAGGAATAACTGTCCTATGATCCGCCAGAGCCGGAAGGATCTACCCAAGGATACCACTAATAGTTAGAAAAATAATACTTAGGTATGATTATAAAAAGGAGAAAATGAGAATCGGAGAAAGAAGGAGTTGAAGAATTAAAAGGAAAAGTAAAGAAAATGGTGAAAACAAATAGCCCTCCAGATTATTCAACTTAGGGCAGACATCGGGTTCAATTCATATGCTACTGGTTGTCACTTGATGACGCCGGTATTGAAGATCAAAGTCGTCATGGACCCAGTGACGCATGCACTAAACCTTCTTAGCCACTCAAGTTTCTCTCAACAGAAGCTTGTTTCATTCTCACAGGGAAACCTATGTAAACTATCGGCTTTCTCTTAGAGATCGCTGGTATTGAAGAAGGAGACCC
This sequence comes from Chrysanthemum seticuspe, assembly GCA_019973895.1. NCBI lineage: Eukaryota > Viridiplantae > Streptophyta > Magnoliopsida > Asterales > Asteraceae > Chrysanthemum > Chrysanthemum seticuspe. The sequence continues at coordinate 359,830,491 of BPTQ01000008.1, read as the reverse complement.
TCTCCCTAGTCTCCACCCAAGAAAAACCAAAGGGCACTATCGAGTCTAGAGCCACGAGATTCATCAAAAGATCTCATAGGTACACTTGACATTTTATCACTTGTCGTTCAACAATAAGAACGCAAGTGATACATTATCGTGTCCTTCACAGATCTTAGCAATCTGTCGAGAACATTTATGAGAGGTTTACAATTGTGATCCTCAGTGATTGCATGGAAACTCCTGCCATGGTCAACATCAAACATCCCTGACAGCAGGTCACTTCGGTAATTTCCTGTAGATTACGCTTAGTGTGTCTTAAACGGTCTACAGTCGTGAGGTGATGCTTCGGTGTACCTCAGCGACTCATCTAAACTGTAGGTGTACTTCGGTACTTCGCGTTATCTCACTTGTGGGACTCTAGTTCAGGAACAGCCTTTGTGAGAATCATAGTTGTGCTTTCACACTATGCTGTTAACACTCTCAAAGTTCAAACTTGTAAGTGCTGGAATCCGTTTATCACTAACCATTCTTATGTTTTCTTCTTATGGAAGCTCTGGAGCGGACTGATCATGCAGATTCTTCACATGCTCATACCAACAACATCACTAATGGAAGTTCTCTCAAAAGGCAAAACAAATTCAAAATGATTCTTCATCAAAGTCAAAGAATCTACAAAGTTTAAAGACTAAGAGAACTACATCAGTATTGAAATCCAACGTCAAAGAGCGTGTGAGTATGTTGGAGAAATACTTGGAGACACTGGAGCAATGAAGCAAACCTGATGCAGACTACAACAACATACTATCACTACCATCACAAAGAACAAAGAAAATTATGACGTCAAAGCAGAACTTTTCAATGGAAACAATTTCTCTACACTGGGGAGATTGTTCGAATCAAGGCACTTCTTCTCACAAGAAAGAAGAATGTCAGAAGACGTCAAAGCTACTATTACATCAGCACCTTCAACATTTATATTATCAATCACTAACACTTAGGGGGAGATTATTGGAATCACTCCTAAACTAGAATTCAAGTGTTAGTAATTAATATGTAATAGTTAGCTTAATTATGGCTTTTATGTTAGTGATCAAGGCTAGGCTTATGTAGAAAGCCCATAAGCCTAGGCCAAGCCCAATAAGTAAAGGATGGGAACTTGGAATGTTGTCCTAGTTCCCTCCTATAAATAATCCTTGTAAACCCTCACTTGAGGGTTGGTTGTTCAATTCATACATTCACTCTACGCATAACCTTTCTTAGTATCATACGTGTGTGTGTTTGGTATTGTTCATCCGATCACTTCTCTTCTATTTCTTATATTGATGCTTGTGTTATGAATATGGGAACCTAACATAGATTACTTGAAGAGCTGCACTGGAACCATCCTTTTGAACCTTTCTATTGGTAAGTTGCAGCTTTAAATGTTCTAAGTTCAACAGCAAGCTTCTCGTCAATGTAGGTAAGTCCTGGCAGAAGAGAGCACTACATGTTCGATTCCCAGTTGTGGATAACAGCTGTATGAGGTGCAGATGAAGTAGCTGATAGGGCTCAATGCTGCATGGCATTCTGTGGCATTAGTAGGTGCAATTCATTCTCATTGTACTCAGAACATGAAGATCTCACATCCTCATTGATTAATTCAAACATCTTTAATCGTTCAGTGTAGCATTCATTATCATTGTTGTCCACAGCATCATACAATTTAAGCACTTCTGAAATCACTGGGTCAGTAGTGTAAGACATGATGTTGTAGTATACACAGAATTTTACAAGTTCATGATTTAAACCGAGAAATAAATTCTTTCGCGGGATTTTACAAAATCAAGAAGAAACTGTGATATAGTGACCAATAGAACGTGTTAAGATAACTGATGGATCAACACAGTGATAGACAATTGTGTGTTAGGTCTTATAATTGTTTGTAGGATTATCAGAGATGTTGTTTGGTTGAGATTTGGATTGGTTTATGCCCTTTTATTCGACGTGCCATTCTCCTTGTTCTCACGGTCATTTTGATGGGTAGAACGCTAAAAACGGAGTTACGGTTCAAAAGTTATGGCCGTTTGAAGTTTTATCGGGAAAAGTCAACAAGTAGCTAGTAAGACAAGACGCTAGAGTCACCAAGTCGCTAAGTAACAAGTCGCTAAAGGCTCAAGTCGTTGTGGATCAAGTCGCTACGAACCAAGTCGCTAAAACACAAGTCGCTAAAGCAGCAAATCGCTAAGCTGACAAGTCGCCAAAGAACAACTCGCTAAGTAACCACAAAGACAAGTCGCTAGAAATAATAGAGACATGTTGCTACGTCAACCAAGTCGCTAGCCGAAGTGGTGTCTCCACTACTTTGTACAGTTTGTCGTCTTGTCTCAATAGACAAGTCGCTAGGACTCAAATCGCTACCACTTCAACTACAAGTCGCTACCAAATAATGAAGCAAGTCGCTACGAAGAAAATTTATCCGAGAACCAAGTCGCTAGGAAGAAAACTGTTAATACAAATAAGCCGTAAAAACGTTTATTTATATTTTACGATCTTCTAATGTTTTGTCGATAACAAACGTAAAATCATGTTAACGAAACAAATAAAATACGTAAATGGTTTGAACTAATAGTTTCTAACATATTCACATTTTCACATAAAACACTAAAACAAATATAAGTGATTTTATGATTTAGTAATACATATGTACAACAACTAGTGTTTACATATTTGGGTATAATATACACATAACTAGTTTGTAGTATATTGGGTAATATAAATGGGTAGAAACTTAAGTATCACAACCCATTAGGCAAATACATTGAATGTAGTTGGGTACAACCCAAAGCCCATGACCAATGGAGCTTGACCCATAACCCATTGCATGACATCATGCTTATATCATACATCGATAATATCCATAACTCATGGATCAACCCATACCCAAGTGACCAAGTGCATTGCACTCAAAGATACATTGTATCTAGCTAAAGATCCATGGTTTAACCCATGACCCATAACCAAAATACCCATGGGTAAAAGGGAGCGTCCCACGGATCCCTAGCTTAACGCTAGACGGATCCCTTGTGGAAGGGATCCGTGGGATCCAGGGAACAATAGATTTTTCTTCTATAAATAGTGAGCTATTTCTTCATTATTTCCAACCCATTTCTAACACACTTTCTCCCTGAGTGTAAAACTCACTAACATCAGATCCAAGAGATCTATGTTTGTAGTTTTGTTTTTGTGTGATCTTTTAGGTTCCTCTTAAAGGCAAGATCACCACCTTTGAAGTCGAGCAAGCTCAAGTCCATGAGTTGCCATGCTTCCTCATCATCAAGGCTACTGAAGTCTTCTTGTTGATGATTCCTTTCTTTCTTCAAAGAAGTGTAGTGTTCAAGACATTAGTGAAAGATGTCTCAAGAGTCAAGACGAAGATATTAGTGAAGGGTATCTATCGTCTATATCATAAGCACTTGTGGTAGGTGCTTAGAAGTCAAGATTAAAAGCATTAGTGAAAGGTGCTTAGAAGTCAAGACTAGAAGCATTAGTGAAAGGTGCTTAGAAGTCAAGACACAAGACATTAGTGAAAGGTGTCTTGTAGATCTAGTCAAAGGCATTAGTGAAAGGTTCCTTAGATGTACATTCGATATGGTGTATTTCGATGTACAAGATAGACTAGTTTTAGATCCAAGGATATTGATATCCTTGATGATGTTGTAAAGGAGTAGATCTCCTTTGGGATTAGTCGTTGGTGTAGTGTGGTAGTAGTTCCTCCATTACAATGGAACTAAGTGCTTAGCCTAGTACCTAATAAAGGGTAGGCGACGTTGTGAAGGTGTAGTTCACCTTGGAGTGAAAGAACTAGGTACTTAGTCTAGTACCTTATAAAGGGTAGGCAACGTTGTGTAGGTGTGGTTCACCTTGGAGTGAAAGAACTCGGTGGTTAGCCTAGCACCGGAAAAAGGGTAGGCGACGTTGTGAAGGCTTCTCCGCCATAAGGAGATTGGTGTAGTGTTTACGAACTCTAGAGTAGGTGACTCGGGGAGTGGAGTAGGGCAAGGAAGGTGTCCTTGTAGCCGAACCACTATAAATACTCGCGTTGTGGTTTTGTGCTTCTTACTATTATCTTTTCATTACTTACCTTTATATGCTTGTTTTTCAACATCCAACACACACATCCAAATAGATTGATATAAGTCGATCTAAATAGATTAAAAGAAAGTTTTAATTGGAAAAACTATTCACAACCCCCCCCCTTCTAGTTTTCCACAAAAACTTTAAACACAACCCTTTTTAATCCAAAACAAGCTCAACCACAATGATTCAAGCTTTCCAAATCAAAACCCAAGCACTTACAATGATTCTAAACACAAAAGTACACTCAAAATTCAAACTTTAACACAAGAAATGATCCAAATGATGCAAAAACCACTAAACTTTTTCAAACCCAAAAACCATATAAAACCACTAAAAATCCAAGGATATGTAAGAGAGATGATAAAACCATGGCTCTTGATACCAATTGTTACACATTGGATTTCATAAACACATCAAATCATAACATATATAGGCGTATGGGTTTAGAGTTTAGAGAGAGAAAGTGAAGAGAATGAGCCTTTCTAAAGAGAGAGTAAACAATAGAGAAAATGTTAGATTAGAATGAAAGGTCCAACCCTCTACCTTAGGAGGTAGAGGGTATTTATAGTTACATACTAAACGTCCTTCTTCGGACTGTGGATCAGGCATACAGTGGGTAAAGACCCGTCATTCCTCCACGGTGTTGCACTAAGCTAAACTAATAACTAAATAACTAACTAATAAACTACTAAATAACGTAAATAACTACAAGTCTACGAGCTAAAATATGCTAGACCATAATTAGGGTGACCGACACTTTAATATGGAATTTCCAATTCCTAACAAATATATTCCACTAAATATCACACACACATTCATAAAATTAATAAAAACATTTACGTTTGAAATTAGGCCTTACATGTTTTTCACACTCACCACAGTGAGTGGCTCACTATACTTTTGGAATCTGACGGTGACCTTAGGCTTTTGTTTTGGTGGGTCATAAGTGAGTTGAGGCATCACTGGGTGGAGTAATGCCCACTCTGGTTAACCTTAGAGATAATTCAGATTTAGTATAACATATGGTTATCTTTACTATTTAGCTTGCCTACGCACAAGTTGTTAAAATAACAAGAAATAATTACATGTTTGGTCCTTATGGTTTACCCCAAATAACAAATTTAATCCCTAAGTCGTTTTAATTAAACTACACGTATCTATTTTTGAAACCTGTTGCCCATTTAGTCCCTATTTCAAAAAATAGGGATCATCTGTGTAATTATTTTAATTACACGGATAGTCCCTATTTCCCATAATAGGGACTAAATGGGCAACAAGTTTCAAAAATAGGTATGTGTGGTGTAATTAAAATGACTTAAGGACTAAACTTGTTATTTGGGGTAAAACATAGGGACCAAACATGTAATTTTGTCAAATAACAATTATCCATATATATCATCAGTCGTTGCAATATAAGTCCGTTTACAATGTTGTTCTTATATACGTATTATAAGCATATGTGTGAATTTTGAAGAGTAAACTATTACAGTAAATAATATATTACATGAGTCGTTGATATATGCACAATATCTTGTGTTTCATTACATATCACAGTAACCCATATTTTCATTTTGAAATTTATAATCTCGCACGTATTAATTTTGTTTTTTTTAATATAAAGTACATGTGGTAGCTGTAAAATCCATAAACTTTTTGAAATTTATAAAATTTGAGAGTTCTACACTTAAGTTCATAAATTTAAATTTTAAAAGTGCACTTTTTTATAAAGTTTTTGGTTTTAATGTAAATTTTGTTGTCCAATTAAAATATAATGTTATTTTAGATTCACCCCCAAAGTTTAATAACTTAACGCTTTTTTTAAAGTTTTGTATTTTGCAATTTAGACTTCTATTCTTTATGCATTTTTTTTTTATTTTTTTTATTTAAAGAAATGTTAACCAAACCATATGTCAAATTTGACTTTCGTCGGCTAATTATAAGGCTCAACTTTTTCACGTGAAAAATTGTGCTCTCCTGTTTATCCAATCGAGTTTTTTCACAAATATTTTTTTAGAATCATATAAAAAAATATCCATATTAAGTCCAATTTTAACTAAAGATACCGGTTTTTTTTTTGAAAATTGCATAAAAAGGCCATACTTGACACTTATTGTCATTGTGTGTAGCGACCTATTTTTTTTTATCATTGTGACACAAACCTTTTTAGATCGTGCTATTGTGTGTACCGGTGACCTGTTTAACCTGTTGCAGCAGGTCAAGTTAACGACCGTTAATTTTTTTTATTGCCGTTAGTCCTTTTCGTCAGTTTTTAACAACTGTTATTATATTATTGCACCGTTAGTCCTTTTCGCCTGTTTTTTACACGTTTTCGTCCGTTTTTTCACGGTTTCTTCCGTTTTTACACGTTTTCGTTCGTTTTCGCACGTTTTTACACGTTTTCGTTCGTTTTTACACGTTTTCGTCCCTCTTTACACGTTTTTTTTTAGTTTTTGCACGGTTTCGTCCGTTTTTACACGTTTTGTTCGTTTTTACACGTTTTCGTCCGTTTTTACACGTTTTTTTTAGTTTTTGCACGGTTTCGTCCGTTTTTACACGTTTTTTTTAGTTTTTGCACGGTTTCGTCCGTTTTACACCTTTTTTTAGTTTTTGCACGGTTTCACCGTTTTTACACGTTTTCGTTCGTTTTTTCACGTTTTTACACGTTTTCGTTCATTTTTACACGGTTTCGTCCGTTTTTACACGTTTTTTTTTTTCAGTTTTTGCACGGTTTCGTCCGTTTTTACATGTTTTTGCACGTTTTCGTCCGTATTTACACGGTTTTTTTTAGTTTTTGCTCGGTTTCGTCCGTTTTTACACGTTTTTTTTAGTTTTTGCACGGTTTCGTCCGTTTTTACACGTTTTCGTCCGTTTTTGCACGTTTTTACACGTTTTCGTTCGTTTTTACACGGTTTCGTCCGTTTTTACAAGTTTTTTTTAGTTTTTGCACGGTTTCGTCCGTTTTTACACGGTTTCGTCCGTTTTTACACGTTTTTGTTATTTTTTGCACGTTTTTACACGTTTTCGTCCGTTTTTACACGTTTTTCTAGTTTTTGCACGGTTTCGTCCGTTTTTACACGTTTTTGCACGTTTTTACATGTTTTCGTCCGTTTATACACGTTTTTTTTAGTTTTTGCACGGTTTCGTCCGTTTTTACACCTTCTTTTAGTTTTTGCACGGTTTCGTCTTTTTTACACGTTTTCGTCCGTTTTTGCACGTTTTTACACGTTTTCATTCATTTTTGCACGGTTTCGTCCGTTTTTACACGTTTTTGTTCGTTTTTGCACGTTTTCGTCCGTTTTTGCACGGTTTCCTCCGTTTTTACACACTGTAAAAACATGCAAAAACGAACAAAAACGTTTTCACACGTGTAAAAACGTGCAAAAACGGATGAAAACGTGTAAAAACGTGCAAAAACGTGTAAAAATGGACAAAACCGTGCAAAAACTAAAAAAAACGTGTAAAAACGGACGAAACCGTGCAAAAACTAACAAAACGTGTTAAAACGTGCAAAAACGAACAAAAACGTGTAAAAACGGACGAAACCGTGCAAAAACTAAAAAAAAAGGTGCAAAAACGGACGAAAACGTGTAAAAACAGACGAAACCGTGCAAAAACGGACGAAAACGTGTAAAAAACGTGCAAAAACGGACGAAACGTGCAAATACTAAAAAAAAACGTGTAAAAACGGACGAAAACGTGTAAAACGGACGAAACCGTGTAAAAACGAACGAAAACGTGCAAAAACGGACGAAAACGCGTAAAAACGGACGAAACCGTGCAAAAACTAAAAAAAAGTGAAAAACAGACGAAAACGTGTTAAAACGTGTAAAAACGGACGAAACCGTGCAAAAACTAAAAAGAACGTGTAAAAACGGACGAAACCGTGTAAAACGGGCGAAAACGTGTAAAAACGTGCAAAAACGAACGAAACCGTGTAAAAACGGACGAAAACGTGTAAAAAACGGGCGAAAAGGACTAACGGTGCAATAATATAATAACGGTCGTTAAAAACTGACTAAAAGGACTAACGGTGCAATAAAAAAATTAACGGTCGTTAACTTGACCTGCTGCAACAGGTTAAACAGGTCACCGGTACACACAATAGCACGATCTAAAAAGGTTTGTGTCACAATGATAAAAAAAATAGGTCGCTACACAATGACAATAAGTGTCAAGTATGATGCTTTTTTATACAATTTTCCCTTTTTTTTTTCTTCCTCAATTTAAGGTATCGACTTCTTTTCTTGTTGCAATGTTGGACAATTAGTAATTTTGCAGGTTACAAAGCTGATTAAAATACCAAACACCCTCTTATCTCTTATTACCCCAAATTTCTTGTCACAAAAATCATTGGTACGAATTAAAATATAAAATTCACACATAAACTTAATCTTAACAAGATTTAATTATAGAAAGTAAAAACAAAAGTTTTGAACAAACGAAAATATTTTAACTAATTTAATGACTAAAATAGCCTCTAAATTAATATAAATTATCAAAACGAATTTCAAAAACTTTAAAAATCTTAACCCAACTAAATACGCTGTTGAAGAGCTACCAGAAAATTTAAACAAAAATATGTTTTCGACTTTTTTATTACTATTTTTTATAAATTTAAAACAAAACAGTTTTATAAAAAAAAGGGCATAATCGGTTTTTGATTTTTTAAAAAAAATAAAAACGTGACTAAAATTCATGAAAAAAATATCATAAAAAGAAAATACTTTTTAGAATCTTATATAAAAAGGACACATTTTTATGAAGGTTTTTGATATATTTAGACTAAATAAAACCGCAAAACTGATTTTTATGAAATAATAAAACGTGACTAAAAATCTTGAAATAATTATGAAAAAAAAAAAGACAATACTTTTTAGAATCTTATATAAAAAGGAAGAAGTTTTCTGAAGGTTTTTGATATATTTAGACTAAATAAAAATACAAAACTTTTATAAAAAAAACATAAAGAGATGACCTGTTACCGAACTAGCAGGTAAAAATAACAAATTGCACGGTATGATAAGTTAAATACTTTAAATTAAGGGGAAAAAAAACTTGTATCTTTAATTGAAATTGAACCTAAAATGAGTATCTTTTTATGCGATTTGCCATTTCTTTTACTAAATTACTCCCAGTTAAGTGTCTAAGATAAATTGATTATAATAGAAAACTCAAAGTGTACAGTCAAACTTATATATGTAAAAATAATACAGTAGCAAATGTTTCAAATTACCTAACTTATATATGTAAAAATAATATAGTAGCAAATGTTTCAAATTACCTGATATTAATACCAAGACCATGAGTATGTTTGTGGTGAGAATTTAAAATGAAGTAACTTGCTTTGTTTTGAAGCAAAATTCATAAAAGCTTGTGAAATTTAAAAGCTCTACTTTTAAAAGCTACTTGAAGTAGTTTGTGAAAAGTATGGAACATTTTGACATGATTAATATACATTAAAGCATTTAAAATAATATTTCCTTTTGTTGCATGTCACATAAGAAAAACTCCAGCTCCGGCTCTTAAAAGCTACAACAACAACTCCAACTCTAGCTAGTTTCACAAACATGTACTCACATGGTTATTAACATTGAGGTTGTGTATGGATGCGATTTAATACGAGCTTATAGAAGCTTTAGCTTTTAAAATATGGTTTTGTTAGTCTTAGTCAGAGAGAGAGAAGCAATGAAGCAATTGGTAGTCGAGAAAGATCTACATTATGTCAACTTTAACATAAAGGAAAATTGTGAAAAGAGATGTCATTGTCATCAAATGATTCGAGTATTTATACTCTTCAAGTCATTTGTGACGATATACTTATTACACTTTTAGTCCATAGTATATAAAATATCAAAAAAAATAACTAAACTAACCCTATAATTTTGATAAACTATGTTACATTCATTTATAATTCCTAACAAATATTCTCTCGAATATAGTGTTGGGAATTATACGTTTGAGTTGATAAAGACAAAAAGGATGAAACAAGAGGGACTTAATATGACAAGAAGGAAACCTACTAAAAGATGGAAGGGCTTGCTTGCAATGGAAGTTTTATTATTTAGTCCTTATCCTCTAGTATATAAAGAGGACATAGGTGTAGGTTTTTAATTAAGTCTTCCAATAATGTAGTCGACTAAAAGGTGTGTGTTTAGCCTAGACGTTAGGGAAGAACGTCTAGGGTTTTAGATTAGTGTGTGTCCTAGGCGTATGATCATGTAAACGCCTAGGTTATTAGTTTAGTTAGTAGACGTGTTTCTATAAACGTCTAGTATTAGTTAGAGTTAGTGAATGAAAACCTTGTTCAATAACAAAGTATTGTTTTGATTATTCCGCTGCGTACCATGTTATTATCTTTGTTATTGATATCCCTAGCTGAGCTTATAAACGATCTTATCAAGTGGTATCAGAGCTTGTGTGGAAACTCTGACTAGGAAGAAACCCTACTTCAACTATATTCAAGATGTCGACTGAAGCTGTTCCACCACCCTCAATCGCCTCACTCAGAATTCCAATAATCAAGAAGGGAGAATATGATCTCTGGTGCATGAAGATGAGGCAGTATATTGCCATTACAGACCATGCTCTGTGGAATGTAATTGTGAATGGGAATGAAGTTGTTCCAGAACCCGTTCATGTTCCTGGACAACCTATAGCACCAAAGGCAGTCTTACCAGCAGCAACCCTAAGGAATCAAGAGAAGGCTCTAAACATTCTCTTGTCTGCCATTCCAGATGGTCATCTTCTCAAGTTTCATGATGCTAAAGATGCTAAGCAGCTCTGGGCTGCTCTCAAGACCAGATTTGGAGGGAATGAAGCCTCTAAGAAGATGCACAGAAATTTGCTGAAGCAACAGTTTGAAACTTTCACAGTAGGAGAAAGAGAGAGTCTTGATGCTGCATATGATAGGTTTCAAAATCTACTCAACATGTTGGAGTTATACAAGGCAGAAGTATCAGTTGAGGATGCTAATTTGAAGTTTCTAAGGAGTTTGCCATCTACATGGCATGTGATTGCTACTATAATCAGAGGACAACAAGGATTGGATGTTATGGACTTTGATGATCTCTATCATCAACTGAAGGTGTATGAACATGAGATGAGTGGTCAACCCAATTCCAAATTACAGAGTATTGCTTTTCTATCATCTGAAAAGAAGAGCAGTAATTCCAAAAGTACTGCTTCTCCTCAAAGTACTGCTGTTTACAATCCCCCTTCATATGCTCAGCAGGCCCCACCATCTACCACTTTGCACTCAGATGAAGTTGTGTGCTCCTTCTTTGCACAACTAGCAAGCTTACCTGATCCGTGCAAAACCGTCAAGTTTTCTCACGCAAGCTGACCACTTGTGAATGGCCAACTGTAAGAACCTTAAAACAGCTTAAACACGAATGCAATGAAGATCTGAGGAGTATAGAGTCTCCCCGGGTCGTTATGTCCCAGCGAGCTATGCGATGAATTATCAAACGTAAAGTGATCGGGAAATTTGAACAGAAAAGGGATTCTGAATTATTATAACTACAGAAAAAGCCAACAAATAACAACGGCTTAAATGCAAATTAAAGGAAACTAAAAAGATAAAATCTATTAAATAAACGCTATCACTATTTTTAAAATGATGTTTTTGTTTTTATGTTTTTATGAAACTGAAATTAAAAACTACACGACGTACAAATAAAAACGTGAAACTAAATCAATATTAACCCTAAAAATATGAAAATGATATTTTTACAATCCTAATGATAAAAGAAAAGTTTTAGAAAAAGAAAATTATTTTTATAACTAATTATCTAATTATTACTAATTAAAAACTATTTTTAACTATTTAATAATTACCTAAAATACAAGAAAATAGGAAGTAAAGCTAGAAAAATAAAATTATGAAATGGAAAAGTCTAAAATATCAAAATAGAATTTTCAAAACTAGTTTTATATTTTTCTGATTATTTTTGAATTTTCTAGGAATTAAAAACTATTTAAAACTAATTAAATTACTAAAAATTACAAAATAAACTATGAAAAATCTGGAAAATTACTTTTTTTACTTTTTATATTTATCTAAACCTAAGAAAAATGAAAAATTATTTTTTTGAACCTTTTCTGAATTATTTGTATTAAATGCTATTTAAAAGTGCTTAAAAACTTATTTAAATTAAGAAAAATAGCAAATCAACTTAGAAAAATCTGAAAATTTCAGGAAAACTCTAAAATTATATAAGGAATCTAAGAAAATTAGAAAAACTAGTGCTTATGTGGAAGATATTGAAACTGCTTTACAAATGCTTATTGAAATAAGCACTTGAATAAGCTAAAGTGACACAACAAGCACCAACTGATTACAGAAGTTCAAATATGCTATAAGAACTGAAATGCAACTAATATCAACAAGTCATATCCTCTGAATTACAGGTTTGATCAGATTTGATGACTTGAACTAATAAGCTAAAACAGATTCTGCCCACCAACTTCCAGCTTAAAAATAAGCTACTAAATAAGCCAGAAACCTAAAACCAGATGTTGCAGTCTCAAGTTGACCTAGCAAAGATCTTATAAACCAATTTTCAGACTTTAACAAGCTCTTAAGAGCCCTGTGCACCTTGCACAAAATCTGAGAAAAACTCAGTGTCAACTGAGCCTGTGGAGCAGGGCATTTGGGCCTGAAAGAGGAGCTTGTTTGAAGCTTTTAAAAAATTTATAAAATTGTACTAAAATGGTGATAAGGAAGAACACCAACTGAAGTTTTTGAAACAACAAATTTCACCTAATTTGACTTAAAAATGAGTCAAGGAAAAATCCTTGCAGTTGAGCTCAAATCCACTTTTTGCATTTTTGACTTTTGAAAGCAATTGAGAACTTTGACCAAAATGAAATTTAAAACCAATTTGAGGATTGGTGTTGATGTTATATGATGTAATGAGTACAAAGCAGGCAAGGTTTAACACTTCTAAACACAAAACAATGATCTGCTAATCCTAAAATCACAACAGTAAGCAGTAAGACAGATTTTAATGTAATGTTGACTTTTGTGGTTTTGCAGACCCAAACCAAGATTGATATGAACACAAATGAACTAAACAAGCATTAACCAATAGATTTTAACCACTGAATAAGCCCACAAGACAGAGAGATCAGCAAATCCAAACATCCCTTAACATACTGATTTGAGCTCAAAACTAATCCAAACTCTTAACCCACTTGTAATTATGATCAAATTAACTCTAATTAACCTAAACACTACTATTAGAACAGGTTTGACAGATTATAACTACAAAAAAAAACAAATTATGCAATGACTTGAGAAAATCACTTACAAAGGTCCAAAGCCACTATGGCTTGCAACCTGTGAAACCAAGGATCTCCAACCTATTTTATTCAACCCACTGCTTCCAAATCAACCCACATTCATGTCTGAACCAACCCATTCCCTTTCTGCTTCATTTTTTCACCCATGTTGACTTATTTTGACCAAAGTTCTAAACTGCTTGTAACTTGATAACAAGCTTACAGAAAGCTATTATAAGCTTTTATGAGCTTGTTTGAGATTAAGATTGAGTTGCTAAAAGTTTAAACAAGTGAGTTTGAAAGTTAAAATTTCAACAGTGGACACAAGTTATGGAAAATGATCATTAGCTTGAATTGATGATTAAACAGAGTTGCAATACACTTAGATACTGTTATTTGATACAAATGAGCTTGAAAATACAACTGCAAACTAGTTAAGACATGATAATAAGTAAATCGACATACATTGTTTAAAAACTAAAACTAACTCTCCTCCTTGTTGCTTCTCTTGGCCTTTTTATACACCCAAAGTACTTGTCTCTCTCCTCTGGACATTTCCCATCACTAAAACTGACCATTGGATGTCTCAATTTAATCTTGGCCGTTTAAAGGCTTTTTGGCGCCAAATCTTATGTTTAACAGCTGGGTTGAGTGTTAGGTACAAGGGATGCATTAAATGCACTCTTGGAGTGTTGTGAGGTGGAGGGGGGGGGGGTAGGGATGATGATGGTGGAGGTGGAGTGTGAGCAGGAAGGTTGCAGGCTATGGTGATGATGGTGGCTTGGTGTACCCGTGAGGGAGAGAGGGAAAAGCAGTCAAAGGTATTTGACTTGGGATTAAATATTGGAGGGGGTCAAAAGGCAGGGTTCAAAGGCAATTGGCAGGGGTCACTTGCAATTTGACAAGTCCAAGTGGTAGTATTAAAGGGTTTAAATACATAAGGACTTCATTTGTAATTTCTGAAACTGTAGGGACCTGTTCTGCCAAATCTTAAAGTTGCTCCAAGGACTGAAATTGACAAGTGTTAATATTACAAGGACCAAAGTTGCCATTTTCAGATTTTCCAGGGACCATTTATGCCACTTCTTAAACTTGAAGGACCAATTTGTAATTTTCTCAAAACTTTTTATATTTTTCACCAAAGGACTAATTTTGACAAGTTATGATATTAAAAGGACCTTTGGTGATTTTTCTTTTGAAATTATGACTCAGGGACTATTTTTGATAATTTTTGAAACTTGGGGGACTGAAACTGCCAATTATGCAAACTTTGCTCATTTTTCATCTGATTTTGAACATTTTGCATCTGAAACATATAAAATGCAATTTTGGAATATTTTCAGTATTTTGATGCATTTCTGAGCATTTTTAACCGTTTTGCAGTTCAGATTTGACTAAAAATGATGAGTATTTACACACTCATCAATCCCCCACACTAAACTATTGCTAGTCCCTAGCAATCTTTTGAGAAAAACTTAATGGATTTGAATCTCTTTACCAAAATCCATTACTTCTGGAGTAGCCAAATGTTTCAGTTCAAGTAAGAACCATGGTACACCGATAACCATGTGATTTCGAGCAAACCACCAGCTTTCAACGGATTTGATTTGTTTTTACCAGAAGCCGTGTGCTCTGGACTAGCCAACTCTTAGATAAATTATCAATATTATCTTTGGTGAGCTGATTACCAATTATGGTTTTTCCACTGCCTTTACCACAAGCCATAAACTTGCGGGCTAGCCAACTCTTCACTTTTTAGGATATGGTGAGCTGAATACCATACAATTTTGGGCAAATTGCAAGCCGTTAACGGATTTGAGATATCTTTACCAAGAGCCGTTTGCTCCTGGATTAGCCAATCCTTTAGTCTTACAGACATGGCGGACTGATAACCAAATGAGTAAGTGTAGAACACTTACTCCAAAAAAAAAAATTTTTTTGGCCAAAAACGGGGGAATTGGGCGGTATAATTACATGATAAAATTCGTGAGAATTCCCCCCCACACTTAGAAATGAATATTGCCCTCAATATTCAAAGTACCGGCGGTTATGCCGAAACAAAGAACGTAAAAGGGAAATACTACGGCCATTATTTAGAAAGAAGATTTTGATTTTTTTTTTTTTTTTTTTTTTTTTTTTTGGAAATGATTTATATACAAAACATGTGGGGCAACCCCCCCCCCCCCCCCCACACTAGGGTGGTAGAAAGTAGAAAGAAGAAGCTGAACTGTCAAGTTTTATCACACAAGCTAGCCACTTGTGAATGACTAACCGTAACAAACTTAAGACAGCTCAGAAATATGGGTGACAACCCATATAGCATGCTACTGTTTTTGATTACCGAGTCGCTAGCTTGACTCGATCCCCGCATTCATTGGTTCATGGGGAAAGTTTGTAAATCTGGGACAACCATGGATGGAATGTCCTCTCCAAAGTAATGCTTCACTCGATGACCATTCACTTTAAAATTAGGACCATCGGGTTGAGATAACTCAATGGTACCATAAGGATAAACCTTAGCGATAGTAAATGGACCAGACCAACGGGACTTGAGCTTTCCCGAGAAAATCTTCAATCTTGAATTGAAAAGAAGGACTCGATCACCAACGTTGAAAACGCGGTTCTTGATTTTTGAGTCATGAATCTTCTTTGTCTTTTGTTTGTAGATCAAAGAGTTCTCGTAAGCTTGATCACGGAGTTCATTTAATTCATTCATTTGAACTTTCCGATGATCACCAGCTGTCTGTATATCGAAATTAGCATGCTTCAAGGCCCAGTATGCCTTGTGCTCGAGCTCAACCGGTAGATGACACGCCTTCCCGTACACCAGCTTGTATGGAGTGCACCCGATGGGTGTTTTGTAAGCTGTACGGAAGGCCCAGAGTGCGTCATCTAGCTTATCCGACCAAGAGGCACGGTTTTCACCAACCGTCCTCTCAAGAATTCTTTTTATCCCCCGGTTAGAAACTTCCACTTGCCCACTTGTTTGGGGGTGGTACGCAGTAGAGAGACGGTGAGTTACACCATACTTTTGCATGACTCTTTCAAATTGGTCATTGCAAAAATGCGTACCACGATCACTGATTATGGCTCGTGGAGTTCCAAACCTAGCAAATAAGGATTTCAAGAATTTCACCACAACTCGGGCATCGTTGGTAGGTAAAGCCTTAGCTTCAACCCATTTTGACAAGTAGTCAACGGCCACGAGTATGTATTTGTTACCACGGGAAGAAGGAAATGGCCCCATAAAGTCAATGCCCCATATGTCAAAAATCTCACACACTTGAATGGCGTTTTGCGGCATTTCATTCCTTTGTGAGATATTCCCGTGACGTTGACAAGCGTCACAGGTTTTGACAAATTCATGGGCATCTTTGTAGATTGTGGGCCAATAGAATCCGGAATCAAACACCTTCTTGGCGGTGTAGTTGGGGCTATGATGTCCCCCAGTAGGTCCAGAATGGCAAGCCTTGAGAATGTCAATGGCTTCCTGACCATACACACATCGCCGGATGACTTGATCCGCACAAATTTTGAACAAGTAGGGGTCGTCCCAGAAATAATGTTTCACATCCTTAAAGAATTTATTTTTCTGTTGGGACGACATCCCTTTCACCACAAAGTTACCCGCATGGTAGTTTGCAAAGTCTGCAAACCATGGTGTAGAAGAATCTCCGCGAAAAGAAACCACATTGAGTGTTTCGAGAGGAAATGTTTCATTAATTTCCTTTTTCTCGAACACATTTTGGTGAGGGTTCTCTAATCGGGACAGATGATCAGCAGCTAGGTTCTCAGCTCCTTTTTTATCACGAATAATGATATCAAATTCTTGTAGGAGGAGAACCCAACGGAGCAATCTCGGCTTTGCATCTTGTTTAGCAAAGAGATATTTTAGAGCCGAGTGATCCGTATACACCACGCATTTGGTCAATATAAGATATGGCCGAAACTTTTCAAACGCATACACCACAACTAATAATTCTTTTTCTGTAGTGGTGTAGTGGGTCTGAGCTTCAGTCATAGTTTTGCTTGCGTAGTGAATCGGCTGAAAATGCTTGGTTTTGCGTTGCCCCAAGACTGCACCGATAGCAAAATCACTTGCATCGCACATGAGCTTAAAGGGTAAATCCCAGTCGGGGGCAACTAGAATGGGTGCTTCCGTAAGCTTTTTCTTCAATGTTTCGAAAGCTTCGATGCACTCAGGAGAGAAGATAAAAGGAGCATCTTTTTCGAGAAGATGGGTCATAGGCCGAGCGATTTTAGAGAAATCTTGAATGAATCTACGATAGAACCCGGCATGACCTAGAAAACTCCTAATACCTTTGACGGTAGTAGGATGAGGTAGTTTAGCAATAACATCAACTTTTGCTCTATCTACCTCAATCCCGTTCTTGGAAATCTTATGGCCAAGGACTATGCCTTCTTTGACCATAAAGTGACTCTTCTCCCAGTTTAGACATAGATTGGTGTCTTCACACCGTTTTAACATTTTGTCTAAGTGGGAGAGACATGTATGAAATGAGTCCCCAATGACCGAGAAGTCATCCATAAACACCTCCATAGTTTCCCCGATCATGTCGTGGAAAATCGCCATCGTACATCTTTGGAACGTGCCAGGAGCATTGCATAAGCCAAAAGGCATACGTCTATAGGTAAACGTCCCGTATGGGCAGGTGAATGTGGTCTTTTCTTGATCCAGCGGATCAATGGGGATCTGAAAGTAACCCGAGAAACCATCAAGGAAACAATAGTACTCGTTCCCTGCTAATCTCTCAAGCATCTGGTCCATGAAGGGTAGAGGAAAATGGTCTTTACGGGTGGCTTCGTTTAACTTACGATAGTCAATACACACACGCCATCCCGTAACCAATCGAGTTGGAATTAACTCGTTTTCTTCATTCGTGACAACAGTAATGCCACCCTTTTTTGGAACGCAATGAATTGGGCTAACCCAAGGACTATCAGAGATCGGGTAAATCAAACCGGCATCAAGAAGTTTGAGAACCTCTTGTTTGATAACCTCGTGAATCTTAGGATTCACCCTTCTCTGATGTTGGACTGCTGGTTTGAAGTCATCCTCCATTAAGATTTTGTGAGTTCAAAACTCAGGGTTGATACCCTTAATATCGGAGAGTTTCCAAGCAATTGCTTGCTTGTGTGACTTCAAGACCTTTATGAGAGCAGTTTTCTCCTCCTCAGTTAAGTCTTTAGCAATTATGACGGGTAATTTATCATCACCCTCCAAAAATGCATATTCGAGATGAGGAGGTAGGTCCTTAAGTTCAACCTCGGGAAATTCATCAGTAGATGTTTGCACTGATTTGATTTCCTCAATTGTGATTTCTTTCGGAGGGAGTGAAGGTAATGGATCTTCATTAAGCAATTGCTCAAGATAGAGAATATCCCCTTCCGAATCATAAACACCATCAATTCCAGGCGGAATTGATTCATCAGTAGCCAGAAATTCATCGATCTCTTCCAGAAGGAAGTCACCTCCCTCAAACGGAGTGAGAGAGGGGGAAGAGTCGGCAATGATAGGTTGAGAAGATGTGGTGGAATTGAAATTCCCACTCACAGAATTATGAAGATAACCAAGAAACTCTTGAGAGTACTCCTCTGAAGCAATGTCAATTAAATCAACTCGATTAATTGATTCAGTATCATAATTTGAGGAGTACCTCGAAGTTTGATCGAGGTTAAAGGTAACAGCTTCATTACCCACACGTAGAGTGATTTCTTGCTCAAATACATCGATAAGAGCACGGCCCGTCCTCAGGAATCCTCTTCCAACAATGAGGGGAACTCGAGGATCGGCATCGAAATCAACGACCACAAAGTCAGATGGAAAATGGAACTTTCCTACTTTCACAAATACATCCTCGGCAATGCCAAGAGGACGTGAGATAGAACGATCTGCAAGCTCAAGAGTCATGCAGGTAGGAATAAGTTCCTGAAGAGAAAGTTTCTTCCATACTGAATACGGCATCAGATTGATGCTTGCACCAAGATCGGCAAGGGCAAAGCATTCAATCATCCCAGGAAAAAACACAAGGAAGAAGAAATTTTCCGGGATCTCCTAGCTTCTCGGGAAGCTTTTTTAATAGAACTGCTGAGCAATTCTCATTTAAAGGAGTCTTAGCCATTTCAAACAGCTTTTCTTTGTTGCTCAACATGTGTTTCAGAGTAGATGCAAACTTGGGCATTAACATGATGGCATCCGCGAAGCTTATGTCAAAATGAAGTTCTTGGAAAATTTGAAAGAATTTTTCCATTTGATGACTAGCTTTCTCGCGGAGCTTTTGCTCATGTAAACGTGAGGGGTAAGGAATAGAAGATTTGGATTTCTGATTCTCAACAGGAGCTACAGGAGGTTCAAAAACAACTCCTTGATTTGACTTGGGTTGCTGGACAACTTGAGTTTGGACTACCGAAGGTGGGACGTGTGCGGTACTTCGTGGGCTTGAATAATGCACCTTGTCCGTTTTTTCCTTGGTAACTTGACTTATTGCCACAGGTGGAGGAGGCATTGGAGTCATAGGTCCATTGTGTGTCGGAGGTTCACTTTCCACTACCTTTGGGAGAGAAGAAGAAGAAGAGGTAGTAGGAATAGCGGGTCCAGCATATGAAGCACCACTTCTGGTTGTGATCGCCTTTGCATTGCCCCTCGGATTAGCGATCGTGTTGCTAGGTAAAGTACCTGAGCCTGAGGGTCGATCATTTAAAGACTTCTTGATGTCAGAAATTTGGCTGACCAACAACCGATTCATTTCCTCTTGGGATTTCATGAATTGTTTCAACAACTCATCAGATGATGGTCCAGTTGGAACAATGGCTTGAGTTTGCACAGGAAAATTCTGGCCTCTATTGTTAGGATTAGGGCCTTGATTTTGAAAATTTCCCTGGTTATTGCCATGAAAATACCCCGGGTTGAAATTTCCCTGACCTGGGTTTCTATTGAAATTTCCTTGATGTTGGAAATTTTGATTCTGATTCTGAAAACCGTTGTTTGGACTGAAATTACCTTGGTTTTGGAAACCTTGGTTTGGTCTGTTTTGATTCTGATTCCGGTTTTGATTGAAACCGGGAGGTCCAGAGTAGTGGTTAGGACGGTGGTTCGGGTCTATAGGAGCACGATATTGATTGCCTCCTTGATTAGACATCCCGCCCACAGCATTAGCTTCAAAAGGGTTACCATCGGTGGCCATACAGTTATAATAAGCATGGGGGCCACCACAGGTAACACAGACTTCCACTTTCTTAACTTCAGCAGGAGGTGAAGTTTGTGGAAAAGAGACTTTCTTCTGGTTGGAGAGAACCAAAGCTTGGATAGCTTCCGTGAGTTTATCAATCTTGGCATCTGTGCTAGATTGACTCACGGGCGATGAAGAAGAAGAAGGACCAACACTGACTTGGCAAACAACCGGCTTGCTTCGTGCAGTGTGGACTTTAGACTTGTTTTCGATTATCGCTAAAGCTTCTTTGACAGTTTTGCTTAGGAAATTTCCTCCCGCGGAGGAATTGAGAGAATCTTGATCAGATTGACTCACTCCATTGTAGAAAGTATCGAGTTGCATCAACTCGGAGAAACCGTGGTGAGGACATTTGCGAAGCAATTCCTTGAAACGATCCCACGACTCACTGAAGGATTCATCAAACTTTTGAGTGAACTTGATGATTTCATTTTTAAGACTCGTAGTTTTGGAAGGTGGATAGAATTCATTCACAAATTTCTTCACCAGATCTTCCCATGTCTCAATAGACTGAGGGGGTTGTTTTTCAAGCCAAATCCGGGCTTGCCCCTCAAGAGAAAATGGGAACAGAAGAAGCTTAACAGCATCAGTAGGGACATTCTTATACTTGATGGTAGATGCAATCTTGTTAAACCATCTAATATGAGCATGAGGATCATCCTGCTCAAAACCGTAGAACTGATTTGAGGTTACAAGATTCAGTAACCCGGTCTTGAGTTCAAAATTTTCAGCCACGATGGCTGGTACAACAATAGCATCTCCATACCCGTCGATGGGTGCCTGGAGAAGCTCACACATAGGGCGTTCTTCCGCCATGATAACGGAAGTAGTGTGAGCAGTCCGGATCTCAGATCCGACTGATGGAGCAGAAAGTCTACGAACACGCCTTCTTGGAATCTTGACAAGCTCACGAAATGGGCTCACAGATCTAGAAGAGCGAGTGCGCATACACTAGGGTTAACTCTAAGGAAACTCAGAGTTAAGGAGAGAAATGGGAATTATGAAAATCTTTCAGATGAGAATGAGAATTATGAAGACGTTTTATAAAAATGGGGTGAGAAGAATCTTTATGGGTTTCTGTTTCTGAAACGTGGATATCACAACAAAATCAATTAACACAAAATCGAGGCAAAACAACAGTGAACTTAACCAATAATCACAATATGAATGGCTTCTTTGAAAAAGGTACACCAATCACAAGGACACAAAGGCAAGTTTTAAATCTTTAGTTCGGGAACTTATTATGGTCGCACCCCCAGTTAGGTAGTGCACTGCCTTGGTTTGCGGTGGTAATCTTTTAAGTTGTTATTATTAAAGAAAACGACAAATCTTTTTGTATTTTTATTATTTGATACATATATAGAAACAAAAGAAAAAATATTTTTGTGTTTTATACGTTTTTGGTTGTTTTTGGGTTTTTGGATTTTTTATAAGAAAATATGGATATATATATAGATGGATAGAGATGGATGATATAAACAAATGAGTGAGAATTCAAACAACTAATCTGCTAAACGTAGGACAATTAGCACAGCTCCCCGGCAGCGGCGCCAAAAATTTGATCCGTGCAAAACCGTCAAGTTTTCTCACGCAAGCTGACCACTTGTGAATGGCCAACTGTAAGAACCTTAAAACAGCTTAAACACGAATGCAATGAAGATCTGAGGAGTATAGAGTCTCCCCGGGTCGTTATGTCCCAGCGAGCTATGCGATGAATTATCAAACGTAAAGTGATCGGGAAATTTGAACAGAAAAGGGATTCTGAATTATTATAACTACAGAAAAAGCCAACAAATAACAACGGCTTAAATGCAAATTAAAGGAAACTAAAAAGATAAAATCTATTAAATAAACGCTATCACTATTTTTAAAATGATGTTTTTGTTTTTATGTTTTTATGAAACTGAAATTAAAAACTACGTGACGTACAAATAAAAACGTGAAACTAAATCAATATTAACCCTAAAAATATGAAAATGATATTTTTACAATCCTAATGATAAAAGAAAAGTTTTAGAAAAAGAAAATTATTTTTATAACTAATTATCTAATTATTATTAATTAAAAACTATTTTTAACTATTTAATAATTACCTAAAATACAAGAAAATAGGAAGTAAAGCTAGAAAAATAAAATTATGAAATGGAAAAGTCTAAAATATCAAAATAGAATTTTCAAAACTAGTTTTATATTTTTCTGATTATTTTTGAATTTTCTAGGAATTAAAAACTATTTAAAACTAATTAAATTACTAAAAATTACAAAATAAACTATGAAAAATCTGGAAAATTACTTTTTTTACTTTTTATATTTATCTAAACCTAAGAAAAATGAAAAATTATTTTTTTGAACCTTTTCTGAATTATTTGTATTAAATGCTATTTAAAAGTGCTTAAAAACTAATTTAAATTAAGAAAAATAGCAAATCAACTTAGAAAAATCTGAAAATTTCAGGAAAACTCTAAAATTATATAAGGAATCTAAGAAAATTAGAAAAACTAGTGCTTATGTGGAAGATATTGAAACTGCTTTACAAATGCTTATTGAAATAAGCACTTGAATAAGCTAAAGTGACACAACAAGCACCAACTGATTACAGAAGTTCAAATATGCTATAAGAACTGAAATGCAACTAATATCAACAAGTCATATCCTCTGAATTACAAGTTTGATCAGATTTGATGACTTGAACTAATAAGCTAAAACAGATTCTGCCCACCAACTTCCAGCTTAAAAATAAGCTACTAAATAAGCCAGAAACCTAAAACCAGATGTTGCAGTCTCAAGTTGACCTAGCAAAGATCTTATAAACCAATTTTCAGACTTTAACAAGCTCTTAAGAGCCCTGTGCACCTTGCACAAAATCTGAGAAAAACTCAGTGTCAACTGAGCCTGTGGAGCAGGGCATTTGGGCCTGAAAGAGGAGCTTGTTTGAAGCTTTTAAAAAATTTATAAAATTGTACTAAAATGGTGATAAGGAAGAACACCAACTGAAGTTTTTGAAACAACAAATTTCACCTAATTTGACTTAAAAATGAGTCAAGGAAAAATCCTTGCAGTTGAGCTCAAATCCACTTTTTTGCATTTTTGACTTTTGAAAGCAATTGAGAACTTTGACCAAAATGAAATTTAAAACCAATTTGAGGACTGGTGTTGATGTTATATGATGTAATGAGTACAAAGCAGGCAAGGTTTAACACTTCTAAACACAAAACAATGATCTGCTAATCCTAAAATCACAACAGTAAGCAGTAAGACAGATTTTAATGTAATGTTGACTTTTGTGGTTTTGCAGACCCAAACCAAGATTGATATGAACACAAATGAACTAAACAAGCATTAACCAATAGATTTTAACCACTGAATAAGCCCACAAGACAGAGAGATCAGCAAATCCAAACATCCCTTAACATACTGATTTGAGCTCAAAACTAATCCAAACTCTTAACCCACTTGTAATTATGATCAAATTAACTCTAATTAACCTAAACACTACTATTAGAACAGGTTTGACAGATTATAACTACAAAAAAAAACAAATTATGCAATGACTTGAGAAAATCACTTACAAAGGTCCAAAGCCACTATGGCTTGCAACCTGTGAAACCAAGGATCTCCAACCTATTTTATTCAACCCACTGCTTCCAAATCAACCCACATTCATGTCTGAACCAACCCATTCCCTTTCTGCTTCATTTTTTCACCCATGTTGACTTATTTTGACCAAAGTTCTAAACTGCTTGTAACTTGATAACAAGCTTACAGAAAGCTATTATAAGCTTTTACGAGCTTGTTTGAGATTAAGATTGAGTTGCTAAAAGTTTAAACAAGTGAGTTTGAAAGTTAAAATTTCAACAGTGGACACAAGTTATGGAAAATGATCATTAGCTTGAATTGATGATTAAACAGAGTTGCAATACACTTAGATACTGTTATTTGATACAAATGATATTGAAAATACAACTGCAAACTAGTTAAGACATGATAATAAGTAAATCGACATACATTGTTTAAAAACTAAAACTAACTCTCCTCCTTGTTGCTTCTCTTGGCCTTTTTATACACCCAAAGTACTTGTCTCTCTCCTCTGGACATTTCCCATCACTAAAACTGACCATTGGATGTCTCAATTTAATCTTGGCCGTTTAAAGGCTTTTTGGCGCCAAATCTTATGTTTAACAGCTGGGTTGAGTGTTAGGTACAAGGGATGCATTAAAAGCACTCTTGGAGTGTTGTGAGGTGGAGGGGGGGTAGGGATGATGATGGTGGAGGTGGAGTGTGAGCAGGAAGGTTGCAGGCTATGGTGATGATGGTGGCTTGGTGTACCCGTGAGGGAGAGAGGGAAAAGCAGTCAAAGGTATTTGACTTGGGATTAAATATTGGAGGGGGTCAAAAGGCAGGGTTCAAAGGCAATTGGCAGGGGTCACTTGCAATTTGACAAGTCCAAGTGGTAGTATTAAAGGGTTTAAATACATAAGGACTTCATTTGTAATTTCTGAAACTGTAGGGACCTGTTCTGCCAAATCTTTAAGTTGTTCCAAGGACTGAAATTGACAAGTGTTAATATTACAAGGACCAAAGTTGCCATTTTCAGATTTTCCAGGGACCATTTCTGCCACTTCTTAAACTTGAAGGACCAATTTGTAATTTTCTCAAAACTTTTTATATTTTTCACCAAAGGACTAATTTTGACAAGTTATGATATTAAAAGGACCTTTGGTGATTTTTCTTTTGAAATTATGACTCAGGGACTATTTTTGATAATTTTTGAAACTTGGGGGACTGAAACTGCCAATTATGCAAACTTTGCTCATTTTTCATCTGATTTTGAACATTTTGCATCTGAAACATATAAAATGCAATTTTGGAATATTTTCAGTATTTTGATGCATTTCTGAGCATTTTTAACCGTTTTGCAGTTCAGATTTGACTAAAAATGATGAGTATTTACACACTCATCATTACCTGTCACTTATGAAGAGGATCTAGCACAGATTGAAGAAGATGCACTTGAAGAAATTGATATCAGGTGGCAAGTTGCTATGATCACTGCAAGGATCAAAAAGTACATGAAGAAGACAGACAAAAAGTATTGATTTCAAACCAAAACAAGGAATAACTTTTGACAAATCTCAAATTGAATGCTTAAATTGTCAAAAGACTGGTCACTTTGCAAGAGAGTGTAGGTTTGCTAAGTATCAAGCAAACAGAACATCTGAGAAGCCTAAACTTGAGCTCAAAGAAATTCCAATAACTGAAACAAAGGCTTTGGTTGCTCAAGAGAAGTTATCAGAAGTTGACTGGAGTGAAGAATTTGATGATAAATCGGTGACTTACTGTATGGTAGCAGTGGAAGATGCAGTTGAAGACACAGTGGAAGCATTGGACTGGAGCACTGCTTTTGATGAAGAATCTGAACATGCTGCTTTGGAATCTGATGATGGCTTTGGAGGATTTGATTGGAGCAAAGAAAGTGAAGATGATCCTGTTCTTCTTGCTATGGTAGCTACTTCACCAACTCAGTCTCCTATCTCTGAGGTATGCTCAAACTGTTATGAGTTTTATCAAAAATTACTTAACAGTTATGTGATTGAAAGAGATAATTGTATTAGGGCTAGGTCTGAGGTAGCAGGTTATCAAATCACTTTAGAGTCTATGGAAGCTAAAATCATAACACATGAAAATAATGAAATGGCTTGGGCTGAAAAGTATGAACAACAGGATTACCAGTTAAAACTTAGTGAATGGAAACTAAACTGTAAAATTGCTGAAATTGAGAAATTAACTAAGGAAAGAGATGATTTGTTAGCTAAGTTTGCTGCTTGGGGAGAGTCTGGCTTGTCCCATGTTGCTTATGTTGAAAAACAGAGAAGGGCTTACATTAGAACAGGCTTAGGATTTGGAATAGATTTTAGTAACATAGATGAAAACCAAACTAGTGATCAGGATGATGGTGTTTTTGAGGACATAACCACTAGTGATGATGAACTCATTAACTATGTAGATACATCTAGTAATGAGGGATCAATAAGTGAACCACCTCCTGAATATAAGAAAGACAATGGTTATCATGTTGTTCCTCATCCCATTAGTCATCAACCCTCTAGGCCTGATGTTTCTCGTTATGGTGTAGATAGTCTAGAGTTTAGGAAGAAGCTTGTTGCTCAATCTAGGTCTGAGAAACCCAAAGAAACTGTTGAAAATAATGTTCAAAATCAAGCAGAACCTTTAAACCAAAGTACTGCCCAACAAGCAGTACCTTCTGCAAAACCTTTTCAAAATAGTACTGCTAAACCTTTTTGGGATAATTTTGGTTCAAAACAGATTTTATCAGTCATCAAGAAGGCAAAATAATTTTGGGCATAGACATAGACGAAATCACTTTGGTCATATGGGTCAAAAACTGTGTTTTGTGTGTTATAGTCCTAATCACTTAATCAAAGATTGTGATAAATACTCAGAATATCTAAGCAAGTTTCCAAGGAATAAGTCTACAAATCAGAAACCTAGAGAGCACAAACCAGTTTGGACTAATTCAAATAGGGTTAATCACAGAAACTTCACACCAGATCATAGATACCCACATCAGAGAAGACCTTCAGTATCTCACAGTACTTTCCAAAAAACTGCTCAGAAACAAGGTACTGATAACACTACTTGGAATAGGAATTCTATGAGATCTCACTATCAACCTAGAAGGTATCACAATTCATATAGGGGATCTAGATCACAGGAACCACCTGTTAAAACTGAATGGGTTAAAAGGGAAAGTACTGCTGAGGGACAAACAGTACGTTCAACAAAAAGTGAATCAGATGTTTTTGTGCTACAAGAAAATGCTAATAATCTGGTTAAAGAGATTTATGTTGAAAAACCAGAAAGTTTTGAAAATCCACATGCTAAAAATCAAAAGATAATTTTGGATCATCATTTGAAAGATAGTGGGAATTACATACTCAAAGAATTTGAGTTTGTAACTCCACAAGGGGAACACAAGTCAGTAATGGCTTGGGTTCCTAAAAGTTTCTAACTCTTTTTTGTGTGCAGGGCAACCCAGAAGAGGAGCTTAAAGATCATCTTATTGTGGATAGTGGTTGCTCTGGAAGTATGACAGGCGATAAAGAGATCCTGTCTGATTTTAGAAATATTAGTGGAGGAAAAGTTGCATTTGGGAATGATCCCAATGGAGGAAGGATTACTGGGAAAGGAACAATTAAAGCTGGAAGAATCGATTTTGAGAATGTCAGATATGTGAAGGAGCTAAAGTTCAACTTGTTGTCAGTCTCTCAAATTTGTGATAAAAAGCATCCTGTGTTATTCACTGACACAGAATGTCTCATCCTTTCTTCTGACTTTAAACCTGTTGATGATGACTTGGTAGTACTTAGAGTACCAAGGACAAATGATGTGTATAGTTTAGACATGAAGAGTCTACATTCCTATGGAAGAGCCACATGTTTGGTGGCTAAAGCAACATCTGAAGAGGCACATCAATGGCATAGAAGATTGGGCCATGTTAATTTCAAGAACATCAACAAACTGGTCAAAGGTAATTTAGTTAGAGGTTTACCTTCAAAGACTTACAAGAATGATCAATCATGTTTGGCATGCAAGAAGGGTAAACAACACAAAGCTTCCTGTAAGAAGCTTGAGGAAAGAACTATTAGAGAACCATTGGAGCTATTACATATGGATTTATTTGGACCTGTCTCTGTGGCAAGTTTAAATAAGAAAAAGTACTGTTTGGTTGTTATTGATGATTGTAGTAGATTCAGTTGGGTTTTCTTTTTGGGCTTTAAAGATGATACCTTTGATGCTATTCAGACACTGATTATAGCACTTGAAAACCAATTACAACTCAAGGTTAGAGGTATTAGATGTGACAATGGAACTGAATTCAAGAACAAACCTATGGATGACTTTTGTGCAAATAAAGGCATAAAGACGGAGTTTAGTATTGCTAGAACACCACAGCAAAATGGTGTTGCAGAGAGGAAGAATAGGACTTTGATTGAAGCTGCAAGGACAATGTTAGCAGATTCACATCTCCCTATTCAATTTTGGGCAGAAGCTGTAAGTACTGCATGCTATGTACTTAACAGGGTATCTGTCACCAAACCACAGATGAAGACACCCTATGAATTGCTGATGGGCAATAAACCCAACATTCGTTTTATGAAGCCTTTTGGATGCCCCTTACTATTTTGAACACCATTGATAATCTGGGGAAGTTTGATGGCAAGTCTGAAGAAGGTTACCTATTGGGTTATTGTACTAACAGTAAAGGCTTTAGAGTATACAACAGAGTTACTAAGAAGATTCAAGATTGTCTTCATGTTGAGTTTTTAGAAGATCAAGACAATGAGAAAGGAAAAGGTCCTGATTGGATGTTTGATCTTGAGATTTTATCTCCTTCGATGAATTATGTTCCTGTTAGAGAAGAAAATCAACCTTTGCACAATGAAGAAGATATCCAATATGTTGTTCATGATGTTCATATTAGACCAGATGATGTTCCTGATAAAGATCCTGTAAGTCCAAAACAAAGTACTGCTGTTCCTAAGCAAAGTACTGATTCTTCAAAACAAAGTACTGTTACACCACAGTCCTCATTATCTGCTGAAGATCAATCTATTCAAGAGGAACTTAATCAGATGCTTCTTCAAGATGTTTTAGCACATTCTTACACTGATGAACAAAGGAGAGCTTATGAAGAGGCAAAGAAGACCAAGACTGCAGAATATTTTCACAGTACTTTGGACAGTACTTTCGACCAAAGTACTGCTGCACCTGTTGACAATACTTTAGATGATTTAGATGATTCTATCATGCCTGGGTTAGAAGACACTGATGATGAGCTTGAAGATGAAGGTATTTTCACAGATTCCAATGAAGGTGCTGATTATACTAACTTGGATGATACATATGAAGTTCCACAGTCTCCAATCTTACGAATTCATAAGAATCATCCAGCTGATCAAATCATTGGTCCTTCTACTTCTGGAGTTATGACAAGACACAAAGCTAAGGGTTTCACAAAACCTCACAATGCTTTACTTAGCTTTGTGTATAAACAAAATAGGCTAAATCATAAGGACCATCAAACCTGCTTATTTACTTGTTTCATCTCTCAAGAGGAACCCAAGAATATTGCTCAAGCTTTGACTAAAGAAAGCTGGGTTGAAGCTATGCAGGAAGAACTTCTTCAATTTAAACTTCAAGAAGTTTGGGTTTTATGTGATCTTCCAGATGGGAAGAGAGTTATTGGAACCAGGTGGGTTTTTAGCGTTAAAAGAGATGAAAGAGGCAATGTTATCAAAAACAAGGCAAGGTTAGTTGCTCAGGGTTATAGACAGGAGGAAGGGGTAGATTATGATGAGGTATTTGCTCCTATAGCAAGGATTGAAGCTATTAGAATATTTCTTGCTTTTGCTTCATACATGGGTTTTCAGGTATACCAGATGGATGTCAAGAGTGCCTTTCTATATGGTACTATTATAGAAGAGGTGTATGTGAAACAACCTCCAGGTTTTGAAGATCCTAAACATCCAAACAAAGTCTATAAGGTGGTTAAGGCTCTTTATGGCCTTCATCAGGCACCTAGAGCTTGGTATGAGAGGCTCTCTACATTCTTATTACAACATGGATACAGGAGGGGAGCTATAGACAAGACTTTGTTTATCAAGAGAGACAAGAAGGATATCATGTTAGTTCAAGTTTATGTTGATGATATCATCTTTGGGGCTACCAAACAGTCCATGGTTAAGGAGTTTGAGCAGCTGATGTAGAAGGAATTTCAAATGAGTTCAATGGGAGAGTTAACTTTCTTTTTAGGACTTCAGGTTAAGCAGTCCAAGGAAGGAATTTTCATTAGCCAAGACAAGTATGTTACAGACATACTTAAGAAGTTTAATTTTGATGATATGAAGGCTGTTACTACACCTATTAAATCTATCAATTCATTGGGCAAAGATGAAGATGGACAACCAGTTGAAGTCAAGTTATATAGATCAATGATTGGCTCTCTTATGTATCTTACTGCATCCAGGCCTGATATCATGTTTGCAGTTTGTCTATGTGCAAGATATCAAGTCTCACCAAAGATCTCTCACATGAATGCAGTAAAAAGAATTTTCTGTTATTTGAAACAACAACCTAAGTTGGGGTTGTGGTATCCTAAAGAGTCACCTTTTCACTTAGAAGCTTTTTCAGATAGTGACTATGCAGGTGATAATTATGATAGAAGATCCACAACTGGTGGATGCCAATATCTTGGAAGAAGGTTAGTCTCCTGGCAATGCAAAAAGCAGACAATTGCAGCAACATCATCTACTGAAGCTGAATATGTAGCTGCTGCAAGTTGTTGTGGTCAAGTTTTGTGGATGCAAAATCAACTCTTGGACTATGGGTTCAATTTCAAAAATACTCCTATCAATATTGATAATGAGAGTACTATTTGTATTGTGAAGAATCCTGTGTATCATTCCAAGACAAAGCATATTCAGATTAGGCATCACTTTATCAGAGATTGTTATGAGCACAGGCTCATCAATGTTGTTAAGGTTCACACGGATGACAATGTAGCTGATTTACTCACAAAAGGTTTTGATGTGTCACGATTCAATCACTTGGTCGTGAGCATTGGAATGATTAACTACTAAGATATGTTTAAGGGGAGGACTATAAGGTGTTAGGTATAGTCCTGTGTATTGCTTGAGGGGAGGATGCTTGTTTATACTTAGTTTATATGAAGGTATTTGGCAAAGTACTGTTTTTCCTGAAAGTACTGCTTGGGAAAGTACTGCTTATGTGGAAAGTACTGTTTGTCGTATTAAAGTACTGTTCCAACGGTAATATTGATGGGTAATTGCTAGTAACGGTAACTTTGTTATTATAGGCTGTGATTTTTCAAATCCCACCTATAAATAACTACTTCCCGATTTTCCCTCTCATATTATTACTTTACATCTTTTCCATACTTATCTCCCAATCACCATCTCTTTCTTATTCGATAAAATCTTTATTGTGCTCACTTATTCAACAATGGTGAATCGTTTAACTATTTCAAAGAACAATATGGTGGCTAATTTGGACAAGACTGAGGCGAATGTGGCTTTTTATGATATCATTGATTATCTTACTGGGTCGCCTATTAGTTATGCTCTTTTAGTTGAACCAGATATTATTGAACCATGGATTCAAGAATTTTGGGCTAATGCTAGAAACAATATGGAGGAGGATGAATATTATATTAGATCAACAGTTGCTGGACGGACTATCAAGATTACAGAAGCCTCTATTCGAGAAGATTTATTATTTGGAGATGAAGATGGGGCTATTCGATTTGACAAGCAACTGATTTGGGATACTTTTAGGAATCTTGGATATGAAGGATCTTTGACAGAGCAAACATTCAAGAAAGCATTATTCTGTCCTCAATGGAAGTTCTTGATTCATGTACTGCTTCATTGCATAAGTTCTAAAAGTACTTCTTGGGAGCAGTTTGGGTCGAATATAGCATCTGCAGTGGTTGGATTAGCTACTGATAGAGTGTTTAATTTTTCAAGGCTTATTTTGGATGGGATGCTATCACATATATCCTCTGGGTCAAAATGGTTGATGTACCCAAGGTTTGTACAGGTTTTCTTAAACAAGCAATTGGCTGATGTTCCAAAACCTGTTGCTTTGTTACCTGTAATTGTGCAACAAGCCAAAATATTTACATTCATGGCTAGGCGAAGTGATTTGTTCAGAGGTGGAGATATTCCATTAACTACTACAATGATGGAAGTTGTTCAAGCTGTACGTGATGAAGCTGGAGAGGATGAAGAAAGTGAAGGTACTGATTCCGTACATGGTACTGCTTCACAAAGTGTTGCCTCTCAAAGTTCTGCTTCTTCAAGATCTGCTTCACAAAGTGCTGCCCAACAAGGTACTGCATCTGCAAGTACTGCTTCTATTGAAGGTACTGCATCTTTCCAGGGTACTGTTTCTCCAAGCCCTGAAGTTCAAGCAGAGATTGAAAGAACACCTACTACATCTCCGCAACGTTCTGTTCCTGTTTCAGAGGAACATTCACATCTTCAAGGTAATGCTCATACTATACCTCGTGAAGGTTTGACTTTGGATAATTATGCTTTGACAAGGGAGCTAGTTAGGTTGAACAAGACTGTTGAGCGTCAAGCTAAAGCACTTAGGAAGTTGAGGCGTAAGTATATCTGGTTGAGGAATTTTATTAAACCCTATATTCAAGGTTTCAACTTATGGGTTAAAGAGGAAAACAAACGTCGTAAACAAATTCGTAAGGAATTAAAACGAAAGAAGGTTTCTAAATCATCTTCTGTCAACTTGGGGAGGAATTTAGAAAAGGAAAATTTGAAAGAAGATGTTACGAAGAAGAAAGAATCTGTAAGTATTCCAGAAAAGATTATTTCAGATTCTGAGGAACAAGAAGAAGAAGTGCAAGTTCAAGGTACTGATGATCAAGGTACTGAACATCAAAGTACTGTTTTTCATGATACATCTAGGCAAGAAGTAATAACACCAATAACTCCAAGGGTATTGAATTTTGAAGAAGAAGCTGGTCCTTCTACAATTGTTATAGAAGAAGAGGAGGAAGCTACATTCAAACCTATTCATTCTGCGAGTGATGATGAATTAATTGCTACAATGTTAGATTTGTCACAACCAATAGGAGGAGTTACTATTAGAGATGTACAAGAAGAAGAACAACCAAGAGCTTCTCAACCTGCAATTGATCCTAAAGACAAAGGGAAAGGTGTTCTGGTTGAAACTAAGAAAAAGAAACTCACTTTGGCGGAACTTAGAGCAATTGAAGTTGCTAGGAATGAAGCTGCAGCTAGAAAAGTTCAAGAAGAGTTAGATGCTAAAGATAGAGAAGAACAAGAAGCTCAAGAAGCTCTGAATAGAGAAGCAGCTCAAAAGGTGCAAGATGAATTAGATGCTGAAGCTACTGAACCATTACAGTCTCCTACACCTGTTAGATATATGCCAAGAAGACCTAATTTAGCTAAGGACAGGAATGCTATGATGGCTTATTTAAAAGGTCGGGGATATAAAGGTTTGCAGAAGCTAAACTATGTTGATATGAAAAGACTCTATGATGCTGAAACAGAAGCTTATAAGAAGAGTGTTGCTGATATTAAAGACTTCAGAGAAGAAGCTCATTGGACTGAAGCTGAAAGGAAGAAGAGCTTAAAGAGAAAAAGAAAAACTGAAGTTACAGATGTTCAGTTTTCAAAGAAAGAAAAGGTTGAATTAAGATCTGAGACTAGTGATGAATTGAAGAATTATCTTAGAGTGGTAGATTTTGATTATACAAAGGAAGATGATGACATGAAGATGAACAGATCAAAGATCAGTGTTTTCAAAATTGTGAAATCCAAGAATGGAGATTACATGATTTTTCATAAAGAAGATGAAAGCTTCAAAGTTTTCAAAAGGCTATGGGATTTGCTGCATATTATAGATAGAGTAGACCTATTCTACTTATATCATGTTGTGAAGGCTTACTTTGAAGAGAATCCATTGGAAGGGATTGGTTTGGTTTTACATGGTGATCTCATAACTATATGGGAAACTGAAGAAGAAAGCACTGATGATATCTGGAAGAATCAAGAAAGCTGGGAAATAGTTTGCTGGAGATTCTTTGAAGAATCTGGAGTTCATGTTTTGGAGCTAGAAAATGGAACAATGATACACATGTTTGCAGAAAGAAGATACCCTCTCACAGTTGAGCTCATGAGAAGAATGCTAGATTATGGATTGGAAGTAGAAGAGGATAATGAAACTGCTTGCATGGTTATCAACTTGTTTATAAAATGGACTACCATTGCTGAGAATGATCTATAACTGGTATGAATTTCATTTGAATAAATACTTCTTGATATATCAGTACTTTTATTCAAAGTACTCCTGATCAGACAGTACTTTCATCAAAGTACTGTTTGCTGAACTAAACCAGTTAAATGAATTTTAGAAGAAACCTTTTTGCTAAGTAATAAATGTTTTGAACTAAAGGTTGAATAAATGGTTTTTGTGATGATAACATCAATAGGTTATCAATCCACCATGGTTACAAAAGGATTGACTAATCCATGAGCAAACGGCTCTGGTAAAGATATATCAAATCCGTTTTTAGTTGACAACTTGCTAATAAGTTGGATGGTAATCAACTCACCATATCAGTAATGTGAAGAGTTGGCTAGCCCACAAGAAAATGGCTTGTGGTAAAGGCTGTGGAAAAACAATTATTGGTAATTAGTTCACCATTAGATAGAAGAACTAACTAGTCCAGAAGGGTACAGCTTTTGGTAAAGACAAATCAAATCTGTTGATAGCTGGTGGTTTGCTAAAAATCATATGGTTATCAATGTACCTTGGTCTTACACACCAAAACATTTGGCTACTCCAGAGATAATGGCTTTGGTAAAGAGATCTAAATCCATTAATTTTTTAATGATTCACTTGGAAGTGATGAGAATAGTATGCAACTTAAACTGAATTAAATGTACAAATTGTCATATGTTGCTGTGTTGCTGAAAAGATGGAGCTTGCTGGATGCTGCTGTAAAGAGAACAATTCTAAGAGATACTTTGACAAGAACAGACGCTACAGAGATAAAATATAAAGACTAAGAAACAATCCGTTTTTAAAGATGAAGCTGTTAAAGATATATTCACAAAGGAACTTGAAGTCAAGCAAGTAGAATTCAAGTTAGGGGAGGATTGTTGGGATATGAAAGTGCTGAAGATATCAAAGTACTGAAGATATGAAAGTACTGTAAGCTGCAAAGTACTGGAAGAAGTCAAATAGTCAAAGTACTGCTAAAGACAAAGTCAAAGTACTGCAATGTGAAGTCAAAGTACTGCAAGAACAAAAGAACTGTTATATTCGTTTATGGAAAGAATTGTATTCCATGTTTAGATTACTTGTCGTACAAGGTTATAAATTGTAAACCGACTAGGATATCCTTGAGCCTATAAAAGGACTCCTAGATTGGCATTAGAGGTACGATTTCAGAAAAAGAGTTTTAGAGTTTACGAATTAGTGTTTTAGAGAAAAGTTCGATTATCTTAGAGTTGTATTAGAGTATCTGCATAATAAGCAGATTTAGAGTTCATTATAAAAGTTTTTCTTCTTAGCTTTGTTAAGTAAATTCCGCGTACTTGATAAAGATTGCTCAGTGTTTCTTTGTTAATAACTTAGGATTTATCCGAGGTTATTAAACCTTAACAAGCTAGTTAAGTTAGTTTGATTAAAGTATATCGATCCAACATATAGCTTCATAAAATTACTAAATGTTCTTGTCCAATTTTTTTTTTAAACTACTAAATATTCTAGTCGAGTTTTGCTTTTTTAGTCGAGTTTTATAAAACAATCAGTTAGTCGATTTTTGTATAGTACAAGTTCACAGTAGTCGAGTTTTCAAGAATTAAACACAAACACAAACTCTAGTCGAGTTTTGATGAAGAGCAAGTACTCTAATTGAGTTTTACTATTTCTGGTTGTTTTTGTGATATTTTAATGAGAGAGACTATTATTGATAGTGACATTCTAGTTTTAAAGCTCAATTACTTCTGAAAATTAATCAACTATTTGCTCTTATACCAATTGTTAGTCTCAGTTTGAGAGAGAAACAATTGGCAGTCGAGAAGGTCCGTCAACTTTATCACAAAGGAAAATGTGGAAAGAGTTAATGAGCGAGGTATATATACTCTTCCAATAAATAGAATTATTACACTTTTAGTCCCTAGTACGTAAATTAATACAAAGATAACTAAACTAATCATAGACTATTGTTATACTCAATTATATTCCTAACAGAATTGTTTGATACACAAGCTTATGAAAGCTTCTGTGAGCTATAAGCTTCGTTAAGATTGGGCTAATAGAAAAGAGCTTGTAGAAAGAAATAGAACTTGTATATATTTATGTTACTTAAATGCCTTCAAAATACTGTGGATAAATATATAAAAGCTTGGAATATATGTGATACAATTTAATGTATTTTTTCAATAATTAATTATAGCAACTATTAATCCACCAAATAATTTTATGAAATCAAAATTCCTGACTACAACTTATAATATAAGTTGCAACTCTAGCTCAAGTTCAAACTCCATGTAATTTCGTTAAACACACCCCAAGTTGATACAAGCAAAAGTGAACACAATATTAACAAAGAAACATAAATAAACATCAATGCAACTAATCATTTGTAAAGGCTATTAGTTATATTAGAGAGTATATGTCATGAGTTTACAAAGATCACTACAAATGCTCCTAAGATGAAGATAATTCATAGCTCTAAGTCTAGTTCAATGTAGTAGGATATAAGAAATGTATTTATACTTGTATAGTGTCTAGATTCATGATAGTTCAAGGTTATAAATAACGCGAGGCGTGGCGTGGCTTGGTGGCATGATCAAGCCTCACGGTTTAGCGGCAAAAGTGAAGTTTTTACGTTTTTAAAGAGTGTCATAAGACGGCACAATATATGAAATATTTATATATTTACATCATATTTCATATATATTGAGTTTGCAAAAAGCGTTGTATATAATGAATAAGGTTAAAAAACTATCCCCATATGTAATATTCTTCAATAAAAAAATTATCAGATTTGAATAAAAAAAACCCACCACGCCTCACATCTTAGTGCGTCTTATCGCGCATTTTCCCGTCTCATCTCACTCTATGCCTAGAGTCGATGCTTTAATCTATTTCGTAACGTGAAGATCACGCCAAGGCGCCGTCATGACGCGTCTTTTAGAGCCATGAGTATAGTTGATAGACAAGATAGTATAAATAGCCTTGTACACTTTACATTTTAATTGTAACAATTCATTTTGAAATCCAGTTACACATTTTTCCTCTTTTCATTTCTCCAAATGGTATAAGAGCACTTGTCCTGCTCAACCGCCGTACCCACATGATTCCACCACCAATAACAAACTTCGGCCACCGTATTTGAATACAACCACCATAAAAAACCACCGTACATCATTTTTAACTATCAATACTGATCAAATCAAACAGATTTCTGATCATCTCAACAAAACAAACACATCTCTATCGAATCAATTTACCTAAATTGTTACCAAATTCATAAACTTAAATCAACAGTCAATTTCAGTTTTATCAATCAGTAACAATGGCTTCAACAAATAGCTCAAGTTCATCAACTTCAAACTCTAATGAAACTGTACTTTCATCCACAGGAACACCCAGGTATGATACTCGTCTCCAAGAAACTTACTGGTTATGAGATATATAGTAATTGGAAGAGATCTATGATGATTACCTTAAGTGCTAGAAATAAGCTCAACTTAGTTAATGATGAGTTTGAAGAACCAGGAGTATCATCATTGGTTAGATCTTATTGGAACATGGAAAATGATATGGTGATTTCATGGATTCTCAACATTGTCTTTGAACAAATAAGCAATAACATGAACTTTCTTAATTTTCTGCACTCATTATGGTACCAATTGCATGAACATTACAATCAATTTGATGGTCATATGATATTCCAGCTAACCAATATGATAGTGCACCTTAAGCAATTGAACAGCTCTGTTGAAGTGTATTGATGCAGGTTTTACTGACTAGGTTTTAATATTTATAAGTCTCGTTATACCTATGGTCTACCCTAATGCACTAACGGGCAGTGTACCCGGTCGTGTGTAGTGTAGTATTCGGTAAAACCGAGGTCATCCCAAGAGCTATGTGGATCGTAAATTAACTTAAGTCTATGTCACTATTTTATTTTGATTTTGATATGGAATTAACTAATTAACTACTAAA
The DNA here is from genome assembly GCA_019973895.1 of Chrysanthemum seticuspe. Classification (NCBI taxonomy): domain Eukaryota; kingdom Viridiplantae; phylum Streptophyta; class Magnoliopsida; order Asterales; family Asteraceae; genus Chrysanthemum; species Chrysanthemum seticuspe. The sequence continues at coordinate 359,792,032 of BPTQ01000008.1, read as the reverse complement.
GCAAGGAAATAAAAGAAAGCAGATGAAGGCAGAGTTATGATCAATAGAGGAGAGTGGTTCTAACCTAATTATTCATCATAGCTAGTAATGTCTACGTCTAATTACTTTCAATTACTTCAGGTGGGGTCAAAGTCGAGAGGACAGCATTTGGTCAGTTCGCCCTAACCTATCAGCAAAGATGCCACCACTGGAGAAGTCAGGTGTCCCCTTATAAGTCCAGTTGTTCTTGGTCCCCTAAGCCGAGTCATTAAGTTCCGCTACATGCTAGACTTATAATAGTGAGTGCCCAGGCGCTAGCATCTTAGACACTCACCCCCTAATTCTTAAGTTCATCCAAACGGTAGGTGATCAGTTGGTCAAATCGCACAAGTAGAAAGGGTCGTCTGTTGGTCATATCTTACCCTTCCCGTCTCAGTCCGCTCACTTAGGGTCAGTTGGTCATATCTCCTAAGCAATTGGCCTCTGCCGCCATTCAAAACTACCGAAACAAGGGTAGCTACCAATAAACTATGCATGCATACACTTAGAAATAATTATACGAAACTAATGTAAACGCAAACAAAACAATTAAAGAATCATAACTAGGCCAGCACCAAGGTGCTTAGCCAACCATATAGTAAACTATACCAACAAAAATGAATAAATCATAAATTGAATTGAACATAATGTTTGATACAAATTACTTGATGTAGAGCTAATAATAATGATGATTGCGAGTGAATTCTTCCTTCAAAGATGGCTTGGAACTGCTGGAAATTGCTCTGGAGTGGTGCCCTAATCGACCCCTAGGAGAGGGGTGAAGAGAGATGCTAAAAAATACAGATTTAGGGTTGTATTTATAGGCCGCGACATGGTTACGGCGTAACCTTAAGGGCAAATTACGCCGTAACTAATGTCGGCGCAATGAAATCCGGATCTCAAACAATTACGTCGTAACTAAATTATTTAGTTACGTCGTAATTAAAGTTACGCCGTAACTAAAAATATAATTACGCCGTAAATATCCTACTTCGTAGTTTTTATCATCCATTCCAATAATTGAAACTTTAATAGCCTATAGTACGACTTAGGCCCCTGAAATAGCGCGTGGATTCATATCAAGTCCAAAAGCCTTAATACTTATAAGATATTTATGGTTTCAGCCTCTCGTCGTTCTTGATGATTTTATACTTGGTCCTTGAAGTGAATAAAATAAATATTAACTTGCCGCTTCCAGTCCTTGGACTTCAAAACTTTGCGCCCAAGTAATAAATAACGGCGTAACTAATTATCCGAGTTACTCCGTAACCTTCACAAAAAATAATTATGACGTAACCATAAGAAATGGTTACGCTGTTTCCTTCAAAGAGCCATATTTACACCGTAACATTATTAACGAGTTACGGCGTAATCTTCACACTTAATTCACAGGCCCTCGTAAATCTATCTTCAAAACATATATTTGGCCTTATATCACATCTTTTCCGCTTTAACGCCTCATTTATCCTGAAATGCTAATATGAACGAATATGAACGAATTGAGTACCATATTAATATAAATGAGGCCATAAAAATCGGGAATTTGATATATAAAATATCAGGCTAATTTGATGTTATTATATACTATCACAAGCTAAAGGATTATGGGATGAACTAGATGCAATTAAAGCCCCCTATAAATGCACTTGTAAATGTATCTGTGTTAAAGGGCAAAACAAATGATGAGAGAGACCAAAGGAAAAGACTGATATAGTTTCTAATGGGTTTGGATGATAGCCACAATAATATTAGAGATCAAATTTTATTGTTACAGGCTTACAACTCTTACCTTAGTTGCTAAGGCATACAATATGCTCAGAAAAGAGGAAAAACAAAGGGAAGTTCCAAAGTAGACATCAAACTCAGTTTCATTTGCTCTAAACACATACATAAACAACAATACTTCAGAGCCTTCCAAGAACACTAGGTATCAAAGCACTTAACGACATATTCGAAGAAGTACCTTTAGAGTAGGGGTAATATGTAGGAATTTCTACCAAGGAAGAATTGTACAAACCTTTTGGTTACCCAATAGGACACCCACTCCACAACAAGTATCCAACCTCCTTAGAAAAAGTCCTTCACACCAAACAACCAAACCACAAACAATCAGCCAAGGAGTAGAAATGTAAACATGGTTGTGACAAATAACTCACCCATGGAAGCAATCAACAACTCAATGGTGAACCTAGGGTTGAGTGTCGGTCCAAAACCAACCCGAACCGACAAAACAAAAAACCGAAATTCATAAAAACCCTAAACCGAAACCGAACCGACGGACCGTCGGGTCGGTTCGGTTTTGTGTCGGGCCATCGGTTCGGTTCGGTTTAGGTGTATTTAAGTATGTTTTTGTCAGTTTTGGGTCGAACCGAACCGAACCGACCCGAAACCGAACCGAGGGGCCATTAGGTCGGCTCAGTTTTTGTCGGTTCGGTCGGTTTTGTCGGTCCGGTTCGATTTTGGACCTTTGATGCTCAGCCCTAGGTGAACCTACCACCAGACTACTTTGTCACATCATGAATGGACCAGCTTCAAACCAGTTCAACCAAGTACTTTTAATGATATAGAGTAATTATGAACCTCTGGTTTATGCAAATTCATGGTAGGTAAGAGACTCATTACAGCCTATATTACTAAGCATAAAGAAATTTAGATTTTAGATTGTGGGGCAACTGATTATATATGCATTTCTATCACACTCATGCACAATGTCATTACGTGCATCACTCCTATCATCATTCATCTCCTAAATGGCCAAACAACAATGTGTATTAAAATTGGCCCAGTCACATTAAAGTAAAAAACCACACTACACAATGTCCTGTACATTCCCACATTCACCTATAATTTTATCTCAATCAGCATAATTCTACAAAATACACTCAATTCAATCACTTTCTCTCACAACACATGTATTTTTCAGGGCCATAATGGAATCACAACGTATGGAACTCTCTGTGGTGGTTTATATGTTTTACCAACACAATCTGCACCAACCATCTCCTCTCCTTCCTATACATACACCATTCTGTCAAACACAAATAAATCATTAATATGGCATGAAAAGCTTAGGGGGTGTTTGATAGCCTCTTAATGAGTTTCATCATGATTCGGTCAGTGATTTCTATTGTTTGATAAAAAAAATTCTACTGCTGAATGATTCCACTAGGTGCCTAATAAGTCAACTGTCAATCAATGCAAAATGATCCAGTGGACTAGCCTCTCTTCTATGGCTTATTATTATATGATTTTATTTCCCTCATTTTATAATTATTAAATGACATTCTTTTACATAACTTCGGTCCCTTTTCTACATTTCTCATTCGTGATTTATTAAATCGTTACTTTTCGATATCATCATCCAAATTTTGGCAGCTTTATATCCTTCACTCCTAACAAGGTTATGAGATGTTGTAAGATTAAAAATAAACATATAAACTAATATGTGAAAAAATATTATGTAATTGAATATATACTAACACAAGAAAACAACAATATACGACGTACATGAAAATTGTTTAAATTTTCAACAGTTAGTTTTACACAATATATGTATTCAGAACACTTGTCAAACACTATGTTTTCATTCAGAAACACTAAGGTTCAGAGCCTTTAAATCATTCAGAGTCTTAAATCATTCAGCGCTATATCATGTAGTTTTGTCAAACAGCCCCTTAGTTATCCATCAACTCAAGTTCTCAAAAACATCAAACAACTTTGTTTTCCAGAAACTGTGAATGTAAATGATAAGTGTACTATATATCCTTTAGCTAAACATCATGCTTTACCCCTTGATCCAAGTACTTCTCATGCAAATGCTATGTTTGAATTAATTCATATGAATGTATGAGGTCCTTACAATTACCTAAATGTCAATAAATGCAAACTTTTTCTTACAATTGTTTATGCTTTTCCAAGATCTACTTAGACATATTTGCTTCTTAGCAAACATCATGTACCCTTAACAACTACGTTTTCACAATTATGTCCAAACATAATTCAAAGCACAAATTCAGAAGATAAGATGTGATAATGGCATAGAATTTGCGAATTATACCCTCACTGAATTTTACGACAATAAAGACATCATTCACCAAACATCATGTCCTTACACACCATAACAAAATGCAAGGGTAGAAAGAAAACACAAACACCTATTAGAAGTTGCAAGATTACTACACTTTCAAGCTAATTTTCCTAAACATCTTTGGGGATATTGCATACTTACAACCATTTATCAATCCATAGACTCCTATCTAAAATCCTTCATAACAAAAGTCCATATGAAATCCTGTACAACTACCTAACATCACTTGAACATCTCAGAATTATTGGATGCAGAACTTACATTCACCAACACACACTAGATAAATTTAACCCAAGAGCCATACACACTGTTTTATTAGGCTATCGCCAAAACCAAAAGGGTTATCTCCTGGTGTTCTAAAAGGCGGGCCTTGGCGTTGCCAAGGCGCAAGGCGTAGGTTATATGTTACGAAATGGACCTTGGTGTTGGTTATGGGCGTGGCTTGAAGTAAGGCGTGAAAAGGCGTGGAATGGTGCGCCTTTGTGTATGGCGTGGGGAGTTTTTTTTTATTCAACTTCGATAATTCTATTATTATTTTTTTTAGAATGAAGAATATTACATACAATGATAGTTTCTTAACCGTATCATTATGTACAATGCTTTTTGTAAACTTGGTATATATGAAATATGATAAAATATATAAATATTTTAATATTTTGTGCCGCCTTATGCCATGCATTAAAAACATAAAGGTTCGCCTTGGCCGCAAAAGCTTGAGGCTTCGACATGCCGCCACGCCATGCCTCGCGCTATTTATAACCTTGTTATCTAGTTTATTACCTTGCCACAACCAAAACCATCACTAGCACACATGTCACATTTCATGAAACAATCTTTCCCTTCCACTCACATACTATTAAACCCACAACATCTACTTTACCTCCTATAAACACCACATCACATCCACACAACAACAACTTCCCTACTCCTACACCAGTCTCACCAAACACCATTACCTTAAACTCAACTAATATCACCCCACAACAAACGGACCTTCTAAACCAAACACTCTTACACCTATAAACTCAACCAACATCACCCCACAACAAACACCATCATTGTCCAAACACCACCATTCTAATTTCCTAAATTACTCAAATCTCACAACACCATCATTACATTTCATAAATAGAATAAATAGATCAGTTGAACCACATACCTATTTTCAAGCTTCTAAGGATTCTAGATGGGTTGAAGCCATGACAAAAGAGATCAAAGCTCTTGAAGTCAATCATCCTTTACTCAAATACCACATCGCAAATCCCCAATTGGATGCAAATGGGTCTTCAAGTAGAAAGATACAAGGCAAGTTTGTAGCCTAAGGTATCACCAGAAAGAAGGAATAAAGTACATAGAAACCTATGCACCAGTTGCCAAGTTGGTCACAGTCTACACTATTTGCAGTTGCAGTCTCAAAGAGATGGTACATTAAACAACTAGACATCAACAATGCATTCCTTCATGAAGACCTTAATGAGGAAGTTTACATGACTATCCCACAGGGTTGCTCTCGCTCTTTTCCTCCAAACACTGTCTACAAACTAACCAAATCCTTCTATGGACTCAAACATGCAAATAGGCGTGTTCTGAGAAACTCACATCCTTCTTACTCTCTTAAGGCTTCACATAGAGTTATGTAGAAACATCTTTGTAAACACTAAATCACAATAGTTATCTCATCTGTCCTTATCTATGTGGATGATATCCTAGTCACATGCAATGACAAAGATTTCATCAATAACCTAAAAACCCAACTTCGCAAAACCTCAGCATCAAGGATTTAAGGGCTCTTCAATACTATCTTGGCATAGGATTCCTAAGAAACTCATAAAGACTTTCCATGTCTCAAAGAAAATACACCTTAGACCTTCTCAGACTGGGAAATGTATTGGATTCTAAGCTATGTGCCACACCTATAGAACCCAACACCAAACTCAATCTAACTGATGGAACTTTATTGACTGATCCCATCTTATAGAGAACACTTGTGTGCAAACTCATATACCTTACAATTACAAGACTAGACATTTCATTTGCCGCCCAATCCCTTAGTCAGTTTATAAAAGAACAAAGAACTCCTTAAATGGCTGCATTGATCAGAGTTCTCAGATATTTGAAGTTATCCTAGACAAGGCTTATTTTTCTCTGCTTATAACACCCTTAACCTACTCACCTACTGTGATAATGATCGCGCTAGTTGCTCATTCTCTAGAAAGTCAGTTTCAGGCTATGGAATATTTTTCGGAAGCAGTCTTATTTCTTGGCAGTCCAAAAAGCAAGGAGTAGTTTCTATATTCTCAATTGAGGTTGAATACAGGGCTTTATCTGATAATACTTGTGAAATACGTTAGGTCACATGCCTTCTCAAAGATCTACATATCTTAATACCAACTCCTATTCCAATCCTCTGTGATATCAAACCATGTACACCATGCAATGACTAAACATATTGTAACATCCTATAAAAATCCCCTAGTTATTAATAAACGTTAATTAATGATTAATTATGTATTGCTGTTCACTCACCCATTTTTAGGCAAGAATTTAAACTTTTGCTTACACTGTGCTACAATGAATCATATATGTTATGTGATTCACACACTCTCTTGGAACGATTTCACACACGCACCATGATATTTTTAAACATGTACAAAATGAACCCTAGTAATGTTTTAATCCCCAAAACACCACAACACACTCACAAACCCCCCTGTTTCCCACTTTTCTCTTAATGGGCCTAACATACCAATTTGGATCCAATAACACCTAATGGGCCATGTTTAACACTTAGCCCATCACTAAACCCAACTACTAACTAAACGGACCCTTAATTATTTTCACATTGGGCTTTCACTGGTCTTAAACCCATTAACCAAATCCAATAACACACTTAACTAATAAATACACGACACAAATCACATTTACTTTGGATCATTTTCTTGTAAACTTGACATACAACATATGTAATAAATTACACCACTCGAATAATTACATTGCTAAGAATCAAGAACAACTAAAATATACATATTATACGATTGTTTAGACAGAAAATAAACACCAAAGCTAAGCGAGTTCACCCATTTCTCAAACCTACCCAACTTGATCACAATAAATCCTAAACGATTTATAACAAGTCCTAATGTGTTCTAAACAACCTCAAATTAGTTTCTAAGCATGTTAAGAGTTCGCTCACGTCTCACTAAACCTAAACGTGCCTTTACTCTCACATTGGTCATGCTACTAAGTCATATGGACCCTTTAAGAATTTGACAACCAAACGAACCCTTGAAATGTTTTCCTAGACACAACCTTGATCATATGTGTTACCTTAGACCTCAAACACAATCTTGTCACGTTGAAATTTCCTTAGACCCAAAGCCTTTCAAATAAATCACTTGGTCGGTCTCAACTTGCATCCTCACTTCCCTAAACGTTTTTCCCATTTCAACACAATCTTGTCAACGCTCGTTCATGCTACTTGCAAGGTTCTCAAGTGTCCTAGGATCTAGCTACACATCCCCATACCCTTCATCCTATATTCCTTGTGTCTCCCTCAACTTGCTTCCTATTCGTGTAATATAGTCCCATGCAAAAATACACTTCATGTATCACTCAAACTCACAAACAAAAACACTCCCAAGCCCCTTGCTTCCTGTTTTCAGTAGAGAAGAACAAGGTCAAGTCCTAGTGATCCATAGCGTGTACAAGCCAAACAAGAATCCTACTCAAGCCTTTGGTGTGCATACAAACAAGTTGCAACGCCCTCGCACCCTCACCAAGTCGACAGATGAGTATACACCCCACCTTTTGAGGTGTCGTAAGTCCCTTTCAACACTTAGTCATATTTTGATACCATGAATAAATTCATAAACTGTTCGAACCTAGCTAAGCTTTCTAGTTTTATTTATATGCTCTCGTTAAGCTTAAACCAAGCAAATATACTTACTTGAATCCTAACATGGCCAAAAACGAGCTAGTACACTTATTATTAACATATGACACCATATAAACATGTTTTATCACACTTTTTGAAGTGCACTTAAACTAAACCTAAAGACTGTCAAGTGTTATACACCTTACAGAAATGGTTTTGTCACTTAGAAATGGTCTTGTAAAACCTATTACAAACGTACACCCTACCAAACAAACTGTGTAACTTGATTCTCTATACACTAAAAAAAACAAGAGGTACCAATAAGTCGCCTTTACAAGATCATTTAATAAGTTTTACAAGCTAAAAGCTACGCACTCTCGCAACAGTTTCACAACCTTTGAATAAGCTTAACGGGCCTTAAGGCCCATTTAACTTAAATAAGCAGTTTGAGAATAAGCTATATATAAGTCATTTTGTAAATTAAAAATTATTCTATATTAAGCCCATAAACAAGCCCACAAAACCTCAGGTCCATTGGACTTATGCAAATGTCATTGGGCCGTGTGTTTTGCTTAAAGCCCAATAACACCAAAAATAAGCTAATCACACCCAATAATCTATTTTATAAGCTTGAATAAGCTTCTGGAACTATTTTTATTGAAAAGATATGATAAACTTTACTAAAAGTAAGTTTTGGACTAAAAATACAAACTTTGTTAAACTTAAGGGTTAAAACTGTAAATTTTGTAAAATAAGGGTCTAAACTGCCAAACTTGTAATCTGGGGATATAAACTGATATTATAAATATTTTTGGGTAAAATATGTAACTTTGGAAGAGTTTGGATCAAAAATGTAAAAATAATTCATTTTGGACTAACTTTGCAAACTATTATAACCTTAGAGACTAAAAGTGCAAACTTTCTGAAAATGGTACCAAAATTGTCATAATTTTAATATAAGGTTAAAAATTGGTTATTTGAGTACCAAGGATACTAAAATATCATTTTTGAATAGTATAAACTAAAACTGTAGTATATTAAAGTTAAAGGACCAAAAGTGAAGTTTTCCATAAAATAGTATCAAAAATACCATTTTGATAACTTAAGGGTAAAGAGTGAATATTTGGAAACCAATAATGTTGAGTTGTTAAACTTTGATAATTTGAGCTAAAAATGTACTTTTACCAAAGTACATGGACTAAAAGTTTAAATATCCACTGTTAGGGTTTAAAATATAAATTTCTTATAACTTGAAGGTTTAATCAGTAACATTTTGATTTTGTTACCATACTAATATTTTCTAAGTCATATCCTAAGAAAAACATCAAACAGTTATGTTAAGCATAAATTATCGTCCACCAACTTTAGAAGAGACAACATTCACTGAATCTAAACACATGAAGATAAGATAATATTATACATAATATTATTTTTGAACTTTAAGCATTTTAAACATCTCAAACCACCCAAACCACCAAAATCTGAGTTTTCCTATTATCCAGGTTGTGTGTTGGAGTCGTTCCCAAGTTGCACTTGATATCACTTGCTTTCCTACACCGCTCCCCCAAATGAGGTGAGTTCATAGTCCCACTTTTAAATGTTTTTCAAACTCGTGGGGAGATACCTGCTACAAACAGAACACAAGTATTTTTATGTATGCTATCCTGAATGTTATTGCATAAGACACACTGTTGCCTCTATAATGCCCCTCATACCATGAACCTTAGTCACTTACGAGTGAACACGAATATTGTGAATAGATTTATTGGAGGTTGACAGCCCATCTGAGCTAGCCGGATAGATAGCCTTATGTTAGCCGGATTGATAGCCAAATGCACATTATTTGATTTATACTAGGAGAATGACAAGCTTTTACCCCGAGGGCCCCTATATTATATCACACCCATTAACGTTTGAGTTCATGAACTTATGGCAATATACAACCTGATTTATTTCTGAATTATTATCTTGTGTTCAAATGATTACTAAACACAAGCACTATGGATTCACTCAATAATTTTGTTGACTTTTTAGCATGTTTATCTTAGGTAACTGAAGCAGCATTCAAGGCACGGAGTGGGTAATAGACCATGAGTATTTGGTGTAAACATAAATTCTATCAGTCATTTCAAACTCATATGTCATTTATGATTTGCTAAACAATGGAAACTCTTTCATATTTGAATTGAATAATAATGACTTTCAAAACGTCTTTTTTTAGTCGTTTTCTATGATTATAACTGTGATCCTCTACGTAATACCCTAATTAGTCTTCCGCTGTTGTAATGAAATTTTAGGGATGTTACACATATTGTGATTGACTGTCATTTTGTCAGAAACAAAATCAAAGCTGATGCTATTCTTCCTACTTTTGTACCTTCAAAAGCTCAAGTAGGAGATATCTTCACAAAAAGCTTATGTACAGTTCTACACTACAATTGCTTATCCAAGTTGGGCATATGTAATCCTTACTCTACTCCAACTTGTGGGGGGATAATGAGAATACAAAGATCACTACAAATGATGAAGATGGACTTCAACACAACCACTGAGTGCAACACGTTAGAAGAAGTCAACCTCCCAAGATGAAGATAATTCATAGCTCAAGTCTAGTTCAATGTAGCAGGATATACGAAATGTATTTATACTTGCATAGTGTCTAGATTTATGATAGTGTAGTGTAGTATAGTTGATAGACAAGATTAGTATAAATAGTCTTGTACACTTTACATTTTAGTTGTAAGTTGTAACAATTCATTTTGAAATTCACTTACACATTTTCCATCTTTTCATTTTTCCAAAATATGGATACCAGAGGATGACAATGAGTTTACTACTTTATTTCCTTCCAAAAAGATCAAAAGAAAGTTGGAGTATAACTTTAACTTTGTGTGTTCGTCAAGTTAATGTGGGCAGTGAGGTGTTTTTACTTGGATAGAGTGTGGGTACAGAAGTTATCAGAGTTCTCTTTGGTGTGCTTTTAGGTTGGTTGGTATTATTATTCTAACTTCTTGCTAAATGTACATTCTAAACGTGTAGAATTTATTTATTTTGCATGGTTTTCTTAGACATGCAACGTATATACTTTGCACTACTAAGTTTGGACAGTTAGAAATTCGGCAGATTTGTTATTTTCTCTGCCGAAATCGTAAAACGTTTAGCCATATTTAGTTATGATTAAACATGGAATGATTGGATCAACGATTTTAAAAAAAGTTTGTACGATAACTTTGTAATGCTTGTTACTTTCCGCCTCTGGTTGTGATACTGCTGTTCGAAACAAAGAGTCATATCCCATAAAGATATACTGTCGCGCCATTTCTAGCAAAATAAACCCGATTCGCAATGATCCAACTTTTTGACTAAATTTACGTTCGTACAAAATGGGTTAAAACTCAAAAGAAAGTAAAAGCAATGAAGGTGAAATCAACACTCCTTTTAACATCAATTATGAATCTATATTCCATGCATAGGGTTATAGTTGTCCTAATCAATTATTTTAAACCATCATCTTAGGATCAAGGTTGTAAAAACATAAGGTCCCACATATATATTTGTGTACGAAGTTGTTGTTCACTACTTTACTTTACACTTTTAATATGGATCACTGCTGTAACATCATGTTTTGATCGAATTATATCGATCATAAAGGTCATATTTATTAACACCTTATTTGCACACGAATGCATGTAATTAACTACTCCCTCCGTCCTATATTAATTGTTCTATTTAACTTTTCAAAGTCTTTATTTTCTAACTTTGACCTTAACTATATCTTTTTGTGTTATATAATACTTGATGCAAAATATATGAATGGATTAAGTTTTAAATGTATTTTTATTTGGCATAATTTTCATCAAGTATTATATAACACAAACAAAAATATATAAGATCAAAGTTGACAAAAAAAGACTGCTAAAGTCAAAATAGGATAATTAATGTGGAACGGAGGGAGTACGTACTATATATACACTGTTTGCAAGAATGTTAAAAGGAAATATGCTTATTTTATAATAGAATTGTGACCACATTCATTTGGCTCAGCTGGTATCCACTTCTGAAAAATCTATAAGGCTCACTGAAGAGATTTTTTCAGTAACACCGAGTGTCACCACCACCAAAGATAAACTAAGGTTCAGTGTCATTGTTAGTATCATGCTAGCGTGGCGTTTATGACACTGTTTTTTGTGTCACTACACTTACGCTGCGTTTTCAAGTTTGCGCTCTTCGAAAGCAAAACATGAAAAAGCTGAGGTGACGCTGAAAAAAACCGTGAGTTGACCAGAGTAAACATAATGATACATTGCACATATATCTTTTGATAAAATCATTATGCTGCACGAAATTCGAAGGAATCAAAAGATTATTGGTTTTTACTGTTGAGATCACCTAAGACGACGACATATATTCACAAGGAAAGTATTTGATGGTACCTAAACATGAAAGAAATAGTTTAGATTCACGTGTGTCAAGGTCAGTTTTGGACTATAAAACATAGTAAAAAACATGACAATGTCAATTCATGGTTACATACATTGTTCTTAATTTTCTCATAGGACAATGCTAATCCCAATTTTTCAAATGTTCATTGATTAGGATATTGATAATTAAGTTGTCACCATCGAACTAGTTTTTTCTAGTACCTTGCATAGATTGCATGAATAAAAAATAATATATGTCTTGCTTTAATATTCTTAGATAGCTTAATTATTGAGGATACAAACAATTACATGAGATTTTTTTTGGAGTGTATACACCAAATGGTATAGTTATATCATATACTACCTAAATGACATTTTGTTTGTGCCTTATGACATTTTGTTTGTGACTTAAGGAGGGAGTGGTTTGAGTCGACTTGTCATATCCGTCTCATAATAAGTGTCAACTTTTTTAATATAAAAAGTTTTAAGAAACAGTTATTACACTTTTCACCAATCAAATATCATATTCACCAATTAAAGTTTATCTTCATTGGTTAAAATGTAAGTAATCATCTATTTTGAGACATTTCAAGATAATATTGTGGACATCTAATATGAAACGAAGGGAGTAGTTATTACTTCGTGAAACAACATTAACGGTATATATATTTGAAAATTTAAACTTTTGAGTCGCTATATATACAGCTTAAACCTTAAAGGAGATGATACTTACACTACCATTTTTTTTTTAATCACAATGTGACATCACTAATGCATAAGTTACAACATAATATATGCATAATTGTGATGAAAGAATAAAAAATAAATGGTGTAAGTATCAATTCTCAAACCTTAACAATGTAACAAGCATCATAATATAAAGTACTAGCTAGTACTAGAAGAAATTCAAGTTGTTCCGTTTTAACTAAAATGTAGGCCCTTTGAAAACAAAAGAGAAAAACTATATATATATAAATAATACTTGAAAATTGTTATAGGTATCTAAAAACACCAACAAACAACAATGTAGCACGTTTAGCTAGATCTATCATATTATTATTGTTTTCAAACATTTTAATCGAGAATATATAAAGATTTTACCATTTTTGAGTTTTATCAATATCTAAAGCTTTAATATGATTATATAAATATTTTACCATTTTTGGGTTTGATAATGGGTCAACATATGTGATATGTGTCATGGCAACAGTTTTTGGCTTTTGTTTATTTGGGTTTTATCAATATCTAAAGTGTTAATTATCACTACTTTTATAAAAAATTGGAGTATGAGGTTTTCCGAAACAAACTAGTTTTTAAGATGGCTGAGGCTAAAGTCTTGCAGTGTCTTTTTAAGTTTTAAAACAAAGGAAAAGAAAAAGAATAGTAAAGGGAAAAGAAATAGAAAAAAAAAATGTTGGTCCATATGTTATTAACACTAGGCGAGTACCCGCGCCTAGCGGCAGCGGTTTATAGCGTCAGATAATTAATGATTTCTGATACTATGGTGAGTGTTTTGTGCAGCGTTTAAAATAGAACGTGAACCGATGAAAATGCAATTGCAAACGGTTGTACTATACGATAACTAAAGTCTAGACAAAATTCTTAACATCTATCAAACAACATATAAAAACATTTAATGAAAATGAAAGTAAACATTACATCAGTTATGAGATAAAAACTAACACCACACGTTCCTTGTCGCGTAAAACTAACAAGGATGGGATTAATGGTGCCGTTGTTAAGAAGAACGCAAGTACCAAAATTAGCATGAATGTGATTAGCCCAAAATAAAAAAATTAAAAAATTTGCTAATTTTGGCTATTTTATAAAAGATTTGGGTACGTTTAGCCTCATTTTTCTTTTTGAAATGGGCGTATTTAGCCTATTGAAAAGTTAAATGTGCACTAACGGTCACATATTTTCTCTTAATTGTAAAACATTATAATCGTTTTTGAAAAAAACTTATATATATAATATATTTATATAGCGACAGATCGTTTTGTGTTAAAAAAAGTTTATGGGTTCTAAACGAAAAATAATAAAAGTTTGAAGATTTGGGGATTAAACATAATGGTTTGAAACCCGGTACGACCCGGGTGGTTCATCCGGTTGAACCGTTCCCGTCAAAAATGGATCGATTTAAACCGAGTCAACCCGACAGGTTGGGTCAAAATGGGTCAAATTAAACATGGTCAACCCACCGGTTTTGAAGCGTCCAGGGTCAACCCGGTTTTCGATATGTATTAATAGTTTCAAATTTTCACTTTTTATTTTTTGGTTTTTCCTTTATATACAGTGTAACAGGGTACCCGCGCGTTGCGGCGGCGATTAACCGGAGAAATAGATCTCGATGAAACCTGATTCACCAGTTTGTATCGGTTTCAACGGGTCCTCTCTAGTTCGTTTTCGGATGGCTGTTATTGGTTAGCCGAACTGGTGGCAACACCAGTTTTTGGTTGAACCCGTTGGTCCCATCCGATTTTCAAAACTATATGTACCATCAACTTGTTAGCTTGTATGAAGCTTTGTGTGTTTTATTAATTTGTATAATGTATATAATAACATGTACTTTTCATTTTAGGGTGTTTTAAAAATAATATTAATTAGTATGTTTAATTATTTTATATTTAGAATTATGTTGTAGCTTGTTTAAATTGTACATTATGAAAATTTTATTATACTTTTAGTAAGACATTTTTAGTGATAAAAAACGTTTATGGGTTATAAACGAATAATAGTAAAAGTTTGAGAAATTGGGGATTAACATAATATTTTGAAACCCGGTTCGACTCGGGAGGTTCAACTGGTTTAACCGTTTCGGTTAAAAAACGAGTCAATATAAACCGGGTCAACCCGACGGGTTGGGTCGAAAAAACGGGTCAAATTAAACCGGGTCCTGGGTCAACCCGGTTTTCGATGTGTATTAATAGTTTCCTTTTGAAACATATGTATGTATTAATAGTTGAAATTACTCATAATTAATTATTTCAATATTTCATTTTTAATTTTTTCCACATTTCACTTTCTTGACTTTTCACTTTTCACTTTGACCATTTTTCTATTATAGATAGTATAGATAAATGAAGGAAAAATGAAATTAATCATAACTCATGGTCGTAAGTTACGAAAAAAAATAGCTTGTTCAAATTACACGTGCTATAGTAATAAAATGGCAGTATCAATATAATTTTTTCAAACTTAAGTGTTATGGTCTAATTTTAAGTACATGTTGAACTGGATCAGACCTATAAACAATTTTTTAACTTTTGTTCGATGTTAAATTATTACATTATCAATCTAATATGTTTCAATATAAAGATTTATGAGGTTTTTCATCTAACATATGGTTTTGTGACGTTTTTGCTAACCGAAAATGAGCTTTCTTCTAACAAGAAAGCCGATATTTAGTTTGAAGATAGCTTCTAATTAACATGTTACATGCTCAAATGAACTGGTACGCTATGACACTGTTTTTTTTTTTTTTTTTTTTTTCGTGGTGTTTGACAACTCATTTAGAAGTTGTACCTTGATGACGAGTTCTATCCATAAACAGTCAACGCAGACTCATCGGATAATCTAGTTATGATAGTGATCTTTTGGAATCTTAGTGACAATTGCCTCAATCTAAATGCCTTTCACTCACGTCGAAATGGCAATAAAGTAGATACAAAATTTAGAGTTGCTTTAGGCGGCGAAAGGAAAAAATGTTGTTTCTATAATCAATTTTGTATGTTGTGTAAAATCATAGCTGATAACTTTACTCCAGTCTGTGGGTTGGAAAAGTGGTTTATGGTCTAATTCATTTGTTACTAGAAACTTCCAAATACAGTGTTTCCACTTTTGGATGAACTACGAGCATGTAAGAAACTTATGTTGAGGTTTGTATGGTCTCGTTTTATGTTATTTGTAGAGTATGGCATAGAGTAGTTCTAAATTTAGTAGAGGCTAATCATCTGAATGTCGGACCGGAAAAGATTTGGTTTGTGGAGAGATTGGCTTAGTCCTAAATATCGGTTTTTCTTGATGTAGAAATGGTATTGGTAAACGGATACATGTGTTGGTGGTTCAAGACGGTTACCATGCAGATGCAAATGGATATATGTACTGGTTGTTCGTGTCCTTTTGATACAATTGCAGAGTGGTCTAGATGTGTGACTTCTGCTTGATAGTGTAGTTTTTCGTATGGTGTTCCTTAAAAAGATATTTTTGGTGTTCTCATTTTGTTGAATCTAGATACAATAACTTCATGTAAACTCTCTTAATCTTGTTGAACACAATTTTATGTTTGCAACATGACTATAGGTTGAAAGATTATGATGATCTTCGACAAATAGTAATCTCACTTGTTATAAATACACATGTTATAGTATATGTTTTTGTGCTACAGCGGAACTTGTTGATATCCATTACTTTTAATTCTACTTATATCAATACGCATGTTATATTTGCTTTCCTGACAACTTCAACTTAACTTTTTAGTGAACACTAAACAAGTATTTTCACAAACGTGTCAAAAGAAAAAGTACCAACTAACAAATGAATGAATTTCAAAAATAAGCCAATAAAGTGATGGTATTTCACAAAATAGGCACTACTTTTTTGCTTTTCAAATTTAGTCTTGTGAGACCATTAGATTATGCGACTCCATTATCTATACTACTTATAATGAAAGGATGACCCTCTCTCTTATTTATGAGTTTAAGATTTCATAAATTAAAATTTAAGCAAATACTACTTATAAAACATAATGTACAACTATGTAAAGCACAATTGAGTTTAAGCAAATACTATTTTTTATATACATACAATTAATACACTTCATCACAAATATATACAACTACCTAAGCACAATGCACAAATACAAATACAAATACAACTAAAAACACGATATTCAACACATACAATTAGTACACAATTTAATTCACCTCTTCACCAAAATATACAACTCTTTAACCACAATGTACAATCTAATTAAGCTTCAAAAACATAAATGTGAAAATCCAGCAACTCAAATCAAAATAACATTTGTTCGCCGAAAAATTTAGTCACAAAGTATCTGTCGTCGCATCTCGCGGGTACCCTGCTAGTATTTTTAAGGGAAAATGACAAAAAAATGCATCGAACTTGACACCTTTTGTGATTGTGTGTAGCCAACTATTTTTTTTCATTGTAACACAAATCTTTTACATTTTTGTTATTGTATGTACGATTTCCAATGTGTCACGCCACGTGGACTGCCAACTCATCGGGGTGTTACACGTGGAGTGCCAACTCATTTACCCACTATTACTTTTTAGGGATAATAACAAAAAAATGTATCGAATTTGACCACTTTTGTCATTGTAACACAAACCTTTTGAATTTTTGTTAATGTATGTATCCAGTCAATCTAAACATGGCATCGTTAGTCCTTTATACTAACGGCCGTTAGCACATAACTTTAAAAAAATTCTTACGTTTTCATCCCTTTGTATATGTTTTCGTTCGTTTTCATCCGTTTTTATACATTTTTCGTTCATTTTCTTATGTTTTTATACGTTTTCGTCCGTTTTTACACGTTTTCGCCAATTTGCATCCGTTTTTGTACGTTTTCATCCGTTTTTATTTGCTTTCATCCGTTTTTGTACGTTTTCATCCGTTTTTATAGCTACACACGTCCGTTTATTTTATTAATGCAACGTTAGTCCGTTATACGTTTTCATCCGTTTTTGTTAATGTATGTATCCAGTCAATCTAAACTTGGCATCGTTATTCCTTTATACAAACGGCCATTAGCACATAACTTAAATTTCGTTTTCTTACGTTTTCATCCCTTTTTATACGTTTTCATTTGTTTTCTTACGTATTCATCCATTTTTATACATTTTCGTCTATTTCTTACGTTTTTATACGTTTTCGTCCGTTTTTATATGCTTTCATCCGTGTAAAATCAAACAAAGATGTGTAAAAACAGACGAAAACATGTAAAATCAAATGAAAACGTGTCAAAACGGACGAAAACGTGTAAAATCAGACGAAAACGTGTAAAAACGGATGAAAACGTATAACGGACTAACGTTGCATTAATAAAATAAACGGACGTGTGTATCAATAAAAACAGATGAAAACGTACAAAAACGGATGAAAGCATATAAAAACGGATGAAAACGTGTAAAAACGGATGCAAATTGGCGAAAACGTATAAAAACGGACGAAAACGTATAAAAACATAAGAAAATGAACGAAAAATGTATAAAAACGGATGAAAACGAACGAAAACATATACGAAGGGATGAAAACGTAAGAATTTTTTTTTAAGTTATGTGATAACGGCCGTTAGTATAAAGGACTAACGATGCCATGTTTAGATTGACTGGATACATACATTAACAAAAATTCAAAAGGTTTGTGTTACAATGACAAAAGTGGTCAAGTTCGATACATTTTTTTGTTATTATCCCTAAAAAGTAATAGTGGATAAATGAGTCGGCAGTCCACGTGTAACACTCCGATGAGTTGGCAGTCCACGTGGCGTGACACGTTGGAAATCGTACATACAATAACAAAAATTCAAAAAATTTGTGTTACAATGAAAAAAAAATAGTTGGCTACACACAATCACAACAGGTGTCAAGTTCGATGCATTTTTTTGTCATTTTCCCTATTTTTAATAAGTGGATAGGTAAATGTTTTTTGTTCGATTTAAGTGACATTTTGTGCGACCATGGTTTTTTTGTTTTTTTTTTGTTGACATTATTTTCTTTTTTTTGTGACTATTTTGTCTTTTTTCATAAAAGACAAAATTCTAAAAAAGAACAAAAAATAAATTTAAAAAAAAAAAGAAAAAAAATCGAAGCCGAGAAACAAATAAATAAAAAGACATTGAATTGAAAAATGAGAAATTGAATTAATGAATGAATCGAAATCATTGTAAAAATCAGTTATTATGATATCATCTGAAAAGAGAGAATTGAAAAAAAAATAGAAAGGATAGAATGAAAAATGGGAAGAAAGAGATAAAGAAGTTGGACAATGTAATTACGAAAATGCAATTGGGTGAAATACAAGGGAGGACACGTGTCAGTAAGAGGTTACTTTCGACACTTTTTTGATGAAATATCACTTTTTATTTGAACAACTACCTAGCAACTCTAGTTATTACTATATTGAGAAAAAGCAAGTGAAAAACAGCTTCTTAGGAGGTGTTTGTTTCGGCTTATATAGTCGACTTACAACTTATTTAGTTTTGAGCTTATGTTTCATAAGTTGACTTGTTTTGCAACTTTTCGACTTATATAAGCTTATATAATCCGAAAAGTTTCAAATAAGTCACAATAAGTGAGCTTATGAAACATAAGCTTAAAACCAAATAAGTCATAAGTCGGCTATAAGCCGAACAAACACCCCCTTAAACATAAAAAGCTCTGTTGTAAAAATCGGTCCAGGCGGCCGATTAATCCCCACATAATCGCTGATCGCTCACTAAATGCATTGATTTATCATAATCGGCCTATTTAATCTGTTTGGTCAAAGATCGCTTAAAAATCGGTCAATAAACCGATTAATCGGATAAAATCGGTCTAATCGGACAAAATCATTTAAAAATTGGTCAACAAAATTGCTTAAAATTCGGACAAAATCGCTTAAAAATGGGTCAACAAACCGATTAATCGGACAAAATCGGTCAAAGATTGCTTAAAAATGATCAACAAACCGATTAGTATTTATGTTTGACTTTAAACTTTGAAGAATTATGTATTATGTTTATATTTGAACACTTGAAATATTTAAACTATGACTTTAAACCGATTAATTGCTAGGCCCTACCGGACTGCCTCACTAGCGCCTAGCGATTTTTACAACCTTGATAAAAAGACCAATAATAATTTTAAATTTCAAAAACATGTCCCACTCATTTTTTGTATCGGCTCTCTCCAAATTCTAAACCAAAACAGAACCCTAATTTTTATATCCAGACCAATCCCCCCTATTTCACTGTATGTTTTCAATGTGTGTAATTACTGTATGTTTTATAATTTCAATTGTTTCATTTATTAGTTTATATAATATAATGGATCAGTCATGAAGTCCGTCCTCATCAGCGTCACCATAATGCATCGGTCATGAAGTCGGTCCTCATCCTACCCGACAAAGATATGACGCGTTCTTGCCATTACCGCGTTCTTGCCATTACCAACCCCAAGTGGATGCGTTTTGGAGGCACAAAATGAAGAACTCCGTCGAAATTAAGACCGAGTTGTTGAAGAGTTGTGTGGGCCAAATTGTGAGTTGTGTGGGTAATTTAATTTGTATAAGTGGTGTATTTTTGAGTGGTGTCTTCGGTCTCAAATATTTTTAGCAGTTTTAGCGACCGAGGGTTTTTATACATCAAGACCTCAAGATGATCCCAATAAAATATACGATTGAATATATTTATATTTATAATACTTATAATGCATTTAAGTACTTTCCTCCTATTAAATTTTTAAGATTTCCTAATATAGATTTTAAGCAAATACAAGTGAAAAACCATTATTTACAAGTGTATTAAGCATAAATAATTCTCATCTTAAAACACTATCCTTCTTACTTACAATTAATACACCCCTTCACTAATAAATACAAATCATTAAGTACAATGTACACACAAATGTAGCACAAATGCAAAAAAAAAAACTACTCCAACTCCACTTATTTTCTTTGCAGTAAACCAACTTTTATGATTTGTAGTCGTGTATGGATGCCACAACATATTCTTCATTTACTTTTGTTTATTCTAAATGATACAACTCATCAACAACAACTACATAGTTACAACTTCAACCAACAACAAACCACAACAAAACTCACGTATTTCTCAAAAAATTTAAATGAAAAAATAATACTACCTCCGTCCCAAAATTTAAGTCCATTTGGACTTTTTAATCTAACTTTGACCTTAAATATTTTTGTTTGTATTATATAATACTTAATGCAAAATATATGAATAGATTGTGTTTTAAATGTATTTTTCATTAATATAATTTTTATCAAATATTATATAATACAAACAAAAATATTTAGGGTCAAAGTTTGATTCAAAAAGTCAAAATGGACATAAAATTTGAGACGGAGGGAATAAGGGTACTGGCAATGGACTCGACATGGGATTCGGTTTGATGAACACCGATCGGCATGAGTAATGCCTTGCAATCGGCATGAGGCGGCATGGCTTGATCAATTGCATAATCGGCAAAGTATGCCGAATCTACATGGGCAAAAAAAGAGGCGTTGGTGCATTGAAACTCAATAATGTACCGTTAGGTGCATTAAAAAAAAACAATCCCTTTTTTTTCTCCCTATTTAAACACAATAACATCTCTATTTTTTCTCAAACAATATCATTTCTATTTCACAAACAAAATGTATTCATCTTCATCTTCTTCATCCGAGGACGAGTTAGATTTTTTATCCGACTCTTCCGAGGACATATTTTCCACCGGTTCTACCATAGAAACCTATTTAGCCGCGTGCGATAGCATTGAAGACACGGCTAGCTCTACCCGAAGACATGTTACCCGTTATCGTGAAAAAGCTCTAGAAACTCTCATGAATGACTATTTCGTAGAAGAAAACCCAAAGTTTCCGTATGATGTTTTTCGTGAAAGATTTCGTATGAATAAAAGCTTGTTTCTAAAAATTGTTGGTGATATTGAAGCGAATTTCAAATGGTTTCAAGAAGGCGTAGACGCTAGGGGGAAAAAAGTTTCACGGCGTTGCAAAAATGTACATCGGCTATTCGTCAACTCGCAACGGGTGGACCTCCGAATAGATACGATGACTACTTAAACATGACACGAAGAACATCAGGTTATTTTTATATAATTCGGTATTTTTATTTTTATAAAATTCGGTGTTTTTTTTATATATAATTCGGTATTTATTATTTTATATAATTCGGTATTTTTAACTTTTTATAATTCGGTATTTTTAATTTTTATATAATTCGGTATTTTTTATATTACGATGTATTTTTATATAATTCGATGTATTTTATTATTACGATGTATTTTTTTTATAATTCTGTATGCTTTGTAGGTGAATGCCTTGATCATTTTTGTGAAGCGGTAATCCAATTATATAGGCAAGAGTTCTTACGTAGGCTGACAACCCACGACGTTGCACGCTTATTCGAGGCACATGAAGAGCAACATCACATTCCTTGAATGCTTGGTAGCATTGATTGTACACATTTCGTTTGGCGAAATTGTCCTAGGCATTTGAGAGGCCAATATAAAAGAGGTGATCACCAATACCCGACTATTATGCTTGAAGCCGTTGCTTCAAATGATATGTGGTTTTGGCATTCGTTTTTTGTTCCTCCCGTTGCAAATAACGACATCAATGTTTTGAATCAATTACCGTTGTATCTTACTCATCGAAATGGAACGGCGCCCAATAGTTCATTTACTCTAAATGAACGGCTTTACAAACGTGGATATTATCTTACCGATGGAATCTATCCTACGTATTCAACGTTTGTTAAAGCATATCCTTATCCAACTGACCCGAAAGAAAAGAGATTTAATAAGCTACAAGAGTCTACACGAAAGGATGTCGAAAGAGCTTTTGGTCGTCTTAAAGCAAAATGGATTATTCTCAGAAATCCTCTCCGGGCTATGTCCGTCGAAAAGATTCGAAAAATCGTTCACACGTGTGTTATATTACACAATATGATTTTAAAAGACGACGGGGTGGCAATATCACCGGTTCATATAATGGATCCGCCGGTCACGCCAGTTTATGACCCGAATGTACTACCGGAGTTACAAGATGAAAATATCCATCACCGTCTCCGTTATGATCTTACGGAGTATGTGGACGCTCAAGACTTACCATACCTTGATGACTAGTGTTTTTTTTTAATAACTACTATGTAATTTTCTTTTAAATATTAATAAAATATTATGTTTTTATTAAATTGTTTAATATAATTATTAAAAAAAAAAATAGATGAGTCAGGCGTGGTTGCCACTAAAATATATTGTTAGGTATGAGATTGGTATGAGATGAGATGGAAGGATATTATTGGTGGGTGATTAGGCATGAAAAATTGGTTTAGGCATGGTTGTCACCACCCTAATAAATACAAGAACAAGAAAAAAAATACCGGTTTTTTTTGTTTTCGAAATACTCATAGATCCTTACAGATCCAACAAACCCTTCATTAATCTTGGGAAAAACAAAATTCGAAACCACCTACCTGGTTTGCGAGTCACAAACAAGATTCAAAGAAATTGTTGTTTTTCCTTTTCGTGGGTCAAAAATAAGAGATAAAAGGGTGCTTATTGTGTTTGTATTTTGATATGAAGGCAAGAAACGAGAATCACCAGTGACAAGTTTGTATTTGTCGTTTGGATTAGAGAACGTGGGGATTTTGGTGGTGAGATTTTCGGTTTTAAAATTTAGTGAAGATGAGATGGTGAATTTTGTGAGTTTATGAGGGTGGTGGCAACCATGCCAAACAAGTTTTTCCATGCCTAATCACCCACCAGTAATATCCTTCCATCTCATCTCATACCAATCTCATACCTAACAATAGATTGTTAGTGGCAACCATGCGTAACCCATACCTCATCTATTTTTTTATTTTATTTTTTATAAAGTCTATAAAGTGACCCCATCATTTCTCCACATTATCCATGCCAAATCGGTAATATATACCGAATGTAGACACCGAAGGCCCAAACCGATTGATGCCGAGTTGGAGGCATTGCATACACCGATCGGCATGCCGATCCCCATTGCCAGTACCCTGAGATTGAGATGAGAGAAAGGACATAAAAGGTGGCTGGTGAATAAGAAGATAGAGAAACATTAGTATTAGTATCATGTAGGATTATTTGCAATAATTGGTATGTATTAATGTTTGTTAAAAAAATTATATTGGACCGAGTACTAAGAGTTGCACTGGATATCAGGCAAATGATTTTTTGAGTTATCAATATTTGTTTTAGTTGCGATTATACGTGGGTGCACTAATACTTTTATATGAAATACTAGGCTATTGCTTAAAGATATTACAACAAAAAATCTCTTTTTCTATAAAGTTATTGTCACAGTAAAAATATAATAGTAATATATAGTACGCAAAAAATTTTAATTTCAAGGTACCCGCCGTCGCAACTCGCGAGTACCCTTCTAGCATTCATAAAGCACGTTTGAAAATCATTAAATATTTTAAGACATTTGAGTTAGTAGCTTTACCCTTTAATAATCACATAATTGGATTAAACCAAAACAATTTGAAGGTTCATAAAAGCAAATGTTAGGCATTCTAAATTTTTTAAGCATAAACAAAAAACATGTAGAGTAGAGTTATTTTACATACAAAACTTTTCTCACATACCAAGGGACTCATCTCCACCATCCATCTAAAAAGAAATCAATGGCTGAGATTAAAAGCATTTTATTATTTCACCTATTTTTTATAATTTAAATATCTCTTAAACCGTTAATCGTTAAGTGAAAATATTTATACCATCGCGACGAGCATTTAATTATCTTTCTATAGACGGGCACTTTGATATACTTTCGAAAAAAGAAAAAAATTCGTTTTTTTCACGTTTTTTCGTTATTTTTTTTGTTTTTTACGTTACTGAAATTTGCATGAAGAAAATCATATATGATAAAACACTAAATTGAATATCACATGTGATATTAGTGTTAAATCATATATGATATGTAATATCATATATGATATGTAATATCATATATGATATTACACTAATATCACATGTGATATTACATATCATATATGATATTACACTAATACCACATGTGATATTCAAATTAGTGTTTTATCATATATGATTTTTTAATGCAAAATTCAGTAACGTAAAAAAACGAAAAAACTTTAAAAAAAAACGTGAAAAATACGAAAAAAATATTTTTGTCGAAAGTATATCAAAGTGTCTATCTATAGAAAGATAATTAAATGCTCGTCGCAATGATATATTTTTTTTCGCTTAACGATTAACGGTTTGAAAGATATTAATATTTGAAAAAAAAATGATGAAAGTGAGTTTTTTAAATTGTTGAGGTTAATCTCATCCATTAGATCAAATAAAAATGGATGGTGGAGATTGATCCCTTGGTATGTAAATAATCTTTTGTCCTCAAATGATCTTAAATCAAACATGTAAATTGAAAATAATAATATAACAGTACATGCGATAACATGTGTAACAAAAAAAGTACCAACATGTATTTTAGCTTTAAAAAAATGATCCGCTGCCAGGACTCGAACCTGGGACTCCCGGTTAAAGGAGTCGAATCATTCATTTGATTTAATGAGTTGTGCTACAGCGGAACTTGTTGATATATATTACTTTTAAGTCTACTTATATAATAACACATGCTATATATGTTTTCATGTCAACTTCAACTTGTTAGCAAACAATAAAGAAGTATTTTCACAAGCATCTCAAAAGAAAAAGGTGCCAAACAATAAAGAGTAAATTGCAAAAAATTGTCCCTGTAGAATATTCAAATTGTATTGGTAGTCTTTTCTTTTTCGAAAATGCAAGCGTGATCCCTGTAAAAAACCGTTGATGCGGATTTAGTCCATGACTTAAAATGAAATGACAAAAATGCCTTTGACTTTAGTCATTGTTCTCATTAATAATTTGGGGGTGAATTAATTTTCTTGTTTATATGGTGGTTGCAACAATCTGAATTTTTTGTTAATTCGGTGGTGATGAAAGGCCTCGGTGGTGTGGGGGTTTTAATTTCGACGGTGGTGGGGGTTTTAATGGCGAAGAATCTTCGATGGTGGCAGGAAAGTTAAGGGCGGCAAATGATAATATATATGAAGTAGTAACAAGCATCGTCCCTGTTGTTTAGCAGTGAAAATGGACGAATTTACCCCTCACATGACGCTCGCGTGACCTGACATAACGCCTCAAACTAACGCTCGTTTTGTCAAAGGACTGCTCCGTTAAAAATGGACAACCACCGGGATCGATTGGTGTACTATTTGAGAGTTAAATGACGAAACTTGCAACTATGGGCAAACCACAAAGACGATTTATGTAATTAACTCTATTAATATTGTTTTAAAACCTAGCCACCCCAAATTTAGTGAATTGAGTAGATAGATTATCTGGTTACGACTAATATATCCAAATGTTTAAACTATAATGATATTTTCTATGCAACCCCAAAGGTTTCTTCAGAATATCTTATTGGCTTATTTGTTACCAAATGGACTCATTTTGTTTCATGGGCCAACATATGTGATATGTATCATGGCAACAGTTTTTGGCTTCTGTCTAATGAGTTTTATCAATATCTAACTTTTAAAGTGTTAATTGTCACTACAAATATTACAATTAATATCCGATTATAGTAATGAGATTTTATCGCGACACATAATTATAATTGTGATATTTTGGTTAGGTGTTTCGTATAACATTTATTCATACAACGTAAAAAAATCAAAATGTAATTGTAAATTATTGTAACTTATAATAAGTTTGTTTTCAGCCTTCCATTTAAGTAAAAGAACACATTAGTCTCCTAAATTAGTTTTAAGTTTTCACTTTTCATTTTTAACTTTTATATATAGTACAGATTGGAGTATGAGGTTTTCCGAAACAAACTAGTTGTTAAGATGGCGGAGGCTAAACAATTGTACTTTGTTTGCAAGTTTTAAAACAAAGGAAAAGAGAAAGAATAGTAAAGGGAAAAGAGAATAGAAAATTAAAAGAAGTGTATGTTCATATGTTATTGAGATAAATGAAAGAAAAATGAAAGTAACCATAACGCATGTTTTTAACTTAAAAAAAATAATAATAATAATTTGTTCAAATTAGATGTCCTAAAATAAAAAAAAATAGCAATATCAATCTAATTTGTTCAAGTTAAAGTGGTATGGTCGAATCTGTTGTCTGAATAGAGGTGAAAAAGGAAAATAGTGTGCCAGATCCGATAGCGGGCAAATTCATGTTGAACAAGATCAGACCCATAAACAGTTTTTTAACTTTTGTTCATCGAGTTTTAGTAAATATGAAATGTTAAATTATTGCATATCAATCTAATTTGTTTCAATATAAAGATTTATGAGGTTTTTCATCTAACATATGGTTTGGTGATGTTTTTGCTAACCGAAAATGAGCTTTCTTCTCACAAGAAAGCCGATATTTAGTTTGGAAAACCCAACGTAACCATTTTTTCTTTTCTTTAACTGATCAAAGTATCAAACCAAATAAGTCTGAGCATGTATTCATGAGATCCCACTTGTTAAAATATACAAATATTGTTTCAGACATGATTCATTTTGTAACTTTAGCAAAACAATTGTGCTCAAACTCTCAAATCGCCCAAATTAAACTAACTTTTGCCAATTTGATTCGTAAAGTAATTCACCCAATATGATTTGAGAATAGGTGAAACCGAAGTTACTTGATTGATAGAGATGTAACGCCCAAATCTACCTTTGCGGCCTCTCAATTTACTACTACTTGTTACGCTGTTGCTTATATATAGTGCTCGTTCAAGTTTTTTAGTTCGTATGCTAGCTGTGATAGTCTCTAGACATAAAATGATTTTTATCTTCTACTTAAAACCTCATGAATAACACCAAGCTCGAGATATCATCTTCCTAGAATAATCATCAAATAGCAAAGTTTTGACAATAATCTTGTTGAATCTAGATATATAAATATGTAAACTCTCCTAATCTTGTTGAACACAATTTTATGTTTGCAACACGACTAAAAGTTGAAAGATTATGTTGCTCTTCGACAAATAGTAATCTCACTTGTTATAAATACACATGCTATATATGTTTTTGTTCAACGCAATTAAACCAAAACAGCTGGGCTGGTAAATGAAAAAACATCATAATAGGAAATGTTAAGACACTCCAACTTTTAAGCATAAGAAAACATTTAACTTAAAAATAATACTATAACAGTAAATGGGAAAACATGTATTTTAGCTTAAAAATACATTTATCCGCTGCCAGGACTCGAACCTGGGACTCCTGGTTAGAGGAGCCGAATCGTTCATCTGATTCAATGAGTTGTGCTACAGCGGAAGTCGTTGATATATATTACTTTTACGTCTACTTATATAACAGCACATGCTATATATGTTTTCATGTCAACTTCAATAACACCAGGCTTTTGCGACCCATTTTGCTAAATCCACTTGGGTCGCACCTTTCGTTCTTTAAAGTTTGGGAACTGTTTTTATTTATGTTTTAACTCAGTTCTTATAGTACTAAATGATGAATTGATAAAGTTCAAATCTGTATTATCTGTTATGGCATCTTAACGTGGTGTTTCTGACGGAATTTTTATTTTGTATTGCCAGGTCCATGGATAAGCTATTTTTTCTAAAACGTCTAATAGCCTCAAAGAAAAAGGTGTACTTGAAGCGATCACCAAGTGATCGATGATATGCCTCAAAGAAAAATGTATGATTGTTTTCTTTTATTTTTTTGGTTTTCTTTCTTCTAGAATCTAAAGTGAAACATGTGTTGTTTTTATTACATTAGATGAGATATTCTGTTTGGTTTTGTTAGTATAGAATCTGACTTTTTTCTTAGAATATGTTCGTTGTGCGTCACAGTGCATATATGAGTAGTGCTGTGTTGGTACCCATTGTTTCTTACTAATTAGGAGATAATCGCCTAATTAAAAATGTACTAAAACAAATTGGATGGGTATTTGGTATTTATTTAGATGCTAAAAACACCTAACATAATTAATTCAAAGTTAGGTGTTTTGAGGGGTGTTTGGGATATGCTGATTACAAATGTTTATATGTTTTTTTTGGTTTTGATAATAAAAAAAAAAGAAAAAAAAAGAGAAAAACAGGTTTGTGGGCGTTTGTTTGCATGTAGGGATGGATTCTATAAGTGGGAAGAGCACCAACTTTTATATAAAGGCAGCTGTGGCGGACAAACAATGTCTATTGTCGGCGCAGGTATTAATAGACATTGTTTGTCCGCCACGACCCCCTTTATATAAAAGTTGGTAGGTGCGCTGACAACCAGAACTTAGCAGGTACTAATAGACATTGTATAGTTGACGTTTGAATGTTAAACTATATTGTTGAGTTAGTAGAATTGGTAGAGATAAAAATACGAAACTTAGATAGTGTTGCTTATTACGGTACTGTGTTTGTGATACACATGCAATTTTTTTGCAGGGAAAAAGTTGTGATCAGACTTGCTTTGTGGGTATTTGCGGTTAAAATAAGCTATTTTGAATAAGAACTTTTGTTTTTCCAAGGTACTAAATAGTTGGCATGTTTAAATTAGTGGCCAATAGATGATTTGTTTTCGAGTTTGTTAAAACTAATCCGATGCCGGTTTATAATACGACGTAACTGCTTAAGTATAGGCCATCTATTTTGGTGATGGTGGAGCGTTTCCGGAGATTCAGCATGTGCAGTTGGGCTACTGATCATGCAGTGCAAGATGCTTCAAAACTTTTACTAAAACACAAGGCTCATGTAAGACTTTATTGATGGCTATTTTGTATATTACAAATATATGTTGGAAAATTTAGTGCACTTGTGGGATTAGTGTACGGAGTGTACACCCATAAGGTCCCTGAATACCCTGACTCTAATAGTGGTTTGTATTGGTAGTGCTCAGTTTCCACTGATAAGCAGTGTTTCCACTGAAGCAGTGTTTCCACTGCTAGTGCTATGAAAGTACTGATGAAAGTACTGCTTGTAACGGGCTTTGACCTATTCAAGTGGCAGTTACAACTGCATAATGACCACGTTTAATTGGTCATGTAACCACTAACGGCTATAATGGGGATAATTATGAGGCGATTAATAGGCCGATTAATTCTCATAATTCCATTGGACTAGCTCAGAGTAACATCCTTTAAATAGGAGATCTGATTATGCATGAAGCACACATAGAAAACGATTAACACTTCTAAGCAAAAGGGTTATAGAATTGTGCCTAATTCCATAACTACATTTGGTCTTATCCCAAGTAGATATTCGTGTAACCCAGGCATTAGGGTCGAATAGTTTACTTTGGAAAGTGATAACACGATTCCAAGTGATATCCGGTAACCACCTAGTGGTATTTGTTTCTGCTGACTTGGTATTTGTTTCTACTGACATTGATTATCTAACCCTGTTTTGTGAGTTACACACCAAAAATCAAAGTAAACTATTTGTGATAATCAATGGCTGCTGCTGCAATGAAACACATGGCTTCAAACTTTGCCAAGCTTGACAAGTTTGAAGGGGTGGACTTTAGGAGGTGGCAGAAGAAGATGCACTTCTTGCTGTCAAGTATGAGTGTGGTTTATGTGCTAACCACTCCTATTCCTGATGATGGGGATGATGCTACGGTTGAGCAGATCAGGAGAAGGAGCAAATGGGAGAATGATTACTACATATGCAGAGGTCTTATCCTCAATGGTATGTCTGATTCTCTGTTTGACATTTATCAGAACTTTGAATCTTCCAAAGTACTATGGGATTCCTTGGATGCCAAATATATGGCTGAGGATGCATCAAGTAAGAAGTTCCTTGTAAGTAATTTCACAAATTACAAAATGACTGATTCAAGACCAGTTATGGAACAATACAATGAACTTCTTGGTATACTTGGAAGGTTTACACAACACAATATGCACATGGATGAGGCTATTCAAGTCTCTTGTGTCATTGATAAACTTCCCCCTTCTTGGAAAGATTTCAAGCATACCTTGAAACATAAGAAGGAGGAGTTAACTCTGGTTGAGTTGGGCAGTCATCTGCGCATTGAGGAATCTCTCAAGGTGCAGGATAATGACAAGCCAAAGAGTAGCAATGCTACTGGTGCATCTGTTGTCAATATGGTGGAGCATAACAACTCCACCAGGTACAATGACAACAAAGGCAAACGCAAATATCATGACAACACAAGGGCAAATCCTAATAAGAAGGCAACACCTACTTGTTGGAAATGTGGCAAAGCTGGTCACATTAAAAGGGATTGCAAAGGTGTTAAAGTTGGTGGTAAAGGCAATGGATTAGGCACTAATGGTTCAGGGAGTGGTGGTTCAGCCAACTCACTGAAAGGTCAGAATATGTTTAATAAGTCTTTTCAGATTTATTATGTTACATATGTATCTGAATCTAATTATGTGCAGGATGATGATGTTGCGTGGTGGGTTGACTCTGGTGCAACGGTTCATGTGTGCAAAGATAGAAGTTGGTTCAAGACTTATGAGTCACTGAATGATGGTTCTATTCTTCACATGGGAAATGAGTCAATAGCCTTGGTGCATGGTCATGGTTGTGTAGATCTTAGATTTAGTTCTGGAAAGATTGTAACTTTGTTTAATGTTATTCATGTTCCTGATATAAGGAAGAACTTGGTTTCAAGTAGTATTTTGAATAATCATGGATATAAATAAGTTATTGAGTCTGATAAATTTGTTCTTTCTAAGTATGGTGTTTTTATTGGTTTTGGGTATTTGTGTAATCAAATGTTCAGGCTTAATATTGTCAATGATAGTGTTAATTCAGCATTTGTGACCACCACTGACCTGACTGACTCTACCCTATGGCATGCAAGACTTGGCCATGTACACTATAAGAGAATGCAAGATATGTCTAAGGATGGGTTAATCCCAGCTTTTAACATGGACACTCAAAAGTGTAAAACTTGCATGTTGACCAAGATAACCAATAAACCTTTTCAGGGTGTTAGTCGTGAGACTAAGCTCTTGGAGCTTATACACATTGACCTATGTGATTTGCATGCCACTCCTTCTTTGGGGAATAAGAAGTACTTTGTGACATTTATTGATGATGCTTCTAGATTTTGTTATGTCTATTTGTTACATACAAAGGATGAAGCATTAGATAAATTCAAAGTGTTTAAAACTGAAGTTGAATTACAACTTGGGTCTTTGATCAAAAGATTAAGTACTGATAGGGGAGGTGAGTACATGGATACTCTGTATTTTCAGTCTGTTGGTATAATTCATGAAACGACTGCCCCTTATACTCCTTAGCAAAATGGTATTTCTGAAAGGAAAAACAGGGTGCTGAAGGAGATGGTTAATTCCATGTTGTCCTATTCAGGACTGAGTCAAGGGTTCTGGGGTGAAGCTATGTTGACAGCTTGCTATTTATTAAATAGGGTTCCCAACAAAAGGAACAAGGTTACCCCTTATGAACTCTGGACTAAAAGGAAACCCAACTTGAACTATCTCAAGGTTTGGGGTTGTAGGGTTGTTGTAAGACTCCCTGATCCAAAGTTGAAAACTTTGGGTGAAAGAGGCATTGATTGCATCTTTGTTGGATATGCTGAGCATTCCAAGGCTTTTAGATTCTATGTTATTGAACCTAATGAATATATTTCAATTAACTCCATTATTGAATCAAGGGATGCAAACTTTGATGAGAATAGATTTTCATCAGTCCCTAGACCAAGTATGAGGATTCCTAATGGAACTCATAACACTGGTGTATCAGAGGTCCCTGGTGATGAATCATCAGTGGTCCCTGATGAGGTTGTGGTTCAACAACCTGAACCTGTGCTTAGAAAGAGCAAAAGGGTCAGGACTCCAAAGTCATTTGGACCTGAGTTTCAACTATACTTAGTTGAAGGAACAAGGGATGAGGTCTCTGACCAATACTCCTATTGCTTCATTGTTGAGGATGATCCCAAGACATTTGAAGAAGCAATGAAGTCCCAGGATATTGCTTTCTGGAAAGAAGCAATCAATGATGAGATGGATTCCATCATGGGCAACAACACTTGGGTGTTGGTTGATCTACCTCCTGGTTGTAAACCTTTGGGTTGCAAATGGATTTTCAAAAGGAAAATGAAGGTAGATGGAACTATTGAAAAGTTCAAGGCTAGACTAGTCATTCAGGGCTTTAAATAAAAGTCAGGGATAGACTATTTTGATACTTATGCCCCTGTGGCTCGTGTCAGTACCATAAGACTGCTGATTGCTTTGGCATCAATTCACAATCTGATTATTCATCAGATGGATGTGAAGACAGCTTTCTTAAATGGTGAATTGGATGAGGAGGTTTATATGAACCAACCTCAGGGCTTCATCATGCCTGGCAATGAAAACAAGGTGTGCAAACTGATTAAGTCTCTTTATGGACTAAAGCAGGCACCTAAGCAATGGCATCAAAAAATTTGATGAAGTGGTTTTGTCTTGTGGTTATGTTCTTAACCAAGCTGACAAATGTGTATATAGCAAATTTGATGAATCTGGTAAAGGTGTCATCATTTGTCTATATGTTGATGACATGTTGATCTTTGGCACTGACCAAAATCAGGTTGACCTGACAAAGGAATTTTTGTCATCAAGGTTCTCCATGAAGGACATGGAGAGGCTGATGTTATCCTTGGTATAAGGATTAAACATGAAAGTAAAAAAATTTCTATCTCTCAGTCTCATTATATTGAGAAAGTGTTGAGGAAATTCAATTACTTTGATTGTACTCCTGTGAGTACACCTATGGATACTTGTGAGAAGCTGATGCCTAATAATGGCAAGGTTGTATCTCAACTTGAGTATTCTAGGGTAATTGGCTGCCTGATGTATGCCATGACTTGTACAAGACCTGATATTGGTTTTGCAAAGGGAAAATTGAGCAGGTATACTAGTAATCCAAGTGCTCATCACTGGCAAGCTGTTCACAGGGTACTGAAGTATTTGAAGAGAACTATGGATTATAGTCTTTCATATACTGTATATCCTTCAGTGTTGGAAGGATACACTGATTCAAGTTGGATCAGTAACACTGAAGACAATTCGTCTACCAGTGGATGGGTATTCCTACTTGGTGGAGGTTCAATTTCTTGGGCATCCAAGAAGCAAACTTGTATCACCAGTTCAACAATGGAATCTGAATTTGTGGCTTTAGCAGCTGCTGGTAAAGAAGCAGAATGGTTGAAAAACTTGCTTCTTGAGATTCCATTGTGGCCTAAACCTATAGCACCTATTTCTATCCGTTGTGATAGTGCAGCTACATTGGCAAAGGCTTATAGCCAGATGTACAATGATAAGTCTAGACACTTAGGTGTCAGACATAGCATGATTCGTGAGCTTATCATGAATGAGGTGGTATCTATAGAGTTTGTTAGATCTCAACAGAACTTAGTTGATCACTTGACGAAGGGTCTGGCTAGAGACTTGGTTATAAAGTCTGCTAAAGGGATGGGTTTAAGTCCAACTTAGTCACTGAATGCTAGGACACCCAACTCCCTCCTAAGGAAACTTGGGAGTTGAGTTCAATGTGGAAAGCTGAACATTCAGTGGACTGGAGCACATGTTTTATGTACATCCCAAGGTTGTGCTCAGAACCTGCTGAAAGGAGGATGAAGTATTTACTTCTTAATAGTTAATTTTCTTTGAAAAAGTGCTTGGCAGGAGCATGAATAAAGAGGAACCACCTATGTAAATGTTGAAGTTTTGCCGCTTCAGGAAGCTTTGGACTTTTAGCTTTTGCAACATTTATGAATTTGGATATGGACATATGGCTTGTATAGTGCCAGGAGCTTATAAGTGTTTGAAAACTTGTGTGTATTTTATCTTCAGGTATTCAAATGGGTTGAAGGGTTCAATTCTTAGAACACCCTGATTCTCGAATATTTGAACGTGTAATGTACTAAGATGAAAATTCAATCCTCAGGACATTTTCGTTTATGCACATGTTTTGTTTGACGTTTGGTTTTCATGCAAAGGAAGTGAACTAAATTTGGGGAGGATTGTTGGAAAATTTAGTGCACTTGTGGGATTAGTTCACACCTTGTAATGGGTTAGGAGGTAAAGAGTGTACACCCATAAGGTCCCTGAATACCCTGACTCTAATAGTGATTTGTATTGGTAGTGCTCAGTTTCCACTGATAAGCAGTGTTTCCACTGAAGCAGTGTTTCCACTGCTAGTGCTATGAAAGTACTGATGAAAGTACTGCTTGTAACGGGCTTTGACATATTCAAGTGGCAGTTACAACTGCATAATGACCACGTTTAATTGGTCATGTAACCACTAACGGCTATAATGGGTATAGTTATGAGGCGATTAATAGGCAGATTAATTCTCATAATTCCATTGGACTAGCTCAGAGTAACATCCTATAAATAGGAGATCTGATTATGCATGAAGCACACACAGAAAACGATTAACACTTCTAAGCAAAAGGGTTATAGAATTGTGCCTAATTCCATAACTACATTTGGTCTTATCCCAAGTAGATATTCGTGTAACCCAGGCATTAGGGTCGAATAGTTTACTTTGGAAAGTGATAACACGATTCCAAGTGATATCCGGTAACCACCTAGTGGTATTTGTTTTTGCTGACTTGGTATTTGTTTCTGCTGACATTGATTATCTAACCCTGTTCTGGGAGTTACACACCAACAATATATATATGTATATCATTTTATAAATTGTAAATGTGGTGGTGATTGTTTAGCAGCCTAATATTGAAACTGATGACGGCGTTACTCCGTTTCTGTCTACTGTTTTTCAGTAACATGGTTATGGAGCGTAACAAAAGTCAAGGCAAATGCTAAGAAACTATGGCCGAAGAGTAAGTCAAGTGAGGCCTTGCCGCCACTTGAAGTGCTGAAGTTGGTGCATTTGGCGGCTGAAGGGGTGGGTTTGGGTGAT
This sequence comes from Chrysanthemum seticuspe, assembly GCA_019973895.1. Lineage (NCBI taxonomy): Eukaryota > Viridiplantae > Streptophyta > Magnoliopsida > Asterales > Asteraceae > Chrysanthemum > Chrysanthemum seticuspe. Next base: position 359,755,998 of record BPTQ01000008.1, on the reverse strand, counting down.
GAAATACGGCTAAAACGGGTCTGTTTTGGGGGCTGAAGTGGGCACTAACATGGGTGAATTTGAGGACTGAAAAGGATGTTGGATTGGGGGCTGAAATGGGGGCTGATAAGGGTGCGATTGGGTGCTAAAAAGGGAGGCGAAATGAATGTCTTTTGGTGCTGAAATATGAGAGTTTGGATGATGAAATGGGACTAAATGGAACTAATATAACGAAACTCATAGCTTATATACATGCTCTGTCCTGCATTATACATTTTTTGGGCTTATTTGAAACCTTATGATCTGAATAAATTTATTATGATCAAAGGGTTTGATGTTGAGGTTGCTGGAAAGCATGTTTTTTCATGTATACATTTATTTTTATACTTCTTTAATTCAAAATGTGTTTGCTACTTTGCTTTATCAAGATGATTGCACATTTGAGAGAAAAGAAAATTAGTTATTAGAGTCTAGATAAAAAAAACATATGGCGTGATGGTTTATATCTACAAGCTAGCTTCTGTGATAAGATTGGAGAATATGTGGTGCATTACAAATATACTTCACACCTAGATTACTTTCGAGGCGAGAATATCCATGATTACGTCACCGATATTGCAAAAAACACGCCATCTACTCTACTTAAACAAAAAATAACAACTTTAAAACATATACATTATAAAACCGAAAACACATGATCTATGGACCAACGCACTCCCGCAGCAACGCGCGGGTTACCCCGCTCGTTAGATCTATAATGGATGAGAGAGATTTGACTCATAACTCCATGTTGGTTGAGTAAAAACGTCTTGTTTGTTGTTATGATATGAACTGTGATTGAATGAACTGAATGTGAGTATGAGACATCTATTTATAATGGTAATTCAGGCGCCAAAAAATTGATATTCAAAAGTTGAATATAAGAAGATAAGACGGACCTAAAACTATAGATAAGTATGTATAGATACGATTAATAAGGATGCGCTAAGGTGGTGAATGGTTTTATTCAAAAAATATATACTTATCCTACCTTATTGTATTTGCACAAAATTGAAAGGCTATTGATCTAACTGATGACATGATTTTGTTAAAATGTTCTTCAGGAGCAATAGAATAGTAATCACATAATTGAATTAAACCAAAACAGCTTGAAGGTTCATAAAAGCAAATGTTAGGCATTCTAAATTTTTTAAGCATAAAAAAAAAACATGTAAATTGAAAATAATAATATAATAGTACATGCGAAAACATGTGTAACAAAAAAAGTACCAACATGTATTTTAGCTTTAAAAAAATTATCCGCTGCCAGGACTCGAACCTGGGAATCCCGGTTAAAGGAGTCGAATCATTCATCTGATTTAATGAGTTGTGCTACAGCGGAACTTGTTTATATATATTACTTTTAAGTCTACTTATATAACAACACATGCTATATATGTTTTCCTATCAACTTCAACTTTTTAGCAAACAATAAAGAAGTATTTTCACAAGCATCTCAAAAGAAAAAGGTTCCAAATAGTAAAAAGAAATTGCAAAAATTGTCCCTGTAGAGTGTAGAATATTCAAATTGTATTGGTAGTCTTTTCTTTTTCGGAAATTCATGCATCATCTCTGTAAAAAGCCATTGATGCGGATTTCGTCCCTGACTTAAGATTAATGACAAAAATGCCCTTGACTTCAGTGATTGTTCCCATTAATAATTTTGGGGTGAATTCATTTTCTTGTTTATATGGTGGTTGCAACAATATGAATTTCTTGTTAGTTCAGCGGTAATGAAAGGCCTCAGTGGTGGTAGGGGTTTTAATTTCGGCGGTGGTGGAGGTTTTAATGGCGAAGAATCTTTGATGGTGGCAGGAAACTTAAGGGTGGAAAATGATAATATATATGAAGTAGTAACAAACATTGTCCCTGTTGTTTAGCAGAGAAAATGGACGAATTTACCCCTCACATGACGCTCGCGTGACCTGACATAACGCCTCAAACTAACGCTCGTTTTGTCAAAGGACTGCTCCGTTAAAAATGGACAACCACCGGGATCGATTGGTGTACTATTTGAAAGTTAAGGACGGAACTTGCAACTATGGACAAACCACAAAGATGATTTATGCAATTAACTCTATTACTAATATTGTTTTAAAACCTAGCCACCTCAAATTTAGTGAATTGAATAGATAGATTATATGGTTACAACTAATATCTCCAAATGTTTGAACTATAATGATATTTTCAATGCAACCTCAAAGGTTTCCTCAGAATATCTTATTGGCTTATTTGTTACCTTGAAATGGACTCATTTTGTTTCATGGAATGTTAGACAAGTGGTATGATAATGGGCCAACATATGTGATATGTGTCATGGCAACAGTTTTTGGCTTCTGTTCAATGAGTTTTATCAATATCTAACTTCTAAAGTGTCAATTATCACTACAAATATAGTTATACAATTTTATAAACATTGGAGTATGAGGTTTTCCGAAACAAACTAGTTTTTAAGATGGCTGAGGCTAAAGTCTTGCAGTGTACGTCTTCTTAAGTTTTAAGACAAAGGAAAAGAAAAATAATAGTAAAAAGAAAAGAAATAGAAAGGTAAAAAAAGTGTTGGTTCATATGTTATTGACATAAATGAAAGAAAAATATAAGTAACCATAACTCATATTCTTATGTTGGAGAAAAAGAAAAATAACTTGTTCAAATTACATGTCCTAAAATGAAAAATAGCAGTAACAATCTAATTTGTTCAAATTAAAGTACATGTTGAACTAGATGAGACCCGATCAGTTTTTTTAACTTTTGTTCATTGAGTTTTACTAGTAGTAAATATGCACTGTTAAATTATTGCGATATCAATCTAATATAAAGATTTATGAGGTTTTTCATCTAACACATGGTTTGGTGAGGTTTTTGTTAACCGAAAATGAGCATTCTTCTCCAAGAAAGCCGATATTTAGTTTGGAAATAGCTTCTAATTAACATGCTATCTGTTGCTATGACACTGATTCTATATTTTTCTCGTGGTGTATGACAGTCCTTTCAGAAGTTGTACCCTGATGATGAGTTCTACCCATAAACAATCAACACATACTCATTAGATAATCTAGATGATGACAGTGATCTTTTGGAATCTTAGTGACAATAGCCTCAATCTAAATGCCTTTCACTCATGTCGAAATGGAAAAAAAGTAGATACAAAATTTACAGATGCTTTAAATAGCGAAAGGCATAAAATATTGTTTCAAATCAATTTTGTACGTTGTGTTGTATCATAGCTGATAACTTTACTCCGTTCTTTGGGTTGGAAATGTGATTTATGGTCTAACTAGTTTGCAACACGACTAAAGGTTGGAAATTGCGGAGTCGCCCAGATGTTGTGTAACTTTTGCTTGATAGTGTAATTTTCGTATGGTTTTTTTCTTTTAAAAGAGATTTTTGTTATTGTCATCTTGTTGAATCTAGATATAACTCCATGTAGACTCTCCTAATCTTCTTGAAATCAATTTTATGTTTGCAACACGACTAAAGGTTGAAAGACTATGGTGCTGTTCGACTCGACAAATAGTAATCGATCTCACTTGTTATAAATACACATGGGATATATGTTTTTGTTCAATCCGGTAAATCAAAAAGCATCATAATAGCAAATGTTAGACAATCCAATTTTTGTAAGCATAAAAAAAAAGCATTTAAATTAAAAATAAGTAGAATATGTGTAACAAAAAAAGTAGAACATGTATTTTAGCAAAAAAATATATCCGCTGCATGCCATGTAAATATAACTTGGATCACAAGTATTAGGATAGAATATGGTAAGTTGGTAACTTGGATCACAAGTATTATATGGCTATAAATATACATTATATCTTTCAGGTTTATTATTCGTATGACATTATAACACGCATTGATCAACACAAGATATGTCGACTCTCCACGAGACGAATCGCGCTAAGCATCTCCAAAATTGTTGTCGAAGGTTCGGCAATCCTCCTACCACCAAACTCGTCAAATCAAAAGGCCGTGAAATACGTTTCAAACCCCAAAACTACGCCGATTACTCTTTGACCCCCCTACCACCAAACTTCTTGAATAAAAAAACAGTGGTCCTAGACCTTGATGAAACCCTAGTTCATTCCACTTTTTATCTCCCACAAGATATACCACCTCGCAGAAACTATGATTTCCGTTTCATGCATAGTGTAAGAAAAGTTTGCTATGTAAAAAAACGTCCATTTGTTGATAAATTTCTTGAAAATTTACACCAACGCAATTTTGAAATTGTGATTTTTACTGCTGGCAAGAAAAGCTATGCTTCGCCCTTGTTGGATAAGTTGGATCCAAAAGGATTGATTTCTCACAGATTGTATAGAGATTCATGCAAGTTTGATGGGAACTACTACATTAAGGATTTATCTCGTTTGGGACGGGATTTGAATAATGTTTTGATTGTGGATGATAGACTGAGATCATATAGATTGCAGCCGGAAAATGGAATTCACATCAAAAAGTTTTATGATGATCTTCAAGATGACGAGTTGAAGAAATTGATGGATAATTTTTTCAATACTTGTGATGACTACAATAATTTAAAGTATGCTAACAAGCATTATTAGGATTGACTATTTTACGAATTAGGCTTGAGCTTCAAGTTTTTATATTAGTTTTTTGCTACAAATTTTAGTTTCAAAATTTGAACATTCCTTTTTGAAGCTCTATAATTTATAGAAATTGGGCAAGTGCACGAGTTTCATCAGAAGCTCTACATATTGAAGCAACGTACCTGTCGGTTCAAGAAGAAATATTCTTTTGTTCCATAGGTACGTACTATGCAGATCAAGCAACTAGTAAAATTCATATCCGTCAAGGCGTCAACTCCTTGTTAGACTTCATAATGTCTCTAGCTTTAGTTAAGAAACCATTCACAAATCTTTTATATATAAGGTCGATGTAAGGATTCGATAGCTTATGGTGTATGCTCACTAGTCGTTTACTTTCTGTTGTGCTTCGATTTCAATAAATATTGTTTTATTTTTCTGATGTGTAACTGTTATCTGGTATAAATCATGACAACAAGTGCGGGTAATTATACATGTATTTTTCCCTGTTATATATGAGTGTTTGTAATTTATATTTGTATATAATGCTCATATTGTAAGGTGTTTACGGTTTCTTGAACGCATATGGAGACTTGCCATGACCGGAATTATGGTAAGTTGATAGTCATTTAACTTAAAAATAATAGTTCTCTTTGACAAATATTTTTTGCCTTTTAAATTTGTAACAAAAAAAAACATTTAAGTTAAAAATAATAATATAACAGTACATCGGAGAACATGTGTAACAAAAAAAGTAGAACACGTATTTTAGCAAAAAAATATATCCGCTGCCAGGACTTGAACCTGGGACTACCGATTAAAGGAGCCGAATCATTCATTTGATTTGAGTTGTGCTACAGCGGAAGTTGTTGATATTCATTATTTTTCATGTTATATATTATGTTTCCTTGCCAGCGTCAACATTTTGGTGAATGATAAACAAGTATTTTCACAAACATCTCAAAAGTACCAACTAATAAATGAATCAATTCCAAAAATAAGCCAACAAAGTATTGGTATTTCACAAATATGCAATATTTTTTTGCTTTTTAAATTTAGTCTCGTGCTACTGTTAGATTATGCGATTCCATCATATTTTTGACAAGTGTCAAGTGGATGAGTAAATGTTTTTGTTCAACTTAAGTGACATTTTGTGCGATCATGTTTTTTTCCCACCGTTTTGTCTTTTTCGTAGAAGAAAAAAAATTATCGAAAAAAATTTGAAAATAAATAAATAAAAATAAAAATAAAAGGAACCAAAATTGAAAAACAAATAAATAAAAAGAAACCGAATTGAAAAATGTGAAATTGAATCAATGAATGAATCGAAATCATTGTAAAATTCAATTACTACGATATCAGCTAAAGAAAGAATTGAAAAAAAAAACAGAAAGAATGGAATGAAAAACGGAAAGAAAGAGAATAAAGATAATGATAATAGTGAGGAAAACGTAAGGTAGAAAAAAGCATTCCTCTCAATTTATTAGATAATAGTCCATTACCCACTGTTGGGTAATGAGTCATTTCATTATGTAGCATCAAACATTATTTTTCATTACTTTTACCATTACCATCCTCAAAAATATTCTACCAAGCGCCCCCCTTAATTATTTGTTACTTTGAACGGACTCATTTTGTTTCATGGAAGGTGGGAGAGGAGAAGTGATATGATAATGGGCCAACATATGTGATTATGTGTCCTGGCAACAGTTTTTGACTTTTGTTCAATGAGTTTTATCAATATCTAACTTCTAAAGTGTTAGGGCCCGTTTGGTTAGCATAAATGGGAATGAGATTATGACTTTGAAAGTCATAGTCGGTGTTTGTTTTGTTTTGTTTTGTGAGCCCGGTAATGAAATTGGTATATCATAGTCATAGATTCATTACACACCAATTTGGTGTATATGAAATCCATTCCCATGAGCCCATCTTTTTTCCACTACAAAATTTAAATATCTATACACTTTTTCATACCATATTTTATCAACCAAACATAAACAATCGTAATGATACACTTTTTAATACCCATTGTCATTCCACATCATTCCAAATCCGATACCCATTGTCATTCCTAGCAACAAACCAAACGGGCCCTTAATTATCACTACAAATATACTATGTAATACTTTTTTTATAAAAATTGGAGTATGAGGTTTTCCGAAACAAACTAGTGTTTAAGATGGCGGAGGCTAAAGACTTGCATTGTGTTCTCAAGTTTTAAAACAAAGGATAAGAATAAGAATAGTAAAAGGAAAAGAAATGATTTGGTTTGTGGGGAGATTGGTTTAGTCCTAGTTATCGTTTTTTCTCGATGTGTGTTTTGCTATACAAATGGTTTGATCGCATGTACTTCTAGGATTTTGATAATCGTCAAATGGATAGATGTAATTGTGGTTCACGTCGGTTACCATGCAGATGCAAATGGGCAGATGAGCTGGTTGTTCGTGTCCTTTTGATACAATTGGGAAGTGGCCTAGATGTTGTGTGACCTTTGCTTGATAGTGTAGTTTTTGTATGGTTTTCTTTTCCTTAAAAGATATTTTTGTTGTTGTCATCTTTGTTGAATCTAGATATAACTCCATGTAAACTCTCCTAATCTTGTTGAAAATAGTAATCTCAGTTGTTATAAATACACACGGTATATATGTTTTTGTTGAATGCAGTTAAACCAAAATTACAGTACTTGGCTGGTAATGAAAAAACATCATAAATTAAAAATAATAATATAACAGTAATGGAAAACATGTATTTTAGCTTCAATATTTAAAAATAATAATATAACCATAATAGAAAACATGTATTTCAGCTTTATAAAAAATTTATCCGCTGCCAGGACTCGAACCTGGGACTCCCTGTTAAAGGAGCCGAATCATTCATCTGATTTAATGAGTTGTGCTACAGCGGAGGTTGTTGACATATGTTACTTTTAATTCTACTTATATAATAACAAATGCTATATACGTTTTCTTCTCAACTTCAACTTTTTAGCGAACAAGAAACAAGTATTTTCACAAACTTCTCAAAATAAAAAGTACCAACTAGTAAATGAATCAATTCCAAAATAAGCCAATAAAGTATTGGTATTTCACAAAATAGGCAATTTCTTTTTGCTTTTTAAATTTAGTTTTGTGCGACCGTTATATTATGCGATTTCATTATATTTTAGACAAGTGTCAAGTGGATAGGTAAATGTTTTTGTTCGACTTAAGTGACATTTTGTGTGATTATGTTTTTTTTCCCCCATCGTTTTGTCTTTTTCGTAGAAGGAAAAAAATTCTCGAAAAAAAAATCGAAAATAAATAAATGAAAATAAAAGGAACCGAAACCGAAAAACAAATAAATAAAAAGAAACCAAATTAAAAAATGTGAAATTGAATCAATGAATGAATGAAATTCATTGTAAAAATCAGTTACTACGAAATCAACTGAAAAAAGAAATAATTGAAAAAAATAGAAAGATTCGAATGAAAAATAGAAAGAAATAGAATAAAGAAGTTAGACAATGTAATTACGAAAATGCAATTGAGTGAAATAGAAGGGAGGACACGTGCCAGTAAGAGGATACTTTTGACACTTTTTAGGTGAAACATTTGAACACCTACCTCGCAACTATAGTTATTACTACATTGAGAAAAAGCAAGTGAAAAAATTGCTTCTTATGGGGTGTTTGTTTCGGCTTATGACTTACTCCCTTCGTCCCAAAATTTATGTCTATTTTGACTTTTTCAATTAAACTTTACCTTAAATATATCTTTTTGTATTATATAATACTTGTTGCCAAGTATATAAATGAAATTAGGTTTTAAATATATTTTAATTGGTATAACTTTCATCAAGTATTATATAATACAAAAAATATATTTAAGTTCAAAGTTTGATTGAAAAAGTCAAAATGAACATAAAATTTGAGACAGAGATGGTATTTGATTTTGGGCTTATGTTTCATAAGCTGACTGGTTTTGCAACTTTTCGACTTATATAAGCTTATTATGGCATAATAAGCTTATATAAGTCGAAAAGTTTCAAAATAAGTCACAAAAAGTGAGCTTATGAAACACAAGCTTAAAATCAAATAAGCCATAAGTCGGCTATAAGCCGAAACAAACACCCCCTTAAAACATAAAAAGACCAATAATAATTTTAAATTTAAAAAACACGCCCCACACACTTTTTATATCAACTCTCCCCAAATTCTAAACAAAAAAAAACCACTAATTTTCACATCCAGACTAATCCCCCCAATTTCACTATGTGTTTTCAGCGTGTAATCAGTGTGTGTTTTATAAATTCAAATGTTTTAATTATTAGTTTATATAAAGAAAGAAAGTGAACAAAGTAGTTGGGCAACTTAATAACAAAAATGTCATTTGATCTAATAGAAGGGGATGACAAGTGTGAGCAGGGGGTTACTTTCTACACTTTTTATGTGGAATCTTATTTTTTGTTTGAATGCCTATCTTAGATTGAAAGTAATGGTCACATTGATTCATCTTTTACATCAGTTTTACTTCAGTTTTTTTCTTCTTTTACACCCCTTCACCTTCCACTCGTAACGGTTACACAACTCATCAACTTTCATTAGTGTGCAGGGTGCACTACGGGAAATACAAAAGAAAAGATGATGTGGACTACTTTTTCCCACCCCTCTCCTGCAGGAAACTAGCGGGACACACAAAATAATGAATTTTGCGGGACTACACTCCCGTAGAAGAAAAGAGGGAGATGTGAGAGAGAGGTAGTAGGGACCTAGGAGAGAGAATAAAAAAGAGAGAGATGTGAGAGAGAGGTAGTGGGGACCTAGTAGAGAAAATATTTATTTTATTGTATTGTGGGTGTGCATTTGTATTTTAAGGGTATTTTTAAATGATAAAAAATAGAAAAAATATATTGGAAGTAAATGAATATGTTGCATTGCTCGAGGGAAAGTTGAGGGAAAAGATAAAGCAATTGTTTTTTGATGATGTGGAGTTGATTTGGCGAGGAAAAACCTTTAACCACACCCTCTACCCTTAAAATACTCACTTTAACAAACATACCCCATACGTACTCATAAACCAAATATTTAATAGAGTAAATTACACGGATGGTCCCTAAGGTTTGTCCAAAGTTTCACTCATAGTCTCTGAAAGTTTAAAGTTGCATGGATAGTCCCTATCTCTGAAAAGAATAACACCTATGGTCCCTTATTTAACTGCTGTTAACTAAGTTCCGTTAGAAATTTACACTTTTAGCCCTTTTGGTTAACAATCGTTGCCTCGTCAGTCCTTTATCATAACGGACGTTTATAATTTAAAGATTTTCGAATTTAGGAACGTTTTTATACGTTTTCTTACGTTTTCATCCGTTTTTATACGTTTTCGTCCGTTTTTATATGTTTTCGTCCGTTTTTATACGTTTTTATCCGTTTTCGTCCGCTTTTATACATTTTCATCCGTTTTTCTTATGTTTCCATCCGTTTTCATCCGTTTTAATACGTTTTGCTTATATTTTTTTTACATTTTGGTCCTTTTTTATATGTATTCATCCGTTTTTCTTCCGTTTTATACATTTTCATACGTTTTTATCCGTATTCATATAATTTCATCCGCGTAATACGTTTTTATCCATTTTGTCCGTTTTTATACGTTTTTCTACGTTCTCATAAGTTTTCATCAATTTTTATCCGTTTTCTTATGTTTTACTGTAATACGTTTTCGTCCATTTTTTTACGTTTTCGTCCGTTTTTATACGTTTTTTGTACGTTTTAATCCGTCTTTATACATTTTCTTACGTTTTTATATGTTTCATACTTTTTTATACGTAAGAAAAACAAAAGAAAATGTATAAAAACGGATAAAAGCAAATTAAAACGTATCGAAAGGACGAAAACGTATAATATTTAAAAAAAAACGTATAAAAACGGATGAAAACGTATGAGAACGTAAGAAAAAGTACAAAAACGGACGAAAACGGATAAAAGCAGACGAAAACGAATAAAAATGAACGAAATTGGATAAATACGTATAAATACGGATGAAAACGTATCAAACAGTCAAAAGCGAATTAAAACAGACAAAAACGAATAAAAATTGACGAAAACAGATAAAAACGTATAAATACATATGAAAACATATTAAAATGGACGAAAACGAATAAAAACATATGACAACAAATAAAAATGGACGAACACGGATAAAAACGTATTAATACGGATGAAAATGTATAAAAACGGACAAAAACAAATAAAAATGGATGAAAACGTATAAAAATATATGAAAACGTATAAAAACGGACGAAAACGGATGAAATCGTAAGAAAACGTATAAAAACGTGCCTAAATTCAAAAATCTTTAAATTATAAACTTCCGTTATGATAAAGGACTGACGAGACAACGATTGTTAACCAAAAGGGCTAAAAGTGTAAATTATAACGGAACTTAGTTAACAGCAGTTAAATAAGGGACTATAGGTGTTATTTTTTTTCAGAGATAAGGACTATCCATAAAACTTTAAACTTTCAGGGACTGTGAGTGAAACGTTTGACAAACCTTAGGGACCATCCGTGTAGTTTACTCTATTTAATAATTAGATGTACCCACTTTGCACAAATGCGAAGGACCCCTTTTTTTTCTTCTCATTGTCACGCGTGAGTGATTGTTTGTGTAATGAATTTCGTGCGTGAGATAGCACCTCACGAATGGGGTGAGTCCTCCACTATTTCCAATCTTACAACTCCAGATATTACTCGTACTAAATTGAGAAAAAGCAGGTAAAAAAAAGGTTCTTACTAATCTATAAAAAACTGCTTTTCTTACCCAAACAATCAAAATCAACAGAAAAGCATAATAAATTTTTTAAACATAACGGACCAATAAGACCATCCATAAGGCATCGGTCATGATGACGATCATCATCCCACCCGACAAAGATATGACACGTTCTTGCCATTACTGACCCTGTGTGGATGCGTCTTGGAGGCACAAAATGAGGAACTCCGTCGACTTTAAGACCGAGTCGTTGGAGAGTTGCGTGTGCCAAAAGTGAGTTGTGCGAGTAATTTAATTTGTATAAATGGTATATATTTGAGTGGTGTCCTCAGTCTCAAATATTTTTTGCAGTTTTAGCAACCAAGGTTTTTATATATCGAGACCAAGATGATCAATAAGAAAATATGCGGCCGACTATACATTCATAAAACACGTTTGAAAATCATTAAATATATTTTAAGACACATGACTTAGTTGCTTTAGCGTTTGGTCATCATCGAATACAATTAAACAAAACAGCTTGGCTAGTAAATGAAAAAGCTTCTTAAAAGCAAATGTTACACATTCTAAAATTTTTTAAGCATAAACAAAAAAACATGTAAATTGAAAAGAGTAATGATAAATAGACCTACTAACTAAACCTACAAGTATGCCTACTCCATTAACAATTTGACAAGTGTAATACACTTGATTCTCTCTCATCATATTCACCAATCAATTTTTAACTTCTACCAATCATATTTGTAGCTTCAATTTTAGGTTCACCAATTAGGCATACCAATCATTTTTCAATTGAAAATATAATATAACAGTACATGCGAAAACATGTGTAACAAAAAGTAAAACATAAATTATAGCTTTAAAAAATAATTCTGCTGCCAGGACTCGAACCTGGGACTCCTAGTTAGAGGAGCTGAATCATTTCATTTGATTTGAGTTGTGCTACAGCGGAAGTTGTTGACATTCATTACTTTTAATTCTACTTATAAAATACACATGTTCTATATGTTTTCTTGTCAACCTCACCTTTTTAGTAAACAATAAAGAATCGCAAACATCTCCGAAAGAAAAAAGGTACCAAATAATAAAGAATAAATTGCAGCGCAGTTCTTTCCTTTTCAAAAATACATACGACGTCTTTGTGGAAAACTTTTGATGTGAATTTCGTCTATGTTTTAAAGTGAAATAACTAAAATGCTTTTGACTTCAATGAGATTATGTCTTTTACTCTTGGTCATTTTAGTCATTCACTTTCAGTCAATGACGATACACTAGGGGTGGCAATCGAGTCGTGTTCGTGTTAACCTATTCGGGTTCGCGTGTTGGCGGGTTAGGATAGCCTTTACCCAAACACGACCCATTTATTAATCGTGTCAAGAAACTCAACCTTAACCCACACCTGCATAACGCGTGTAACCCATTTGTGACCCGTTTAACTCATTTAAGTAAATAGGTCAAGCAGTAATAAAGCTGATGGTTGGTCGATTCAACTATTTTAAATGCAAAAAATGATATAAGGGTCTTAAATATGATAAGAATTACATACAAATAACTATGCGACAAATTTATGAATTATAAGCATCAATTTTCATGATATCTAAGGTATAAAATTATAATTCACTAATACTAAGTAAAATGACAAAATACATTTAATCTACATCTAACATAAAAACCAGGTTATATATTTTATTTTTAAGATCTTATATACTTAAACGGATTCATTTATTAAACGGGTTAGACGGGTTGACACGTTTTTGACCCAAACCTGTTTATCTTCAACCCAAACCTGTTTAACTTCGTGTCGGGTTCGTGTCGTTTATCGTGTCGTGTCGAGAATTGCCACCCCTACGATACACCAATGGTTTTTCATAAGTATGACGACGCCTGCACTTTTTTAAAGTAAGAACTGTACTTGCAATATAGATAGCATGAGGACGAGAATGAAATTACAAAAATGCCATTGGATAAAATAGATGGGGCACGTGCCACTAAGAAGTTACTTTATACACTTTTTAAGTGGCATTTTACTCTTTATTTGAACGTCTACCTCGTAACTCTAGATATTACTACATTGAGAAAAAGCAAGTGAAAAACAACTTCTTCCTTCTTATTCTAAACTGCTTTTCTTTAAAAAAAAATCCAAAATTAGCAGCATAAAAGCATAATCAATTATAAAACACAATGTTTTGAAAACCGGGTTTATAATCGACCCGGTTGAGTCACCAATCACCGGGTCAATCGGTTCGACCGTCGGGTCAACCCGGTTTTCCATTAAAAAAAATATAAAAAAACCGGGTCAATCCGGGTCAACCCGATTTTCATAAAAAAATTTGAAAAAAACCAAACCTGGCCGGGTTTTGAGAACCAGGTTGACCCGGGTCACTCAAAACCCGGTGGGTCTAACCGGTTAACCCGGTTTTAGAAACCCGGGTTATTTGACCCTTTTTTTGCCCGGAAACGTTCCAAACGGTTAACCCGGCCGGGTTGACCCGGGTTTCAAAACATTGATAAAACATAAAAGACCACTAAGGCCATCCGTAATGCATCAGTCATGAACTCGGTCCTCATTCCACCCGGAAAAGATAGGACGCGTTTTTGCCATTACAACGACCCCGTGAACGCGTCTTGGATGCACAAAATGAAAAACTCGGTCAGCTTTTACACCAAATAGATTAAGAACTCACGGCTTTAAGACAGATTCATTGAAGAGTTGCTTGGGTCTAAAAGTGAGTTGTCCGAGTAATTAGAGTATATAAATGGGGTACATTTCAGTGATATCGTCGGTCTACTTATTACACTAAGTTAGTCATAAAACTGTTGTAAACAGAAAAATCTGATTATAAATTTGAAAAAACAATAAAACACCGCCTCACGGCCCACACACAAACACTTTTTATAACGGCTCTCCCCAAATTCAAAAACCAAAACCAAACCCTAATCTTCACATTCCGACCAATCCCCCCAATTTCACTCCCTCTTTTTAGTATGTGTAATCACTGCGTGTTTTTATAAAACAACCAATTAATCCATCAATTCTTTATATATAATAATGGATCTGTCGAAAGAAACCGACGATTACATCCGTGAATCGATCGATTACTCGGTTGGTTTACCCGTTTCGACGCGCACTCTCGAGATGAAGCTGATTGCTTCGGAGGAGACGGCGAGGCGGATACGTGATCAGTATTTGTATTTGAAGGACAAGTTGAGGGAGAAAGATGACTTAATCGATCGCGTTAGGGTTCGTGTTTTTTTCGCTTTGTTTATACAATTAAGGGTTTTTAAGGTTGTTATACTAGGTTGTTAGGAATTGTATACTTAGGGTTTGAATGATTTGAATAAACGCGTTAGTGTACATTTTTATTTTGAATTGTTTTTAAGTTTGTTATGCGATGTTCGACGGGTTGTTAGGAATTGTATGATTAGCGTTTGAATGTTTAGTTGGAATTGAAACTATCTTATCATAGTTCAAAGTCACCTCCATTGTGTACATATATAATAAACATGCATATCCATTCTTTCTTCCATTTTTCATAGCATAAACAATAAACAGGTGATACATGACTTTGCCAAATACAGTAGTCAACTAAACTGTGACATCAGGGAGTAAACATGAACACATCTAAGTAACATTGGTTGCATTAAAACATAAGTGACCCAAATAACATTTATTCCAAAAAAAAAAAAAAAAAAATACCATGAGAAATTCAACCTTTGGTTGAACCAAATAAGGAGTAGGAAGAGTCCTAAACAAAAGTACGTAACAAAGACATAGAACAATGAAAAGCAACTAAATATTGATCAACCAAAATATCGTCTTCGTATTCATCATCCTCATCAATTAAACGGTAAATCTTGTTGCGGCTAAACATAGACACTTGGTCTCTTTTCTTCCTTTTGATATTGGACATGGACAAAAGATCATCCAAAGTATCATCAAGAGTATCATCATCCCCATCGAAAATGCTCTCATCGTTCGAGCTTGTGACATCGATAACATCGTTCCATTTCCATGTTGCCAAGTTTGCTTCCCTTTCCCTTTTCTTAGAGTCGCGAATCACCTCATCAACCAACGGTTGGTTATCAAGTTCCACATTGTCGTCTTGCTGTCATTTATAGACGAAAAACAACATTACGCCTTTATACAGATAAATAGTAATCTGAATCAAAATAAAAGTGTAGAAAGGAGTGTTACCTCTTGAACATGAAGATTGCCTTTGATTGTTCCCGACTTGGTTATCAAGTTCCACATTGTCGTCCTGCTATTTTTTAAAGACGGAAAACAACATTACGCCTTCCTATGAATAAATAGTAAGTTGAATCAAAATAAAAGTGTAGAAAGGGGTGTTACCTCTTGAACATGGAGATCGCCTTGATCGTTCCCGACTTGCTGATCAATGAAAGAAGAACACGTCGCGTATTGATAAAAAGAAAAAATTACGCGAGATTATGTCATTCGTTGAAAATATTCAAATGTTAAAGTTAATTCTTCGAATGAGTAATTAGATCTATAATGGATCAGAAAGATTTGACTCATAACTCCATGTTGGTTGAGTAAAAACGTCTTGTTTGTTGTTATGATATGAACTGTGATTGAATGAACTGAATGTGAGTATGAGAAATCTATTTATAATGGTAATTCAGGCGCCAAAAAATTGATATTCAAAAGTTGAATATAAGAAGATAAGACCTAAAACTATAGATAAGTATGTATAGATACGATTAATAAGGATGCGCTAAGGTGGTGAATGGTTTTATTCAAAAAATATATACTTATCCTACCTTATTGTATTTGCACAAGATTGAAAGGCTATTGATCTAACTGATGACATGATTTTGTTAAAATGTTCTTCAGGAGCAATAGAATAGTAATCACATAATTGAATTAAACCAAAACAACTTGAAGGTTCATAAAATCAAATGTTAGGCATTCTAAATTTTTTAAGCATAAAAAAAACATGTAAACTGAAAATAATAATATAACAGTACATGCGAAAACATGTGTAACAAAAGAAGTACCAACATGTATTTTAGCTTTAAAAAAATTATCCGCTGTCAGGACTCGAACCTGGGACTCCCGGTTAAAGGAGTCGAATCATTCATTTGATTTAATGAGTTGTGCTACAGCGGAACTTGTTGATATATATTACTTTTAAGTCTACTTATATAACAACACATGCTATATATGTTTTCCTATCAACTTCAACTTTTTAGCAAACAATAAAGAAGTATTTTCACAAGCATCTCAAAAGAAAAAGGTTCCAAATAGTAAAAAGAAATTGCAAAAATTGTCCATGTAGAGTGTAGAATATTCAAATTGTATTGGTAGTCTTTTCTTTTTCGAAAATTCATGCATCATCTCTGTAAAAAACCATTGATGCGGATTTCGTCCCTGACTTAAGATTAATGACAAAAATGCCCTTAACTTCAGTGATTGTTCCCATTAATTATTTGGGGGTGAATTCATTTTCTTGTTTATATAGTGGTTGCAACAATCTGAATTTCTTGTTAGTTCGTTGGTAATGAAAGGCCCTGGTGATGGTGGGCTTTTACTTTTGGCGGCGGTGGGGGTTTTAATAGCGAAGAATTTTCGATTGTGGCAGAAAACTTAAAGGCGGGAAATGATAATATATATAAAGTAGTAACAAGCATAGTCCATGTTGTTTAGCTGCAAAAATGGACGAATTTATCCCACACGTGACGCTCACGTGACCAGACATAATGCCTCAAACTAACGCCCGTTTGGTCAAAGGACCGACCCATTAAAAATGAACAACCACCGGGATCGATTGGTGTACTATTCGAGAGTTATAGACGAAACTTGCAACTATGGCAAACCACAAGGACGATTTATGTAATTAACTCTATTAATATTGTTTTAAAACCTAGCCCCCTCAAGTTTAGTGAATTGAATAGATAGGTTATGTGGTTACCGCTAACTAGTTATAATACTTGTGCACGCACAGGGTTTTGATATAAAAAAAAAAAAAATTTGTATCAATGTTAAATATAATGTCTTTAAAGGTAATTACATATAATTATATACTTATGCATGGGTTTTTCATTATTCATTATATCCATTAAAACTTTTTATAATCAATTTTTGTAAAAACAATTTTGTTAGATAACTCAAGATTCAACTATATTTAGCTGATATATATGTTGATGTTCCTCTTTAAATTTCACTATTGATATCATGATGTACACAAGATGCGAGTTTAGTTGCACATAATAAACGTTGATAAAGTTAAAATATACTCCTTAAAGTTTTTTAAAAATGTTTATCTAGATATCTTTATATAAATAAATAAAAGTTACATGAGTAGTTGTTATAAGTACAATCACGATTTTTTCTTCATGTTACAGTAGCTCGTACTTACAACTTGACAATTATATTCTCGTTTTCAATAATTTAGCCGTATTTAATATTCAAATTCATGTCTACATTTGTCATACTTTTAATATGAAATAAATGAGTCTTTAGTAAACATATATAGTAAAAAAAATGACATTTATAATCTTATGTATATTTATATGTTGGAGTTTTAAAACAACATGTATATTGTATTTTTAAGTTATAAAGTATATGGGGTATTTGTTTAATTTCCAAAGTTATTAAAAAACATGGAAACTTATAATATTACACTTAACTCTATACAATTTTTAAATATTTAACCACTAAAGTTTTATTAATTACCCCCTCTTTTTTAAAGTTTTTGCTTTCACAAATTTGACACCTATATTTTAATGTGTTTTTCTTCTAAACCAAAATTTCTACACCAAATAAACTAAAGGTTGAATAAAATCAATTTAATTTTGACTTTTATTAACCAATCACGTCGCCCGATTTCGCTTACGTGGCAAAATCAACCTCTCCTATTGGTATAATTTTTTTTTTTAATGAAAAGGGTTTTGCAAAAACACTCTGAAATGATGTAATTCTTTTATTATATAAAAGATATATATCCAAATGCTTAAACTATAAAAATATTTTCAATGCAACCTCAAAAGTTTTCCTCAGAACATTTTATTGGCTTATTTGTTACCTTGAAACGGACTCATTTTGTTTCATGGAAGGTTAGAGAAGTGGTAAGCAAATGGGCCAATAGTAATACTGTTTTTTAAAAACTAGGAATATGAGGTTTTCCGAAACAAACTAGTTTTTAAGATGGCGGAGGCTAAAGACTTGCATTGTGTTCTCAAGTTTTAAAACAAAGGATAAGAATAAGAATAGTAAAAGGAAAAGAAATGATTTGGTTTGTGGGGAGATTGGTTTAGTCCTAGTTATCGTTTTTTCTCGATGTGTGTTTTGCTATACAAATGGTTTGATCGCATGTACTTCTAGGATTTTGATAATCGTCAAATGGATAGATGTAATTGTGGTTCACGTCGGTTACCATGCAGATGCAAATGGGCAGATGAGCTGGTTGTTCGTGTCCTTTTGATACAATTGCGAAGTGGCCTAGATGTTGTGTGACCTTTGCTTGATAGTGTAGTTTTTGTATGGTTTTCTTTTCCTTAAAAGATATTTTTGTTGTTGTCATCTTTGTTGAATCTAGATATAACTCCATGTAAACTCTCCTAATCTTGTTGAAAATAGTAATCTCAGTTGTTATAAATACACACGGTATATATGTTTTTGTTGAATGCAGTTAAACCAAAATTACAGTACTTGGCTGGTAATGAAAAAACATCATAAATTAAAAATAATAATATAACAGTAATGGAAAACATGTATTTTAGCTTCAATATTTAAAAATAATAATATAACCATAATAGAAAACATGTATTTCAGCTTTATAAAAAATTTATCCGCTGCCAGGACTCGAACCTGGGACTCCCTGTTAAAGGAGCCGAATCATTCATCTGATTTAATGAGTTGTGCTACAGCGGAGGTTGTTGACATATGTTACTTTTAATTCTACTTATATAATAACAAATGCTATATACGTTTTCTTCTCAACTTCAACTTAATTTTTAGCGAACAAGAAACAAGTATTTTCACAAACTTCTCAAAAGAAAAAGTACCAACTAATAAATGAATCAATTCCAAAATAAGCCAATACTTTATTGGTATTTCACAAAATAGGCTATTTCTTTTTGCTTTTTAAATTTAATTTTGTGCGACCGTTATATTATGCGATTTCATTATATTTTTGACAAGTGTCAAGTGGATGGGTAAATGTTTTTGTTCTACTTAAGTGACATTTTGTGTTATCATGTTTTTTTTCCCCGCCGTTTTGTCTTTTTGGTAGAAGAAAAAAAATTCTCGAAAAAAAATCGAAAATAAATAAATATAAATAAAAGGAACCGAAGCCGAAAAACAAATAAATAAAAAGAAACCAAATTAAAAAAATGTGAAACTGAATCAATGAATAAATGAAATTCATTGTAAAAATCAGTTACTACGATATCAACTAAAAAAAGAAATAATTGAAAAAAATAGAAAGATTCGAATGAAAAATAGAAAGAAATAGAATAAAGAAGTTAGACAATGTAATTACGAAAATGCAATTGAGTGAAATATAAGGGAGGACACGTGTGAGTAAGAGGTTACTTTCGACACTTTTTAGGTGAAATCCCACCTTTCATTTGAACGCATACCTCGCAACTCTAGTTATTACTACATTGAGAAAAAGCAAGTGAAAAAAATTGCTTCTTATGACGTGTTTATTTCGACTTATGACTTATTTGATTTTGGGTTTATGTTTCATAAGCTGACTTGTTTTGCAACTTTTCGACTTATATAAGTTTATTATGGCATAATAAGCTTATATAAGTCGAAAAGTTTCAAAATAAGTCACAAAAAATGAGCTTATGAAACATAAGGTTAAACCCAAATAAGCCATAAGTCGGCTATAAGCCGAAACAAACACCCCCTTAAAACATAAAAAGACCAATAATAATTTTAAATTTAAAAAACACGCCCCACACACTTTTTATATCGGCTATCCCCAAATTCTAAACAAAAAAAACCGCTAATTTTCACATCCAGACCAATTCCCCCAATTTCACTATGTGTTTTCAGCGTGTAATCAGTGTGTGTTTTATAAATTCAAATGTTTTAATTATTAGTTTATATAAGGAAAAAAAGTGAACAAAGTAGTTGGGCAACTTAATAACAAAAATGTCATTTGATCAAATAGAAGGGGATGACAAGTGTGAGCAGGAGGTTACTTTCTACACTTTTTAGGTGGAATCCCATTTTTTGTTTGAATGCATGTCTTAGATTGAAAGTAATGGTCACATTGATTCATCTTTTACATCAGTGTTACTTCAGTTTTTTTCTTCTTTTACACCCCTTCATCTTCCACTCGTAACGGTTACACAACTCATCAACTTTCATTAGTGTGCAAGGTGCACTACGGGAAATACAAAAGAAAAGATGATGTGGACAACTTTTTCCCACCCCTCTCTTGCATGAAACTAGCGGGACACACAAAATAATTAATTTTGCGGGACTACACTCCTGTAGAAGAAAAGAGAGAGATGTGAGAGAGAGGTAGTGGGGACATAGGAGAGAGAATAAAAAAGAGAGAGGTAGTGAGGACCTAGTAGAGAAAATATTTATTTTATTGTATTGTGGGTGTGTATTTGTATTTTAAGAGTATTTTTAAATGATAAAAAATAGAAAAAAATTATTGGAAGTAAATGAATATGTTGCATTGCTTGAGGGAAAGTTAAGGGAAAAGATAAAACAATTGTTTTTTGATGATGTGGAGTTGATGTGGCGAGGGAAAACCTTTAACCACACCCTCTACCCTTAAAATACTCACTTTAACAAACATACCCCACACGTACTCATAAACCAAATATTTAATAGAGTAAATTACACGGATGGTCCCTAAGGTTTGTCCCAAATATAGTCCCTGAAAGTTTAAAGTTGCATGGATAGTCCTTATCTCTGAAAAGAATAACACCTATGGTCCCTTATTTAACTGCTGTTAACTAAGTTCCGTTAGAAATTTACACTTTTAGCCCTTTTGGTTAACAATCGTTGCCTCGTCAGTCCTTTATCATAACGAACGTTTTCAATTTAAAGATTTTCGAATTTAGGCACGTTTTTATACGTTTTCATCCGTTTTTATACGTTTTCGTCCGTTTTTGTACGTTTTTATCCGTTTTCGTCCGCTTTTATACGTTTTCATCCGTTTTATACGTTTTCGTATGTTTTTATACGTTTTCATCCGTTTTTCTTATGTTTCCATACGTTTTCATCCGTTTTAATACGTTTTGCTTATATTTTTTTACATTTTGGTCATTTTTTATATGTATTCATCCGTTTTTCTTCCGTTTTTATACATTTTCATACGTTTTTATCCGTTTTCATATAATTACATCCGCGTAATACGTTTTTATCCATTTTGTCCATTTTTATACGTTTTTCTACGTTCTCATAAGTTTTCATCAATTTTTATCCGTTTTCTTATGTTTTAATACGTTTTCGTCCATTTTTATACGTTTTCGTCCGTTTTTATACGTTTTTTGTCCGTTTTAATCCGTCTTTATACATTTTCTTACGTTTTTATATGTTTCATACTTTTTTATACGTAAGAAAAACAAAAGAAAATGTATGAAAACGGATAAAAGCAAATTAAAACGTATCGAAAGGACGAAAACGTATAATATTTAAAAAAACGTATAAAAACGGATGAAAACGTATGAGAACGTAAGAAAAAGTACAAAAACGGACGAAAACAGACGAAAACGAATAAAAATGAACGAAAATGGATAAATACGTATAAATACGGATGAAAAAGTATAAAACAGACAAAAGCGAATTAAAACAGACAAAAACGAATAAAAACGGACGAAAACAAATAAAAACGTATAAATACAGATGAAAACGTATTAAAATGGACGAAAACGAATAAAAACATATGAAAACGAATAAAAATGGACGAACACGGATAAAAACGTATTAATACGGATGAAAATGTATAAAAACGGACAAAAACAAATAAAAATGGATGAAAACGTATAAAAATATATGAAAATGTATAAAAACGGATGAAAACGGATGAAATCGTAAGAAAACGTATAAAAACGTGCCTAAATTCGAAAATATTTAAATTATAAACTTCCGTTATGATAAAGGACTGACGAGGCAACGATTGTTAACCAATAGGGCTAAAAGTGTAAATTATAACGGAACTTAGTTAACAGCAGTTAAATAAGGGACCATAGGTGTTATTTTTTTTTTCAGAGATAGGGACTATCCATGCAACTCTAAACTTTCAGGGACTGTGAGTGAAACTTTTGACAAACCTTAGGAACCATCCGTGTAATTTACTCTATTTAATAATTAGATGTACCCACTTTGCACAAATGCGAAGGCCCCCCCTTTTTTTCTTCTCATTGTCACGCGTGAGTGATTGTTTGTGTAATGAATTTCGTGCGTGAGATAGCACCTCACGAATGGGGTGAGTCCTCCACTATTTCCAATCTTACAACTCCAGATATTACTCGTACTAAATTGAGAAAAAGCAGGTAAAAAAACAGGTTCTTACTTATCTATAAAAAACTGCTTTTCTTACCCAAACAAACAAAATCAACAGAAAAGCATAATCAATTTTTTAAACATAACGGACCAATAAGACCATCTGTAATGCATCGGTCATGATGATGATCATCATCCCACCCGACAAAGATATGACACGTTCTTGCCATTACCGACCCCGTGTGGATGCCACGTACGCAAAATAACCTATTCGGTTATTTACTTAACAGTAAAAGATTAAGTAAGAAAATTGATTAAATAATTACCTAATAAATTGTGAATTGTCTTGGAGGCACAAAATGAAGAACTCTGCCGACTTTAAGACCGATTCGTTGAAGAGATGTGTGTGCCAAAAAGTGAGTTGTGTGAGTAATTTAATTTGTATAAGTGGTATATATTTGAGTGGTGTCCTCGGTCTCAAATATTTTTAGCAGTTTTAACAACCGAAGTTTTTATATACCGAGACCAAGATGATGCCCAAAAAAATATGCGGCCGACTATACATTCATAAAACACGTTTGAAAATCATTAAACATATTTTAAGACACATGACTTAGTTGCTTTAGCGTTTGGTCATCATCGAATACAATTAAACAAAGGAAAATGATAGAGAGACCTAATTATGTGACTAAATACATGCTTAAACATATGTGTTATGATTTTGATAATTTGTGAAAAAGTGGGTCCCTTTATTGAAGCCATCAAGATGTTGACACACATGTTTAGGCATGAATTTAGTCTCACCTTTTAGGCCTCCCAATCACTACTCTTAAACAAAACAGCTTGGCTAGTAAATGAAAAAGCTTCTTAAAAGCAAATGTTAGACATTCTAAAATTTTGTAAGCATAAACAAAAGACAGGTAAATTGAAAATAATAATATAACAGTACATGCGAAAACATGTGTAACAAAAAGTAAAACATAAATTATAGCTTTAAAAAATAAATCCGCTGCCAGGACTCGAACCTGGGACTCCTGGTTAGAGGAGCCGAATCATTTCATTTGATTTGAGTTGTGCTACAGCGGAAGTTGTTGACATTGAATACTTTTAATTCTAGTTATATAGCATATGTTTTATATATGTTTCCTTGTCAACTTCAACTTTTTAGCTGACAATAAAAAAGTATTTTCACAAGCATCTCAAAACAAAAAGTACCAAATACTAATAAAGAGTAAATTGTATAAATCGTCCTTGTAGTATATTTAAATTGCAGCACAATTCTTCCCTTTCAAAGAAACGCGATGTTTTGTGGAAAACTTTTGATGTGAATTTCCTCTATGCTTTAAAGTAAAATAACTATAATGCCTTTGATTTTAGTGAGACTATGTTTCTCACATTGAATCATTTTAGTCATTCACTTCCGTCAAGGTCGATATTGAAAAATGTAAAAATAGTTTCCCATAGGTATGGTGACGCCTGTACTTTGAAAAATGTAAAAACTATGCTTGCAATATGGATATATCATGAGAAAGATAATGGAATTATGAAAATGTCATTGGATGAAATAGACGGAGGATACGTGCTAGTATGAGGTTACTTTTTTACATTTTTTAAGTAGCATCCTACCTCTACCTTGCAATTCTAGTTATTACTACATCGAGAAAAAAAGCAAGTAAAAAACATCTTATTTATACAAAATTTCTTTTCTTACCCAAAAATCCAACATTAGCGCAAAAAAAGAAAAAAAAAAAAGGCTTAATCAATTTTAAAACATAAATGACCAATAAGACCATCCTTAACGCATCAGTCATGAAGTCGGTCCTCATCCCACCCTGCAAAGATTCAACGCGCTCTTGCCATTACAACGACCCCATGTGGACACATCTTGGAGGCACAAAATGAAGAACTCGATCGACTTTAAGACCGAGTCGTTGAAGAGTTGTGTGTGTAATTTAATTTGTATAAGTTGGGTATATTTCAGTAGTGTCTTCGATACTTTTATCACACTAAATTAGTTATAAAATTGTTGTAAAGAGAAAAAGCTGATATGACAATGGTGTCATCGCCCGTGTTCTGTTCGCCATTACATATATCCTAAGGCTACCCACAGTAATAGCAAACGATCGATCAATTTTTTTATCCCAATCGGTCGGCTTACTGTGGCTAGTTGGTCACATGTAGGTCAATCAGTATTTTTTTTATTTTATTATTATTATTTTATTTTTTATGATGAAGGTCGTATATACAATCGACACAAATAGGGCTGAGCATTCCGACCGTTTCGACCTGACCGAAGGACCGGCGTTCCGTTCTCGGTCCCGATTTTTACCTTATTTCTGTCTCGGTTCGGTCCGACAAAAAAACCAAAAATCTTGCCCATTTGGACCGGACCGACCGAACACCTGACCAGACCGGATCGGACCGACCACATTCAGTCTCGGTCCCGGTTTTTACCTTAAATCGGTCTTCGGTCTTGTCGGTCTCGGTCCGGTCCCGGACCAATACTCACCCTTAGACACAAATACACACATAAAAACAAAACTCTCACTTTCTAATTAATATTATTAAAGGTCGTTTTTACTGAGGCACCTAATTACCGAAAGATCACTGGAGATAAAAAGCTAACATGACAAGAAAAATACTCCCTCCGTCCCAAAATATAAGTCCACTTTGCTATTTTTTGTTGTCCCAAAATTAATGTCCACTTTTAATTTCAACCAATCAAGATGCTTCTAAGTGGGTGAGAAAGAATTTTTATTGGTTAATATTGTAAGGGACCCACTTTCCTTAAACTTTGTGAAATATGAAAGTGGACTTATAATTTGAGACGGAGGGAGTAGAAAAGATTGACCCTCCCAGCCTAATAAACTAGTACTAAATTTGAAAAAACAATAAAACACCGCCTCACGGCCCACACACAAACACTTTTTATAACGGCTCTCCCCAAATTCAAAAACCAAAACCAAAACCAAACCCTAATCTTCACATTCAGACCAATCCCCCCCAATTTTACTGCGTGTTTTCAGTGTGTGTGTTTTTATAAATTCTTTCAATTGAACCAATTATTAGTACTGAGTTTATATACAATGGATCTGTCGAAAGAAACCGACGATTACATCCGCGAATCGATCGATTACTCGGTTGGTTTACCCGTTTCGACGCGGAATCTCGAGATGAAACTGATTGCTTCCGAGGAGACGGCGAGGCAGTTACGTGATCAGTATTTGTATTTGAAGGACAAGTTGAGGGAGAAAGATGAGTTGATCGAACGCGTTAGGGTTCGTGTTTTAATATCGCTTTATTTATACAATTAAGGGTTTTTAAGGTTGTTATACTAGGTTGTTAGGAATTGTATGATTAGGGTTTGAATGTTTAGTTGGAACGATTTGAAAAAACGCGTTAGTGTTCGTTTTGAATTGATTTTGAATTGTTTTTAAGTTTGTTATGTGATATTCGACGGGTTGTTAGGAATTGTATGATTAGCTTTTGAATGTATTTGGGTTCGTGGTTTTTGGGTTTTCGTAGTTTTAAGTTTGTCATAGCGTATGCTCGTTTTGGTACATGATGATAGTACTAGGTTGAAATAATTGCGCGTGGCAGGTTTACTAGTTTTGGGGTAGTTTAAGTGTGTTAAGAGGCGTTAGTTTTTGTTATCGATAATGGGGTTTTGAAAAAAAATTGATTTGTTGGCGAAATTTGAAATTTTTTGAATGTTTAGTTGGAATAATTGGCGTGTTAGGAACTGTTTTTAATAACCGCGTTAGGGTTCGCGGTTTTTGGGTTTTCATAGTTTTAAGTTTGTTAGCGTGTATGCTGGTTACGATACTCGATGATACTAGGTTGTTAATGTTTACTTGCAATAATCGCACATATTAGTATTGGGGAGTAGAAGTGGTTTAAGAGGCGTTACTGTCTGTTAACGATAATTGGATTTTGAAAAGGATTGATTTGTTGGCAAAATTGATTTTTTTTTCCTTAGCGTATACTAGAAGTTGTGAATTGCTGTTTTTACGCTATTTGTGATTATTATGTTTAGGGATTAGAAGTGTGATTTGAAATTTGGAAATTGGAATTATAACGCGCACCCAAACACCCTTAGAAAGTGTAGTCATGTTGCCGATTTTCTTAGTTTTAAGCGAAGAATTATGTTTTGATCTTCGGTTGTGTACCCCTTTTGGGTAACTGCCGACTGACCCTTCCTGAAGGACCTAGCCCTAGGGAGCGAGCGCCTGATCATTAGTTATGAGTTGGGATTGAACCCATGACCTGTTTTCTTAAAGCTCTTGACCGGTCAAATAGACGTCTGGGGTGGGATAAAGCTTTTGTAGCATATACTAGAAGTAGGAAAATTGATGTTTTTACGCTATTTGATCAAAGAAACTAGCGGGCTGATCACTAAATAGATACACATAGGTGCAAATTCTGACATCACTACAGCTCACTTTGTTTTCTTGCTCCTTGCTTGCGGAGCGGCATGCCAAAAAATAGATAGGATTTGAATCGTAAGTTTAGGGACTAGAAGCCTTTTTGAGACAAAGGAGGCTTGATAGGATATAAGAAAGTAATGGGATTTTGAGAATGTGATATCTGTAAGCGAAATTACATTCTGTTTTACGCTGATAACCAAAATTTGTTTAGGAATGCTTTATGCTGATAAATTTTAGTAACATCCAATTTTTAACATATGCTACAAGTAGGAAAACGTTGGTAAAGTGTAGTCAAAGGCTAATACCTTGGTTGACTGGTCCCTCAGGCTAGCGACTTTATTGCGACCCTCAAAAATGTTCTTTTACTTGATAGATAAAAGTGCCCCTTAAGTTAGATGGCTACGTCTTTAGATAATCACGTGATGTAAGATTAGCGTTTTGAGACCACGTTAAATATAAACAACCTTCGTTGCCACAAAAGGATACTTGTTTTCTATTAAAATAGGTACTTACTTTGTAAGAAGAGTATCATTTAGAAGATTAGGATTACAGATTAAAAATCTTTGAAACGGGTAAATGGAGAGGGATTCCTGATTAGGCTACCCGGGAAAAGTCGAGCCTTTTTTTGGCTCTGATGTATGCGGCCTAACAGGTATTCGCGTCGCCGTTTCCAGAATTTTTCCTGGCTATGCCAAGATGTTTATCCAACGAGGTTTGAGCCTAGGTCTCTTGTGAGACCTTGGGGTCACCTTACACTACGCCACTTTGGACATGGTTAAGGCTATAATAAACTACAGTTTATCTTTCTATGTCAAACTGTGTTATATACGCAATACGTAAACTTTTATCAGCTTAGGTCACACCGGCCCTCGCCTATTTTCACCTTATCTCACTCCGTTCTAATTTTGTGGTATCTTTTTTATGTTAAGTTTCTCTTGAATTTGCTGTTGATTAAGTTTATGCTTTCTTCCGTTGAATCATATGTAGGCTGAATCGACTATGAATGCACAAGCTGTGAAGAAGTTTGTTGAGGAGAATCAGAAATTAGCTCTAGAGTGTGCAAATTTGTTAAATCAGTGTAAGAAGTGGGAGAAAGAGTGTTCTATGTATGACTGTGATCGAGAAGCTTTGATGGACTTTGGGAACGAGGCGGATCACAGGGCTCAGGAAGCAGAGTCGCAAGTTCGTGAACTGGAGGAGGAGTTGAGTAAATTGTCGGAAGAATTGCAGTGCTATAAGAATCAAGCGGAGGGGCAGCAGGTAATTGATCATTCCATATGTAGCGTCTTCTTGATAAATGATTATGAATTTTGCTTGTTCTTTAGCTAGTTAGACCTGATAAGTTCGCCTTATATGCATGTGATCTTTCAGACTATCGATGAGAATATCCATTCATACGTGGGAGATGTTGATATGAATTAAACCAAAAAAGTTCATATGCATACCATCTGGGAATATAACAAAGTATATGTGCATTGAAAGATAAACATAAACGCTTGATAACAAACTTTTGGAAGTATTCACGGTTGACACAGTTTGACTTATAAAACATATATTGCAGATGTAGTTACAAGGGGGTGTTTGGGTAAGTTAAGTTTAAAGTTTCTGTATCCTCAAAAAGCTCCAAAATTGTAGCTTAAGCTTATTTGTTTGTTTTTCTCAAAAACTTCCAAACACTTTTATTGATCTTATCATGTTTTGATAACCCAATAAGCCTATCCATACACCCCTTAATTGTGACCTCATGTATTGTTTCATTATTATTATTATTATTATTTTCTAAGTTACCTTAAGAAGAGCTGGTTATAAAAAGAACGAACAAATGGCCTTTCACTAGTTTTCTCGGACCATGTCTTTGCTGTCACGCTCCTTTAATCTGATCTTCTCTTACCATCTTGAACCTAAATGCATATATCATACAAATACTGATAACAATTACGTGCATCCATGTTTTACTTGATAAAGGTTGGTGACATGACAAAAACCGCATCTACGGAACATTGCCTTGTTGATACACTGATATCAACCTTGATCAGCAAAGATGATGTTGTGTCAACAGCACGTTCTTTCTTAGAGGCAAATAGTGGAGTAGAAGTGTGCCAAAAGATGCTGGAGATGTTTGAAAGGTTTGCATTAAATTATCTTTAATTCCTTGACTCTACTGAATTTATTTTATAGCAAGTTACCAAATTTACTAAATTTGTATTTATTAAATGTAGCTTGAAGCCCTCCACACAAAAAGTTTTGGCATTGGCTTCCGAGGTGAAGATACTGCAGAAAGAAAAGGACCATTTAAGGAATAATCTCACGACAGCTGAAGAGGAGGTTAAAGTGTTGGATGAAGAAAACAGCGTATTGGAGAAGGAGAATAGGAGATTGATGAAGCTACTCCATAAAGAAAGACACCTAAACGACTCTGGGGGAAAGCATAACAGTGCATCCTTGAAGGTAAGAAATACTATAGAATTACTAAATTCGTGTTCGTGTTTGAACAACGATAGAAGCATTCTTTTCAGGGAAAATCAAACTTTATATAAACATTTTTGTAAGTTTAAGTATAATTTGATCTAAAGGATACCGTATGTTTCTTGTGCAGAGTAATAAGCGGAAATCTGGTCCAAGAGATTGCAGTCCTATCGAGAAGAAGATCGACTTTATCGAATCTGGTTCGCCAAGGAAGCCGCTGTCCCCTTTGCGACAGAACACCCCTGAGTCCCGAATGCACAAGAAGTAATTCCAAAAAGGTTTTATGAATTTCACTGATCTTGTCTTTGTGAAATATAACTCTTGCTAAACATTTGGTTTCCGTATCTGTTTGCTTCCAAAACTAGCTTAAAAAGCGCAATTTCAAAGATGCTTTGGAATCGCTTGACTAATTTAGCAACCAGTTTCTGACCTCGACGATCATATCTTCTTTGGAAGCTAATGTGTGTAATTCTTAAAATGCAACAAAACAATGTTGTTAATATATGTCAAAGTGAGTGATTGTACAATGATTGTAACGTAGTTTTCAGTATCCTGTTTTTTGCCTTTGAAAATGGTTAGCTTGTGAGTTGTGACAATACTGTTAGCATGATGGTAATGAAACTAGTCTATAGTTGTTCGTCTTTCTGTTTATGCTGCAACTTTGCTGTGATGCTTATAGCGTCTTCAGATGGTTTTTCTATAATCAAGTAGCACTTTTTGTTGTTATCTAGTGTTTCATTTGTCGTGTTTTCAGTAGTGCTTAACTGCTAACCAAACATTTAAAGTAGTTTTCCATGTTGAATCGCTTGTTCTGTGCCTAGGGGTGGCTGTCAAATGAGCAGTGAATGTGTCGATTTCTATTTATTAGTTTAACAATTCCCGAAAGTTGAGAAAATGTTTAGTAGCTGATATGGAATTAAACGCGGTTTATGCTACATGCGTGAGGGTTATAAATTATACCATCATCCTTCATCCTCGGGCATGAGAGGATCCAAACCAGGCAACCAAAGTACGTAATCCCCAACTCGTATCAAATCCCATGGATCTGCACCAGGTGGAACAGATATACCAGCACGGGTGAGTGTTTTCTTAGCATATACAGCTGTATCGATCTGTTAGCATCCGTTTGTTAGTAACGTACTTTGGTGCACGACTATCATCATCCACAAAAGTGGTCCTCATAACATCCCCCGCAAGCCTAATCAGACCCAATGAGTTTCAGTGGGTGCAAGAGCAATACCAGCTGAAACACTAGAAACTGAACTAAGTTATTGTTTGGGTAAAGGGCTTTTACCCGGTAAATATAACTGAACCAAGTTGTTCAATTTGTATATACATGTACACCAGTGTCCCGTAGAACTTTCTCTGCGAGTATTATCATCTTCCATTCATCGATAGTTCTTGGAACATCAACAAACGAATCGAAATCACTTATTCTGTTCCGCTATTTTTAGGAATTCCAGCATTTCTAATAACTCCCTTGGCACACTCAAAACATGGGATGAAACTATAATTTTTTTCTTTCTTGAAACACAAATAAATTTTAAAAATCAGATATATATACAAAATATTGCAACATCAAGTTAATTTCTCTAGAAGAAGGTTAATCGTTAATTTATTAGTCAAGCTCAAACATATCTTAAAATTTTCAAAAACAAAAGTTAATCTTTTGCTAGAATTTCTTTCAAACAATATCTCATTTGGTAATTTCCTCATATTAATAGTCCACATTTTCTTTTTAAATGTCCAAATTTAATTGTCAACTATTAAAAATAGATAAGAAAGTTTGATCGAGTTTATCATATATTATTTAAAATTATTGTTACAAATTAAAAAAAAAAAAAAAAAAAAAACTTTAAACTCATAGAGTGTATTTAGTTAATGAAAAATACTATATTTTTTCAGGAAATGTTTCATTTAAAGTGAAAAAACCAAATATCCTTTTAGTCACACATATCTGAGAGAATGAAAATTATTAGTCAAAATTTAACTAGATATTAAAAAAAAAAAAAAAAAAAAAAAAAAACTCTTTCCGCTTTCATATATTTTTCCTTTAATTTTTCTTTACATCCTTTGGCATTTGTTATTTTTCTTTTTCCTTTTTTATTATTTTTAAATAGGGGCCGAGCATTTGGACCGAACACCCGACCTGACCCGACCCGACAACCCGATCGGTTTGACCCGAAACCGACCCGATTCGACAAAAGTCGGTTTTCACTCGGGTTAGGCTTTTCCGGATTTTTCGCTTTGGGTCGGGTCAGGTCTCGCTCGGTTTCGCACCAAAACCAAAACCGACTAAACCCGACAAAACCGACCAAACCGAACCGACCCGAGTAGTTTTCGGTTCGTTCTCGGGTTGGGCTTTGGAGGAATTTCGGTTTTCGGGTTTGTCGAGTCACATCGGGTTTAGAGCGATGCTCACCCCTATTTTTAAATATAATATAAACATGTTTTTTAAATTTATAGCACATTTCTAAAAATAGAAAATTACAAAAAAAAAAATTCTGCAAGTAGCCATTTGATATTTTTGCCCTTTCTGGCGGAAAAATAACGAACACCTCCCTTATCCACTTTTCTTCTTCTCCTTCTTCCTCACACACACTAAAAACACACTAAAAAACACACAGTTAAACCCATCAATGGCACTACTTCGTTTCATACACTTCCCAACCCCCTCCTTCTTCTCCACCCACCAAACCAAACACCCCCAATTATTCACCCAGTCCTTATCCTTATCCATCAAACCAAACACACCCAATTTCCTTCTCTTCCAAACACACTCTTCCACCATTGAGGCAACTCAACAAACAGAACCAACACAAGAAGAGTTAGAAGCTACTGGAACAAGGTTGCTTGCTCAGAATGTGAACTGGACTTGTACTGAACAGGATATTAGACCCTTGTTTGAGAAATATGGTACTGTGCTTGATATTGAGGTAAAAACATTTTTTGTTAAAATTTTGAAAAAGTAAGATATGGGTTTGTTTTGTTATTGATTTATCTAAGTGGGTTTTGTTTTATGTTTGCCGAAAATAGCCGTAGTTAGTAGCCGTAAAAAAGTAGTAGCTGTAAGCAGTAGTAGTAGTAGTTAGTTATAGCTAGTAGCAGCATTATCCGTAAGCAGTAGCAATGAACAGTAGCTGTAACAAGTAGTAGGAGTAGTTAGTTATAGCTAGTAGCTAGTAGTAGGTGTTTCATTTTATAAAAATGTTTGGTAAGATAGCTGTATTTGGATTTTTTTAAGTGCAAAATGAAGTAAAAGTAGCGTTAGAATTTTATTGATTGTTTTAGTAGCATTGGAAAAAGTAACGTTAGGATTTTAATGCTCGTTTTAACGGACCCAATTTTGTCAAAAAGCAACAAGCTTTTTGTAAAAAATGTTAAATGTTAAAAGTCAACCTTATCCATCAAACCAAACAGACCCAACTTCCTTCTCTTCCAAACACACTCATCCACCATTGAAGCAACTCAACAAACAGAACCAACACAAGAAGAGCTAGAAGCTACTGGAACAAGGTTGCTTGCTCAGAATGTGAACTGGACTTGTACTGAGCAAGATATTAGACCTTTGTTTGAAAAATATGGCACTGTGCTTGATATTGAGGTAATTTTTTCTAAAATTTTGAAAAAGGAAGATATGGGTTTGTTTAGTTGTTGGTTTATCTAAGCGGGTTTTGTTTTATGTTTGCCGAAAATAGCCGTAGCTAGTAGTAGCTGTAAAAAGTAGCAATAAACGGTAGCTGTAACCAATAAAAAGTAGCAATAAACAGTAGCTAGTAGTAGCAGTAAATAGTAGCAATACTGTAGACAGTAGCTAGTAGTAGCATTAAAAAGTAGCAATAAACAGTAGGTGTAAACAGTAGCTAGTAGCAGTAAAAAGTAGCAATACACAGTAGCCGTAAATAGTAGCTAGTAGCAGTAAAAAGTAGCAATAAACAATAGCCGTAAACAGTAGCTAGTAGCAGTAAAAAGTAGCAATAAACAGTAGTTGTAAATAGTAGCTAGTAGTAGCAGTAAAAAGTAGCAATAAACAGTAGTAGTAGCACTTCTTTGGTAGTTAAGAGTAGGTGTTTTGTTTTATAAAAGTGCTTGGTAAGATATTGAGGTAAAAAAATTTAAAATTTTTTTTGGGTGAATTTTGAAAAAGTAAGATATGGGTTTGTTTTGTTATTGGTTTATCTAAGTGGGTTTTGTTTTATGTTTGCCAAAATAGCCGTAGCTAGTAGCAGTAAAAAGTAGCAATGAACAGTAGCTGTAACTAGTAGTAGTAGTAGGCTAGTAGCACTTATTTGGTAGTTAGTAGTAGGCCTTTTGTTTTATAGAAGTGTTTGGTAAGATAGCTGTAATTGAATTTTTTTAACGCGGACCCAATTTTGTCAAAAAGCAACAAGCTTTTTGGAAAAAAACGCTAAATGTTAAACGGTAACCTTATCCATCAAACCAAACAGACCCGATTTCGTTCTCTTCCAAACACACTCTTCCACCATTGAAGCAACCCAACAAATAGAACCGACACAAGAAGAATTAGAAGCTACTGGAACAAGGTTGCTTGCTCAGAATGTGAAATGGACTTGTACTGAACAGGATATTAGACCCTTGTTTGAGAAATATGGTACTGTGCTTGATATTGAGGTAAAAACTTTTTTTGTTAAAATTTGAAAAAGTAAGATATGGGTTTGTTTTGTTGTTGGTTTATCTAAGTGGGTTTTGTTTTATGTTTGGCGAA
This sequence comes from Chrysanthemum seticuspe, assembly GCA_019973895.1. Taxonomy (NCBI): domain Eukaryota; kingdom Viridiplantae; phylum Streptophyta; class Magnoliopsida; order Asterales; family Asteraceae; genus Chrysanthemum; species Chrysanthemum seticuspe. The sequence continues at coordinate 359,721,628 of BPTQ01000008.1, read as the reverse complement.
AGTAGCCGTAACTAGTAGCAGCAGTAAAAAGTAGCAATAAACGGTAGCTGTAACCAATAAAAAGTAGCAATAAATAGTAGCTAGTAGTAGCAGTAAATAGTAGCAATAAATAGTAGCGGTAGACAGTAGCTAGTAGTAGCAGTAAAAAGTAGCAATAAACAGTAGCTAGTAGTAGCAAACAGTAGCTAGTAGTAGAGTAAAAAGTAGCAATAAACAGTAGCGATAGTAGCTAGTAGTAGCTGTAAATAGTAGCTAGTAGCAATAAAAAGTAGCAATAAACAATAGTAGTAGCACTTATTTGGTAGTTAAGAGTAGGTGTTTTGTTTTATAAAAATGCTTGGTAAGATAGCTGTAATTGAGTTTTTTTAATGTGCAAAATGAAGTAAAAGTAGCGTTAGAATTTGAATGCTTGTTTTAATGGACCCAATTTTGTCAAAAAGCAACAAGCTTTTTTGTAAAAAACGCTAAATGTTAAACGGCAACCTTATCCATCAAACCAAACAGACCCAATTTCCTTCTCTTCCAAACACACTTTTCCACCATTGAAGCAACTCAACAAATAGAACCTTCACAAGAAGAGTTAGAAGCAACTGGAACAAGGTTGCTTGCTCAGAATGTGAACTGGAGTTGTACTGAGCAAGATATTAGACCCTTGTTTGAGGAATATGGTACTGTGCTTGATATTGAGGTAAAACATTTTTTTTTTTTTTTTAAAATTTTGGTTGTTGAAAAAGTAAGATATGGGTTTGTTTGGGTGTTGGTTTTTCTAAGTGGGTTTTGTTTTGATTTGGTTAAAAGTGGATAGATTGTGTAAATTTTGAATTTTTTTGGAAAGGATATAGGTCAAAATTGATGTAATTTGTTATGTTTATATAATTTTAAGATATGGGTTTGTTTAGGTGTTAGTTTATTTAAGTGGGTTTTGTATTATGTTTGGTGAAAATAGCGATAGCTATAAGTAGTATTAGTTATAAGCATTTGCAAGTAGTAGTTATAAGCGGTAGCAAGTAGTAGTAGCCAGTAGCCGGTAGCTATAAGCACTAGTAGTTAGCAGTAGCTGTTTTGTTTTATAAAAGTGTTGTGTAAGTTTGGTGTGTTCATTGTGGGAAGGTTTGTTTGGTGAAAAGCTCTAATATGTTGAATTGATTTACAAAGTTTGAAGCTTTTTAGCTAAATAAAAAAAAGTGCTAAGGTTATAGTAGCATATAAGCAATTTAATGTTAGTCGCTGTGTGATTATGGTGCCAAGCTAGTTATGAATATAGGAACATGTTAAGTCTCACGATTTTGCACATTTGAGAAATATGCTGCTACTTTGTGACATCAAAATGACGAAAATGTAACCTTTTTAGCCAAGTTTAAAGAAAGAACTGGATGAATGTCTTTACAATGACCATTGTGGAATAGTATTAATCAGGTGTCTAATTCATGACATTAGACGAAAAAACTATAAACCTTGAGAATTCATGATTCTGCTTCAATTGCACAAGGATTGTGGTATTCAAGCCTGTGGAGTGCCAAATTTAATCAGCATTTTTGTTTCAGAAGCGTTTGGAAGTTAATTTACCTGTTGCCATGTACTTATGTAGTATTAATTTGAAATGTAGTTGTGAACCATTATGTTCAACGAGACTTGCTCCAATTTGTATGCATAATTGCGTTTTTGGTGTTTTGTCAACTTCTATGAATGGGGTAATAATACCATAATATCATAAAATAGTAATGTATGCATCTCAATGTTCCACATAAGCCATTATACTTTATACTTTGATCCAATTTGTTAAACGACTGAAGTGTTCCATTTACAGTGGCTAATGTGGAACGTAGAGATAAGTACGTTGTTGATTTTATAACATTACCCTTTTACTAATTCATATATGCTCAAAATGAGGGTGACAGCCTCTGTATGTGATAGTTTCACTTAGACATATATGCTTAGCGATGTCTCTTCTGTATTACTACTTTTTTTTCATGGGTTCTTACTTCTTACATAGACTGATTCAGTTTGCTAATTCCCATTCAGATTTCGATGTTCAGTAAAACCAAAAACCGTGGTTTAGTGTTTGTTTCAATGGGTTCACATGAGGAAGCATTGGCAGCTCTTACAAATCTTCAATCATATGTAAGTACACTGAATCTAAAACTGCTCCATTACTAGTATCTTTAACACTTTATACTTTCATAGTTGAACTTGCTATTTTGCCAAATTGATTGCTATAAATTATGTTGAATGGACTACTAATCACAAGTTTCAAATATATTACTTTGACTAAAATTTCAAATATATTACTTTTTCTGGTATAACGATGAAATCTTACTCTATTACCTTTATCCTGTGATGAGGAAAGCATTTCACTATATAGTGAAACTGATCGCATTCCTTTAGCACAAGTACTCTAAACAAAACTCAAATCTTATTTTTTCGTGGAATCTAGGAATTTATGGGTAGAACTCTAAACATCGTGTGGGCAAAGCCAAAGAAGAGTCCTTCAGCCCCTGCACAACCGAAGCCAGTTCCTGTACACAACTTATTTGTTGCAAATTTGCCATTCAAAGCAAGATCAAAGGACCTTATGGAGTTCTTTAGTGCTGAAAATCCTAACGTCGTATCTGCTGAGATTATATTCAATGAAAAGCCACGAGGTTCTGCTGGTTATGGTTTTGTTTCGTTCAATACAAAACAGGAGGCTGAGGCTGCTCTCACTGCTTTTCAAGGAAAGGTAATTCTCGGGTCTTTGAGTCTTTGACTAATCTCCTTAAATATGTTTTTGGGTCAATTTTGAGTATCTAATATCTGTTTATTAGTTATTTTGCCACCTCTAACTCGTTGCTTGTGTTGTGTTTATAGATGTTTATGGGAAGAGCGATTCGAGTGTCACCTAGTAAAAGATTTCTTCGACAATCTACAAAAAAAGTACTTGAATCAACAGATGAATCAAGCAAACCAGAAGCTGAAGGAGAACAAGCACAAACAACAGCTGAAGTGGAAGCTTAATCACTTGACACATACGTATTTTCTTTTTCCCATTTTTGTCTCATGCAGTATATCAGATCCTAAAAGTTACGATGGTAAACATGGGGAATCATGCGAGTGACTGAGTGAGAGTCAATAGTATCATTGTATCAACATGTTGTATGATAACTATAGATCAAATGAGGTAAAGGGTTAGTTCTACGAATGCTTAAATTACCATAACGCCCATGGGACCTACAGTTAAGTAATGTAAACTTATAGCCTTTTGATCATCTTGAATTAGTAGTATTGCAGTGTATATAGCTTGTCATTGAGTAAAAAACAATATTGCGTATTGGGCCCGATGGATTGGGTTGGCTAACCCGTTGGTTCGAGCTTTTTACCCATGCCTATATATGTATGTTGGCCTTATCATAGGAATGTATTATTTAGTCAGGAACAGACTACTTAATGTCTATGTTTGTAGAAGTTGGATCTAAGTTGGGATCTCATAGTTAAGCTCCTAATTAGATAGTGAGTGTTTAACAGATTACTTAATGTCTCGATTTCATTGATGTAATTATTCAAATCTTGAATTAATGGTGGTGTTGTCCTCATAACTTTAGTGATAAACTCATTAGACCTACTATTTGATGGTAACATGTAACTTAAGCAACCTAATACGTGTCCTAGCACCATGCAAAAATCGGTCCCAGAAAATTGCAAACTGCATCAAGTTGGTTGTATCTCGTTTAACTCATGTTTCTCGGCCTAACCCATTAGATGGCGAACACAATTTCTCATTCCTCATATTTGCCTTTAGGTCTAACTTTAGGCTAATGGCAGGGCGGAACCAGGGGGTCCCGGTGGGCACAAAACATCCATTGATTTTTTGCGAACCAGTGTTAACAAACTTGATTTTTCATAAATGTATATGGTCTAACAAATTGCGATTTTAGTTCCCTAGCACAGTCATTATTTTTTCAAAAGTGCAGACGTTGTCATTGTTGGAAACTATTGGTGTGGATATCGTCCGTTGCTCAAAGTGAAATGACTAAAATGCCCTAAAGTGAAAGACAGTCTTACTGAAGTCAAGGGCATTTTAGTCATATTACTTTGAGGCAGTTATGAAATCCACACCAAAGGTTTCTCACATGGACGACACTTGCACTTTGGAAAAGGTAAAGATTGCACTTGCGATTGAACATGCTACAAGGACGATTTTTGCAATTTACTCTTAAAATTTTTAGTTAAAACTATGAGGAACACAAAAGAGTGTATGGACAAAAGATGGGAGGTGCGGTTGTTGGTTAAGTATGTCAATGACCCCTCATCACATGGATTTTCCCATGTGGTTGGTTCTATTGATCATACTTTTGTGAATTTTGGACAACCTTAATGTTCATGTTACTTCAAAGTACAATAACAAAAATTGACAAAGAAAAATATTTTACTGTTTTGAATAAATCATAACTAAGACAAGATTATCAATAGAGTTTAGCAACTTCAAGAGTAAAAATAGAAGAAGTAGAGAGGATTAAAAAGTATTTTGCTATGCATTTTACTTCATAACATAATAGACATTAAACAAGCTTGGTAAGTTATGTGATAACATTGCATGTTGTTAGTCGCCTAGGCAGGGTCAGGGTCAGTTGACATCTACGAGTGCATGAGATCATGGTTTCTCCGCCTATTTAAACCTTTTTGAGAAGTTCGGAGACAACTTGTTAGCTAGCTAGCTCGGTATTGCCATGCTTAAACAAATTATTCGTCGATAGTGGCATCAACAATTTACAGGATTTTCCAGTTTTTAAATACATGAAAACCGAAATATTTTCCAAGTTTTTAGCAATTTTGACTTTTTTGTTCCTAAAAAAGGCTCACTCAATCTCTTAAAGATTAGGTACAAATTCTTTTCCAAGCAACCCTCTTACAACTTAACCAAAAGCTACTAAACGCGTTGTAGTTGTTATCAGATAAATAGAGAATATATTAGTTTTCATAAACTCAATAAAAATAGTATCTAATCTTTTAGGAAAGAGTCATACGTTATTTTGAGCAAAAATTATCAAAAATTTCATAATTTCCTTCTTTTTAATGTTTAAGTGTTTGCAAATAGCATGAAAACACATGCATTTGCAATACAGAAGTGATTAATCAGCTGAAGTAGAATATATATATTGATCATAACGACCCAACGTCAAACACGCTAATACTTGATTCTAAATTTATCCATAAATATTTCTCGAAAGTTCTGTAAACGCGTTTAGTTGCTATTTTCAACATGAATGTGGAAAATCGAAGGTAGTTGATTAGGAAAATATCGTGACAAATGCATCTATACGCTACCGGCTAGATAGATTTACACTTGACATCGAAAGCTACATGTGACCAACACTGATAACTATCATTGAAAGCAACTTCATTTTTCGCCTCGCCAAATTTGCCACAATACAATCTAATATTATCAGTAGTTTTCTAAACCTAGCAAAATTGAGCATATATGTCATAAGATACTAGTTGTATTCTTCAAAAGTATGTTAACATGCTTCAAAACATTAAAAAAAATGTAATTTTACCAAATAATTTGGTTTAAATAACAAATAGGTTTAGCCAATGATACTTTATACTTTACAAGTGTCAACCTTTATATATAGATACAACCCACAAAGTTACATAGTGAGTAAACCAAACCAAACATCCTACTCACTCCATAACTTTCATATCATTCCTTTTTTCACCCTTATATAAACCTTAATCTATCTCACTTCTATAACTCACAAATTACACACTTTTAAGCCTATCTTAAGCATAACCCACATTTCTCACAAAGGACACAAACATGGCAAATTATAATGTTGCATTGCTTGCCATGATGGTAATGTTGAGTTGTGCTACATTTAGTTCTGCAAAGGTTTACACAGTTGGAGACTCGGCTGGCTGGAATCTAGGCGTTGATTACAATACTTGGGCTAGTGACAAAACCTTCAAAGTGGGAGATAAACTTGGTAAGCGTTTTTCTCGATTTTTATAAGTTATACGTACCTTGTTACAGACGCTGACTACTTTTGTTGGATTATTGTCCTTTTTACTACTTAATGTTAATAACTTACGATGCTTTCTTTTGCTAGTGTTCAACTACGATAGCAGCCATACGGTAGATCTAGTGAGCTCAACTGACTACGCAACTTGTGCATTTGGTAATTCCATCGCATCTTACAATACTGGTACGACTACCATTGCTCTAAACACGACCGGATCACTTTACTTCATATGTGGTATCCCGGGCCATTGTACTGGTGGAATGCAGCTAACAGTTAAAGTCACAAGCAGCGATGACATTAGTCCATCACCTGCCCCATTAGCCGCTCCATCACCCCTAACAGCTGATTCTCCCATTGCCACGCCTTTTGGAAACACCCTTCCTAATCCGACACTTGCTGGAAGTAGTAATAACGTTCCTGTTGATAGTTCAGCGCAGGCCATATCGCCATTTGTGGGCTTTGTTTTCGGTTTTGTTGCATTGATCCTTGCTTGATTTTACTATCCAGGATAGAGGCAGTGCTCTTTCTTTCTTTAGTTTGCATGAATTTCATCTTAGATTCTTTTTAATGTATTTGCATTTTCTACATTATCATTGTGATTGTGATTATGATTATTGGATATTGTTTTTTAAACTATACGTGTATCAAGATTTGTCGAGTTTTCAGTAAAATTTTATTAAATTTTATAGTTTTAAACAAATGTAAACTTGCCGAGCTAAATTCAAGTTTAGCCTAAATTTGTAAAGCTAAACTCGAGCTCAAGCTTAGCTTAAGATTTGTCGAGTTTTCATTGACTTATCAACTTTAATTGTTTGTTTAAAACAAATGAAAATTCATCGAACTGAATTCGAGTTTAACCTGAATTCAACTTTAATCATTCAAAAGTATACATTATGTTTGTTCTTTTGTACTGGTCATATACTCGTTATATTCCCAAACACCCGAACTGCCATAAACACTTGGGCCATACATGATTTACTCAAAACACCAATTGTCCCTTTCAAACACCTCAACGATCTCTTCGAATGTGAGATCTTGTTTCATGTTAAACATCTTGTTAATCTCTTCAGGAGTCTTCCCAATGATCATCTCAACAACAGCTTCAGATGTCACGTCCAAAAGGCTTCTGATCTGCAGACGGCAAGCAGCCTGAAATGAAAACAGAAAATTATGAAGCAACATAAAGTATGAACATATTCATGAACCAGATGATACCTATGGATAGATACAAAACAATAAACAAGGGATACACAACTAGCTTCATATAACTTACAATGAATATTTTTATCAACTTGAAAAACAGCAACTTTAGGAATATTTTTATGAGAATAAATAATTTTCCTTCCAATATTTCAGTATCCAGGAAGACCAATACGCAGTTATTATTTGCGCATATTTGATCATGTTATACACCATCACATATTTACATTGGTGGTGCTACAAAAAATGGGGTAAAAAAAGCTCCTATGCATGAGAAAATATCAAAATATTTATAAGCCAACAATTTAAGCATGTTGAACCGCATATTTCATCATACTATTTGTTTAAACCACTACCATCTGTTTCAAGTTTTCCCCTTAACTCATACACCAATCACTAAACCTACCCATTTCGTCATCATTAAAAAACTCGGGATACATATCCTCGCCTAAAGGATAGTAGCGACTCATGCCAACCCAGCAAATGAACGTTCAGGAAACCTTCGAAAAGGAGCAGGGTGGGCAACAAGGGTCATATAATCATTGACATTATATTCATCAGCCTGAGGCATAGGATCCTTCAGAAGATTTTTGTTAGGATTCCAGGGAAACAAAGCAGGACAGGCAAAATCATCGACCCATAAGAAATGATCATTCCAGCTCTTCAGAGAGTCAAGGGGCTTAGAATAAACTACAGGAGCACCATCACGCTTACTAAAAGAAAACCACCCCTTGTTCTTAGAATTCACATAAAAACAGCGAAATAAACCAACAGTTGGAGAAACACCATGGGCACGACACAAAATCTCAAAGTGAGAAACCTTGGCCGCCCCTATAACCGAAAGTTGGGTAATATTAATACGATAATACCTAATAATATCAACAAGGAAAACCGACAGCGGAAGGCGAAAATTCGCGTAATCAGAGAACTTAGTGTACAAACCGATTTTATTTCTGGGGCGCTCGTGCATAGTATGATTGTGTGAAGGAAGCTCTGGGTGAACTTCAGGAGGAATGTGAAACTTACCAAGGAAAGTTCCAAACATTTCTGGGGTAGTGTGGCATTTGATGTCTGTGATAGTACTCATGGCGGAAGAATAAAGTCAAGATCTAACCTGGTAAGCGGATGAATCTTTTTCTCAAAGAAAAGGGAAAAACAGAGCGACGATGGTGAAAGACAACGAAAGAAGAAAAGTGAAATAGTAAAAAACAGGGGTAGTATTTATACTAGGGGTATATCCAAATTAAGATAAAACAAGATGATCACACGTGTCGGCGAAAATCCGGTAAAGATTAGGATGAAAAGTAAAAGATAAGGATAACAACGACGCGTGGCCCACTCGGTCAAATCAACCAGAAGATGAAAAACCCAAAAGCGTTCACGTCGCACGGTACAGCTTCCAATAAAAGAAGCGTTAGAAAGATGCTTCAAAGGTGCGGAAGGAAAACTGCTTAGTCACCTTAAGTCTAGTAACATTCATCGCACGCGATAAACAACCGCACGCAATTAATACACTAGAATGGGGGGACTTGATGACGTATAGCACGTACAGCAGGCCTACTGGGCTTAGCTCGTGCTATACGCATTCTGGGCCCAGGCCCAACAACGAAACAACCACAAGTACTGGATCAACAATAAGCTCAATGACAAAATTGACTATGGTCAAGATTCAAAGACGTACGCAGAATGCCTAGCGGACCAAACCTCTGGCCGCAGAAAGTATTATGTGCCTGCATCCGCGATTATTACGGAACCTTGCCCGACAAGGGTCCCACTCTGGCCACTAACTTTTATATGCGAGTTGTTAGGAAACCCTAGCAGTGAGCCTCGCCAATAAAAGGGGTCTTAACCCTCTCACAAGGTACAACTTTCTCTCTCATAATAACACACACACTCTTATTATCTCTGACAAGAATGTATACTTACTCTCACTCCGGAGCTTAATCGTGAGGTCCGTCCCCACGGTAAGGCTAGCGGTTTACTCTCAATTGTGCAAGGATTCAATCAATCACTTGGATTAGTACAAGATTAACCCATTAACAGCCTGTTGGCCCAATCCAACAAGCATCATAAACACTCATTATAACCCGTCACACTTTTTGTACTAACAAACACAATGTATACTTTTCAATGATTCATTTTTATAAGATTTTGATTCAAAATAATTGATGAATTTTCATTTGTTTTAAGTAAACAATTAAAGTTGATAAGTCAATGAAAGCTCAAACAAATCTTAAGCTAAGCTTGAGCTCGAGTTTGGCTTTACAAATTTAGGCTAAACTTGAATTTAACTCGGCTAGTTTACATTTGTCTAAAGCTAGAAACTTTAATAAAATTTACTGAAAATTCGACAAATCTTGATACATCGTATAGTTTAAAAAACAATATCCAATAATCATAATCACAATCACAATCACAATGATAATGTAGAAGATGCAAATCCATTAAAAAGAATCTAAAATGAAAATCATGCAAACTAAAGAAAGAAGGAGCACCGCCTCTATCCTGGCTAGTAAACTCAAGCAAGGATCAATGCAACTAAACCGAAAACAAAGCCCACAAATGGCGATATGGCCGAACATTTCTTTCGATAAAATGCATGATAACTATTTTAAATATACAAATATCTACTATACCCTGATATGTACACCAAATCTTTTTGCCATCCACCACTAATTATGCATCTGTGTGTTGTACTGTATGCATCAGTAGTATAATTTAGTGGTGTGCACACAACTTTTTAGTGGTGTACATATCACCTCCTTTTTCTTATTCTTCTTTTATAACTTTTATATACATATACTAGTTATAATACCCACGCACATACGAAGAAAAAAGTTAATTATACACTTTATTTTGCATACTCAAAAATCCTTGCGTACTAAGGGATAAATCCTCACTTTTCATCTAGTTTGATCTAATGGTGAGGATTAACCTAAGATTTAATATGTCTAAACCTAAGTCTATGTTTTTTTCTTGTCTTTTTCTAGTCTTTTTATATTTCTTATTTAATTTCTCATTATTTGTAATTTTTTTAATCACTTTTTTTAATTTCACGTTTTTTTGTTTTTTTGTTTTTGTTTTTGTTTTTTTGTTTTTTTTTCGTTATCGTTTTCGTCAGTTTTCATACGTTTTTGTCCGGTTTTTCCGCTTTTTATACGTTTTCGTCTGTTTTCATACGTTTTCGTCCGTTTTCTTACGTTTTCGTCTGTTTTCGTCCGTTTTCGTCTGTTTTCTTACGTTTTCGTCCGTTTTCATTCGTTTTCGTCCGTTTTGTTACGTTTTCGTCAGTCTTGTTACGTTTTCGTCTGTTTTCTTACGTTTTCGTCCGTTTTCTTACGTTTTCATCCGTTTTCATCTGTTTTCTTACGTTTTCGTCCGTTTTCTTACTTTTTTGTCCGTTTTCATACGTTTTCGTCCGTTTACATACGTTTTTGTCCGTTTTCATACGTTTTAGTCCGTTTTCATCTTTTTTCTTACGTTTTCGTCTATTTTCTTACATTTTTGTCCGTTTTCATATGTTGTTGTCTGTTTTCTTATGTTTTCGTTCGTTTTCTTATGTTTTCTTACCTTTTCTTCTGTTTTCTTACGTTTTTGTCCGTTTTCTTATGTATTCGTCCGTTTTCTTACGTTTTCGTTCGTTTTCATACGTTTCTGTCCGTTTTCATACGTTTTCGTCCGTTTTCTTATGTTTTTGTCCGTTTTCATACGTTTTCGCCTGTTTTCTTACATTTTCGTCTGTTTTCCTATGTTTTCGTTCATTTTCTTACGTTTTTGTCCATTTTCATACCTTTTCGTTTGTTTTCTTACGTTTTCGTCCGTTTTAATACGTATTCGTCTCTTTTCTTACGTTTTTGTTCGTTTTCTTACATTTTCATCGTTTTTCATAGATTTATATATGCTTTCGTCCCTTTTTTTACGTTTTCGTCCATTTTAGACGCTTTCGTCTGTCTTTAGACATTTTCATCCATTTTCATCCGTTTTTATACGTTTTCGTCCGTTGTCAGACACTTTTTTCCGTTTCCATACGTTTTTATATGCTTTTCATTCGTTTTTGTTCGTTTTCATACATTTTCGTTCATTTTTTGCAGTTTTTATACGTTTTCGTCTATTTTCATATGTTTTCAAGCTTATTATCAAACTTTATTATATTACGTGTCTAATATCAATTGTGATATTTTATTATAAAAAAGTTAATATCTAATATCACTTGTGATATTTCATAAACAAACAAGTATGTTTTTTAACCTTTAATATTACCTGAGATATTTCATTGCTCTGTATATTTTTATATATTATCACCTATGTGTTTTCTAATATTTTTATAATTTTCAGTTACAAGATAGTTTTTGTGCCTTTTATCGCAATTGACAAGCGCATATTTTGTTAATGCAATCAATGTATTATACTCTTAGTAGAAATAAAAGGGTTAAAGTCTATTTAGGTGATTTCTTATTTTGTTCAAAAAATGATAATTTAATGCAACACTTGTTTGATTTTGAGAATATGTCAAGTCTCTATTTTCATAGTTTGCTTCCTTTTTATTCATTTTGATATTTTTAAGTGACACTTATTTATCTCTTGTGATATAACACTGTAAGAAAGATGAAGAGTATTACACTATTCATCATATATGTGTTATCAGTTGTGATACTCAACTAATAATGTGAAATATTAAATTCATACCAAATGTGATAAGAATTTAGTATTTTACTAAGTATATATGAAAGAAATGATAATAAACATAACTTATTATATTACTGTGATGATTCTGTTCATTTTTTTTATTTGTGTTTTTGAAAATATTTAAGAAGATTTTTGTGTTTTATGATAATATGAAATATTAGAAAATGTGTTTAACTGAAAACAAAAGATGTTATGAAACTTTTGTTAGACTTGTGGTGGATTTTTCTATTTAATGGATACATTGTGCATGTTTCGATAGGTTTTATAGTGAATTTAAAAATATCTATGGTTGAATCAGCAAACTAAGAAGTTATGGTTGAAGAAAGCACACATCTTTATAAACAAATTGAGTAAGCTCAAACACCTGTGATGTCACACATGATATCACAGGTGATATCACACATGATATCACAGGTGATATCACAAGTGATATCATTGGTGATACCACAAGTGATATAAACTATGATATCACACATGCTATCACCGGTAATATCACACATGATATCACAGGTGATATCAACGGTGTTATCACACATGATATCACGTGTGATATCACAAGTGTTTGAGCTTCCTCAATTTGTTTATAAAGATGTGTGCTATCTTCAACCATAGCTTATTTAGTTTGCTGATTCAACCATAGATATTTTTAAATCCAGCTATAAAACCTATCGAAACATGCACAATGTATCCATTAAATAGAAAAATCCACCACAAGTCTAAAAAAAGTATCATAACATCTCTTGTTGTCAGTTGAACAGCTTTTATAATATTTCATAATATCATAAAACACAAAAATCTTCCTAAATATTTTTAAAAACAAAACCATCACATTTTTAGTTGAGTATCACAACTGATAACACATACATGATGAAGAATGTAATACTTTTCATCTTCCTTACAGTGTTATAGCACAAAAGATAAATAAGTGTCACTTACAAATATCAAAATGAAACCGTCTGAAAACGGACAAAAACGTATAAAATCGAATGAAAAACGTATGAAAACGGACAAAAACGTCTGAAAACGAACAAAACGTATAAAAATAGACAAAAACGAATAAAAATGGAAGAAAACGTATGAAAACGGATGAAAACGTATAAAAACAGATGACAACGTCTGAAAACAGACGAAAACGTCTAAAAATGGATGAAAACGTAAAAAAACGGATGACAACGTATGAAAACGTCTGAAAATGGACGAAAACGTATGAAAACGGACGAAAATACATGAAAACGTAAAAATACAGATAAAAACGTCTAAAAACGGACGAAAATACATGAAAACCTAAAAAAAACAGACAAAAACGTATGAAAATGGATGAAAATGGCCGAAAACGTAAGAAAACGGACGAAAACGTATGAAAGCGTAAAAACACGTCTAAAAACGTATGAAAAATAGACGAAAACGAAAGAAAACGGTCGAAAACGTATGAAAACGAACGAAAACGTAAGAAAATGGACGAAAACGTAAGAAAACAAACGAAAACGTATGAAAACGGATGTAAACGGGCGAAAACGTATGAAAACAGACGAAAACGTATATAAACGGACGAAAACATCTGAAAACAGACGAAAATGTCTAAAAACGGACGAAACGTATGAAAACGGAAAAAAACGTCTAAAAACATACGAAAACGTATATAAACGTATGAAAACGTACAAAAACGTATGAAAACATACGAAAACGTCAAAAAAACGGACGGAAACTTCAGAAAACGGATGTAAACGTACGAAAACGGATGAAAACAGACGAAAACGTCTGAAATCAGACGAAAACGTAAAAAAAATGACGAAAACATATGAACACGAACGAAAACGTATAAAAACGAACAAAAAAGTATGAATACAGATGAAAACGTATGAAAGCGGAAAAAAAAAACTTGAATAAAAAAAACGTGAATTTAAAATAAAAAAAAATATAATGAAAAAAACGTGAACTAAAAAAAACGTCAACTCCAAATAAAAAAAAAAGAATTTAAAATAGTAACGTGAATTAAAAAAAAAAAAAAAAAAAAAAAAAGGAATTTAAAATAGTAAGTGAATTACAAAAAAGAAAAGAAAAGAAGAAGAAGTTAATAAATAAGAGTATCAAAAAGACAAAGAAAAAGGATAAAAAAACATGGACTTAGGTTTCAATATTAAATCTTAGGTTTATTCCACCATTAGAACAAATTAGATGTATGGTGGGGATTTGTACCTTGGTAAGCATTTAAAAATTCCTCTAGAACTCATATTTTTCATAGAACCAATGAACAAATCCTAGCCACTCATTTCTTTTATTAAAATATATTCACCCTATTTTTAAAAATTAAGTATCTCACAAACCGTTAATCGTTACGCAAAAAAAATCATACCATCTCGACGATAATTAAATTATCTTTCTACAGATATGCATTGTTATATACTTTCGACGAACTTTTTTTAGAAAAAATTTCGTCCAGAAAAATCATATATGATTTGTAAAAATCACATGTGATTTGTTAACATCATATGTGATTTGATTTTTACTAATCACATGTGATTTTTCTGGGCGAAATTAAAAAAAAAAAAAAAAAAAAAAAAAAAAAAAAAAAAAAAAAAATTCACCGAAAGTATATAACAATGTATATCTATATAAAGATAATTTAATTCTCTTCACGATGATGTATTTTTTGTAGCTTGAAGATTTACCGTTTGCAAGATATGTTGTTTTAAAAAAAATGATGAAAAATGATTTTTTATTAATTTAGATAAAAAATGGATGGCTATTATTGTTTCATTGGTTCTATAACAAATATGAGTTATATATGGATCTCAACTTTTTTTTTATATATTGTGTTTTTTTAAGAATCAATTAGTAATTTATTTATTTTATATAGATTTATAAATTGTTGATATATATATACCTTATAATTAATTTAATTATACTATCTAGGGGTAGGGTTTTTTTTTTCTTTTCGTGTGTCGATGTAGGGTAAAAGGTGGGAAGCAGTCTTTTAGTCTTAAATTTACATATAGGTTGGAAGGTGTATGTATGTGCGGGTGATTCTTTTATTTCTTTACATTAGACAAAAATATTTTTAAAATCACTCCCGCTTTTTACTAAGTTTTTTTCTTTATACTTTTGACACTTAAACTGTTATGTTTATTTTTTTTCTTTTTTTGACTATATGTAAGAACGTTTTTTTAACTATTGCCAAATCCGGAATATTTGAGTTTTTAAGTAAACATTTTAAAATAAAAATAATACTCCCTCCGTCCCATAATAATCGTACACTTTGACTTTTTTAAGTCTTTTTTGTTCAACTTTGACTATTAATATTTTTATTTGTGTTATATAATAATTGGTAAAAATTATACCAAATGAAAATACATTTAAAACTCAATCTATTTATATATATTTCATCAAGTATTATATTATACAAACAAAAATATTTTTGGTCAAAGTTGTATTAAAAAGACTTAGAAAAATCAAAGTGAACAATTATTATGGGACAGATGTAGTAGTAATTATAAATAAAATATTACTTAATAAAAAAAAGTTGAGTTTTTTTTTTAAATGCAAAAATACGCAGTTGAAGTTTTGTTTTATTATATAAAAGATTACGGTCTCAAACATATATATACACCTTAACATCTTAGTGACAAAAAAAAACTTAATACATGTATGAAGAACACACAAACATACACTAAAAAAATGGTTTAATGTATACCTTTTTTTTCTCCACACTTCTGAAAGTTCCTAAAATTTTATTAATTTCTTAACACTTAATAATGTGTAAAAATTGGTTACATAGATAAGTGTAGAAAAAAATTGTAAAACAATAAATTTTTCACACTTATATTTGTGTCAAAAAAAAGTTCACACTTTTAAGTGTGAAGAAATATAAGAAATGTATTCTTCACACTTTCTCAAAGTGTGGGGACCAAAACAATCTCCACACTTCCTCAAAGTATGTAAATGTTGGGTGTTACAAATAACATTCATACTTAAAAGGGTGAAGAAATCTTATAATTCTTCACAAATAAAAGTGTGAATTTTTATTTGATACAACTAAAAGTGTGATAAAATCTATTGTTTTATCATTTTTTTTCACACTTAATAGTTTATATACATCATTAAGTGTTAATAAATTAATAAAATTTTACATACTTTTGAAAACTATGAAAAATCAACTATTTTTTTTAGTGATAACCCGCGTTCTTATACTCTTTTTCTTTTTTTGTATAATATTATTATTAGTAACAAAACCCACTTCTAATAGTCATGAACACAAATTGACATGCTACATGACATATCTTCACACGAAATTTTTGAAGCTGCCAAAGCTTGGAATTGAAAGCCCATTATATATACATATTAAAGACCGTGTACTGTACAACTAAGCGCCGGGTCAAACCGAATCAGATGAATCTCCATCGTCCGATTAACCCATTGAACACTGTTCATGCACTAGATCAACACAAAGTAGCTAAGCACTAAACGAACGAACGCACAACAGAGTTTTTAATTTAACCATTAATAGTCTACCAATTATCAAACATGTTGGTAGGAATTTGTTTAATCAGTGGTTTCAAACAATACCAAAAACATTATTTGGGAAAATTAATGCAATCCACTAGTAACAAGAATACAATTGAAAAGATTAAGATCTAACTCAGTCAATCTTTGGGCTTTGATTTGTAGAAGATGATGTTTGGGTTTTGAACTGTATTATAATGACAATAAGGGTATAAATGACCATTCTAACTTTTTATATAATTATCATGTATATTATTGTTTTAAATATGCATAAATTAATAATTTGGATATATATGACAAATTTAAGTTTTTGTGAGAATATATATGTAATTATGATTTTTGGTTAGATATATATGTAATTATGGGTCTTTTGCAGGGATATATATGCAATTCCTCCATTTTAGTATAACCGGTCATATGGGTGAAGTCGGAACAATTTTTGAATGTTCGTTGGTAAAGTAAGGTAATAAAAAAGTAAGTGGTGTTAGACGGATAATTTCAAAAAGTACGTGGCTATTTTTAAAGCTTTTACCTTTTTTTGCTATATAGTATTCTTGGTTATGGCACTAGCAATGTGAACGTGATCATTTAGGGTGGAAAATAATTGGAATGAGACAGTGATCACACAAATAAAGAAAAGAATAAGACCATACTATTGTTAATTTACTCGTCTATGGAAGTTGTAAATTTGTACTTTTATAAATTAAAATCTTATATCATATTTGTTTGTCTTAGTGTTTATTTATATATTCATTATAATGGTTTAAAGGTATCTTTCTTTTATAATATTTAATTATTTTTATAAACTTTCCACACACTTATTGGCTTTCTCTTGGCTTATATGTTAGGTGCTATTGATATGTCTCAACATGCAAGTTAAAATCATATAGATTCTTACTTATTTTGTCATAAGGGCCATTAATTTATTATACGTTAGCATATTGCGTTTTTTTCACATTTTTAGCGTACTTATACATTTCTTGAGACAATAGGAAGCTGTGTGTTACTTGATTTCATGTGTTTGCACAACTGCAAAATCTTAGAGAGCTAGATGTGCATTGTTATACACCCTCATCATAGGGCAATTTGGTCCTTATAACGGCTCCATCGACACTGCACCTTGCGCATATAACACCATGGTTATCGAGCACTCTTAAATCTTGATACTAGTTCAAGTCCTACAGCCGATCAATGATTATCTTCAATCATGCGAAATTAACTTTTATAAAATAAGTAAAACAAAACTACATGCAAATCATACTTTTAGATGTAAAATGCTACCTTAAGCGTGCCTATATTTCGAAGTTTTGATAATCCTACACCAACATGGATAGAAAAATACTTTGGCCACTCATAGCATTGAATCTCTAGCTCGTAAGTTGATTGTTGATGGTGGTCTAAAAAACGTGAGTATTGAAACTATTAGATAGTTTAAAGTGCTTAGGTTTATTATAAATAATGTGTGATATATATACATGTTAATACAAATAAGCTGTAAAAACGTTTATTTATATTTTACGATCTTCTAATGTTTTGTCGATAACAAACGTAAAATCATTTTAACGAAACAAATAAAATACGTAAATAGTTTGAGCCAATAGTTTACTAACACACTTACATTTTCATATAAATCACTAAACAAGTAATAGTGTTTTTCATGTTATAATAATGCATATGTATAACAACTAGTGTTTACATACTGGGTAGATATATACATACTTAGTATGTATTATAATGGGTAATAGAATGGGTAGAAGTTTAAGTATTTGACTCATTGACTTTGAATGTAGTTGGGATAAACCCAAAGTCCAGGACCCATACCCATGGAGCATAATCCATAACCTATGACCCATTGCATGACATCATGCATAAATCATAATGGGTATTATCCATGACCCATGGAGCTAACCCATTGACTAGATGCATTGCATCTTCTAGATACATTGTATCTACTTAGATACCCATGGTCCAAAGTCTAGGAACCATGACCCATAACCCATGACCCATAACCCATGGGTAAAGAGGAGCGTCTCACGGAACCCCCTGATTACACTAGCCGGATCCCTTAGGCAAGGGATCCATGGGATCCGTGGAACAGTAGCATGTTTTTGTCTATAAATAGTGAGCCATTTCTTCATTGTTTGTTGCCACTCCTACACATACTTTCTCCTAGTATTCTAAACGTTATAACCTCAGATCCAATGGATCTTTCTATGTAGTTTGTTTTTGTTTTTGTGTGATTCTTTAGGTTCCTCTTAAAGGCGAGATCACCACCTCTTGAAGTCGAGCAAGCTTAAGTCCATGAGTTGCCATGCTTCGTCATCATCAAGACTACTGAAGTGATCTTGTTGATAGTTCTTCTTCCTCCCTAGAAGTGTTGTGTTGATGGCATTAGTGAAAGGTGCCAAAGGTTCAAGTCAAAGGCATAAGTGAAAGGTGCCGAAGGGTCAAGTAGAAGGCATTAGTGAAAGTTGCCGAAGGATCGAGTCAAAGACATTAGTGAAGGATGCCAAAAGGGTCAAGATGAAGGCATTAGTGAAAGGTGCCGAACGTACGTGTCAAAGGCATTAGTAAAGGATGCCAAAAGGGTCAAGACGAAGGCATTAGTGAAAGGTGCCGAACGTCCATGTCAAAGGCATTAGTGAAAGATGCCAAGGATGTACCATCGATATGGCGCATCGATGTACAAATAGAGATAGGTTGTGTCCAAGGATATTGATATCCTTGATGATGTTGTAATAAGGAGTGGGTCTCCTTTGTAATGGAACTCGGTATCTAGCCTTGTACCGGATAAAGTGTAGGCGACGTTGTGATAGGTTTGGTTCTACCTCGTGGAAGAACCCGGTGTCTAGCCTTGTACCGGAAAAAGAGTAGGCGACATTGTGAAGGCTTCTCCGCTATAAGGAGTTTGTGTCATGTAGTGCTTACGAACTCTCGAGTAGGTGACTCGGGGAGTGGAGTATGGCAAGGAAGGTGTCCTTGAGCCGAACCACTATAAACACTCGTGTCGTGGTTTTGTGTTTCTTACTCTTTACATTTGCATTACATATTTACATATCTATCTACCAATATCCAACATACACATTTAAATAGATTGACATAAGTTGATCTAAATATTTTAAAACGAAGTTTTAATCGGTAAAACTATTCAACCCCCCCTTCTAGTTTTCCACAATTGGTACTAGAGCTTCGTTACCAAGTTTCTTAGAGTATGTTGTACTTTAAAAACTTGATACGATCCGTGTATGATTGAAAACTACAAAGAAGGAAATCTTTTAAAAAAAATTGTTTCTTTTATGTTGGATAGTGAGAGATTATTCTAACAATTTCCTTTTAAGAAATCCTCTTGCTAGGACTTCACCAAACTCTTCATTTCTATTCAAAGAAAAATGAAGTCAACTCTCAAGGAAGAACCCAAAAGTAATCACAACCTACTTATACTAAGTACAACGGATTACTTTAAAAGCTCACGAAGTATTTCGGATATATGGTCTCTATAAACCATATCAAAAGTTTAGAGGTATGTTCACTTATTCACAAATTAGCTATTTTACGTTTACATGGATATGTTGATAATTTTTTTTACACATGAATTAGGACATTAATAGTTACAAGTCTCTAAAAATTCTCTCTTCACCACTTTCCCGACTTACTCATCATCGGGAATAGTATTCATCTTTGATTTTCTAAAGATTGTCAAACCAACAGCGCCGTCACAAATAGATCCTTGATAGTTAACCTATCAAAACATGTTGACCAAAATGTCTATTCAATTAGGAACCTCATTCTTCAAAGTTATTTTTGTTCTATAAGCTATTGTATAACTTATTAAAAAATTAACACCAAACACCCTTTTCTGTCCACAGTAGCCAGATCCCACGAGTTGTACTAGCCGGATCCCAATTGCAAGGGATCCTGGGGAACCGTGTGACAGAAAACAATTATACGTTTTTCAAAACCAGCTCTTTTCCCTCTCCTCACAAAACACAAAAACGACCCAATTTCTGCTTCCATCTCCATAGGGCTTCATATCCTCAAGCATCTCCTTCTTGAACATCATAGTAAGTAATTACACTCATATGTTCTACTCGTCATCATCTTCATCCTAGGGTTTATTGTTTTTAATTTTCCTTTTAAAACATCAATTGATGAAATTAGGTTTTGCAAAATTAATCACTAAAAAGGATTTTCACATAACTTAGATTCTATTGTGTTTACAACATTGTTAATACAAATCAAAACCATAAACTCATCTCAACAAATTTCACCTAATTGGAATATTTGTTTTTCTAGGACCAACCATGCCCAATGCTACCCAACTAGACCACCATGATACCATCCACTACCTCTCTAGATACTATCGAAAAGAGG
The DNA here is from genome assembly GCA_019973895.1 of Chrysanthemum seticuspe. Lineage (NCBI taxonomy): Eukaryota > Viridiplantae > Streptophyta > Magnoliopsida > Asterales > Asteraceae > Chrysanthemum > Chrysanthemum seticuspe. Next base: position 359,700,875 of record BPTQ01000008.1, on the reverse strand, counting down.
AGTTTTCAAAAACCGATCGTATGGAAATGTGATGATTAACATGCACAAGATTCAAGTTCAGAGTTTCACTGATCTAGGGACTTAATAAAGATGAGGTGGAGTGTTCAAGTTAGCAAGATGGGCTTGAAATGATTGTTTTGGCTAGAGTTGACATAATCTGTCACCCGGATCCCACGGTTCCCTCCTTTGAGGGATCCGTCTAGACTAATCTTAAGGATCCGGCTCTCAGCAGCTATGAAAGGATAAAAATGATGTTTCTAAGGTCTAAGATTTATACCATCTTGAGGGTGTACTTGAATGTTCAAGAGCAATGAATGATATAGCAAATGATTGCTTTTTATGGAAGAAAAATGAGACTAAATGACTACCAATGGATGTTCAAGGATGACACTAAGAGTTTTGATGGTGTCAAGTCATAATAAATGATCCTAGAGATCAGATGTTAGCTTGAGATGGAGTTTGAAAAATCCTCAAAAATCAAAAACATTGAAAAACTAATTTTTGACTCGTTTTGAGATAAAGATGACTAGAAACAATTTCCTAAAATTGTTCAATATGTCCACCTAAGTGTTTTGAAAAATGAAAAACAATTTGTGAGTATTGAATCGGAAATATAGTGAGTTTTGATGTGTTGATAAATCAAAAAGAATCTTGAACTAAGTCCTAGGTGAGCCATGGGTGAGTGTCAAGCTATCAAATGTTAGAAGAAGACTTAGTTGGCTCTAAGGTCTTATGTTAGACTTATGTGAGGTGATCTAGTGAGTTGTTTTGATGTAAGGAGATCTGTATAGCTCATCTGCAGTCACGGATCCCACGGTTCCCTTAGAGAAGGGATCCGTCTAGAGTAAAACAAGGGATCCGGCATCTGCAGATTAGAACCTTTACAGCAGCTAATGTAGATTTTGCACTAGGTAATATACACACATAGCATTTAATTTAAATAGCAAGGTAAACATATTATCACATACGACATATCATAGATAATTGTAGTAACAATAATATCCAAGAAAACACAAACAAACGTGCTAAAGCATAATCATTCATACACAAATCAGGTGTCTCAAGACAATCATAATCCTATAGTATCTTTCGTCAATTCTTTCTTTTCCTCTTTCCCGACTTTGTGACGTGGTAAGCTAGGTTTTGAATCATACTCCTTAATTGTTTGAATTCCGCTGTCTCGTTTGGAATATCCGGAAGTTGTTCATAATAATCAAAGGGTTCCAATTCGATGTTAGCTATGGGGTCGACGTCTTCCTCTTCTTCATCTTCTTCTACTTCTCCATCCGAGGAGTCCGAGAGAGCTTTAGGTTTTCTTCCATTGACCATGAACCGTTTAGAGGGTTGTTTGGTAAGAGGTACCATTACGTGATCGGCAAAGAAATGATCATCGTTGATAGGAGATGGTTGCAATGCACTAACATACTTACAAAGTCGTGTTAGGAGCATACCATATGGAAGTACCATGTTGGAAACTTTGAATACCCAGGCCATTCTCTTCACCATGTAATAGGCGAGATTAAATGGCTTTTGGTGGATAAGACAATAGATCATTTGCACAAGACATGCATTTGGATGATCCTTGTTACCAACTAGGCTAATGACGTTTTCCCTAAGAATTTCTTCCCATTTTCTAAACATGGGATGCATTTTGAAAAGTTCCATTTGAAAAGGATCACGGTGAATGAGCTTTTTGTTTCGGTTGAAACGAGATTGGTCGGTCCTAACCTTGAAGATAGTATCTCGAATGGTTGCGGGATCATCAAGAGGAGTATTGTAGATAGGTTTAGAATCAAGTGCAAGGTTTTGAGCGGTAATTGCCCAATCTTGAGAATACATACAAATTCCTTCACAAGGAATGCGAAGAATTTGAGCAAATGTGTTGAGAGGTAGAGTGAAGTTTTGTTTATTGATGATGAAGGCGATTGAAATGCTATCATCGGTGTTTCGAATGATCCTAATGCTTTTATAGAATTCAAAGATGAAAACCGGGCAAATTTGTTCATCAATGTCATGAAGACAATCAAAGTTGATTGCCGAGAAAACTTGACGAGTGTCGGTATCTTCAAGGAAACATTCCTTGACTACACGACCTTCGTGAATAAGTCATTTTTCAAGTATTTTGAAGACTTTGCGATCGGTGTTTGATAACCCTTCTTTCCGATAGTAATGGGTGAGGTAATGGACGGTATCATGGTGGTCTTGTTGAGTGGCTTTAGGCATGGTTGGTCCTAGAAACACAAATATTCCAATTAGGTAAAACTAGTTGAGATGGGTTTATGGTTTTGATTTGTATTAACAATGTTGTGAACACAATGTAATCCTAATCGTGTTAAAAGCCCCTTTTAATGATTAATTTTGAAAACCCTAATTGAATTAATTGATTAGAAATTGTGCAACCATAAACCCTAGGATGAGGATGATGAAAATTAGAGCAAGTTAGTGTAATTACTTACAATGGTGTTCTAGAGAAGAATACTTGAGGGTATGGAGTCCTATGAGGATGAAATCAGTTCTTGAGTCGTTTTGTGCTATGTGGGGAGAGGGAAAATGATCAGTGATGTTTTTCAAATGCGTATAGCTGTGTTCTGTTCTACGGTTCCCCCGGATCCCTTGTATTTGGGATCCGGCTAGTACAACTAGAGGGATCCGGCTCCTGTGGACAGAAAAAGGGCTGTTTGGCTTTATTTTTGTAGTGGGCTATAAACTAGCTTACGGAACAAAAATAGTTTAAAGGTTTCAAATAAAAAGATGTTTTGGTAGACGGTATTTGATAAGTTAATTATCAAGGATCCATTTGTGACGACGGCGTTAGTTTGACGAAATCAAGAGGAATACTATTCCCGATGATGAGTAAGTCGGGAAAGTGACGAAAGAGAGACTTTTAAGAGACTAGCAATTTATTAAACAAGCAAGAACTATGATATCAACATAATCATGTAAGCTAGCTAATGAAAAAGTAAACATACCTTTATGCTTCTTGGTTTGGCTTATGAAGACATAATATCAAAAATACTTCATGAGCTCTTAAAGTAATCCTTTGTACTTAGAGTAAGTAGGTTGTGATTACTTTTTAGATCCCTTCTCGAAGGTTGACTTCATTATTCTTTGAATAGAAATGAAGGTTTTGAAGAGATCCTAGCATGAAGATTTCTTGAAACAAATATGTTAGAATGATATATCAATGTCCAACATGAAAGAGAAAAAGAAAATGTTTTGAAATATTTCTTTCTTTGTAGTTTTCAAACATACACGGATCGTATCAAGTTTTTAAAGTACAACATACTTTAAGAAACTCGGTAACGAAGCTCTGATGCCAATTGTGGAAAACTAGAAGGGGGTTGAATAGTTTTACCAATTTAAAACTTCATTTTAAATATTTAGATCGAATTATGTCAATCTATTTAGATGTGTATGTTGGACGTTGATAGATAGATATATAAAAGTGTAATGAAAGATAGAGAGTAAGAAGCACATAACCACGACACGAGTATTTATAGTGGTTCGGCTACAAGGACACCTTCCTTGCCCTACTCCACTCCCCGAGTCACCTACTCGAGAGTTCGTAATCACTACACGACACCAATCTCCTTATGGCGGAGAGTCCTTCACAACGTCGCCTACTCTTTTTCCGGTACTAGGCTAACCACCGGGTTCTTTCACACCAAGGTGAACCACACCTACCACAACGTCGCCTACCCTTTATCAGTTACTAGGCTAAGTACCTAGTTCCATTAAAATGGAGGAACTACTACCCAACACAACACAACACAACACCTAATCCCAAGGAGATCCACTCCTTATTACAACACCATCAAGGATATCACCATCCTTAGAAATAAACTAATACTATATGTATAACGATGCACCTCATCGATTATACGACCTTGGCATTCTTCACTAATGCCACTTGATTTGATTCTTAGGCATTCTTCACCAATGCCTTTGACACAATGCTTGGCACCTTTCACTAATGCCTTCGTCTTGACACCTTTAGCATTATTCACTAATGCTATTGACACGGACGTTGAGCACCTTTCACTAATGCTTTCGTCTTGAGTCTTTCGGCATCCTTCACTAATGCCTTCAACACAACACATCTACGGAGGAAGAAAGAACTATCAACAAGATTACCTCAGTTGTCTTGATGATGACGAAGCATGGCAACTCATGGACTTGAGATTGCTCGACTTCAAGAAGTGGTGATCTCGCCTTTAAGAGGAACCTAGAGAATCACATGAAAACAAAAGACAAACTACATAGAAAGATCCCTTAGGATCAGTGGTTAGAGAGTTACAATACTTGGGGAAAGTATGTGGGAGAGTGGCAAGCCAAAAGGAAGAAATGGCTCACTATTTATAGAGGAGAAATGCTTATTGTTCCCCGGATCCCACGGATCCCTTCCACAAGGGATCCGTCTAGCGTAAAGCTAGGGATCCGTGGGACGCTCCTCTTTGCCCGTGGGTATTTTGGTTATGGGTCATGGGTTATGGGTTGATCCATGGGTTTCTTATTAGATACAATGTATCTCATGGGTGCAATGTACCTAGTCAAATGGGTATGGATTAATACCATGGGTTATGGGTATTTTCCATGGGTTGTAGTTTTTACCCATTTATATAATATATACTAGTTGTGTATATATTTTGCCCAATATGTAAACACTAGTTATTGTACATATATATCATAAAATCACTTATACTTGTTTTAGTGTTTTATGTGAAAACGTAAGTGTGTTCCAAAACTATTGGCTCAAACTAATTACGTATTTTATTTGTTTCGTTAAAATGATTTTACGTTTGTTATCGACAAAACATTAGAAGATCGTAAAATATAAATAAACGTTTTTATGGCTTATTTGTGTTAACAAAGGTCAATGGAATCAACGATTTTAAGGAAGTCCTTGAGATGAAGAAGGCAGACTGAAGCGGAGGAGCAGAAAATGCAACACAACAAGGGGCGAACCAAAGGCTTGCGCTGATTAGGATATTTGGAACGAAGTCCATGGAATGCACATCCGTTTTGCACCAACCGGATGGTGTCGGATCGCAGGGCCGTAGCTTGAGCTTGATCGGGGAGCTCAATCGTGTTCCTATAGCCTTGGTGGCTCGGTCTAGAGTATTCACCAAGAGTACGGCCTCTTGGCGGGTCAATTGGTGGTGGGTCGATGGGAATTGGGTGATGAGGTGGCGGGTTATCACCTTCCATGATGAAAAGTGATGAGATTACTAACAAATTCACGAAGAAGGGGGATAGACTACAAGGAAGCTAAAAATGAGAAAAAATCTCACTTGATAGGAATCAAGCAATGGAACCTAAACGAGATAAAAATCTAACTAGCTGTTCTATTCCCCGGCGGCGGTGCCAAAAACTTGATGAGTGTACGAAGCACGTTCAGGGTCAAAGGAACTTCCTTTTCGTCGAGCAAGTTTTTCAACACCCTAGGCAGTGAACCTAATCGTTGTAGTGTAGTATTGGTTAAGCCCCGGGTATTGATATCGTTCTCTAGGGGAATAGGAGTGCTAGCAAGAAGTGTACTACGCTAAGGTTGGGGTTGAGGATGATTCTTTTTTTTTTAATCTTTTATATGTTTTTTATAAAGCTAAGGGTAAAATCTCGGGGCAATGGATTTGGGGGTGGTACTTCTACCGATTACATCTACTATTCTAATTATCTAATTCTACGGGTAGTCATATGTCTATTTGATTGTGTGCTCGTATGATGATTAAAAATGTGTTTACCAAGATACTATTACTCACTAGTTATCTTTTATTGTTGGTTGAATTGTCACGTCCTTATTCTTAACGCGTTGTGTTTTCTAAGTTCGTAGGGTGTGCCTTTTTCCTAACTCTTTGAGAATACCTTTGGGTTATTGTCTACGAATTCCTCTAGATGATTCATAAACTTACTTTAAGGTTATCTTTGGATGTTTAGACTACGAAATGCGCTAAATGATTCATAAACTAATATTCACAAAGATTACTCAAGCATTTAAACACAACGATAGCCTAGTGCACTCCTAAGCCAATTACAATTAAGATAAGAGACAACCAATCAATAATTAATAACTAGGTTTCATAGATCTAAGCAAACACACAAGAAATTTAGCTAGACATGTTAAACAAGCAAGAATGCACACATTCAATGGAAGACATAATGATACTAATGGATTAAAACACTTATCTTGATGTGTAAAATAGGGTTTGGGACCCTAAGATACTGTCCAAGTCGGACTACAAACGTTTAGGGTTTTTACTCCAAAAGTATACATCCTCAAATACTGAAAATTCGAATTATATATATAGATTTACACTTGCGACGGCGTCGCCTTATAGGTGGGACGCCGTCAGCTCGTCGTCATTAGGGTTTTCGTCTGGGCCAAGTTATCGTTGGGACGGCGTCACGTTGTAGTTGTGATGCCGTCGGGCTCTGGGACGTCGTCTGATTCTGGATCTGGGGCGTCTGAGATGAAAAGTCTTAGCGACGCCCTTCCTCTTCAAAGCTTGACACCGTCAGGTGTTATGAGCCAAAAAGTCTATTGAGCCGTCACGTGCATTATTTATCAAATCAGTAGAGAGAGACGGCGTCGCCCTTTAGTTGGGACGCTGTCAGGTTCAGTTTTAGCAGCTTGAGTGGCTTCGATCTTGACTTAGCCTTTTTCTTTATGTTTTCACTCCTTTTCGTCCAAATGTGCATCATTCCAGCATTTTGCTTTCAAGAGACCTAAAAAGTGAAAATGAACGAAATTAAGCAGTAACGGATATAAAAGTGGTCGATTAAGGGCTTAAATGACCCCTTAAAAGTGTACGTTTTAAATTCTTATCACAAACATATAATTAACTCAACATTGTATTCATAAAACGGCTAAAACCAATGGTGTTAGCCTATGATTTCAGTAGCAAACCAAGTAGTTATAATCAAAGAAGTTATGAACAAAAACATAATGAAATCGGAATTACAAACCAAATGATTTACTATGAATAAAGGATTTAAGCTATGTTCCCCCACTTGATCTTGATGTTGTATGGTAAACTATGTCCTTTTTGGTCATTCTAGAGTTGTGGTCTTGTGTGTCTCCCTTAAATCCCTAGTATTGGCTCGATTTATAGTTTTGTTCTGTGACCCGCAATACGGCATATCGCAAATAACGGATATAAAACATAAAAGGCTTTATTATATAATTTCGTGCATGACTCTCATAATTTTTAAAAATTTAAAGACGACTAGAGAAAGGTATTAAACTTTTTTTGAAACAAAAAATAAAATAATAAAACTTGCGATTAAAGTTAAAAGAGTTACTATAAGCAAAATACATTAATCAATTATTAAGCATTTTAAATTAAAATATAGTAGTGATATATCATAAAAATGACTATTTATAAGCATATATCATACTTTTCCTAATATATAAAAAAGCCGTCTCTTAGAGCCTAAAGTGTCATAACACCAAAAATGTACTATCACTTCAGCTTTAATATTTTAACACCAACACCTCAAAATCACCCTTTATTATAACATCACATTAACATCCCATTTTAGGACCCACTTTTTTTTCATTTCCATTTATCTAAACAAACTATTTTCAATTATCAAATTAAAATATAAAATAACATTTTCTTTTAAGTTTTAACAATTTTTTTTAACTTTTGCAAAAAAAAAAAAAAAAAAAAAAAAAAAAAAAAAAAAGGACTAAATTTGCATCTTCTTCCTTTTGCAACCCACACATACCTACAACAAATACACACGATCGATCTACGCACACACTGTTAACCCACGAAGACATTGTCAACACACTCACATACAAAAAAAAAACGCGTTTTGCTGCACGTTGCCACAGCAACTTGGAACCAAACGATGTTGAAGTTTTTTGGGGGCCGGTACCATAACGCCACCCAACGCACAACCACGTGGTCATAATGCCGGGTGGGGCATTATGGTACCCGTCACTCGTAGCTTCTTTAACCTTCACGAAGTTGCTTATATGCACGCATTCCTCGTCCTAACACTAATAAAATAAATATATTTTAATACCCCTGTTTCACCTTCATGCACCAACTACACCACCTACCTGACATACTTGCTTATTCACGTATTTTTACAGGGTTTAAACCATTAAATAGTTAGATACTTTCTCAAATTTACTGATATGGTACATGTACTAAATTTATTACTTGTATGATACGTTTGCTTTTGATTTCTTGTTAATATGGCCGTTTTTTACCGGCTACCTGTTGGTACCCGCAAAAAAGTTACACTTTTCTCTTTTCATATATTTTCGTCCGTTTTCATAAGTTTTTCATCCGTTTTCATACGTTTTTCATCCGTTTTCATAAGTTTTCATCTCTTTTTATATGCTTTCATCTGTTTCTATACATTTTGTACGTTTCGTCCGTTTTCATACGTTTTCATCCACTCTTACACGTTTTTGTACGTCTTCATACTTTTTTTACGTTTGTGTACGTTTTTTTATCCTTTTTTGAGCGTTTTTGTCCATTTTCGTACATTTTTGTCCGTTTCATACTTCACATCCAAAGTTTAAATATTTTTGTACATTTTCATACTATTTTTTACGTTTTCATCCGTTTTCTTACATTTTCGTACTTTTGATACGTTTTCTTATGTTTTTATCTGATTTCATCTGTTTATATACGTGTTTGTATATTTTCATACGTTTTCTTACCTCTTCGTACGTTTTCATACTTCTTTTTTAGTTTTTATACATTTTTTACATTTTTATACGTTTTTATACGTTTCATATGTTTTATATGTTTTTGTACGGATGAAAACGTACAATAACGTACAAAAACGTGTAAATACGTACAAAATGTACAAAAGCGTATAAAATGTAAAAAAACATTCAAAACGGATAAAAATGTATGAAAACGTAAGTGATGTGATATTTTACGTCTAGTTTTAAATTTAGAGTTTACCCACTAACTTGTCTCGACAAATACTTACGTGTAGTGTACCCAATCGTGCGTAGCTAGTGAAATGGCAAGTACGGTTTTGTGATCAAGTGATGAAAAGTGTGCTAGCCGTGTTAAGTTTATTACTAACCATACTGAGAACACGATAATATGGTTGTTTTTGTGATTAGAAAGTGTGCTAGCCGAGCTAATCCTACCATGAACACAGTTACCTTTTTCTATAGTGATTATCTCTACCTTTGGGTCCACCTCTAGAAATATAGTACGCGTATCATATTAACTGGTAAAACAAGCTAAGTTTCCATGTATCATATTAGCAGGTCCATGAAAGTTCACGTACCATATAGGTAGAAATTAATTCTTAAAAATACACAAAATATGAAACCCGTGCTTGCGCGGTTCTTATAACTAGTTACAAAAAGAGGGAAAAATAGATTCACATAAAATAAGTTACAAAATGCTTATAAAAATGGTAAGAATGTTTAGAAACTTGGAGCCTCATTGAACAAACGCACTAAAACATGTCTTTAATCTTCCAAACAAGAATCATCACACAAACTAGCATCACTATACAAGCTAACAGAAACCGTATCTCCAATCTTACTTCAATTCCTTCATGCTTACAAAGACAAAGAACGTCAACACAAATAGAGAATGTGAAACCAAAGAATGTCGACACAAATAATGGCCCTCGTTAGACAATTCTACAAAGAATGTCAACAGTCAACACAAATAAGTAGAGTATTAAACAACCATTGAATTGTTTAAACCAAAGCTGGTCCATTAACACTTCACTGATTTTGAATTTATCGAAAGACAAATTCCATAAACAAACAAAATGGGTTGAATTAATCTATTACATCAACTATGAGTAAACCGTTATAAAAATTACTAGGTTACCTCAATATTATAGATATCATTTAGACGAATACATGCATAAAACGATAGTGTATAGTGGCAAATAACTATATTTGTGAAATTGTGATTCTTGTATCCAAAAAACAGGTGAGAACTGAGTGAAACACCGTGATCCCAAGTGCTTTTTATCACCGGTCATTGTACACCTTTCAATAAATAGCTCCGGTGACCCTTGATGCAAAGCTTCAGGTTTAATTAGTAGTTATTGCGAGAAGAAAAACTATGGCTTAAAACATGATAAAAGTTTAAATTAGTTAAAATATTAATATACCGGTATATGTTGTTATCATTTTTAATTTAAATATTTTAAATTAAAAAATGCATTATAAGTAGAAATTACTATCTATAAACATATACTCTGTATCTAAACAAAGACTTTAGCTAGACAAAACTTGATAAAAAAAAACCCTACAAGGAGCGTTGATGTTATAGACGAAAACTGAAAGGGTAAATAACACAACTTTTGTAAATAGAAAGTATTAAAAATCTATAACGTTACTTTTGTAAATAACACAACTTTTGGGCAGTTAGTTCCTAGAAATGACTTGCTATGTCCCTCGTTGGTTCACACTTCATCTCTCTTCTTTGTATATAAAACCCGTCACTTAAAACAAAAAGAATATAGTAACAAATAAGCTACTCAAAAATATGTTTATAATCTTCATCTTGTTATTTTTGTTATTTTTGTCATCAGTGGTACTTGTTATATTTATAATCTTCATCTTGTTATTTTTGTTATTTTTGTCATCAATGGTACTTGTGGAACAAGCTAGCAATAATTTACAAGCGCTCGAGACTTACAGTGCTGACCTTGTGGAACAAGCTAGCAAGCTGATTCTAATTGGTGAACCCGGTGTGGGAAAAACCGCAGTTGTTGAAGCGCTCAAGACTTACACTTCATCTCTGCTTCTTGTAGACCCTGTGATTGGGCGAGATAAGGAGATCAGAAGAGTGGTTAATATCCTATCTAGAAGGACTAATAACAACCCGATTCTAATTGGTGAACCCGGTGTGGGAAAAACCACAGTTGTTGAAGGGCTGGCTCGGAAAATCTTAAGAGGTGATGTACCGAGCAATCTTGCTGACGTGCGCGTTGTGGCATTGGATATGGTGGCGCTGACTGCGGGTACTGAGTACAGAGGTCAGTTTGAGGAAAGGCTGAAAGCGGTCTTGATAGAAGTGGAAGAAGCCGCAGGGAAGGTTATACTGTTTATTGATGAAATTCATCTTGTGCTTGGGGCGGGTAGTGCTGAAGGGTCAATGGATGATGTGAATCTTTTTAAGCCTATGCTTGCTAGAGGTCAACTGAGGTGTATTGGTGCGACTACCTGGGAGGAGTACAGGAAATGTGTGGAGAAAGATCCTGCATTCAAGAGACGTTTCCAACAGGTTTTGGTGGCTGAACCGAGTGTTCTAGATACTATAAGCATCCTTAGAGGAAAAAAAGAAAAATATGAGGGCCATCATGGTGTTCGGATTCTTGATCATGCTCTTGTCGTTGCGGCACAACTTTCCAGCAGATACATAACAGGACGTTTTCAACCTGATAAGGCTATTGGCCTTATGGATGAAGCGTGTGCAAACGTGAGAATGCAACTCGATAGTCAGCCTGAAGAAATTGATAACTTTGAAAGGAAAATAATTCAGTTGGAAGTCGAGCTTCATGTTTTGGGAAAGGAAAAAGATAAAACATGCAAAGCTCGTGTAGTGGAAGTGAATAAAGAGCTTGATGACTTGAGGGATAAACTTCGACCATTAACAGTGAAGTACAGAAAAGAGAAAGAAAGAACCAATGAAATCCGGAGGCTAAAACAGAAAAGGGAGGAGCTTATGGTGGTCCTACAAGAAGCAGAAAGGCGAACAGATATCGAAAGAGCTGCAGATTTGAAATACGGTGCACTTCCCGAAGTGGAGTCTGCGATTGCAAAGATTGAGGGGACCTCAGATGAAGATGTAATGCTGACAGAGACGGTGGGACCGGATCAGATTGCCGAGGTTGTGAGTCGGTGGACTGGTATACCGGTGACTAGGCTTGGGACTAATGAGAAGGAGAGGCTTATTGGGCTATCCGAAAGGTTGCATCAGCGGGTTGTGGGTCAAAATCAAGCAGTCGTTGCTGTGGCTGAGGCAGTTTTAAGGTCTCGAGTTGGTTTGGGGAGGGCTCAACAACCAACTGGCTCTTTCCTGTTTTTGGGGCCAACTGGTGTTGGGAAAACCGAGCTTGCTAAGGCTCTTGCTGAACAGTTGTTTGATGACGAAAAGCTTATGATTAGGATTGATATGTCTGAGTACATGGAGAAATACTCGGTGACTCGACTAATTGGTGCTCCACCAGGGTAAGTAGACCTATTGATCTTTTAGAGCAATTTGCTACAATCTTGGTAGTTGATGAATGCTAGGCTAAAAGTTGTGTTTTTCTATTGCTTCTGCAGATATATTGGTTATGAAGAAGGTGGTCAGCTCACTGAAGCTGTGAGGAGAAGACCATACTGTCTTGTATTGTTTGATGAAGTAGAAAAAGCTCATAACTCCGTGTTCAACATTCTACTTCAGATGTTGGATGACGGAAGGTTGACAGATGCTCAAGGTCGTACAGTGGACTTTTCCAACTCCGTCATTATCATGACATCAAATCTCGGAGCTGAGTATCTGCTAAAGGGTTTGTCTGGGAAGACAACAATGGAAAACGCCCGCAAAATGGTTATGCAAGAAGTGACGAGGCACTTTAAGCCCGAGCTTCTGAACAGGCTTGATGAGATTGTAGTCTTTGATCCCCTTTCTCATGATCAGTTAAAGAAAGTTTTCATACTTCAAATAAACGATTTGGCGGTCCGCCTTGCTGATAGGGGTGTTGGCTTGAGCGTCACAGAAGCAGCTATGGATGTTATACACAAAAAAAGTTATGATCCGGTAAGCATCAAATTCATGTTGACATACTGATTTACTATGAGTGGTTTCTATGTCTATAACGTGTACTCACTTGGCTTGATTTGTGAAATATATATTAGGTGTATGGGGCGAGACCGATTAGGAGATGGTTGAATAGGAAGGTTGTGACTGAGTTGTCGAAGATGCTGATTAGAGAAGACATTAATGAAAATGCGACTGTGTATATAGATGCACACATGAACATGGAAGAATTGACTTATAGGGTGGAGAGGAATGGTGGACTTATGGGGAAGAAAGTTGTCAAGCTTCAGATGAAAGATGTGGAAGTCCGCCTTGCTGATAGGGATGTTGCATTGGGAGTTACGGAAGCAGCCTCAGATGTTATAGTCAACAAGAGTTATGATCCGGTAAGCATCAAATTCATGTTGACATACTGCAAAGCAAAAATAATCCCGATTTTATGTAGGACCTTTGCAAGCTTAAGATATTATAAGATCGTGATCTTGACTGTAAGATCTTTAGATATAATCCGATACGATCTTACTTTTCTACAATACAAACAAAAAAACTCAAAAATACAGATTATAAATGGGTGTGGTGGTTAAAAGTTTTAGATTATGTTTTATAGAATTTATGCAACAATATGTAAATCTTCTTAAACATACCTAATCCTAATTTAGGAGAACATTTGCATTAAAGTTAATATAACTTTGTGTTTATGATGAATAATGATTTGTAGATTCGTATAGTATTACAAATACTATTAAGAAAAGGGAAAATGGTCTAAAAAGGCATCAAACTTTCCACTTTTTTCTTTTGTAGGCATCCAACATCCTTAATTTTTCTATTGTCACTCATTTTTTTTGCGCTACAGGTCCACAATAGGAAAATTAAGAAAGTTGGATGCTACAATAGAAAAATTAAAATTTTGATGTCTACAAAAGGAAAAAGTGGCAAGTTGGATGCCTTTTTAGACCATTTTCCTTTAAGAAAATTACATTAAGATCTCGATTCTATTTTATGATCTCGATTTTAAGATAACAAAAATGATCATGGATAGAATCCTGATGTTAAAAACCTTGATTTGATCACTTAAGAAACATATAAAAGTAGATATAACAAAGTAGAAGTTGAATGACCAGATGGTTTATAAGGTTAAGGGAATAATGGTCGATTTAATGTTAATTCAAATTAATATGTGTACTGAGGTTTTATATATGAATATGAATTGTCATTCTTCCTTTACAAAAAAGAGAAATGATTATCATGTTTAAATGACATGACTAATTTGATGCCTAATCCACTTAACATATGATAAGTGAAGTATGATGTTTCTCTCTTCTCATGATAGCATTTGATTATCCCAAGTGTTGTGATCTAATTGTTAGGCATGACAATTAGGCGTGCCAATCACTTCTTTACAAAATTGCCAATCACTTTTCTATGAAAATATATTTAAAGCTCCCTCTAATAATTCATTTTCCCGGGTAACGCGTGCGACGACTCACGAGAGTTTAAAAATTCGTTGCAATATGTCCAAGTAAAATATATAAGATATTCATGTCTTGTTTATTTTAATATCCCATCTCTTGCAGCCACCACACAGGGGGGTAGAAGTGTCCATAACTCCAGGGGCGTCCACTTCAAGCTCATCTATTCCAAAGAGATTCAAGTATGATGTGTTTATAAGCTTTAGGGGTGAAGACACTGGCCAAAGCTTTGTAGGCCATCTTTTTCAAGCTCTTAAGGACAAAGGCATTTACAGTTACATAGATGATGAGAAAATCCAGAAAGGGAAAAGAATCAGCGATGATCTCTTCCAATCTATTCAAGACTCGAAATTTTACATCATTGTTTTTTCAAAAAACTATGCATCATCCTCTTGGTGCTTGGAAGAGCTTGTCAAGATTATGGAGTGCCAGAAAATGACTGGCCACACTGCTTACCCTGTATTCTATGATGTGGAACCCACCGAAATCCGCAAACTAAGTGGGGCAGTAAAAGAAGCCTTTGTCGAACACGAAAAGAAGGAGGATGCTGGAAAATGGAGAGAGGCTATGAAAGAAGCATCAAATCTGGCTGGGTGGGAGTTGAAGGCAACTGCTAACGGGTAATTTACTTCGCATATCTCTACTTGCGATATTGGTTACTTTTCTTTCTTCATCCTAGCCAGTATTGTGTCACATAGTATTACTTTGTATTTAATTGTATATTATGTATTTAGACTATGCTAAACAAAACGTTCATTTACCATACATACAGGCACGAAGCTAAGTTCATCAAAAAAGTTGTTCAAGAGATATCACTAGAGTTACGCTCCATGAATTTCAGCTTTGATGAAAAGTTAGTCGGCATGGAGACTCGAGTAAATGATTTTGTTTCATCTTTAGAATTTGGTATTGATGAAGTTTGCATGATAGGGATCAAGGGCATGGGAGGGGTTGGGAAGACAACTACAGCGAGAGCTGTTTTTGATCATCTATCTAATGATGATTTCGAAGTTAAACAATTTGTTGAGAATGTGAGAGGAGATGGCTCAAAGTCTGGTTTGAAGAAATTACAAGAACAAGTCCTTTCAAAAGTGCTAAAGGAACACGTTACTCTAGACAATGTTAATGATGGGAAAAACATGATGAAAGAGAGGATGTGCGGTAAAAAGGTTCTTCTTGTTCTAGATGATGTGGATCACATAGATCAACTTGAGGCGTTGGCCGGTGATCCTAACTGGTTTAAACCGGGAAGTATAATTCTCATTACAACCAGAGATGAGCAAGTGTTGGTAGCTCACGGAGTGAACTTGATTCATGATATCGATCTCCTATCAGATAAGGAAGCAATTTGTCTCTTAAGTAGGTATGCATTTGGAATGGATATTCCATCTCAAGAATATGAAGAGCTATCATGGAAAGTTGTACATTATGCTGTTGGTCTTCCCTTAACGGTCAAAGTATTAGGTTCATTTCTCTGTGGAAAAGATGCAAGTGAATGGGTAGATGCCATAAAAAGACTAGAAAAAATTCCGGAGAAGGAGACTTTGGAAAAACTAGAAGTAAGCTATATAGGTTTGGAGGATGATTATAAGGAAATATTTCTAGACATTGCATGCATACTGAAAGGCCACGACAGAGAATATGCAATCAGAGTGCTTGAAAGCTGTGGATTCTATGCTAGAAATGGTTTAAAAGTTCTTGAGCAGAGATCTCTTATAACTATTTCTGAAGATGGGCTTTTATGGATGCATGACCATATACAGGAAATGGGAAAGAACATTGTTCGTCGTGAGCACCCCGATGAACCTAACAAACATACCAGATTATGGATTGGAAAGGAGGTTGACGAGATGTTGGCTAATGACAGGGTAAAGATCAGTTTTACTTGTAATTTAGAGAAAACTAATACATTTTCATTTGTTCTAACATCTGACATGATTTTTCTGGACACTATTTTTTGATTGCAGGGTACTGAAGTAACAAGATGTATAAGACTTTGTGTTTCAAGTGTAATGTCGAAAGTTCTTATGAAAGGTGTTGGAAAAATGAGGAAACTTAGATATTTTGAAGTGAGTTTTATACAGGATCTCTTTTCTGAAGGTGATAACGAAGTTGGTTCAAGATTGGATGAAGCTACCCAATACTTCACAAATTCTCTAAAATATCTAAAATGTAGTTTTTACAGATTCTTGTATTTACCCAAAACATTTCAAGCAGACAATCTTGTTGGACTTGAAATAGAGTGGAGCTCAATGGAACAACTTTGGGAAGACGGAGAAAAAAAGGTAGAATAATTGTTGATTGGTTGTTTTGAATAATTCGTGATAATGCTATAAATCGGTTGGTTTGTTAATGCATTTGTGTTTGCTAGCAGGTTCTTGAAAAACTCAAATTCCTTTCTCTTCTGGGGACAAACTTGAATACCTTTGACTTTAGGATTACTCCAAATCTCGAGAGTTTATCTCTAAGGGGTTCAAGTAATTTAAAAGAACTTTGCATGCCTGTTAGTTGTCCAAAGCTTAAGTACCTCGATATCAGTCACTCCCCAATGTCAAGAACATTTGACCTAGAGTTGACTCCAAATCTTGAGACGTTATCTCTTACTAATTGTCGTGAATTTGTAGAACTTCACATGTCTGTTGCATGTCCAAATCTCAAGAACCTCATCCTTAGTAACTCAAGTTTTAGGAGCCTTGACCTTGAGCTGATTCCAAATCTTGAGATTTTAGATCTTGAAAATTGTGATGAGTTGGTAGAAATTAACGCTCCCGCTGGATGTCTAAAAAAACTTGTTGAGTTAAACTTAAGTGGTTGTTGTTCTCTTAAGATACCTGAAGATCTAGGCCGATTAGAATGTTTGGAAATTTTGGAAAATCCTCCGCAAAGCTTATCACCTACAATAGATGAAGGCGAAATCTTTACTTTAGAAGAGGTGGCTGAGATCTTAGGTGATTATCCTTCTTATCTACAAGGTGAGTAAATACGATACACTTTCTATGTTTTCTTAATTCATTTTTCTCTTATTTAAATTTCCAATTTGATGTTGGCTGACAAAAATTTTTCGTACAAAATAATAGTTTTTTAGAAAGAGACAAATAAAGTATGTTACGCGAATAATTGATGAAATCTTAATTATTTATATTTTTGGGGCTTTTGCATATATATCCTTCCGAAAATGCAAAATTGCATATATATCCAAAGCATGCATAAAAACTATTGTACTATGTGCAAAAAAAACTTGTACAAAGGATATATATGCAATTATTCATTTTGGGAGGGATATATATGCATTTTTGCCTATATTTTTTTAATGCTGAAAAAACTCTTATTTATGCTAAAACTAATAACAAGTTTAAGGTTATATATATAATCTGAAATATTACGTATATTTGTTATTTTCATTGATATGGTACCCTTGACATTGACATAGGGGATAATGTGCTGTTCGATTTCATAGGGAGAGATATCAACAGTTTCGAAGATTTAAAGACAATGATGATTGGGAAGTTTAAAGGGATTAGTGAAAGCCCGGAAAAGAAAGTAAAAATTGGTCCAATTTTTGTAAAGGGGTAATTATGCACTTGTCCCGGTCGCTCTGGGTGTCAACACTTTCTATCCTCGACTTTGCGTTGTTCATTAAATAGACTTTGTGACTTGTGACTTTTTTCTTTTAATCTCAGAGCGTCAAGTGTCCCTCGACTTTTGTGAACCCAATGATTGGTTTTTACTTTTACTACCTATATTTTTTAAGCGACTTAGACCCAACGAATATTTAAGATTCGATCGAAATTCTCTTTTGTCATATTTTAAGAAAAAAGTCATACTTTCTAAAATATTGTTTTATTCCTTTAGCTTCTTCCAAATGCTGAGCAACTTAAACAAATTACTTTAAGCGATTTTTTTTACTTTATACTTTTGTACTTTTTAGTATTTTTTTTACATAACTTTTCAATATTTTTTAAATTACTTTTTATCCTCTTTTTTATATAGCGAATTATTTATATAATTAAGCGCTTTTTTCATACTTTAAGTGACTAAATCTACTTCACCTTATTGGATGATTAGAATAACACATTCATTACAAAATACTCCCACAAACCAAGATCCATCTTCTCGAATGTAACGTTGAACCCTGCAAAAAAAATTTCATATTTGGGTATGTATTTTTGTATTTTTACATTCAAATTGGCTTTTACTTTCGTATATTGATATATATTATTTGTTCGTATCTTTGTTTTTTTGTATTTTATTTAAAATTAATCATGTTTAATCGTAGTTTTGTAGCCACGGAATTGTTTATTTAACTTAGCTAAGGTTTTTAATTGAGTTGGGGTTTTTAATTTAGCTGGTGTTTGCAGATCTGACGTGTTTTTGGATCCCCAAAAATATTATCATTTTTTATATAGTTCTGTTGTAGTACTTTTGCAATAAGTGCATTGAGGAATGAAGTTATATATGGTATTTATTACAAAACTGTACAATCTACCCATGACTAAATTGTACAATACATTCATTGTAAAGAATGTGCATGTTTGTATGATTAGCAATGTCTGCCACAATATGTTTCAATGCATCAAAATTAGTAGATTTAGTGTCCGGCACAATATGATTCAATACATCTTTGTTACTAACTTTATAAGTAATTAGGTATAATATGTTTTTGAGTAATTTTTTTTTTGTTCTTGTAGGTTTATGAGGCGAAAATCATCATCAGAAGTAAACCAAACTAGTTTTCTTTAATAAAATCCAAGTTGGATAAAAAACGAATGAAGTTGTTTCGGAGAACTTGTTTCGGTAAATGGTTGGACCTTTCGAATTTTGACCACGAACCACATATGATAGATTATATTTTACAAAAACCAAATGACAAGCATTATGATATGCCTACTGTATATTATATGGAAGACCGTCCCCTACATTTCGGTCGTCCAGAATTTTCGCTTATCACTGGTTTTCATTTTGGAAATGTAAGTTTTGAAAAATATAGGTCTGGACACCTCAATTTTAGGTCAAGTGTTTTCCCAAAACGTTTAGGTTCAAAAATTACAAACTTAGATATTCTTGGTCTAATTGAGGATGAAGAGTGTTAGGATTTAGAAAATCCAGTCACTAAAGTGTCGGTCACCTCAAGTATATGTAATCGTTAGAAAGCTCGTAGTCGTAGTCATTTAATATTAGTTAGTATTTAGTTAAGTAACACCGTGGAGGACGGATGAGTCTTTACCCACTGTATGCCTGATCCACAGTCCGTAGGAGGCGAGTCTTGTAAGAAAACTATAAATACCCTCTACCTCCCAAGGTAGAGGGTTGGAGCTTCAATACCATCTTTCTTTGTTTCACATAGTTCCCAACTCTCTTCCCTTTCTCTCTCTAAAACTTTCTCTCTCTAAAAACTTGTATACCCCCCAATTCGATTGTGGTTTAATGTGTTTGTGAAATCCTATAAGTTACAATTGGTATCAAGAGCCATGGTTTGATCACCCATCTTTCATGCTCTTTGTTTTGGTGGATTTCATAAGGTTTTGGGGGTTATAAGTGTTTAGAAGAGTTTGAATCATTTGGTCAATTTCTAGTATTAAATTTTGAATTTTGATTGTACTTTTGTGTTTAGGATCATCATATGTGTTTAGGTTTTGAATTGGAAGGCTTGAATCATCATGGTTGAGTTGTTTTTGATTGATAAAGTGGTTGTTTTTTAATATTGTACCAAGCGAGTTGAGCCTCGATAAAACAGTTCCTGAAAGCGAACTGCTTTGTTATTGGAAGCGAGTTGGTTTATGCGACTTGGCTATTAAGCGAGTTGTTTGTCTCTGCGAGTTGACCCTTAAGTGTGTTGTCTTGGAAACGAGTTGGTTTATGCGACTTGGCTATTAAGTGAGTTGATTCTTTAAGCGACTTGGGTTTTAAAGCGACTTGTCTATTAAGCGAGTTGTATCTTTATGCGACTTGGGTTTTAAGCGACTTGTCTATTAAGCGAGTTGGTTTTTGCGACTTGGTTGTTAAGCGAGTTGTCCATTTATGCGACTTGTCTACTAAGCAAGTTGATCCTTAAGCGAGTTGGTTAGGGTGCGACTTGTCAAGTTTACTACTTGTCTATTGAGACTTGCCACTTCTTCGTGCTACGTTTTACGGTTGTTCTTTTGATTTTGTAAAATCCTGTGAAAGAATCTATTTCCCTGTTTAATCAAAGAATAGTAAAATCCCGTAGAATCTGGAATCATGTCTAACAACGTACCTACTATCATTTCTACTATAGCTAAGGACGTTCAAGCAGCTGGATCAGATACTTGTCCACCTATGCTTGACAGAACTGATTATGACTCATGGGCTCAACGAATTAGGTTGTATTGTTTGGGAAAGGAAAATGGGGTTAACATTCTCAAATCAATTGATGAAGGACCTTATCACATTGAGACTACAAGAGACATACTTGAAACTGCTCCGAATGGTACAGTGATCTTAGGATTGGACAGACCAAAGACGTATGATGAGCTCAGTGATAAGGAGAAAAGAGATATGATGCTGATATCAGGGCTTCAAACATTATACTTCAAGGTCTTCCAAAAGACATCTGCAAGTTAATCAATCACAACACTGAAGCCAAGGCAGTTTGGGACAATGTCAAGATGCTTCTCTCTGGTTCTGAACTAACTAAAGAAGACAGAGAATCACAACTGTATGATGACTTTGAGCACTTTAAGATGATACAAGGGGAAAGTGTCACAGAATATTACGTGATGTTCCACAAGCTTGTGAATGATATGAGGAATATCAAAATGACTATGCCAAATATTCAGCTAAATTCAAAGTTTGTGAACAACATGAATCCCGAATGGCACAAATTTGTCACTTCAATCAAGTTAACTAAGGGTTTGAGGAACACTAACTATGAGCAATTATATGCATTCTTGCTTCAGAATGAGAGACATGCTATGTTTGAATGAATGATTCTTGAACAGTTTAAATCTAAACAAGGAGAAGCAAGTTCATCTAATGACTCAATAGCATTCTACACCAATGTAGGGATCACTACCAAAGCTTCACAAGTCATACCTACTGTAAATGGTAACCACAAACTCATTCCCGATCCAAGGTTCAAGCAACCTAATGCTGATGCAGTCATGGAACATTTCATCAATCAACTGGCTCTTATGGTTAAGCAAAACTTGAACCTCACTCCACACACCAACAGACTACACACTAACAATGAAATCAGAACTGCATCCAATCTACACAATCATGCTCTTGTCAGAGATGGAAAGATTATGGTGCAACCAGTTCAAGGAAGGCAGTATGAACAAGGAAAAGGTGGAGTAGGTGGAGGTTATGCAGCTAATCAGAATCGTGGAAGGAATACAAATCAAGGACAAGGAAAGCCAATCAAGTGCTACAACTGTGGTGGTGATGGACACATTGCAAGGAACTGCAAATCTCCAAGACACCCTCAAAATGCAGAGTACTTCAGGGACAAGATGCTGATGGTGCAAGCTCAGGACAGTGGAGCAGTTTTGGATGAAGAAGAGTTGTTGTTTCTTGCAGATGGAAATGCGAAAACCTATGATGCTGATGTGGATGAGCTGCCAATTCAGGAAATAGGTCACAATCATCAAAATGCCTTTCAAGTTGCTGAATGTGATGCATTTGACTCTGATGTCGATGATGAACCTACTGCCCAGACAATCTTCATGGCTAGCATTTCACCTATGGTCTCTCCAAAGGTTTCATCACCACAACAGGTTGGTCCTTCCAAAGAATCTATCATCTCTGAGGTATTAAAACTATACGATGAAGTTGATGAGCAGGAGATGCATAACAAAGTACAATCACATGTAACTAATGAATCAGATATGGATAATGTGGGTAATAGTAATATTGTCCCATATGATCAATATGTGATACAAAGTGAAAGTGAGATTGTACCAAGTGATACATCCTCTGCAGTCAATGATGACTATGTTTTTGAAGAATACACTCCATGTGCCCCTGATGATTCTGTTATCTCTGAACTGAATGCCTATAAAGAACAAGTTGCTATTTATGAACAACGAGCTAAGTTTGAGTTAACTACCCGTGAGCAGGAAATGGATGACCAAATTCGTACAATTATTAGAAAAAGTAATTTTAGAGAAGAAGTGTTAAAACAAGAGTTAAACTCCTTTCAAGAGAAGCTGTCTAAAACTGTTAAGCAAAAACAAGAACTCCAAGATAATGTTAAAGTGCTTAAACAAGAATTTAATGCTAAGGAATCAAAACATTTGAATGACTTTTCCAATCTAAAAACTTTGAAAAACAAGCTTGAAAATAAGTTGTCCGTACAAGGGAATACCATTCAGACTGCTCACATGATCACTAAGCATAGAGTTCTCAGCGATAAGCATAGCATTCCCCTCGTAAAGGAACCCAATCCTGAATATGGTAAAGTGGCTAGAGAAACTCAGAAGGTAATATATGATGGTAATGAAATCCTTAAGCCTAGGCAGAAACCTAATTGCGCTGACTGCATTGAGGAAGATAGGCAATTAGATGAAGTCACTAGGGAGAAAATGAATAAGAAGCTAAAAGATCCTGAGTGTGAAAAGCAAAACATAACGTTCAAACCCCATGATTACACTAAAGAAAATTGGATTTCCCTGAACAGATTTAAGCCTCAAACTCTATTAACCCCAGAACAAGTTTTTTGGAAAAAGGACATAGATATACAAAAAGCTAATGCACTTGTTAAAACAAACACTCCCCTTAGGAAAATGCCTCCAGAAACTATGTATCCTCCGAATACACCAATGCATTTAGTTCCTAGATCTATTCCCACTAAGAGCAAGACCTTAATCAGCCTCTATGTTGTTTATCAACTATTTGTTGATTTTGAGAAGACATGTAAGAAAATGATCACACCTACTGGGATAACTGAAGGGGAGAGGGGTTTTGAGCAAAATAAAGAATGCTATTTAACTGAGGTCATGCCTTTCTTTAAACAGTTAAAAGGTCAATTTGAGAGTCTTCAAAAAGGGATAGACTCAGATATTAAAGAAATGGAAAAGGAATTTGATGCAATGATAATTGAGGTCAATGATTATGAACGGGAACTCAAATACAATGAAATTGAAAGGAAGAATCTGCATATCTTAAATGAGAACTTAGTATTGAGTTGTGTGGCTCAAGATGTGTTTTTTACTGTTACTAAGCATTCTATTACTGCTTCTCAATTTCATGAATTAACTGTTGCTTTGAAAGTTTCCCATGATCGTGTCATTGAGCTTGAAAACAAAAACTCAGAACTAAATGAGAAAATTGATCAGGATGATCACGATAATTTGGTAAAACATCTTTCTAAACTAGAAGTTGAACATTTTAATTTGCAACTAAAATATCAACATCTCAAAGAAAATGTCAAAACCTCAAACATCAAGACATCCTCAAATGTTCCAGAGTTTGATGCACTTTTTGAAATAAACAAACGTGGCGAACAGATTCAAGCTCACTGTAACATGATCAGAAAGTTGAAAGCCCAAATTTCACAATTAAAGGGTGAAAAGAACAATGTGACTGGCTCCCAAATGCCTCCTCCTTTAGATTCTTAGTGTTCTCAAACTTTTCATCTTCAAAACTTGGTTAATGCTTTACAAAAGGATAATGAGAGTTTTCAAGAAGAAAATGAAAAAGTTAAACGACACTTTAAAGAGTTATATGATTCAATGAAAGTCACTCATGACAAGAACAATGAAAAAGAACGTCTTTACAAAAGGAAATTGAGAATCTGAGGAGTCAGGTATAATGGAAAATGCCACTTGTCTTTAATGAGAATGTTGCATCAAAGTCATCTGCAGACTCTAAATATAGTGTGACTGTTAAATACATTCCTCCTCATCTTAGAAATAATGAACTTGTGTTTCATAACTATTTCGTTCACCTTAAGGATAGTCTAGAATGTCTCCGAGATATTGTAGAATAGGATTTTATAAATAAGCCACTTGATAGTGAAATTAGGTTTGCTTGCATTCAGGCCAAACGATCTCAAGAGCTGTTAGAATGTTTAAGAGCAACATGTCCTAAATCCTTATGTGAGAAAGATAAAACTGTGATGCCTTGTTCTATGCCTAGTGCTAAGTATGCAACCCATTCTATGCCCAGTGTTAAGAAAGTGAACTCTAAAGTGCCTTCAAGTAGTTCAGACCCCTGCACTTCTAGTTCAGGAATGCAAAAGGTAGCCCAACCAACTAATGTTCCCATAATTTCCTCTACAGGAGTAATCAGTGACACAAAAGCAAGCGGGTCAAAGCCTCCAGAAAATACAAAGCAAGATAGGACCTCGCAAGCTAAGAATGTGCAATGAAAGAGAGTAAAAGACCACCCTAGGAACATTAAGTTTGAGTTGAATAAAACGAATCGTGTTGATTGTAGTATTAGCTATAAGCGTACTGTAATTAATTCGAATTCTGCTACTTTTGGCAAAACATGTAATAATGATTGCCTGGTTTCTGTTACTAATCATGTATGTTGTGCGAATGATTTGATTAATGCTTACCCAGTTAAAACTGTTAATGCCAAAAATAGAGCTAAGAAGGCTAGAAAGCAAAGGCGGAAGAAGATTAGAAAACATTGGAAACCCACAGGAAGAAAATTTAGTAATGTAGGTTATCAGTGGATACCTACTGGACACAAATTTAGTCTTAATGTATTGTGCCCTAAATTATACAGATCAATGCCCATTAGAAAATGGATGCCTACTGGTAGAACTATTCCTTTAAGAAGTGAACATACTTTGAATAGGTCTAATGCATACACTAGCACTGCATCAATCCCTGATGATTCCATTATTTCTACTTCCGATGTGGGTGTTCCAATCATTGTTACTAACCAAATGGAACCCATTCTTACATGGGGATCCCAATTATCCAGTTATCCATTCTTGTCTGTGTTCAACTGCAGATCGTTCAAATCGTTCTGTGGTACCTAGACTCAAGCTGTTCCAAGCATATGACTGGAGACCGGTCACGGCTCATGAACTTCGTGAGTAAATTCATCAGGACTGTTAGATTCGGGAATGATCATTTCGGTACAATTATGGTTTATGGAGACTATGGTGTTGGTGATAGTGTAATCTCTAGGGTATATTACGTTGAAGGTCTTGGTTATAACTTATTCTCTGTCGCACAATTCTGTGATTCTGATCTAGAAGTGGCCTTCAGAAAACATACTTGTTTCGTTAGAGAACTTGATGTTGTAGAACTTTTAAGAGGAACATGTGGCTCAAACCTATACACCATCTCTATCGAAGATATGATGAAGTCTTCTCCAATTTGCTTGTTGTCAAAGGCTTCGAAAACAAAGTCATGGTTATGGCATCGTCGTCGCAATCACTTGAACTTCGACACCATAAATGATCTTTCCAGAAAGGACTTAGTAAGAGGCTTACCTAGACTAAAGTATGAAAATGATCATCTTTGTTCAGCGTGCCAATTGGGAAAAAGCAAGAAGTATGCCCACAAACCCAAACCTACAAACTCAGTTATGGAAGCTCTTTATACCATTCAAATGGATTTATGTGGACCCATGAGAGTGCAGACTATTAACGAGAAGAAATATGTGTTAGTTGTGGTTGATGATTACTCTCGATTTACATGGGTTAAGTTCTTAAGGACAAAGGATGAAACTCCAGATATCATCATTAAACTTATCAAATAGCTGCAGGTTCGACTTAACAAAACTGTCAGGATCATCCGAATAGACAATGGAACTGAGTTTGTCAATAAAGATTTTAGTGAGTTTTATGAAAGTGTTGGAATTAGTCATCAAAGAAGTGTTCCACGAACTCCTCAACAGAACAGTGTAGTTGAAAGACGAAATCGAACTCTTGTGGAAGCCGCAAGAACAATGTTGATTTACTCAAAGGTTCCAATGTTTCTCTGGGCTGAAGCCATTGCCACTGCATGCTACACTCAAAATCGATCCCTAATTCATACAACTCGTGGAAAAACTCCATATGAACTTGTCCACAATCGAAAACCTGATCTATCATTCCTTCGTGTGTTTGGTGCATTGTGTTATCCAACTAATGAGGGTCAAGATTTAGGTAAACTGAAAGCTAAAGCAGACATTGGAGTATTTGTAGGATATGCACCAAACAGAAAAGGATACCGAATCTTCAACAAAAGAACCCGAAATGTCATGGAAACAATTCACGTTACGTTCGATGAGCTGACCGGTCAAATGGCTCCAGGACAATCCAGTTCTGGACCCGCATCACAATCTTCATCAAGTAGTCCATCAGTTCTACTCTTGTACAAAATACCTCACCAACAACTCCATATGTACCACCTTCAGAAGATGATTTAAAAAAATTGTTTGATCCAATGTTTGATGAACACTATGAGCCAATTGCTAATGATCTGTCAAATTCATCAACAGAGGTTGCTTCTATCCCTGTCAACGTAGATAACCCTTTCGTTTCTATGTCATTGAGTCAAGAATCGCCTGCTGCTGATCACTCTGTATCATCTTCAATTCATCAATCATTAAGTGTACATCATGGAATTGATTCTGGCACCTATGATGGAGATAACCCCTTTGCTACTCCCGAAGATGCTCCATTTGAGAACATATTTGCTCTTGAACCATCATCAGAACCATCGTCATCAGGAGAAAACGACTCTGCTACTTCAGTTCCTCAACAACAACCACACGAACACCTTAGAAAATGGACACATGATCATCCATTGGACAACATCATTGGAAATCCCTCTCATCCAGTATCCACTCGTAAACAACTTGCAACTGATGCCTTATGGTGCTTCTTCAACTCCGTACTATCCAAGGTCGAACAAAAAGACGTTAAAACTGTAATGAATGAAGAAAGCTGGTTCAATGCCATGCAAGAAGAAATTTATGAGTTCGATCGACTAGATGTATGGGAATTAGTACCTGCTCCTGACTGTGCTATGATCATTGCTCTAAAGTGGATCTTCAAAGTAAAACTTGATGAGCATGGTGATGTATTAAAGAACAAGGCTCGATTGGTTGCAAAAGGATAACGTCAAGAGGAGGGTATTGACTTTGAAGAATCATTTGCTCAGTTGCATGTATCGAGGCAATCAGAATCTTCCTGGCTAATGCTGCAAGTAAGAACATGGTAGTCTATCAGATGGATGTAAAGACGGCTTTTCTTAACGGAGATCTTAAAGAAGTTGTATACGTCAGCCAACCTGAAGGTTTTATGAATCCAGAGCATCCTACTCATGTCTATCGCTTGAAGAAGGCTCTTTACGGTTTGAAGCAAGCTCCAAGGGCATGGTATGATACGCTATCAAAGTTTCTTCTATCTACTGGATTCATCAAAGGAGCAGTTGATCCGACATTGCTCACCAGAAAGTCAGGAAAACATTTAATTCACGTTCAAATCTATGTTGATGATATTATTTTTGCCTCGACTGGCCCCAATGAATGTGACCATTTTTCTAAGGAGATGGGCTCCAAATTTCAAATGTCAATGATGGGACAAATGTCATTTTTCTTAGGATTACAAATTTCACAAAGTCCCGGAGGCATTTTTATCAATCAATCTAAATATGCAAATGAAATTTTAAAGGAATTTGGATTTGACACTTGTGACACCGTTGACACTCCCATGGTAGAGCGTACCAAACTGGATGAGGACCACTCAGGGATCATGGTAGATTAAACGAAATATCAAAGTATGATTGGATCCCTGATGTATCTCACATCCAGTAGACCTGATATTCTGTTCGTTGTATGCATGTGTGCTAGATACCAGGCTAAGCCTACCAAAAAGCACCTTGAAGAGGTTAAACGGGTCTTTCGGTATCTCCAAGGAACCATCAACATGGGACTTTGTTACCCGAAGGACACCGGTATGTCACTAACAGCCTATGCAGATGCTGACCGTGCAGGATGTCAAGATACACATCGAAGTACGTCTAGAGGTGCTCAGTTTTTGGGTTATAAGCTTGTGAGCTGGTCTTCAAAAAAACAAATGAGTACTTCTATATCCTCTACAGAGGCTGAATACATAGCCATGTCATCTTGTTGTGCTCAAATCCTATGGATGAGATCCCAATTATCTGACTATGGCTTTGAATTCAACAAAATCCCTCTGTATTGTGATAACAAAAGTGCCATTTCTCTCTCTTGCAACAATGTTCAACATTCAAGAGCAAAGCACATCGACATTCGACATCATTGCATTCGAGAACAAGTGGAAAAAGGTGTGGTAGAATTCTATTTTGTGAGGACTGAATACCAGTTAGCAGACATCTTCACCAAAGCTCTTCCTAGAGAACGTTTTGAGTTTATCCTTCCACGACTTGGTCTAAAGAGTCTACAACCAGAAACACTCAAACGTCTTCAAGAGGAAGACGAGGAGTAAAGGTCTTTCTTCATCCATCTCTTGTGTAGTGTAGAAACGTTTTGAGTTTATCCTTCAGGTTTATCGTTCTTTCTCCTTACTTTTTCACTGAGCTTTATCACCATAGATTCAAGGTTTTTCAGATTTGAGTCGTGTTTGGAAATATTTCTGTCAGCGTTTTCCTGGAATTCCTTCAACCACTCATCTAGCTCCTTTTGTCTTTGGGCTGAATTTTCTAGAAATTTATTAATTGTTTCTTCAAGACTGGGCTTTCTTTCTCCATAAGGCCCACGGTTGTAATTTCCACAATAACCATTACTATTTCGATTATCACCGTAAAATGGTCGATTTTCTCCATACTTAGCCTCTTCAATACCCTCTTCATCCATATGAGGACAACTCTTCGTAAGATGTCCTCCTCCACAGCTTTCACAACCCACTTGGATGGCATGAACAGTTTCTCTGACCTTCAGCATATCTCGACTGAGACTTTCAATTTTACTAGCGATTGCTGCAATTCCGTCGAAACTTCCACCTTGGTTTCTTTTACTTCCACCGTCGTGCCATTTTTGAGAATGGTCCGCCATTTTTTGAATGGCTTCAATTGCAGTAGTAGGAGTCATGTTCGGGATAGGTCCTTGATAGTCCAGCATCTGTCTTGTAGTTACATTTATTCTTTTCTAGAAAATATTGACCTTCTGCAGGTTATTTAGATCATTGGTAGGACACTTATAAAGAAGTTCGTTGTATCTGTCCCAAGCTTGATACAAAGTTTCATCGTCTTCTAGTTTGAAATTGTGGATCTCCAAGAGTTCTTTGATGGCGGGCAATATCTTTGAATAAAGTGTTTCTTTAGTAGCGCCCAAGTATTAACTGCCCCGGCGGGCAATCTTTCGATCCATCTTCTGGCTGCTCCAGTGAGAGTCATTGGGAAGACCCTGAGCATAACAGCATCATGAGACACGCCCGGAATGTTGAAAAGGCTAGAGATGTATAGGACATTTTCAACGTGCTCATATGCATCTTCGTCCCTGTTTCCTGAAAAAGGGTTAGAGCGAAGCTCCCTCATAAATTGGTCTTTAATCTCGAAATGAACATCTGCTCCGATTGCCGGTCTTACGAGACTCGGCCCTTGATCTGCTCTAGTTAACGTCAAGTATTCCTCAAGAGTGAGGTCATCGATGTTAACAACTTCCATGGTACCTGAAAACTTGAAATATGGTAGTGAGAAAAGTTTATAAATGAAATGAAAGACTCAATATTAATCCTAATATAGCTCCCCGGTAGCGGCGCCAAAAACTTGATGCAGGTTTAACTGACCAGACCTTAATATTTATAGTGTCTCGCTATACCTATGGTCTACCCTAATGCGCTAACGGGCAGTGTAACCGATCGTGTGTAGTGTAGTAAATGGTAAAGCCGAGGTCGTCCCAAGAGCTATGTGTGTTGGATTATTACTAAGTCTAATTGTCACAGATTTATAATGGTTTCGATAGGTATTTAATTAATTAAACTACTAATGCAGAATATAAAAGTAAATAAATGGTAAAGGGAAATCAATAGAGGAATAGTGGTGCTAACCTAGTTAATCCTCCTAGCTAGTTATGTCTACGTCTACCTACTTCCAATTACTTCAGGTGGGGTCAAATTCGAGAGGACAACATTTGGTCAATTCGCCCTAACCTATCAGCAAAGATGCCACCACAGGAGAAATCAGGCGCACCGTCATAAGTCCTGTTGTTCCTGGTCCTCTAAGCCGAGTCATTAAGTACCGCTACATGCTAGATTCTAAATAGTGAGTGCCCGACTGTTAGGAACTTAGACACTACACCCCCCAATTCTTAAGTTCATCCAAACGATAGGTGATCAGTTGGTCAAATCGTACAAGTAGAAAGGGTCGTCAGTTGGTCATATCTTACCCTTCCCGTCTCAGTCCACTCACCTAGGTTCAGTTGGTCATATCTCCTAGGCAATTGGCCTCTATCGCCATTCAAAACTACCGAACCAAGGGTGACTACCAAAGAACTATGCATGCATACACTTAGAAATAATTGTACGGAAGTAAAGGTAAACGCAAACAAAACAATTAAGGAATCATAACTAGGCTAGCACCAAAGGGTGCCGCTCATATTAATCATGCACATCAGTTCAATATTCAAAGGTACGAAATACATGAATTGAAAGTAAAAGAAATATAAAACGCTAAAGCTTATCGTAATGGTGTGACTTCTCCCTTGGAAACAGCTCCGTATGCTTCCCTAGACCTGCCTTGAGTTTTTTCCCACGTTCTCAGAGTGTTGTATGTGGAATGGGATGCCTTGAAATGCTGGAATTCGTGGGGTATTTATAGGCCAGGTCTGGTTTACGGCGTAACCAATAGAGGAGTTACGCCGTAACCTTCTATTTCTTCGTAAATGCACTAGATCTGCTAGTTACGGCGTAACATTATAAGTGGTTATGCCGTAGTCTTCAATAAACTCGGTTACGTCATAAGTGATGCAGCAGTTACGGCGTAAGTATCAGCGGCGTGGAACCTCTTTTGACCTAATGGAGTTACGTCGTAACCTTTGGGAAGAGTTACGTCGTAACCTCTTGATAAGTTGAACTTCTGGGTCACGCAATCGTTACGGCGTAATGTGAGAGACGAGTTACGCCGTAACTTCTTCAAAATAGGCATACTGTGATAAATCTTTAGTAATGTTTCCATTTCCGCGTCTCTTTAGCTCCAATGCTCGTAATTTACCTGAAAGTGGAAAACAATGGAAACAGGCGTAAATCCCTATAAATAACGAGCATTATCGGGAGAAATTGACACTTAATATTCAGGACTATTTGATGTTATCAACAGGGGTAGTATTTATACTAGGGGTATATCCAAATTAAGATAAAACAAGATGATCACACGTGTCGGCGAAAATCCGGTTGAATGATTAGGATGAAAAGTAAAAGATAAGGATAACAGCGACGCGTGGCCCACTCGGTCAAATCAACCAAAGGATGAAAAGCCCAAAAGCATCCACGTCGTACGATACAACTTCCAAGAAAAGAAGCGTTAGAAAGACGCTTCAAAGGTACGGAAGGAAAACTGCTTAGTCACCTTAAGTCTAGTAACATTCACCGCACGCGATAAGCAACCCCACGCAATGAATACACTAGAATGGGGGACTTGATGACGTATAGCACGTACAGTAGGCCTACTGGGCTTAGCTCGTGATATACGCATTATTGGCCCAGGCCCAACAATGAAACAACCACAAGTACTGGATCAACAATAAGCCCGATGACAAAATTGGCTATGGTCCAGACTCAAAGACGCACGCAGAATGCCTAGCGGACCAGACCTCTGGCTACAGAAAGTATTATGTGTCTGCATCCGCTATTATTACGGAACCTTTCCCGACAAAGGTCCCACTCCGGCCACTAACTTTTATATGCGAGTTGTTAGGAAACCATAGCAGTGAGCCTCGCCTATAAAAGGGGTCTTAACCCTCTCACAAGGTACAACTTTCTCTCTCATAATAACACACACACTCTTATTATCTCTGACAAGAATGTATACTTACTCTCACTCCGGAGCTTAATCGTGAAGTCCGTTCCCCAGGTATGGCTAACGGTTTACTCTCACTTGTGTAGGGATTCAATCAATCACTTGAATTAGTATAAGATTAACCCATCAACAGTATGTTGGCCCAATCCATCAAGCATCATAAACACTCATTATAACCCGTCACACTTTTTGTACTAACAAACACAATGTATACTTTTCAATGATTCATTTTTATAAGATTTTGATTCAAAATAATTGATGAATTTTCATTTGTTTTAAGCAAACAATTAAAGTTGATAAGTCAATGAAAGCTCCGACAAATCTTAAGCTAAGCTTAAGCTCAAGTTTGGCTTTACAAATTTAGGCTAAACTTGAATTTAACTCGGCTAGTTAACATTTGTCTAAAGCTAGAAACTTTAATAAAATTTACAGAAAATTCGACAAATCTTGATACATCGTATAGTTTAAAAAACAATATCCAATAATTATAAGAGGGGAGTTGTTTTATATACCAAACTTTTCTTACATATCAAGGGACTCATCTCCACCATTTATCTAAAAAGAAATCAATTGTTGAGATTAAAAGCATTTTATTATTTCACATATTTTTTATAATTTAAATATCTATTAAACCGTTAACCGTTAAGCAAAAATAATTACACCATCGCGACGAGCATTTAATTATCTTTCTATAGACGGGCACTTTGATATACTTTCGAAAAAAGAAAACAAAATCGTTTTTTTCACGTTTTTTCGTCTTTTTTTTCGTTTTTCTTCAAAACTGGAATTTGCATGAAATATCATATATGATTTAATAGTAATTTGAAGATCACATGTGATATTAATGTTAAATCACATATATGTAATATCATATGTGATACTAGTGTTAAATCATATATGATATACATATCATATATGATTTAACACTAATGTCACATGTGGTATTCAAATTAGTGTTAAATCATATATGATTTTTTCATGCAAATTTCAGTAACGTAAAAAACTTTTAAAAAGACATGAAAAACACGAAAAAAAAAATTGTCGAAAGTATATCAAGGTGCCTATCTATAGAAAGATAATTAAATGCTCGTCGTAATGCTATATTTTTTTTCGCTTGACGATTAACGGTTTGAAAGATATTTATATTTGAAAAAAAAGATGAAAGTGAGTTTTTTTAATTGTTGGGATTAATCTCAACCATTATATTTAATAAAGATGGAAGGTGAAGATTGATCATTTAGTATGTAAAATAATTTTTGTCCTCAAATGATAATCTAATCATAATCATAATCACAATCACAATGATAATGTAGAAGATGCAAATACATTAAGATCTAAGATCATTTGAGGACAAAAGATTATTTACATATCAAGGGATCAATCTCCATAATCCATTCTTATTTGATCTAATTGATGAGATTAATCTCAACAATTAAAAAAAACCACTTTCATCCTCTTTTTTCAAATATTAATAACTTTCAAACCATTAATCGTTAAGAGGAAAAAAAAATATATCATTGCGACGAACATTTAATTATCTTTCTATAGATACACACTTTAATATAATTTCGACAAAAATTATTTTTTCGTATTTTTCACGTTTTTTTTAAAGTTTTTTCATTTTTTTACGTTACTGATATTTGCATTTAAAAATCATATATGATTAAACACTAATTTAAATATCACATGTGATATTAGTGTTATATCATATATGAAATTAGTGCTATATCATATATGATATGTAATATCACATATGATATTAGTGTAATATCACATGTGATATTAGTGTAAAATCACATATGATATACATATCATATCACATGTGATATCACATATCATATATGATTTAAAACTAATATAACATGTGATATTCAAATTAGTGTTTAATCATATATTATTTTTTTCATGCAAATTTCAAGTAACGTAAAAAAAAGACGGAAAAACGTGAAAAAAAAACGATTTTTTTTCTTTTTTCGAAAGTATATCAAAGTGCCGTCTATAGAAAGATAATTAAATGCTTTTCGCGACGGTATAAATATTTTCACTTAACGATTAACGGTTTTAGAGATATTTAAATTATAAAAAATAGATGAAATAATAAAATGTTTTTAATCTCAGCTATTGATTTATTTTTAGATGGATGGTGCAGATGAGTCCTTTAGTATATAAAAAAAGTTTGGTATGTAAAATAACTCTCCTCACACATTAAAAAGAATCTAAAATGAAAAATCATGCAAACTAAAGAAAGAAGGAGCACTGCCTCTATCCTGGCTAGTAAAATCAAGCCAGGATCAATGCAACTAAACGGAAAACAAAGCCCACAAATGGCGATGTGGCCGAACATATCTTTCACTAAAATACATGATTGTTGATATTAATGGGCTTATGTCTATTCACATTTATCTCTAATGGGCTTTAGGGTTTGAGATGTATTCATCTACCCTATATATGTAACCCACTTGTAACCTTGATTATTACTCAATAATAATTATCTGCTCCTCCTCTCATTCTTCTGTTCTTATTATTGTTCCTTATCATTGCTTATTACTTTACAGACATTATCATCACGAGTTGCTCAAAAGAAAATGCTAAGCTCTACAGGGAAGAGGTATCATGAATGTTTACGGCGTATATCTCTACACGAGAGAGAAAGGTAAAATCAACTTTGAAATCTACATCAAAACTATGGTAACGATATACAGTAATAATTAATTTATTATGTGCTGATCTAACAATTGTTTTTATGCTGCTTAATTAAATTAAATCATTAAGCATGCACATTAATTACCAACTGATGTGAATAACTATTTTAAATATACAAATATCTACTATACCCTTTTCTTATTCTTCTTTTATAACATTTATGTACATATACTAGTTATAATACCCACGCACGTACGAATTTTTATATATTGTGTTTTTATAAAAATCGATTACTAATTTATTTATTTTATGTAAATTTATAAATTGTTGATATATATACCTTATAATTAATTTAATTATACTAATTAGGGTAGGGTTTTTTTTTTCTTTTCGTGTGTCGATGTAGGGCAATAGGTGGGAAGCAATATTTTAATCTTAAATTTACAAATAGGCTGGAAGGTGTATGTATGTGCGGGTGATTCTTTTATTTCTTTACATTAGACAAAAATATTTTTAAAATCACTCCCGCTTTTTACTAAGTTTTTTTCTTTATACTTTTGAATCTTAAACTGTTATGTTTATTTTTTCTTTTTTTGACTATATGTAAGAACATCTTTTTTTAACTATTGGCAAATCAGGAATATTAGAGTTTTTTAAGTAAATATTTTAAAATAAAATAATAATAAATAAATAAAATACTACTTAATAAAAAAAATGAGTTTTTATTTAAATGCAAAAATACACACTTGAAGTTTTATTTTATTATATAAAAGATTACAGTCTCAAACATATACATACACCTTAACATATTAGTGACAAAAAAAACTTAACACATGTATGAAGAACACACAAACATACACTAAAAAAGTGGTTTAATGTACACATTTTTTTCCCTCCACACTTCTGAAAGTGCGTAAAATTTTATTAATTTCTTAACACTTAATAATGTGTAAAAATTGGTTACATTGATAAGAGTGGAAAAAAATTGTAAAACAATAAATTTTTCACACTTATAGTTGTGTCAAAAAAAAAGTTCACACTTTTAATTGTTAAGAAATCTAAGAAATGTCCACACTTATAGGTGTTGACTCAAATTCTTCACGCTTTCTCAAAGTGCGGGAGAAAGTGTGGGGACCCAAACAATCTCCACACTTCCTCAAAGTATGAAAATTTTGGGTGTTACAAATAAGTGAATAACATTCATACTTAGAAGTGTGAAGAAATCTTATAATTCTTCACAAATAAAAAGATGAATTTTTATTTGATACAACTAAAAATGTGAAAAATCTATTGTTTTACCATTTTTTTCACACTTGTTAATGTAAATAGTTTATATACATCATTAAGTGTAAATAAATTTATAAATGTTTACGTACTTTTGAAAACTATGAAAACTCAACTATTTTTTTTAGTGATAACCCGCGTTCTTATGCTCTTTTTCTTTTTTTGTATAATATTATTATTAGTAACAAAACCCACTTCTAATAGCCATGAACACAAATTGACATGCTACATGACATATCTTCACACGAAATTTTTGAAGCTGCCAAAGCTTGGAATTGAAGGCCCATTATATATACATACTAAAGACCGTGTATTGTACAACTAAGCGCCGGGTCAAACCGGGTCAGATGACTGTCCATCGTCCGATTAACCCATTGAGCACTGTCCATGCACTAGATCAACACAAAGTAGCTAAGCACTAAAGGAACGAACGCACAATAGAGTTTTTAATTTAACCATTAATAGTCTACCAATTATCAAACATGTTGGTATGAATTTGTTTAATCAGTGGTTTTAAACAATACCAAAAACATTATTTGGGAAAATTAATGCAATCCACTAGTAACAAGAATACAATTCAAAAGAGTAAGATCTAACTGAGTCAATCTTTGGGCTTTGATTTGTAGAAGATGATGTTTGGGTTTTGAACTGTATTATAATGACAATAAGGGTATAAATGACAATTCTAACTTTATATATAATTATCATGTATATTATTGCTTTAAATATGCATAAATTAATAATTTGGATATATATGACAAATTTAAGTTTTTGTGAGGATATATATGTAATTATGATTTTTGGTTGGATATATATGTAATTATGGGTCTTTTGCAGGGATATATATGCAATTCCTCCATTTTAGTATAACCGGGTCATATGGGTGAAGTCGGAACAATTTTGAATGTTCGTTGGTGAAGTAAGGTAATAAAAAAGTAAGTGGTCTTAGATGGATAATTTCAAAAAGTACGTGGCTATTTTTATATCTTTTACCCTTTTTTGCTATATAGTATTCTTGGTTATCGCACTAGCAATGTGAACGTGATCATTTAGGGTGGAAAATATTTGGAATGAGACAGTGATCACACAAACAAAGAAAAGAATAAGACCATACTATTGTTAATTTACTCGTCTATGGAAATTGTAAATTGTACTTTTATAAATTAAAATCTTATACTGTATCATATTTCTTTGTCTTAGTGTTTATTTATATATTCATTATAATCATCTATCATTGTAGTGGTTTAAATGTATCTTTCTTTTATAATATTTAATTATTTTTATAAACTTTCCACACACTTATTGGCTTTCTCTTGGCTTATATGTTACATGCTATTGATATGTCTTATCATGCAAGTTAAAATCATATAAATTCTTACTTATTTTGTCATAAGGGCCATTAATTTATTATACCGCATATTGTGTTTTTTTTTCACATTTTTAGCGTACTTATACATTTCTTGAGACAATAGGAAGCTGTGTGTTACTTGATTTCATGTGTTTGCACAACTGCAAAATCTTAGAGAGCTAGGTGTGCATTGTTATACACCCTCATCATAGGGCAATTTGGTGCTTATAACGGCTCCATCGACACTGCACCTTGTGCATATAACACCATGGTTATCGAGCACTCTTAAATCTTAATACTAGTTCAAGTCCTACAGCCGATCAATGATTATCTTCAATCATGCGAAATTAACTTTTATAAAATAAGTAAAACAAAACTACATGCAAATCATACTTTTAAATGTAAAATGCTACCTTAAGCGTGCCTATATTTCGAAGTTTTGATATTCCTACACCAACATGGATAGACAAATACTTTGGCCACTCATAGCATTGAATTGTTGATGGTGGTCTAAAAAACGTGAGTATTGAAACTATTAGATAATTTGAAGTACTTAGGTTTATTATTAATAATGTGTGATATATTTAGAGACTAGAGCACATAAATAAATTGATAAGAAAGCAAACATATTGGACTAGTCCTAAACCAATAAGACTTGGGCTAAGCCTTAATCCATTCGGGTAATACACTCCCGCAGTTTGAGCGGAAGGCCTTCAATCATTCAAACTGGAGCAAAATTCTTTAAACAATGCACTAGGGAGAGTCGTTGGTAAAAATATTGGCATATTGAAATGTGGATGGATCATGCATATAAAGGTACACATGTTGAACAACATAGAACAAATAGGTCTTGTAAATGTAAGAAGCTAAAGAGCACTGGCTAAGTTGCGATACAAAGTAGGATCAGAAATAGGGTCACCATCAAGACCAAGCTTAGAATTAGTATCAACGGGATTCCGACAAGGATTACACTTCTGCATATAAGCACGCTCAAGAAGCTCCGTAGCATAAGTAGTCTAAGATAATGACCATTAAGAAAAGCATTCTTTACAACCAGTTGAGGAATAGGACAATTCCTAGAAACTGCAAGACTTAAAACAATGTGTATGGTAGCCGGTTTGACAACCGGGCTAAATGTCTCGTCACAATCAAAACCCAACCGTTGAGTGCGTCCATTCGCTACAAGGCGAGCTTTATACCGACTAAGAGATCCATCTGCAATAAAACTATTTCTGAAAAGCTAAGTACATAACACAATATTGACATTAGCATGTTGATGCTTAAGTACCCACGTTCTGTTATTAATTAAAGCATTATATTCGTCTAACATAGCTTTTTGTTAATGAGGGTCGCGAAGATCATAAACATGAGACCAATGAATGGGTGAAGTGGTGGTAGTGTTAAGAGACAAACGATCAACAGGCTTTGTGATACCATCTTTAGCACGTGTGACCATAGGGTGTGTATTTGTTGGTAAGGGGTCCAGTAATGGTTGCGGATGAGTATTTTGGTTTGGGTCGAATGACGATGGTTGGTAATTGAGAGTGATTCGGGTGTATACTGTTGTAGTGTCGATTGTAAGTCAGGTGTATACTGTTGTAGTGTCGATTGTGGGTCGGGTGTATACTGTTGTA
Source organism: Chrysanthemum seticuspe (assembly GCA_019973895.1). Classification (NCBI taxonomy): domain Eukaryota; kingdom Viridiplantae; phylum Streptophyta; class Magnoliopsida; order Asterales; family Asteraceae; genus Chrysanthemum; species Chrysanthemum seticuspe. The sequence goes on along the minus strand of BPTQ01000008.1, from coordinate 359,661,836 downwards.
GTGTCGATTGTGGGCTAGAATGTGATGTTGGTGGTATCAAAGTTTAGGTTGTGAGAGTTATAGGGGCGAGTTTGGTGGGGTGAGGTCTTGGGCCATAGGATGCTGGTACACGTAAGGTTTGTCAACTTTGAATAACTAATGTCGAGATATTTGAGCTTTAAACTTTCGGTAGGTTTTTGAACTCATGAAAATATTCCCTTCAAGTGATAATGAAACTACATTCAATGAATCAGTGTATTTTAATTAATTTTTTTATGTTATATTATCCATTAATGTTATCTTAATATGTAAGATGAATTATGTGGTTATAAATGGAGGGTTGATGGATAAACCTATTTTCTCAACTATTATAAAATTTGTTTTACTACGTTTTGTTTGACATTAAAATCTAAAACAACTTTTATGCAATTTATTGTATTATATATATATATATATATATATATATATATATATATATATATATATATATATATATATATATATATATATATATATATATATATGTATGTATATATATATATAGTTAGGATCAAATAAAAATATTACTTAAAATAAGAAGAACTATAACCGCAAATCCGAGATGCACCGATCTAAATTAGATGCATCCTTATAATCTTAGATGCATTATAATGCACCATAGTGTGTTTTCTAGCTTTTAATCAGATGCATATACGTATATTAGATGCATTTCGTGATTTCTCTTGTTTTTTGTTCCTCTACACGTACCGAAATCATGAAAATCAATTTGCACCATCTATACGTCAAATTAACTTTCGAAACTCAAGATGTTGCATCTATATGAATAGAAATGCATCTAATGCGAGTCGCTGCATCTCAAATGCGTTGTTTTGGTCACTTTTCACCACTTCTTATTTTAATTTACTTCTCACTGGATCCCTACTATATATATATATATATATATATATATATATATATATATATATATATATATTCTTGTATTGATATTTTGTAAACATTCATACATGTATAATTAGTTGATATGATTGGTTTTTGTTTAAATGTAGTATCATTATTGTTACTTTTTTATAATGTGTTATGTTATTAGTACCCTTTCTGGCTCACCAATAAGTAAAAAAACAAAAGTAAAATCTTCACCATTTTTTACTTTATTTTATAATATAGAACATTTTTTGTTCTGTACTTTTTGTCAATTTAATACTTTTGACTTGTTAAACTCAATATTTTTTGTTCCACATTTCTCGTTTAAGAGTTTTATAATATGAACAAAATTATTAAAAAAAAATGGGGTATCACTTGTAGTTTTGGTGGGTTCTTTATAACCTACCCTTTTTATAATGAGGAAAAAGGTTGAAAAAATAAGTGGTAGTTGTTAGATTGACCGGTGAAAGTGATGGCAAGATGTTGAGTGGTGACAAAGATATGAAGACTTGAAAAAATGACATGAAGGGGTATTCACATCATTCCTATCAAACAGTTTTCTAAGAAAATTATGTATGCATGAGGTCATTACGTGTTTGATTAATTATTTACTTCGTATTTCATAAGTGAAGTGCTTTGTATGGTAACTAGAAAAGAAAAAAAAAACATGAACTTTTGGACTTTTGACTAAAGGGATTAGGGGATGGGTGCTAGACGAAGATATGATATGGTATCATGGTGGGTAAACTTTACAGTCACATCACTGTTAAAATTGAATTTAAAAAAAAGGTAATGACTAGAACGTTGGTTAAGGTTTTGACCTCATTAATCATAATAAACATTTTCATACCCTTATTGATCAAAATACACATCTTCAATGTTCTAACAAGTATGTGATCTGCCACTCGACATTTATAAAAATGTACAAAACTTAACAAATTTAATTGTATGCATTATTTTTATAGGACTTAATATATAGTGTATGATTATGTAACTATCCAAAAATAATGCGTATGTTCATCCAACACATAAGAGCAATTCATGTGCTGCTAATTAATCAATTTAGTAAAAATATACTGTTTTCATTTTTTGCTCTTTTATGTTTTTTTGTCTTTCAAAGCTGTTATATGGTGTAAAGTTTATGAACTATGTTTATGTGTCTACAAATGAATTTACAAAATATTCATTATCGTTTTAACGGATTCATTCTATAAACTCGTTGTAGTTTCAGCATCATTATTTTGTTACAATCTTAAACGTCACTAGTTTGAAGAATAAGTATATGTTAGTTTTATGGATATAAATTAGTAGACGTGAGTTAGGATCGAACTCGAGACTATGAGATTGCACACTTTACGTATGAGAATTTAAAGTTAATAATTAAATATAAATGTTATATTTATTTATTTATTAAACGAAATAACTAACGGACGTTAAGTAATTAATGTAATGGACTAACGGGCGTTAAAGGTATTTGGAAAAAGACTAAATTGCAAAAGTTGGGAAGGTTCCGGAATCATTTGGGGACTCCAAACCGATCGGCCAAGGAAACAAGGAAACAAAACCAACTTGTTCACCAAGTTAGCTTGGGTATATAAACAAGGCTAGGGGTTTTATTTTTCCGTCTCTTGTGCTCATTAGCTAAATCCTAAAATCAGTTTTGTGTGTGTGTTTGCTCTACAAACCGATCGGCCACCTCAAGGGTGTCGATCCATTCTTTTTCCACAAACAAAGTTATTTGTTTTATAAAAACTAGCATTACTTTAATTCGGTTTAATACGTGTGTACAAGAACATAGTAATAACATAATTTTGTTATTATCTTGGATTGAATTACAAAACGGTAAGGGGTAATTTACATAATCCTAACTAAATCAAATTAGGGTTCATCTGTTGCTAGTTTGTGGATTTGATTCTTGTTAGGCTAGAATCAAGAAAAGGTACGCATATTCTTTTATGTTAATTAATTATTCGTTAATACATCCTATACGCTTCCGCTTGAATACTTTGATGTTTGTGGTTATTTATTTGAATGTCATGTTATATAATTCCAGTAGTGGCATCACGAGTCATTGGTTTTTAATGAGTAATTAATTACATAAACGCGTAATAAAACAAATACTTGTATGTTGTTTGATATGTTTATCTAGGGTTTATGTTTATTATTGTTGGTCGATTTTTTTTATTTGTTGGGGCGTTCCCCTATTTAATTTTAGTCGACACATGTATAAATTTTTAGGGTTTTGAAAATTGTTTGCTAACCTTATTAATGCCTAGAATTAATATATTGGCTACATGATTAATTCGTGAATAATTTGTTATGTGTCATGGAATTTTTTATATGCGATCTTGTGACTTATTTGTATAATTGTTATGATATCCGTGATTATACATGCATGTTAGTCATGGATAAGTTGCTTTGATATTGTTTAATTGTTATGACATGTTTATTACGATAAATCTTGAATTGGGGAAGACTCCAATTATATATATATTAATGAATCAATTATGTGCAATTTGGTATAATTTAATTAAGGGTTTACGCAATTGATTCATCGATGTATGTGGCTCACTTTCTATTGTTGGAGTGAAAACCCTAAATTAATATATACATTAATTTAACCTATATATTGATTATTGGGAGAATTGCATATATACCCACTAAAACTCAAAAATTTGCATATTTCCCCAAAATACAAGTTTTTAATGCATGATGTACAATGCAAGTTAAGCATGTTTTGGGTATATATGCAAATATACAAGTTTAACTGGGTATATATGCAATTGCCCCTTGATTATTAATAGGGTTTTATCAAATAAGTTGCATGTGGCTACTTGTTTACACGTATAAATTGTTTATTATGTGCGCATTGTTTTTAGTAGTTTATTTTTTATTTTGTTACTTGTTTGTTTATTATGTTAGACAGTTTTAAGCAAATGGTAATTTTGAATAGAAAAATAATATGGACTAAACAATGGCGAAATTTGATTTGTTTTGGAAGAGTTAAGTTTTCAATAATTTAATTGATTGATGACTTTGGTACAAATGGTCTGAACGGCTCACCCACTAGAATGAACTATAAAGGGGTTAATAAAGAAGTGCGCACAGTCACACTGAAAGGATGTCTTAGGTTATGCTTTGCGCTTACCTGGTCCTCTGCCCCCTGTAAGTTCGAATGGAGCTACTTAGTAAGCCATAAAATGTGCAACTCATCTTAAGGGCGAATTAGTTTTAATTCCATGCGCCACTTCGGTGGTAATTATCCGAAACACTAAGTGTTTACACTTATGCAAAAGTACGATATAATGGACGATAATTAACACTAAATTCCTTGATTGGTGAACCCAATACCTCAGTCAAGACTTTGATAATTTGATCTTTAAGAATTGGTAATAAAAAGTTTTTTATTAAATTTATGCTACAAGATGAATGCATGACATCTTTGTACATATTTGATTTGACCACATAAAATCAAAACTAATACCCTTTTAAATTAAGAATATGCCATCTAATTAAAAGGAACACTTGAAGTTGCAATTTACGTCATGACAATACTTGGCTAGATTGTGATGGGGAGGTAAATCTCTATGTAAAGTCAGACCTTACATGGACATATTTGCAGTTCTTTAAGTTAGACACTTAAGTTGAGTAGGAAGTGAGACCTGGACTCAATGGCATAAGATGGGATGAAACATGTTTATATTTGCAATAGCGTTGGAAAATATAAATCCCATAATGATCTAGGAGTTGGAAATTGTTTGCCAATTAATGTTCGACAGATTACCTTATTATGTGCTTTCGTTACTAGCAGATCAACTGATGTAATGAATCTATGATAATTTGGATCCTAGTTTTCGAGAAAATTATATAGTTATATGTTTATATTACCGTTGGGTATATTTTATTTTCTTGAAAAGTTGTATTATCGAAAATACTAATACTTGAACTTTTTTCTGTAGAAATGGCTCAAAATAACGATAACACTAACACTGCACTAAGTTCTGCGTTCAAAACCTTTTTTGATCGAGAAAAGTTGACTGGCTCTAAGAATTTCAATGATTGGCACCGCTCTTTGAGAATTGTCTGTAGAGTTGCTGACAGGTTGAAATATGTTTATGAACCTTGCCCTGAACAACCAACTGGTCCTGAGGTTACTCAAGCTCAAATGGACGCTTGGCAACTTGAGTATAAGAGTCATAATGATGTGGCTTGTCTTATGTTGGGAACGATGGAATCTGCTCTTCAAAAGCAGTTCGAACATCATTTCCCATATAATATGCTCAATGAACTTCGAACTATGTTTGAGAAACCAGCTGCCGTCGAGATTTATGACTTGACTGACGCGTTACACAGCTGTAGGCAGGGAAAGGGTAAACCCGTAAGTGCTCATGTACTTGAAATGAAAGGGTACATGGACCAACTAAAAGCACTTGGCAAAACTTATGATGATGACATGGCTATGAATCTGATTAATAGATCCCTTAACAAGGATTTTAATGGTTTTGTCAGAAATTTCAATATGCACTGCGTGGGGAAGACAGTTACTGACCTACACGCATTGCTAATTGTCTATGAGAAAGGGTTGCCTCAAAAGGTTCCTACCTCCCAGGTACTTGCTATTCAGGGTGGAAGAATAATAAGCCAAAACCGCAGCGTGCGAACAACAAGAAGGGGAAGGGTAAGGGAAAGGTTGACAAAGGTAAAAGTGTTATGGCCTATCAACCTCAACCCAAGAAGAACCCTACTCCTAGGAAGGATAATCCTAAAAAGGATCAAGCATGCCACAATTGCAAGACAGTTGGACATTAGAAGAGAAACTGTGCTCTCTATCTTGATGAATTGCCGACAAATAAGATGAAGTATGACGGATCCTCGGGCGCCGGTCCTTCTGGTAATTTATTTGTCATTGAATTATTTACTCTAAATCATAAAAATTCCTGGGTATATGATACGGGCTGTGGTATTCACATTTGTAATACACTGCAGGGGTTTAGAGTGGAGAGGAAGCTGGCCTATGGGGAGCAATATCTGCACGTGGGAAATGGCGCACATGCAGTTGTTGAAGCCATAGGAACGTTTAGTTTAGTATTGCCTTCGGGCTTAGTACTGTTATTGAACAATTGTCATTACGCACCTTCTATAATTAGAGGTGTTGTTTCTTTTTCAGTTTTGTTGGATGATGGTTTTACTCATACTATTTCACGTAATGGAATTGATGTTTCTTTAAATGGTGTATTTTATTTTAAAGCAATTACTGTGAATGGTGTGTTTGTGAAGGATCATGAATATTATGTTGTTTGATGATTCGGGTGGTCTAGGATGATGATTAAACAAGAAAGCCATTTTAGATAGATGAAAAGAGTTGAGAGGGAATTCTAGAAAGAGAGTTGCTTATCAAAAGTGAAAGATTAGATTAGAACTTCCAACCCTCTACCTTGGAGGGTAGAGGGTATTTATAGGTTACAATCTAAACGACCTCCTATCGGCCTGTGGATCAGGGATACAGTGGGTAAAGACCCGTCCTTCCTCCACGGTGTTACACTTAACTAATCTACGCTACAAACTAACTAATAAACTGCTAAATAACGTAAATAACTATATGTCTACGAGCTAACTTATGCTAGATAATAGTTGGGGTGACCGACTCTTTTACTATGGAATTTTCTAATTCCTAACAATCTCCCCCTAAGGGAGGTCACCCCATGATTTACATTTTGAATCCTAGCACTCTATTTAATCTTCAGTCTTGAGCTCGAAGACATGAATTCTTCAATTCCGCAATCTTTGTGCTTTTGTAGTGCAACTTCAAAGTCCGCATAGTTTGTACTTTAGTAGAGGCCTTTCAACTGATCCACATCTTTGATGATCTTCGAGCTTTCATTGAGATCATCAGCCACAGTAAATCTCTGGATCACCCTTTATTGTGTTGCCATCATGTGAAGTTGTGACTTTTGGACCGACATGCTCACACTTTTGAATCATGACATCTTTCCATCAGAGTAGCGGAAGCCTTACTGGTTCATGATATTTGCAGCAGCGAAGCAGAAGCATAGTATGAAATATCAGAGCCAGGTTATGTAGATATGCACCAGTCATGATTTCTTCAAATTAAGTGTGGATGTTGTGAGCATGCGGCTTTGGATTGACTCCTCAATTCTGATCAGCAGCAATCGTCCAAATGTACCTGCAAACAACAGTTAGCAATAAAGCGCATGAAAGTGTCTTTGATCACTTTCGTTGAATTAAGGTACACGGCCTACGGTTCCCCGTTGATCAGTACAAGTACTGCCTGTGATCAGGTAGGATTCCTAAGAATCTCCTTGACAGGGTTTCGCAGCTGTTCTAGCTGTTCTCAAACCGGAACGTCTCAAAGAAGACAACACGGAGTGAGTGAACCAGCAAATTGAGATTCACTGATTGATGAAAAATGATTTGAAAAACAATCGCGTATTGCTTGAAGAAAGAGTTTTGCAATACGACGAAGGTTTTATGAGAAAGATCAATTTTCAATCAAAATACTTTTTGTATTAGAGAATGAGTACACATTCGACGTGCTAGCGAAAAGAAGAGATTCGCACATCGAACGGTTTTTCTAAAAGTATTTTTCAATCAGAGATACTTTTTGAATTTGAAATGAGTACACATTCGACGTGCTAGAGAAAAGAAGGTTTGCACATCGAACGGTTTTTCCAAAAGTATTCGTCAATTCCATTCCTGGACCAAGGTTGATTCAAGAATGAATCTCCCCATCGTTTCTATCCAGTTGTCACAAGCTTGATCTTACGAGAAGATCTCACATGTCACCCACCAAGAGCTTGTAAGATGTTGGCTCTAGAAGGATTTCCATCTTCATCGTGAATACTTTTACATACCACTCAGATGTTCTGGCAATACCACAAGGATAATGCGTAGGACTCTTAATATATAATCTTACTTTCCACATTGTGTGAAACAGCAAGTCTTCATTAATATAGTGTCCTAACGAGATATCGTGGATGATCTCTTGGCTCTAGACTCGATTGTGCATATTTGGTTCCTGTGCCGGAGACTAGGGAGAGGGTCTCCTTCTTCAATATCAACAATCTCTAAGAGAAAGTCGATAGATAATGTCGGTTCCCCGTGAGAATGAAACAAGCCCTTTTAAGAGGAACTTGAGTAGCTTGGGAAGTTTAGTGCAGTGCGTCACTGGGTCTATGACGTCTTGTCTTCAATACCGATGTTACCTTGGTAACCACCAGTAGCATATGAATTGAACCCGGTATCTTCCCTAAGGTTGAATTGATGGAGGGCTATTTCTTTTCACCCTTTTTCACATTCAGTTCTTTTTCATTCTTCAACCCCTTCAGTGCTTACCGAGACTTCATAACTAGAACCTTGTTGGGTTTATTCCAGTACTAGCTCTGTCTCAGTCCGCACTCTTCCCATTTCTCATTTTTCTCCTTTTTTCAATATACCTAAGGACTCTACACTATCTAGTGGATTGTCCCTGGGTAGATCCCTCCGGTTCTGGCGGATCGTGGGAACAAATACCTAACCTAACCATCCTTATAACTCCATACATAAAGTAAAATGGTCAGTCTTTTTGGTACAGTTCATTCTTCCTTGAAACCAATTGAAAAATCATTTGGAAAAACAATCAAGGTACTTGTGATACGAGATCAAAGCATTTTGTACCCTAATAGTTTTGATCATTTAGAAAACCTCCCCCTCAACTTGTGCGTATGATTTAGAAATTGTTTAGCACAGGAGGCAAGAGGACTTTGAAATATTTTCTTTGATCACAATTTTCATACGAAAAAGCCATTTGATTTTCTTGGTAAATTCTCCCCCTCAATATGTGCATAGGATAAGAGAAATCATTTTATCACATAGAGGCAAGAGTTCTTTTGAAGCATATTTACGATCACACAAGCCATTAAGAAACCATTTAAATCTCAATCAAGGTACTTTATGTGAAAACATATAAGCATTTGCACCTCGATAGTTTCTTTTCTTTTAAAATGCCCCCCCCTCAATATATGCTTCGAGATTCGAAAGCGTTTAGCACATATGAGAGAGCAGCCTGCACAACTGAATCAAAACGATCAACTTTTATCAAATTTCATTATTAAATCACAAATTCTCCCCCGATCAAAAATATCAAATCCTTTGAGATTTTGGATCCCAAGTGATTTAATTAGGTTTAGAAAACATGGGAGACAATGTGGCCTTGTTTAAATACTCATCTGGTTTTTGGATAAATCCTCCTCCTCAACATGTGCATTGTGTATTTGAAATCGTTTGGAACATGGAGGCAGGAGTGCCTTTGAAGGACTAAAACCAATTCCATTAAAACAGATTTGAGATTTAAATCACGATCTCTCCCGCGATTAAAAATTTCAAACCATTTGAGATTTGTAATCCCAAAAGATTTAAATTATTTAGAAAATTTTAGGGGAAAGACGTGGCAAGATTTAATTCTGAAAGATGACAGATAGGAACAGATTTAGACATTAAAGATTGTTAGTGTCAGGTATGATTTGTTTTAAGAGACCTTTAAGTAAATTAAAACAATTTCACAATCAAACAAAAACAGAAAAAACTTCATTTTGACAGATCTTTGAGTTTTAAAGAAAAAACATACCATGACATAACATTAAATCTTTAGATCACACTTTTTGTTGTACAAAATGGACTCTTTTGAAGATATATTGTTTGAAAATATTTTAAATTAAATCACTCTCCCCCTCAATCGATGACCGAAGTCGATAATTGAGTGACTTAAGTTTTGATAAAATGAAGTCCGGTGATTTTCAAAATTAAGTGCATTTAATTTTCAAAACAATATTTTCCATTTTCAAAACAATTTAATCAAATTATTCAAAATTGTTTAAAAATGGTATCCTGCACAAAGATACATTAGGTGGTTGAGAAGCTTCCGTTGTTGCTGTAGGGTTTGGAAGAAAAACCGTCTGCAGATGCAGTGAGACTTCTTCTTACGTTGCATTTTGAATGCCAACTGAGGTCAAATTAAGCTCCGTTTCTTCAATCACTTAGAAGAAAACCATCTGCTGATGCAGTGAGACCTCTTACGTTGCATTTATGCCAACTTTCCATAGAAGTCCAATTAAGCTCTGTTTCTTCATTTGTCAACCCAAGAAATAGTTACCCTTTCCTTTCGGCATCCAATCATCTTCAATTGTGGGATCCGGATCGGGAACATTCTTTTATACCAATATACCTGCATACGTTAGTGAACACACATACAAATATATGGTGGTCGACATCACCCAAACAACAATCGACTAATAAAAGTCAATGCAACATATCAATCAGATCATATAAATGTATGGGAATAATGTGTTCATCAGACTCTAATCATCTACTCCTAGCAATCATATCCTAGGCACCTAGTCCTTCAACATAGGTTAACATCATTTTTAATTAAGCATATTAGGATAATTAAGAAAGCCCATTAGATGATGTAGATTTGAAAAACATTATCCCCCTCAATCCATGACTCATTTTATGAAAAGTTTAAAAGCGCTGAAGTCATTGATTGAGTTTTCAATTTTACAAAAACTCTGAATCTGATTGTTTTTAAAGCAACTCATTTACCACCATTTTTGAAAACACCAAATATTTTTCTGAAGAATTTTAGACGGAAAAACATTTGTGTAGGAACAGCAGTCATTCGACATACTTTCCTTGTTTTGTTTTAAGGATAAGTGCACGAAATATTTTGAAAATTGGTTTAGCGCAGCACTTTCCTTCCTTTAAAAGAACGGGTTGCTATCTGAAATAATAGCAAGCCATAGTTTAAGCACGGGTCACAGTCTGAAGTAACTGCAAGCCATTGTTTTTTGGACATGTTTTGAAAGAAATATTTACACCTCCTGCTCGAACTTCATCTAAAGTCCCGTGCCATTATTGAATGACATTTCTAAGACCGTAGATGTTATCGATACCAGAAGACATGTCTAGAGAAAACATATTTTTGGAATTTTTCAAATTTTCTGATTTTTTATGGGTTTTTGTTGGTTTTATATTTTTCTATTTTCTTTTTCTTGGTTTTATATTTTTCTATTTTGTTTTGCTGGTTTTATATTTTTGTATTTTGTTTTTCGAATAAATATATACAAAGATAGAATAGATGATATAGTTTAAGAAGATGATGATACGAGTACCGAGATAAGGATATCGAGCAGCCCCGTTGTAGAAGAAAGAAGTCATCATCCCTAAAACTTTCACCACCAAAGCTTCCGAGGCTCTTGCATTGAAGAAAGAAATTGAGCCACTTGAAAGTGAGACTTTGGCAGCTTCCCCCCAAACCGAAAATCCATGTGATGAGCAGATTCGAAGCTCTATTTCAAGCTTGCCTTAGCTAGGTGCACAGAGAAGCACACCATTATCATAAATCCCGCTGCTCCTTTTAAGAACGAAAATCGAGATTCTTCGTTCGGGGTCATATCATCCAATAGAACAGCAACGTATCATCCCACTCATAAATAATCTTCTCAAATTTCATAACCACTGAAGTCTGACGCAATCCATTCCAAAAGGTGTCAAGAGACCACTTCCCCCGAGTAGTTGAAGTGATGCAGTCAGTCTCTTAGACTAGAGCTCACGAACCCGAATACACATACCCGAAGACAAAGAAACTTATACCATCGAAGTAGCAGATTAATTCCAATAGCTAAAGAATAACCCCGATGTATACTTTTCTCTCCCCTAAAGAAAGTGCATGAAGCTCAAGAACCCGAAGTACCCGAATGCCCAAAGAGAGAATAACCGATAACATTGAAGAAACAGGCCGAATCACTGATTATCTCTGTGAAAAACAATCTCTGCGGATGTCCACTCCGGAATAAGTGATTATATCTCTGAATCACTGATTAAGAACTCAAGTGAAACAACTGAGCATCCCCAATGTACACAATCTCTCTCCCCAATGAATCACACACTTGTGTACCTCTTTTATCTTCAGAAACTTTCTATTACATCACTTCCCCCACGTCGTTGGACTAATAACACAAAAAGCCTTGATGAGTAAAATCTTGAGTTTCTCTGCGGTCATGACATTTGTTTTCCCGGGATATCTTCAATCACTTAGAAGAATTAAGCTCATCAAGTTAACTCGCCATGAGTCAAACCTTGAGTTTCAATGCGGTAATAACATTTGTCTTCCCGGGATATCTTCAGTTACTTAGAAGTATTAAGTTCATCAAGTTTACTCGCTTTGTGTTTAGATGTGTGTCTCCTTGCCCCTTTCTGGTTTTGATACTTCAGAATCAGCAACAAATTATAAGCCCGTATACTAGAAATTTGTTGAGAAGAACACTTGTAATCTTGTGGGAATCAACTTGCTGCAGAATGTGAGCAAGTCTAATTGGGGATTAAATTCGACTTTTCACACTCCCCCAATTAGTGCTCTCCCCTAAACCGACAATCTGTTTGATAAATGCTCAGATTAAGAAGAAGTATTTAGATAATTAAATGCAACTCGTCTTTAGTCTTCTAGCATATAGCAGAAAATGTAGAACCGACTGAAGACTCGACCTTTTTCAAGATTGTCCGAATGGGGAATAGATTGTTAACATCTTCAACACTCCAAAAAATAAGAACATCACCAAAAAGCATCCCGATTAACTTACATCTTGCAAATCCCCTTAACTAAAATCTCTCCCAATCAAACAAGAACAGAAAAATGTTCATCAAGGAAATCAGCAATCAGGCCGCAACGAACACACAAGATGGTAACACCAAACTACCAATCACATCAAACAAGAACAGAGAGATTGTTCGAAATCATCGTGTTGATGTATCCGTGAAGCATTAACCAGAAGCACTTTGTCGATAAACTCATCAATCCGAGTGAAGATGTCAACCAACGACTCTTAGAAGAAACTCCATGTAAAGATGACCCGATAAGAAGAAGCTCGGTTCTTACATGAGTTAGGAGCCGTTTGACCATTTATTCTCAAATATTAATCAACCATGCAATAATTTCACACTTCTTCTCCCCCTCAAGAATTGCAAACGGAGTTGCCATTCTTGATTAAGTAAGTGAAAATCATCCGAATGTTCTATTCACACTTCTCTTCCGCAAAATAAGCACATGATGTCGCCATCTTCATTATAATCGAGCAAGTGGAATGAGAAAACAATCAGTGGTAGCCCGGTTCACTTGATGACTGAAGCACATGGAAAAAGTATGAAGCATGTTGATGAGAATGGTCATAATTGAGAAGATTTCTCTTCTTCAGAAGATAAGGCGCACTGACACGTACACTTTTCTTTTCTTTGAGGAACGAGGCTTAAACTGAAGTGTTCAAACGTCATAAGAAGATTTATCTTCTTTTAAAGATAAAGCGCACTGAAACGTACACTTTTCTTTTCTTTAGAGAACGAGGCCTGAACTGATGTGAACAGACGTCATTATCTCTCTCTTTTCATCATCTCTTGGCAAAACATGTAATCACCCCATTATCATTCAGTAGGCTCTTTGTCGTGACAGCTGATGGAGAAAACCCAATATGATGAATTTGACCCTGAAGTAAACTTCCCCGAACTCGTGACTTAAACTTGCACATATGTAACAAAGAGCGGTGCCGATTTCCATTAGCATCTCTAAGTACTCTCTATGTACTCTATACTCTTCAACCAACCAACCATCAAGTATAAGACGTACATTACCTCTTGAAAATCCACAATTGAATGTGACACTGACTAAACGTAACTCCTTAAAGATACGTTAGGTGGATGAGCCGCTTTTGTTGTTGTTGTTGTAGGGCTTGGAAGAAAAACCGTCTGCAGATGCAGTGAGACTTCTTCTTACGTTGCATTTTGAATGCCAACTGAGGTCAAATTAAGCTCCGTTTCTTCAATCACTTAGAAGAAAACCATCTACTGATGCAGTGAGACCTCTTGCGTTGCATTTATACCAACTCTCCATAGAAGTCCAATTAAGCTCCGTTTCTTCATTTGTCAACCCAAGATATAGTTACCCTTTCCTTTCAGCATCCAATCATCTTCAATTGTGGGATCCGGATCGGGAACATTCTTATATACCATGATATCTGCATATGTTAGTGGACACAAACAAATATATGGTGGTCGACATCACCCAAACAGTAATCGACTAATAAAAGTCAATCCAACATATCAATCAATTCATATATGGCATGGGTATAATGTGTTTATCAAACTCTAATCATCTAATCCTAACAATAATATCCTAGGCACCTAGTCCTTCAACATAGGTTAACATCATTTTCAATTAAGCATATAGGATAGTTAGATAATCTCGTTAGATGATATAGATTTGAAAACAATCTCCCCCTCAATCAATGACTCATTTTATGAAAATATTAAAAGAGCTGAAGTCATTGATTGAGTTTTCAATTTTTTCAAAAATTCTGAATCGGATTGATTTTAAAGCAACTCATTTTCCACCATTTTGAAATACAACAAATATCTTTCTGAAGAATTTTAGACGGAAAAACATTTGTGTAGGAACAGCAGTCCTTCGACATACTTTCCTCGTTAAGTTTTTTGGATAAGTGCACGAAATTGTAGAAAATTGGTTTAGCGCAGCATTTTCCTTTCTTTAAAAGAGCGGGTTGCTATCAGAAATAATAGCAAACCATGGTTTAAGCGCGGGTCACAGTCAGAAGTAACTGTAAGCCATAGTTTGAGACATGTATTGGAAAAGAATATTTACACCTCGTGTTCGAACTTCATCTATGGTCCCATGCCATTATTGAATGACATTTCTAAGACCGCAGATGTTATCGATACCAGAAGACATGTCTTTGAAAAACAATATTTTTGGTATTTTTCAAATTTTCTGATTTTTATGGGTTTTTGAAGGTTTTATATTTTTCTATTATGATTTTGTTGGTTTTATATTTTTGTATTTGGTTTTCTGATAAATATATACAGAGATAGAGTAGATGATATAGTTTAGGAAGATGATGATACGAGTACCGAGATAAGGATATCAAGCAGCCCCGTTGAAGAAGATAGGAGTCATCATCTCTTAAACATTCACCACCAAAGCTTCCAAGACTCTTGAATCGAAGAGAGAAATTGAGCCACTTGAAAGTGAGACTTTGGCAGCTTCCCCCCAAACCGAAAATTCTTTAGCTGAGCAGATTCAAAAGCTTTCTTACAAGCTTCCCTTAGCCAGGTGCACAAAGAAGCACACCATTATCATCGAACTTGCTGCTCCTTTTAAGAATAATCATCGTGATTCATCGTTCGAGGTTATATCATCAACAAGAACAGCAACGTATCATCCCACGCATAAATAACTCTTCTCAAATTTCATTACCACTGAATTCTGAAGCTATGCATCCCCAACAAGTTGTCAAGAGACCACTCCCCCCCAAGTAAATGAATTGATGCAGTCAGTCTCTTAGACTAGAGCTCACGAACCCGAATACACATACCCGTAGACAAAGAAACTTATACCATCGAAGTAGCAGATTAAGTCCAATAGCCAAAGAATAACCCCGATGTATACTTTTCTCTCCCCCTGATGAAAGTGTATGAAGCTCATGAACCCGAAGTACCCGAATGCCCAAAGAGAGAATAACCGATAACATTGAAGAAGCAGGCCGAATCACTTATTATCTCTGTGGAGGACTATCTCTGCGGATTTCAACTCCGGAATAAGTGATTATATCTTTGAATCACTGATTAAGCACTCAAGTGAAACAGCTGAGCATCCCCAATGTACACAATCTCTCTCTCCCCTGATGATTGCGATAACATAGAAATCATCACACACTTGTGTACCTCTTTCATCATCAGAAACTAACTCTTACATCTCTTCCCACACACAGTTGGAATAAGAACACTAAACGCTTTGATGAGTAAAACCTTGAGTTTCTCTACAGTCATGACATTTGTTTTCCCGGGATATCTTCAATCACTTAGAAGAGTTAAGTTCATCAAGTTTACTCGCCATAAGTCAAACCTTGAGTTTCTCTGCGGTAATAACATTTGTCTTCCCGGGATATCTTCAATTACTTAGAAGTATTAAGCTCATCAAGTTTACTCGCGCTTTGTGTTTAGATGTGTGTCTCCTTCCCCCTTGCTGGTTTTGACACTTCAGAATCAGCAACATATTTTAAGCCCAAAAACTAGAAATCTGTTGAGAAGAACGCTTGAAGTCTTTGTGAGAATCAACTTGCTGAAGCGGAATGTGAGCAAGTCTAATTGGGGATTAAATCAGAAATTTCACACTCCCCCAATTAGTGCTCTCCCCTAAACCGACAATCTGTTTGATAAATGCTCAGATTAAGAAGAAGTATTTAGATAATTAAATGCAACTCGTCTTTAGTCTTCTAGCATATAGCAGAAAATGTAGAACCGACTGAAGACTCGACCTTTTTCAAGATTGTCCGAATGGGGAATAGATTGTTAACATCTTCAACACTCCAAAAAATAAGAACATCACCAAAAAGCATCCCGATTAACTTACATCTTGCAAATCCCCTTAACTAAAATCTCTCCCAATCAAACAAGAACAGAAAAATGTTCATCAAGGAAATCAGCAATCAGGCCGCAACGAACACACAAGATGGTAACACCAAACTACCAATCACATCAAACAAGAACAGAGAGATTGTTCGAAATCATCGTGTTGATGTATCCGTGAAGCATTAACCAGAAGCACTTTGTCGATAAACTCATCAATCCGAGTGAAGATGTCAACCAACGACTCTTAGAAGAGAAAAACTCCATGTAAAGATGACCCAATAAGAAGAAGCTCGGTTCTTACATGAGTTTAGAGCCGTATGACCATTTATATTCTCAAATATCAATCAACAATGCAAAAAAATCACACTTCTTCTCCCCCTCAAGAATTGCATACGGAGATGCCATTCTTGATTAAACAAGTGATTATCATCTAAATGTATTCTATTCACACTTCTCCCCCGTAAAATTAGCATAGGATGTCGCCATCGTCATTATAGTTGAGCAAGCGGAATAAAAAAACAATCAACAGTAGCCCGGTTCACTTGATGACTGAAGCGCATGGAAAAAGCATGAAGCATGTTGATGAGAATGGTCATAATAGAGAAGATTTCTCTTCTTCAGAAGATAAAGCGCACTGACACGTACACTTTTCTTTTCTTTAGAGTATGAGGCATGAACTATTGTGTTCATACGTCATAATCTCTCTCTTTTCAGCTCTCTTGGCAAGACATGTAATCATCCCCATGAACTATGATGAATTTGACCCTGAAGTAAACTTCCCCGAACTCGTGACTTAAACTTGCACATATGTAACAAAGAGCGGTGCCGATTTCCATTAGCATCTCTAAGTACTCTCTATGTACTCTATACTCTTCAACCAACCAACCATCAAGTATAAGACGTACATTACCTCTTGAAAATCCACAATTGAATGTGACACTGAGCACTACAACGTAACTCCTTAAAGTGATAGTTATTTTGTGGTGGTATGAGCCCAATTCCCCCAAGTGGTAAAAGAAAAGGTAAAAGACACCCAACGATAACTAGATTTCCAAGTCTTCGTTTTTAATAATAAGCTCGAACAAGGATCATGAAGCTTCAGATACTAAGTACACTCGCCCGTGATAATTCACTTCAACCTCAAATAAATAATAGTGAATTAACTCCGTTGTCACATCTCCTGATTAAAAGCTCAATTCTAGCCTCCTTTGTCGTTTAAAGTGAACTATGATAATGGTTTTCATCCCGACCATGGTTAAAAGCACATAACCCCGTAAAACCATGTAATAACCAAACTGCCATGAAGACAACCCAAACACACACCCAATTAATGAAGTACACCCTTTTATCCCTTCTTCGAAGCAAAAACCGTAGCACCAGCATCAAGTAAGATCCAGAATTACACTTTCTCTTCTCCAAGATGGTTCCATCATTACGGGATTTTACAACTCTAAGGTTTAAACCGAGAAATAGTTTCTTTCGCGGGATTTTACAAAACCAAGAATAAACCGTAAGATATATCCGGAAATGCACTTTACTATTACCAGGATGTTTCCATTGTCACGGGATTTTACAAGTCTATGATTCAAACCGAGAAATAGGTTCTTTCGCGGGATTTTACAAAATCAAGACTAAACCGTAAACAATGTCAGGTTGAATGTGTTATGATAGCATTGGTTTCAGAGAATATCTGTTTAAGTGGAACATGCAGCGGTTCATCAACGGTTCATTATCCAACATCAACAACATCCAAACAACACTTTGGTAAACACATCAATCACGCATTCTGACGGCTAATGTAGTGACCACATGGAGAAGTAAATCCAATATACCAAAATTTGATTATGAAGTAGAATTCCCCAGATTTGTTACTTAAACTTGTACTAATCCTCGTGAAAAAGAAACGGTGTACCCAATGTACAAAAAAACATCTTGACATATCCTCAAAGTATAGCCAAGTCTTTATCACACTCTATGAATGCCCAAACAAGTCATCTTCGCGGAAGGGTAGAAAGAAAAAAGACAAAATAAGTGAACGCGCCCGAAAAACCTTACTTCAAATCCAAATAAGAAATACCTAACACAAACAACCCCGCAGTCAACCTAGTTCCAATAACAATTCATCCCGTGACAGAATATCCTCCGTGAAAATGCATAAACCAAAGAATTATTCTCTCAAATGATCCGCCCCCTCCTCTGTCACATATCCGAACCAAAAAAATCCAGTACACATCTCACCCTGAAATCATAAGCATCATTGACTCACCACAGGGATGGTTAGAGATTGTAGCCACAGGGATGGCTTTAGGGTTTCGGACATGGCTTCAAACTTAAACCAAGGTAGGTTTAAATCTTGTTCCTATGTTATTAATTTTTTCAGACAATCACGAATCAAAGAAAGACGGGTAACACAATTGTTATTCTCCTTCCTTTTAGTTCGAATAGACTAAAATGGGGCACATGCTTCAAAATCAAAACTGTGATGAATTGGGTTTGACAAAACCAGTCTTGTAAGAGATTAACCGCGATCGAACCAATCTGAGTTTATGACAAAATATAGACCAATCGAGACTTAGACAAAGATATTAACAAACTTGTTATTCATCTTTTCTAATCATTCGAATACTTTTGATTTTCCATTTTGATTATTTCGTTAGACGAGACAAAGATGTGAAACAATCATGTTGAGTTCATTTCCTTCATGGTCTTCGAAAAACAAAAGATAATCTGAGATCAATTACTTTTTGTCATTTGTTTTCGTTTCATGATTTATGTTGTAAGATCTGTGATGGTGATGTACAAACGAGAAAACAATCTTTAAAAGATTTGTGAACACGTTTAACTAAACTGAGATCTTGATTTGATTTAATATTGATGAGATTCGTGAGGTGTTGGATAGTGATTGTTTAGGGTTGTTGTGTTGATAGGTTGGTATGGATGTGTTAGTGAAGATATGTTATTTTGTTCGAGTCAAACAGTCATGGTCACTTCTTTACTTACTGTTGGAATCACTCCTAAACAGTATTTCAAGTATTTATATTTCATATGTAATAGGTAGCTTTATTATGGCCTTTATGTTTGTTTAAGGTCCAGCTTATGTAGAAGGCCCATAAGCTGAGGCCCAAGCCCAATAAGGAATAGGGAAGGAGAGGGAGTGTTGCCCTAGCTCCTTGCCTATAAATACATTGTAATAACCTTCATTTGAAGGTTGGTTGTTCAAGTTATTCTCTTTCACTACACTCTACGCATAACCGGTCAAGTATACTTGTGTGTGTGTTTGGCTTACTTGTTCAATCGCCTTATCTCTTCTCTTATAAGCTTGTGTTGTAAAACTAGTGACCTAACAGTGGTATCAATCGCCAAATAGTTGGGTGTACTCTTTGTTTTTTGAAGTTTTTGGTTTTGGGTCTTACGCGTAAAGATAACACAATCTTTGGTACGCTTAAAAACTAATTTTTTACACTATTGAATCCAAGATTCTTGTACTTTCAACGTTATTAGGTGTTAAACTATTGGTTTTTGGCAAAAAGTTTGGAACTTTACGTGTTTTTCCTTGTTTTTAACCTTGTTTTTGTACGCAAGTGTTATCCTACGCGTAACTGTTTTAAGTGCTTTGGATCATCAAGTTTCACACTTTTGTGTTATTTTGGTGTTATTAAAGCTATTTCAACACACAAAAACTGGTTTAGAAACACATTTGGATAGAATCACAGTTACGAGTAATCTTACGCGTAACAAAACCCTAAAATTACGCGTAAGACTGTCCTTGGTTTGATCGTCAATTTTCTGGTTTATTCCGTGTTTTCTTACTTGGATAAGTCTGAAAATACGTCGACTTTGGATATCTTTTGCACTGTGAAGTGTAAAAGATCACTTGGGATAAAACCCTAATCTTACGCTTAAGCATAAAGCTTACGCGTAGAAAATCTTACGCTTAAGATTCATCTTACGCGTAGACTTAGTCCTACGCATAAGGTAATCCTACGCCTAACTTTCTACGCCTAACTTACTGTTTACGCGTAACTTTAGTCTTTTTTCCTGCTTACGCGTAAGCTAAATCCTACGCGTAACTATTCTTGTTACGCGTAACTTTTGGTGTTTTTACGCATAAGTGCTACTTGGTTCTTGTCATTTCTACGCCTAAGGATACTTCATCAACAAAGGTTCATTCGACTACAAAGATCCATTCTTACTACACAAGTTTATCATCATGTCTCAACCACCATACTCTAACTATTTCCCTCACACTTATAATCAACAACAACAACAATTAACTCCACAACATCAACAATGGAATCAACAATAAGCCATTTATCAACAACAATTTAATCAGCAACATACTCCACAACTTGGTGAAATTCCACAACCACAAATGGTTCAACCACAACCAAGCATTCAAGTTCAACCCTACACAACTGATTTCAATCAACATCCATCACGGACCACTATGAAAGAACCCACTTGGTTTGCTAAGATGTGTGAAGCTTTAAGCAGCCAACAATCAATTCATGAAGCTGGATCACTTGATAGACCTCCAATGCTCACTCCAGGAAACTACGATCAATGGGTGATAAGGTTCTTTCGATTCTGTGATCTGAAGAAGCCACATGGAAAGTTCTTAAAGAAGGTTATCTTGGAAGGTCCATTTGAGATGCCTACTGTCACTGTACCCGGAGATCCAACTGCTGTTCCACCAAGAGATGAACAAACCAACATTGCCACTGTTGCAGATTTAAATCCTACAGAACTTCTACACTATGAAGCTGATGAACTTGCAATGGAATACATCCTTTTAGGATTACCAAACCCAATTCTTCGTAGTGTTGATGCTCAAAAGACTGCACAAAAAATGTGGGATCATATTCGTCTTCTTATGGAAGGATCTGTACTCAATCAGGAGGATTTGGAATCCAAAATTTACTTGGCTTATGAACACTTCATGATTGAACCTGGAGAGACACTTGAGTCATATCATCACCGATTTTCAGACATCATCAATGATTTGGATAAACACAACATCATCATGCCAAGAATTGCAGTGAATACTAAGTTCCTGAGTAGTCTTGGTCCAGAATGGGAGAAGTATGTCATTTTTCTCCGTCAAGCGAAGAATATGCATCATTCTACTTATGGATTGTTGTACGATTACTTGAAGCCTCATGAAAAGGAAGTTGATCGGGAAAGGATTCTCCGTGCTCAAATTGCTAAACAGTCACAACCGGACAATCAACAACTTGCCTTGTATGCTCAACAGAATTATCCCTCTCAACCAGCAACTCAACCAACTGCCTCCAACACACCTTCACAGCAACAACCTCAACCTCAACAAAATCAATTGGTCCCATACAGCAACAATGCTCAAGCATATGTCAGTGAAGCTACTGAGGAAATCGATCCATTCGAAGCATTGCAACAAGGATTTGTGATGATTGCTAATGCTTTTGGCCGTTACACCAACAAATCCAACAATCGTATTCGTTCCTCATCTAACACACGGACTCAAGCTGTTGTGAACAATGGACGTGTTGAAGTTCAGAATCGTGATTATGGTCGTCAGATGGGCGGTGGTCAAGGGTTTAATGCTGTGGGTAGGAATAACAACAGAGCTCAAGTGGTGGAACAGGGAAATGCTCAGAATCGGTTAAATGGTCTTAGATGCTACAACTGCAATGAGAAGGGACACCTGGCTAATGCATGCCCAAAGCCAAGGACTCGGGGCAGTGCTTATTTCAAAGAGGCATTACTTTTGGCTCTTAAGGATGAAGCCGGTGGATCTCTCACAAACAAAGAACAGAGCTTTATGGCAGATGCAGACTCAGATGATGATATGGAGGACTTGCAGGCTAATGCAGCTGTTATGTTGATGGCTAATATGCATGAGCTACACATGAGTGATTCAGGCCCAGTGCATGACACTGATGGCTTGTCTCAGGTACCCGAACAAACCATCATCATCTCTGAATTAATATCTCCGCCAATATCTGAATCCGGCACGGATCAGACTGTTCAAAATGAGTCTTCTACATCTTCTTCTGATGATTTTCAAGTTAACCCTGTAGTTACATTTGATGATCAAGACGACCATATGGTCCCCTTTGATAATCAAATTGACTCCGTGGTCGTACTTGAGGATCTAAAGAATGATCATGTTGAGACTCACGTTGAACAAGATGATCTGTTGCCTCATCCGGATTTTGCTCGGTTAATTCAAGACCATAAAATCAAAATGGAGGAATGTTATGCATTAAATCAATCCTTAAAAAGTAAAAATGCACTGTTAACCAAGGATTTTGAATGTTTACAAATGCAACTCAACTTTTTCAAAACTCAAGAAAACCGTGAAAAAGGTTTTGAAGCCGCTTTTGCAAAATCTCATCAAAACGAAAAATATTTAGAGAGACAGATGCGTGATCTAGCCGCCTCGAAGAATGCTTTGTTGTCCGAATTAGAACAACTGAAACATGAACATAAAAAGCAAATTAACGCTCTCACCTTGGAAAATCAAAATGCTAAGGCTGAGTTGTTAAATTGTCAAAAACAGTTCTCCGCATACAAAAAGCATTCAACGAATCGGGTAGATGACCTTCTTGCAGAAATTCTCGGTTTGCAAAACAAACTTAAAGAGTTTAAAACGGTTGTTTACAAACATGGTGAATCCGTAACAGCTATTGAAAAGTTTACCTTAAAACCCAATCCAAATGGATATGGAAAAAATCTAGCTGATTACAAGCCTAAGCTTTCACTAAAAACATTCAAACCAACTCCTGAAGTTTCTAGTGCACAATACAAAATTGATAATACTGTCATGAGTGTTGTTGAATACCATCGTCAAGAGGAATTAGATGCAGAAGACGAGAGTCGATCTAAATTAAAAAATGTTGTTTACAACAAACCTTTTAATTATAAAAACGCGGTCACTTTCGTCACACCAACGGATTCTTCTAACACACCAAGGGTTATCATCAAAACACCCGAGTCTTCTATTGTCAATCCCAAAACAGTCTTTGCACAAACTTACGGTCCTTTACCTTCCATTAGTGAAGTAAACTCAAAACCTGAAAATCGAAAAATTCTTCGATATTTTGACATTTTCATGGCTGACCTCAAAATTTTACAACATGAGATAGAATATCGATCTGAAATCAAAGTTGAACATTTTCAATCGCCTCTGGCGCGAGAACAAAGAGACATTTTTCAGAAAAATCTTTTACCTAATGTTAAAAACTTGAAAAGTTGTGCAATTGCCTGGGAAAAGGATTTTCATAAGGAACTTGGGGTAATGAAAAACGTTTTCGAGAAAACAGAAACATCTATTACTAACACAAAACGGAAAAAGAAACTGTTGAGAAAAGATGTTGATCGACTCTTGGAAGATGTTATCTGTGCTGATATCCATAATGTTGTGCTATTCTATTCGTTGCCATATGCATCTGATCATATCTCTGCTGATATTGTTGAAACTGTTGTAACTGTTGAAAACACCGATAATGTGCTTCAGATCGAGTCTTTAAAAGCATGAAAATAAACGATTACACACGGAAATTAACAATGCAAAACGTCGTCTTCAATGGTGTGAAAAAGACTATTCACAACCATCAACTTAGTTTTCAAAAGAAAATCGCTCAATTGAGTGCACAATTCTTCTGATCCTAAAATTGAGCAACTGGATGATCAAAATCGTGTCTTTGAAAAGTCAAATCTCAAAATATGAACAAGAACTTTTAAAAGTTAAACAGGAATATGGTGTCATATTTGATTTACTCAAAAAGACTCGAGATGAAGCATCTAATGAACTTGATCACTATCTTGCTCACACTAGAGAAGTCATGAATTTTGCTGGTAATATTCGTTCTGAAAATCAAGATCTGATTCACACCATCTCTAAGTTACGGGAAATGTTAGGAAAGTATGAACAACTCCCGCCTACTGTGATTAAGAGATTAGCACCAGTCACACTTAGTAATCGTGAACCTAGAATTCCCACTGCCAAATCACAAGTTGCTAATGTGTTTCCCTCTACTGAAACAGGAATAGTTGCATCTTTTCCAAACGTCCGCACTTCACAGCCTAGGAGCACTCAAACGAAGAATAGGAAGTTGCGACCTAAGAAAAGATCAATAAGGAATGCTAAAGTAGAAGAACACCCTAGGAATCTGAATAAAACTCAAGTTACTTCCACTATAGATGTTGCGTCTGGCAAATGTAATAGAAATAGTGATGTAACGAATGCTAAACCGTTAAGCACCTTTGATATTCAGTCTGATGCACCTTGTGATATTTGTCAAAAGAGTATGAATTCTGATTGTCATGACAAATGTGTTGCTAAAGCTATAATCTCTAGATTACGGAATCCTAAGAATCGGAATACCTCTAGGCCCACTAATCATTCTAAGTCTGTGCTTGGTAAACCACCTTCTTTAGATTCTAAGGCAACCATTGCTATCACAGTAGCTCCCACTACACCTCCTAAGAATGTAGTACCACCTAGTGCTTTCACTAAGACTAAAGCAAAGAGTAGTTATAGATGGCAGAAATGGATATATAACACACTAGGATTTAAATGGATGCCTAAAATTATAAATGTGTGTATGTCTAACATATCTGCTTCGGAACCCTCTCACATTTCGGGTTCCACATCTACTTCTATTCCATCTGTGTCGTCTGTGTGTAATGCAGGTGATACAGATCATTCTCTGGATTGTTGATAGCGGATGTTCCCGACACATGACAGGCAATCTTAAACTGTTATCAAACTTTATTGCAAAGTTCATTGGCACTGTCAGATTCGGGAACGATCACTTCGCAGCCATCATGGGCTACGGAGATTATGTTAATGGGAACATTGAAATCAGCAGGGTTTACTATGTGGAAGGCCTCGGTCACAATCTGTTTTCAGTAGGTCAATTTTGTGATGGAGATTTGGAGGTTGCTTTCAGGGAGAAAACTTGTTTCATTCGTGATCTACAAGGAAACGACCTTATGTCTGGCTCGCGTAATTCTAGTCTCTACACTATCTCTATGCAAGACATGGTTGCTTCATCTCCCATCTGTTTACTTTCCAAGGCAACATCAACAAAATCTTGGCTATGGCACCGTCGCCTCTCACATCTAAACTTTCAAACCATCACCAACCTTGCTCGACACAAACTAGTTGAAGGACTCCCAAGATTCCGGTATTCAAAAGATCACCTTTGCTCAGCATGTGAACAAGGGAAAAGCACTCGTGCTCATTTTCCTTCAAAGGTGGAACACAGCTCTCAGCATGTGCTTCATCTTCTTCACATGGATTTGTGTGGCCCGATGCGCGTGCAAACGATCAATGGCAAACGCTACATCTTAGTAATCGTTGATGACTACTCTCGATGGACTTGGGTCTATTTTCTTCGTAGCAAAGACCAAGCTCCACAAATGATCATCACCTTTCTCACAAAGATACAGGTTCAGCTCCGCAATACCGTCAGAATCATCAGAACAGACAAAGGAACTGAATTTGTTAACAAAACCCTTCGTGAATTTTATGAGAAAGTAGGAATTCAGCATCAAACATCTATTGCACGGACACCTGAACAAAACGGAGTTGTTGAAAGACGAAACCGAACGTTAGTGGAAGCTGCAAGAACAATGTTAATCAATGCTAAACTTCCAGATTACTTATGGGCAGAAGCTGTATCTACTGCATGCTATACTCAAAACCGTTCTATGATCACAAAACGCCACAACAAAACACCTTTTGAGCTTGTCCACAACTACAAACCGAACCTCAAACACTTTCATGTATTTGGATCCCTTTGCTATCCGAATAATGATCGTGATGATTTTGGAAAGCTCAAAGCAAAAGCTGATATTGGAGTCTTTATTGGATACTGTGACAACTCTAAAGGTTTCCGAATCTGGAATCGTCGAACTAAGGAGGTTATGGAAACGATTCATGCTCATTTCGATGAACTCACGGAAATGGCTTCTGAGTATAACAGCTTAGAACCCGGTCACAACCGTTTAAACTTCCCTCAACCCCCATCATCAGCTGAAGAAAGCCCTCAGCTAACTCGTCAACAAATGGAACGGTTATTTGCTCCTCTGTTCTGTGACGACATTGATGAACGTGCTCCTGGTGTATCCGCTGTTTCCGCTGCACAACCTGATAATATTCCTATACCTGATACACCTGCTACAACAACTACTGTTGAAGATGCACCTACACCAATTGACTCCAACACAACAGTTGAACACACCGCTTCCAACAATGATGAACCAGCTGATGATATTCTGAATGAAGTACCCCCACCCGCAGATTTTGATCCAAATGCGTTCTTCAACCCGTTTGCAAATGAGACTGCTGCACCAGATGTTGCAGAATCTTCAACAAACCATTTGAATCATCAGAATCTGCACAATGTATATCAACATCAACCCTCTACACATAGATGGACAAAAGACCATCCTCTGGCTAACATTATTGGCAACCCGAATCAACCAGTCGTTACGAGACAACGTCTTCATTCAGATGGTGAACACTGCATTTATGCACTCACTGTCTGCCAATCTGAACCTAAAAACATTAAAGACGCAATGACAAAAGACAACTGGATTGAATCCATGCAAGAAGAACTCAACCAATTCAAACGTCTTGAAGTATGGGAACTGGTTGAAAGACCAACAGGGGTCTACGTCATTGGTCTAAAATGGATTTGGAAAAACAAATTGGATGCTGAAGGGAATGTCATCCGAAACAAGTCACGGCTAGTTGCTAAGGGTTATCGTCAGGAAGAAGGGATAGACTTTGAAGAATCTTTTGCTCCGGTTGCTCGTCTTGAGGCTGTTCGGATATTTCTCGCGTTCGCGGCTCATATGAACATGACGGTCTATCAGATGGATGTCAAAACGGCGTTTCTCAATGGGCAACTTAAAGAAACGGTCTATGTCAGCCAACCAGATGGATTCGTTGATCCTGAGTTCCCGAACCATGTCTACAAACTGAACAAAGCTCTTTATGGTCTCAAACAAGCCCCTCGGGCATGGTACGATAAGCTATCATCTTTCCTCATTGCCAATAATTTCACCAAAGGCTCGGTTGACCCAACTCTTTTTATACAATATCACGGGGCACACATCTTAATTGTTCAAATTTACGTGGATGACATCATTTTTGGGTCAACACATAAAAAGTTTTCAATCGCTTTTGCAAAACTCATGAAGAAAAATTTTGAAATGTCCATGATGGGTGAACTTACGTTCTTTCTAGGACTACAAGTTCATCAATCACCCCGTGGTATTTTCTTGAGTCAGTCCAAATATGCCCTTGAATTGTTAAACAAATTTGGAATGAATACCTGTGATACTTATGCCACACCAATGGCTCATACCAAGAAATTAGATGCTGATTTACATGGGAAATTGGTTGACCCCACCAAATACCGAAGTATTATTGGGTCCCTCATGTATCTAACAGCTAGCAGACCTGATATTGTCTTTGCCGTTTATCTATGCTCCCGTTATCAGTCGCGACCAACTGAAACCCACCTCTCTGAGGCTAAAAGAATCCTCCGATACATCAAGGGAACCATTAATTTGGGGATCTGGTATCCGAAGGATTCTGGTTTTGAACTAATAGCTTTTTCAGACGCTGATCACGCAGGATGCTTAGACTCAAGGAAAAGTACTTCAGGAGCTCTACAATTTCTCGGTGATAAACTGGTGTCTTGGCAATCAAAGAAGCAGGATTGTACATCGCTGTCATCAACTGAAGCAGAATATGTAGCCATGTCCGCGTGTTGTGCTCAAGTCATTTGGATGAGAACACAACTCAAAGACTATGGTTACGTATTTGACAGAATCCCGATGTACTGCGACAATCGGAGTGCCATTGCAATCTCGTGCAACTCAGTTCAGCACTCGAAATCAAAGCACATCGATCTACGCTATCATTTCATCAAGGATCATGTGGAGCAGGGTACCGTTGAATTATACTTTGTGGGTACTGAATACCAATTGGCAGATCTGCTCACCAAAGCCTTGCCTCCCGCTAGGTTTACTGAGTTGGTCCACCGAATTGGTATGAGGTGTTTGACTCAAGAGGAATTGGATGACCTCTTAAAACAGTCTTAAAAACCTGTCAAACACCAAAACATCTTTTGTAAATAAATAAAATCTTTCAAAAACAAAATACAAAAATATAAAACCTGATAAAACACCAAAAATATTCTCCTCATCTATTTTCTTTAAACATGGCAAGTACATTTCCTCCGTCAATACTTTTATCTTTCAAAATTCAGTATTTTTCCGATCAAGTGTGGAGGGGGAGAAATTTATCGCATTAACCGTTTCAAAACATAAGTGTACTTGCATGTTATCATATCTCGGTTGTTTCGTTTTACAAATGGTGGTACATTTCCTGGCTCAAAGACACTCCTCGGACTTCAATAATCAACCTTTCACTAATTTTTCTCAAGTCGAGGGGGAGTGTCGTCAAGGTTCTTTTCTAAAATCTTCATTTGGTAACAAAATTGGAAGTTAAAAAGCTTTGGATGAAAATGGAAAAGGTGGAGGGACCGAAAATGCCAAAAACACAAAGTCATTTTTGATTAAACACCTTCACCTTACTTTAACTTTTCACATTCATTACACTCATTTCAAATTCTACGCCTAATATTCAAGATTCAAATCCGTGTTTTTGATCATCATATTGTAAGTGTTTTCATAATCTAAACGTAATTACAAGCAATGGTTTTGATTTTCATGTAAATCCAACGGTTAAAACAAAAGATATGAATGATTATGTGCTCTACGCGTATGCGTATGAACACACAATCAGTGTGAGTGTGTTTGTGGTGAAATGGTTAGTGTCAAAACGTTCTTAATACATCATTGATTCCATTTTAACCATCAAAATCCACCCAGAAACACGAATAATATGAATTTGAAAAACTAGGGTTTATGAGTCGAATTGGGTATTTTCAAATGAGAAGTGTTGTGGTCTAAAAGATTGTTGGGTTATGCTTATTTCGTGTTGAATTAATCATTTCCATTGTTGAAAACCACCCAGAAACACGAATTGATCATCAATTCGAAACTAGGGTTTAAAGTTCATAAACTTTGGGTGTTTTTGATTCACTGCATAAAAAGTGTTAAAACTTGGTCTACATGGTCACACAACGTCTATGATATACCAGAAAAAGTTTGGTGCTTAATCTATGGCTAGATTTGATACGCGTAGAACTAGGGTTTAGTCTACGCGTATGCAATTCTACGCATAACTGTGTAACATATGCTATTGCCATGATCTATTGATTAAACTGTATGTATGTGTTAATATTGATGATTTGATGAATTTATTTCAGGATTGCTACGCTTAGACATTCAGAATCAAGGTCATTAGACTTTCTACGCATAAGGATTACCCTACGCGTAGTGATGTTATGCGTAAGACTAAACCTACGCAGTAACTATTACGCGTAAGGTTCTACAGTGGGACTACGCGTATCCTGTGAAGGATATGCGTAAACAGTGACCTCTACGCATAAGGTCTACTCTTACGAGTAAGCCTTACGCGTAAGGTTTTTATACGCCTACGCGTAAGCTCTACGCGTAAGGTCCCCTTTTTCCTACGCGTAACATTTCTTACGCATAAGAAAGGATCCTACGCATAAGCTTTCGCCTACGCATATGTCACGACTGTTTACGCGTAACTTTGTCAATCCTACGCTTAAGCCATTTTTGACCTTCATTATGAATTGTTTCGTGTACAAAACTTGTTAATAAACTTATCATAACGTCACGAATCCAATAATGTCACTAATAAACCAAAACATTTGATATGTTGTGAACAATAAGTGATAACATAAGCTTTAAAACTTAAAGTTAACTAACTCACGAAACATTTCACGACGTCATTAGACTATTGGACATACAAGTGACTTAGGGCTCGTAACAATCATTGACGTTGTACATTAAATAACTAGACAATAAGACCTTCTGTTGACTAACATTATGTCTTTCGATATGTTGGTTCTTTTGGCTAATATTATTTCAGATCACGACATGGCTGCTCAACCAAACATGGATGCACCTAATGTTCTCTCCATTGCTGACATCTACCCTAATGGCTACCCAATGAAGATTGGAAAGAATAATCTCCGAGTTGACTTCAGCACTCTCACTTGCTCTGAGTCTTCATGCTTAATCGCTATTGACATTCTGAGGACTCATCCATATCAGAACATGCTCACACATTCTGCAACAGTTCCTGAGATCTATATCCAACAGTTCTGGAACACCATGGAAAGGGTCAAAGGAAGGACTGCTGTGACAGTGACTCTAAACCACAAACAAGTCACTATTACACCTGCAGATTTAAGGGCTGCTCTCCTTATTCCTGAAGTCAATCCAACCAAACTTTATGCCACACCTGCTGAAGAGTTAACTCTCCAATTCTTAATCGATATCGGTTATGATGAGGCTACAGGAGTAATCACCAAACACTCTCACGTAGAGCTTAAGAGTATTCCTCAACCATGGAGAACACTCTACATGATCATCACCAAGTCTGTTTCTGGTCGTGATAGCGGCTATGAGCATCCGAAGCTCATAGAACTGCAAATATTTTGGGCATTTGTCAACATGAAACACATCGCCATTGAAGCTCTGATTTGGGATGACATGATGTCATTTCTCAACAAACTTGGCTCAAAGATTCCCTACATCAGATATACCAAATTGTTGATCCAGAGAGCACTTGGACTTCACCCTGACATTCCCAAGAGGCCCAATGACCCAGACAATCACGATATGTTGACGGAACCCATTCTCACTGTTAGAATCAAGGAAACGTCCACAAAGAAACAAGGTGCTGTATTGCCAGATTTCCTTCTAACTGAAGATGTCAGAAAGCTCGAAACGTACCAAAGATATCTGGAAGCAGTTAGACAAGGCAAAGTTGGTCATCTTGACGAAAAATCTTCTGGAACACCTGTCAGGAGAACCAGAAGAGGAAGTGCAGGAAGTGTCACAAGTACAGATAGTCAAAGGAATGTTCCTAAGAAGAAACCCATTCCAAAGAGGAAACCCACTCCTAAGAAGAAAGTTCCTTCTCTAGAAGCCACTCCGATCCTTTCACTTGAACCGCAAAGACAACTCAGGGACGAGGATTCTGAGGCTACTGACACAGATGAAGAGACCACATTCTCTGAAACTGCAAAGGATGAAGATCCCTCAGTACCAAAACCTCCAAGTCCTCAAACTATTAAAGGAAAAGAGAAGACTACTGCACTTGTATCTTATGATGGAGCTCTGAAGATGAAGAAGAAGAGCAATTGGATAAATCATACAGAAAAAAGTTTCACAAAGTCCGACACATTCAAAAGGCCGCTGAATTTGCTAAAGAGCAAATGGGTGGCCCCGGAGGATCAAGTGGTGCTGCCCACTCCTCTCCAGATCCTGATGCGGTTAATCAACCCGATAAGGGATCTGGTGCCACCACTCTTCTGCAACAACAACCGCCTGTTGAAGACACTATTGAGTATGATTTTGAGAAACCGGAAACTGAGAAAGAAAAGTCTAAGGATGACGAGGATGATTATACAAAGTTTCTTCTAGACAGTCCAACTCACTCAAAGGAGAAAACCTCAGAAACTCCTAAGGACATGAAGTCTCCTCATGTCTCCTCATCATCGGACTCTTCATCTCACTCATCACCACCACCATCAACTAAGTCAACCAGATCATCATCCAAATCCGTGAAGAAACCACCAAAGTCTTGGATTTCTCAAACACATGCAAGAATTGTGAAAGCTGTCAAACAAGTTAGAAAGAAGGACATGCTTCAAAGAAAACTTAATTGGTATGCTGAACAAATGCAGTACTTGCATGATGAGAATGACGGGATGCGGAAAGATAGGAAAGCTATTCAGGAATTCATGAGAAGTCATCGTCAGGGGGAACTAAATGAAATGATTGAAGGTTACACTCAAAAGTACCTTCAGGATATCGTTCCAAAAGTCCAAACGGAACTGGAGAAGTCAGCAAGAGAACAAACCCACAAGTTTCTTCTCGACACTGTCCCCAGTATGACAAAAGAAATATTTTCCAGACAACTCACCCCTAACATCGTTGCATTGGTTAAACATACAATGGCAAAAGAAGCTGATCTCTCCGAATCTGAGTTAATCGCTAAACTAGTGATGCAAATGTCAAAGAGATCTGGAACGTTTACTTCAGATGAAGCTAAATTTTTCGAAATTCTACTTGACTATCAACTCAAATCATCATGCAAGGAGTCAGCCACTCAACCAAAAAGACCAAGAGATGACGATGATAAGGATAAGGACTCTGCACCTAAACGTCAGAAGCAGTCTGGTCAATCTACTTCTATGCCACCTCCTCCACATCGGACTTCTTCTCAACATAAGTCTTCTCCACCACGGTCTTCCACTGATAAACCTCGGGACGATTACGAGTTACCACCCTTGACTCAGAAAACTGGTGATCACTTTGAGTATACGGGTGGTGACGATGAAGAGGTCCTTGAGCCCCAACAACAACCCTCCTCTCCCAAACAAGTGAAGAAACCCGAATCATCATCAAGGCCTTCTAAAAGCAAGAAAAAGACGACTCAGCCAGATGTCGTACCATGGCTAGATGACGATAAAACCGAAGAGTATGAATGGTTCTCCACACTTGTCAATCAAACTCCCTACCCTGAAGAAGGTCAAGAATTGGTAGACGGTAGTACTTTGGAGCATGCAAAGATTCTGCAAGAACGATTCCGTGTAAAGAAGATGACGAAATCCGAATTGAAGCGCATCAAGAATGAAGCATTCCTTCTGTTGAAGAACAGCTCTGAAAGCGCCCTCGAGGTCGAATATCATCTTGAGAACATCGCTCGAGCTATGTCTAACAACATGGATTGGCTCAATCCGGAAGCAAACATTGACTTCACACAAAGGGACAACCCTCCATACTACACCGACTGGACCAAACCCCTACCGACCATTGGCCAGGCAGACGAACCAAGGATTCCATTCCGATATTTCTTCAACAAAGACCTGGAATTTCTCATCCATGGTGGCGATGGTTCGAGAAAATACGCTACATCATTGACTCTTCCATTCCCAGCGGCTATTTACTCAAACTGCATAGCTATCGAGGAACGTGCAACTCACTTGTTTTCTGACAACGTGCAAGCATACGACCAAGATGCATTGTATGGGATTCATCATTGGCCTGAACGCCGAAGAATCTACTACAGAAGTTGCCTGGTTCAAAAGTCTCAACATGAAGTGTATTGCTCTAAGGACATCGTGGCCATCAAACACATTGATCTCAAGTCTAAGTGGGACTACACATTCTTGAAGAATATCATAGTCAAACGACAAGATGAAAAGGACTATGGATTCTCCGAAGCTGACTTTGAGAACTTGTCCCTCAACGACATCGAAGACATGTACCTTGCAAAAGTACAGGGTCGTATGAGACAATTCTCGACTGAAGTTCAACGTGAATTTATCAAGTCAGTTCTCATCTTCATTAGACGCATCGTGATCAAAGAACGTGTCGAAGATATCCAGATGGCTGTTGAATCATATCAGAAACGTGTAAACTTCACTCCACCACAGCTTGATCTTCCTGACATCAACCAGCTCACACAACTCACGCTCATCAGCAAACCTTTCGGCGTTGTTTACCGCAGTGAACTTCGAAGAAACTGCTTAATGGCGTGTAGTGAGCTCCACAAATTTGGGGATCATACATTGAAGTTGGTTAGGGATGGATTGGCGTACAGATTGAAAGATATACGCTTGAAGGTTGGGAATCCTAAGCGCTGGAACTCTCAGGATAGAAGGGATGTGAGAAGGATCATCACCATGATTGATGAACGGTTGTTCAGAAGGGATCAGTTCAGACGCTTGGAGAGCTATGTTGGTGGTAGACCCAGGATAAACATCACCGGCTTTCAACGCCCTGTGCGCACTCCTGGGAACATCACTGCACTTCCTGGTACCCCTTGAATTGTTTCCTACAAATGATTTTGGATGCATGATTATATATGTGAATGGCTTGTGCACAAATAACAGTGTACAACCCGTAATGGTCAAGAAAGGACCCTGTGGTACGCCTCAGTGCCACAATCCTTATAAAAGGAGCGAAAGCTTCTTATTTTTGAGTAAAACCTATCAAACCTTTCATTTTTCAAGGTTTTGCTCAAAAAGACAAGTACTTCCCCATATGATTTCAAAACCTCAACCGTTAATATCACTAGTTGAGGGGGAGTATTTGATTAAAACTTTGTTCACAAAATGTTCACAGTGGTCACTCTTCCCGCAACACTCAAAATGGTCATATTTATTCTCAAAATATTTCAAAAATAACATCTTATATGCTATTTTTGAGGGGGAGAAAATTGTGTGATAAGAAATATGTTTTGTAAAGCAACATGTGCAAGCCCCTTGGCTTTCTCGTGTGCAAAGACTTAACCAATGAATTGACAATCCTTAACTGTCTGCAACTCGAAAAGACTTGTCCTGGACGGGTAATAATTTCAAGCTAGTTCGCTAGTGATGTAAACGTGTCTCGCAAAGGACTTGTCTGAGTAGAAAGTACCATTCGAGAAACTTTTGATAGACATGAACTCTGACGGGTTTGGCAACCTTCCAAGGTTTGTCTACACCTTCAAGGTAGTTATTAGAGCTAGTTGTCACCTAAAAGCTGACAATGTATCTCTTTAACTATTCAACGTAACCGTGTCTCGCGGGAGATTGTCTATCTTTAGTGGATCAATTCAAAAAAGTGCGCGCTCTTTCCTCACTGTGCATTTAACCATTAAAACTATTAAGCACATGTGGAGGGGGAGTATTTATGCAAAAACTTATCTCTCACTATGGTTCAAACATGTTTTTCATCTACAAACCCTTTGAGAGATATTTTTTTACTTACAGTGGTTAAAATGGCAAACATAGGTTAGTCATGGAGTTATAAGGTGACTAAGGTTAGGAATAACCGTCCTATGATTCGCCAGAGCCGGAGGGATCTACCCAAGGACACTACCATTAGTTAGTGTTAGAAGTCCTTAGGAATGATTATAAAAAGGAGAAAATGAGAATCGGAGAAAGAAGGAGTTGAAGAATCAAAAAGAAATGTAAAGTAAAGGGTAAAAAGAAATAGCCCTCCAGATTATTCAACTTAGGGCAGACACCGGGTTCAATTCATATGCTACTGGTTGTCACTTAGTGACACTGGTATTGAAGATTAAAAGTCGTCATGGACCCAGTGACGCATGCACTAAACCTTCTTAGCCACTCAAGTTTCTCTCAACAGAAACTTGTTTCATTCTCACAGGGAACCCTACATAAACTATTGGCTTTCTCTTAGAGATCGCTGGTATTGAAAAAGGAGACCCTCTCCCTAGTCTCCGCTCAGGAAAACCAAAACGCACTATTGAGTCTAGAGCCACGAGATTCATCAAAAGATCTCTTAGGAACACTTGACATTTAATCACTTGTTGATCAACAAATAAGATCTTCAGTGATTCAGTGGTTCATATCGAGTCCTTCACAGATCTTAGCAATCTGTCGAGAACATTTATGAGAGGTTCACATCTGTGATCCTCAGTGATTGAATGGAAACTCCTGCCAGGGTCAACATCAAACAGCCCTGACAGCAGGTCGCTTCGGTAACTCCCCGTGGATTACGCGGAGTGTGTCTCAAACGGTCTACAGTCGTGAGGCGATGCTTCAGTGTACCTCAGCGACTCATCTGAACTGTAGATGTACTTTGGTACATCGCGTTATCTCACTTGTGGGACTCCAGTTCAGGAACGGCCTTTGTAAGAATTAGAGTTGTGTTTTCACACTATGCTGTTAACACTCTCGAAGTTCAAACTTGTAAGTGCCGGAAACCGCTTATTACTAACCGTTTGAAATGTTTTCTTCTTATGGAAGCTCCGGAGCGGGATGATCGTGCTGATTCTTCTCATGCTCACACCAACATCATCACTAATGAAAGTTCTATTCGAATGCAACACAACAGTCAGAATGATTCTTCATCAATCAAAGAATCTACAAAGTTAAAGACTTACAGAACTTCATCAGTATTGATTTCCAACGTCAAAGAGCGTGTGAGCATGTTGAAGAATGACGTGGAGACACTGGAGCAGCGAAGCAGACCTGAGGCAGATTGATGCAGACAACAACATACTATCACTTTCACCACAAAGAACAAATGATCAAAGAACAAAGTTAAAGATGACGTTGAAGCTTAACCGTTCAAAGATAACTATCTCTCTACACTGGGGAGATTGTTTGAATCAAGGCAATTCCTCTCACAAGAAAGAAGAATGCCAGAAGACGTCACAGCTACTATTACATCAACGCCTTCACCGTTTATATTCATATATACTTGAGGGGGAGATTGTTGGAATCACTCCTAAACAGTATTTCAAGTATTTATATTTCATATGTAATAGGTAGCTTTATTATGGCCT
Source organism: Chrysanthemum seticuspe (assembly GCA_019973895.1). Lineage (NCBI taxonomy): Eukaryota > Viridiplantae > Streptophyta > Magnoliopsida > Asterales > Asteraceae > Chrysanthemum > Chrysanthemum seticuspe. The sequence continues at coordinate 359,624,995 of BPTQ01000008.1, read as the reverse complement.
TTATGTTTGTTTAAGGTCCAGCTTATGTAGAAGGCCCATAAGCTGAGGCCCAAGCCCAATAAGGAATAGGGAAGGAGAGGGAGTGTTGCCCTAGCTCCTTGCCTATAAATACATTGTAATAACCTTCATTTGAAGGTTGGTTGTTCAAGTTATTCTCTTTCACTACACTCTACGCATAACCGGTCAAGTATACTTGTGTGTGTGTTTGGCTTACTTGTTCAATCGCCTTATCTCTTCTCTTATAAGCTTGTGTTGTAAAACTAGTGACCTAACACTTACTTAGTAAACAACTCGCATCATTTACTTGTATACACAACTCGCATCTTCTTTTCTTAGTAAGCAACTCGCATACTTTTTGCACAACTCGCATCATGACCATAGTTAACAACTCGCATTAAGCAATGCAAGTAGACAATTCGTTTAAGATTCTGACTCAACTCGCATCATTTGGGCAACATAACAACTCGCTTTTGACATTAACTCAATAGCAACTCGCTCAGTAGCAGAGTGAAACTCGCTCAAACCAACTCGCATTGTCCAAAAGACAACTCGCATTCAATAATGCGAGTCTACAACTCGCTCATAAGATCATCACAACTCGCATGTAAGAAATAATGTATGAGCAGGAGACTTTTGACACAATATTGAGACATGAATTAGTGACATAAAAACTGCTTCATATTGACCAGTTAAGACCTTATGAATCTGGCCAGAATAACTGTTTAGAACAACTCGTATACTGAATACATTGAACCTGGACAATCACTTCAACTCGCATCTGGACAGATTGTCAACTCGCTTTGAAGAATACCATCACCAGAATCAACAAAAGAACTCTTAACTGATATGAAACCAGAATCTTATACAATCTTAAAAACTGCATATGAACTTGACATCACAAAAATTAAAAAGCAATTTTCTCACCAAAAAATATTACATTTTGAGACTAAGGGTTTTCAAAAACTGTTTCACAACTAATAACAATCAAATTCGACCAGCCACAAATAATAGCTTATCCACGTCAAAACCATATTAACAAACCAAACCGCATACATAACACACATAAAACCATGAGTCGAACCACGAGTCAAAACAAACACCAAAACCTTGGCTCTGGTACCAATTGAAGGATCATGAATATTATGTTGTTTGATGATTCGGGTGGTCTAGGATGATGATTAAACAAGAAAGCCATTTTAGATAGATGAAGAGAGTTGAGAGGGAATTCTAGAAAGAGAGTTGCTTATCAAAAGTGAAAGATTAGATTAGAACTTCCAACCCTCTACCTTGGAGGGTAGAGGGTATTTATAGGTTACAATCTAAACGACCTCCTATCGGCCTGTGGATCAGGGATACAGTGGGTAAAGACCTGTCCTTCCTCCACGGTGTTACACTTAACTAATCTACGCTACAAACTAACTAATAAACTGCTAAATAACGTAAATAACTATATGTCTACGAGCTAACTTATGCTAGATAATAGTTGGGGTGACCGACTCTTTTACTATGGAATTTTCTAATTCCTAACAGTTTGAAATTGATGTGATTGGAAATGAATCTAACAATAATAATAATTCAATGTTTAGCATTAACAAGAAGATAAAGTTAGACTTGAATTCTTCTTATCTTTGGCATTGTCGACTTGCTCATATAGGCAAGGCTCGCATGCATAAGCTGCAACAAGAAGGGCTCTTGCAAAATATCAATGATGAATCATTTGATAAATGTGAGTCGTGCATATCTGGGAAGATGACTAAGAAACCTTTTTATAGCAATATGGAGAGGGCTTCTGATCTACTTGGTCTTATTCATACTGATGTGTGTGGACCACTTAGACATGTGTCAAAGAGAGGTGCTAGCTACTTCTTAACCTTTACTGATGATTTCAGCCGTTATGGTTATGTTTATTTACTTAAGCATAAACATGTGTTTGAAACATTTAAGGTTTTCAAAGCTGAAGTAGAACTGCAATTGGGAAAGAAGATTAAAGCTCTTCGATCCGATAGAGGAGGCGAGTATCTAAGCCAAGAGTTTAAAGATTACTTAGCTGAGAATGGAATTGTCCAGAATCTCACTTCTCCATATACTCCACAACAAAATGGTGTATCTGAGAGAAGAAATCGTACATTATTGGACATGATACGATCTATGTTTAATCTTACTACTCTACCTTTATCCTTTTGGGATTATGCTTTGGAATCAGCTGTTCGCATTCTTAATATGGTTCCCACAAAGAAGGTTGATAAGACACCATATGAAATATGGCATGGTAAAGCTCCTAACCTGTCTTATTTAAAGGTCTGGGGTTGCGAGGCGTATGTTAGGCGTGACTCAACAGATAAACTCCAACAAAGATCTGTAAAGTGTATCTTCGTAGGATACCCTAAGGAAACTATGGGTTACTACTTTTACTATCCAACTGAAAATAAAGTAATCGTTGCTAGGTATGGAGATTTTCTTGAAAGAGATCTCGTATCTCAAGAATTCAGTGGGAGAGTTTATGATCTGGAAGATGATCAAGAAGATGCATTACCTTCTGAAAACACTAACGTACTTCCGGTAGAGCCTGATAGTCTGGGTCCTCCACCAGAAGTTGAAGTGATTCCCGTACGTAGATCCGTAAGGAATATACGTGCACCTGAACGTCTATGTCTTAATGTAGAGGTTGAGGAAACTATGTTAGGAGATCTTGGAGAGCCTACTAGTTATAAAGCTGCCATGGCAAGTCCTGATAAGGAAAAATGGCAGGTTGCGATGAATGGGGAAATGCAATCCATGAAAGAAAATGAAGTCTGGGTAGAGGTTGACTTACCTCCAAACGCTTCGGTAGTTGGAATTAAGTGGCTCTATAAAATTAAAACTGACATGGATGGCAATGTACACGTCTATAAAGCTTATCTAGTTGCGCAAGGTTTTACTCAAACTTATGGCATTGATTACGAGGAGACTTTTTCTCCTGTAGCTGACATTAGAGCTATTAGAATTCTCATAGCTATAGCGGCATACTATGACTATGAGATATGACAAATGGATGTCAAAACCGCCTTCTTAAATAGTCGCTTAGATGAAGAAATCTATATGAAGCAACCTGAGGGGTTCGTGAATCCACAATTTCCAAACCGTGTATGCAAACTTCAAAGGTCCATTTATGGATTGAAACAAGCATCAATGCAATGGAATAAAAGATTTGATGAAGAAATCAAAAGGTATGGATTTATTCAAAATCTTGATGAGCCATGTGTATATCACAAAGTTAGTGGGAGTGATTTAATTTTCCTAATTCTTTATGTCGATGACATATTAATTATGGGAAAAGCCATTCCAAGTATGCAAAATGTTAAGGCATATCTTGGGAAGTGTTTTTCCATGAAGGATTTAGGAGAAGCTGCATACATTCTGGGAATCAAGATTTACCGAGATAGGTCAAAGCGGTTAATTGGTTTAATTCAAAGCGCTTACATTGATAAAATATTGAAGAGATTCAGTATGCAAAATTCCAAGAAAGGATATTTGCCGATGGAAGTAAAGCATGGCTTATGTAGCGATATGTGTGCTTCAACACCTGCTGAGGTGGCACGCATGCAAAAAGTTCCTTATGCTTCGGCTGTAGGATCTATTATGTATGTTGTGAGATGCACAAGGCCAGATGTGGCGTTCGCTCAAAACATGACCAGTCGATATCAACAGAATCCGGGTGAACTTCACTGGATTGCTGTTAAACATATTCTGAAGTATCTTAGGAATACGAAAGATATGTTTTTAGTGTATAGAGGAAATCCAGACACAGAACTTGGTGTTACAGGTTACTGTGATGCGTCCTGGCAGTGTGATAAAGATGATACGAAGTCTCAGACGGGTTATGTCTTTGTCATCAATGGAGGAGCAGTTGACTGGAAGAGCAAGAAGCAGAGTACGATTGCGATGTCTGCGACAGAAGCCGAATACATAGCTGCTTCGGAAGCTGCAATGGAGGCTGTTTGGATTAGGAAATTCATTTCAGGGCTTGGAGTTATGCCTTCAATTGAATCACCTATTGGTATGTATTGTGACAATTCTGCTGCAATCATATTTGCCAATGAACCTGGAGTCATGAAGGGCACCAGACATTTTCTACGGAAGTATCACTATGTTCGGGAACAAAGGTGAAATAAATCTTCTGAAAGTTCACACAGATGATAACTTAGCTGATCCATTCACTAAGGCTTTAGCTAAAGACAAACTTGTTGGACTTGCGAATGGAATTGGACTTCGTTTAGCTAAAAGTTTCATGCATAACTGTGATTAGTATTTGGATAAAGGATATTGTAAAACAGTTATTATTTGATGAAATAAAGTTTGGATTATGTTTATTTTCATTTATAATATTGTTGTCCTATATTTGCATGTTTAATCCATGAGTAACTAAGTTATTCTAAATGTCCGTTGTCGATTAATGATATGTGAGTATCATTAAATTAAGACAAATCTGAGAGATGTGGTAGAATATACTTGAAAGTATATTGATGAGAATGCATACCAATTTCAGATGATATTCAATGAATTGAATATAGGACTTATCCCAACTACATAATTTACTTTGTGGATATTGTTATAAGTAAATTATGAATAGTTATCCTCAGACTTGAGATACCAGATAAGTGTCATGAATGTAGTGCATTTCTGTGAAGCAACTTAACGCTATACGTAACTGGTAGTCATAAGGGTTGTTTTCAGAAATGTTACAAAGTTTGTGGGTTATTCTAGTAGTCAAGATAGAATTTGTTCCTTCAAATTTATTTGGAGTTTAATACTGCTGGGCCCCTCGTAGGGTTAACAAGATGTTTGTGCGGCCGCACCCAAATCTCCCCTAAATATGTTTAGATGATTCGGTAATCTTGGTCAATCACTTACAACGAGAAACAGAATAGTTATATAAAGAATGACTTAATTCCGTATCTTTATTTAACGTAGTATTAGAAACAAAAGGATAATAATAATGAGAAATCATTAAAGGGTTTTCTAGGAGCCTTGCTCGAGTTGTACTAGAGGCATCGAAGTGTTGCTAGACGCTAACCGATGTGATCACTCTATTAAGATATATCCAAGTGGGAGCTGTTAGTTTTATGGATATAAATTAGTAGACGTGAGTTAGGATCGAACTCGAGACTATGGGATTGCACACTTTACGTATGAGAATTTAAAGTTAATAATTAAATATAAATGTTATATTTATTTATTTATTAAACGAAATAACTAACGGACGTTAAGTAATTAATGTAATGGACTAACGGGCGTTAAAGGTATTTGGAAAAGGACTAAATTGCAAAAGTTGGGAAGGTTCCGGAATCCCTTTGGGGACTCCAAACCGATCGGCCAAGGAAACAAGAAAACAAAACCAACTTGTTCACCAAGTTAGCTTGGGTATATAAACAAGGCTAGGGGTTTATTTTTCCATATCTTGTGCTCATTAGCTAAACCCTAAAATAAGTTTTGTGTGTGTGTTTGCTCTACAAACCAATCGGCCACCTCAAGGGTGTCGATCCATTCTTTTTCCACAAACAAAGTTATTTTTTTTGATAAAACTAGCATTACTTTAATTCGGTTTAGTACGTGTGTACAAGAACATAGTAATAACATACTTTTGTTATTATCTTGGATTGAATTACAAAACGGTAAGGGGTAATTCATATAATCCTAATTAAATCAAATTAGGGTTCATCCGTTGCTAGTTTGTGGATTTGATTCTTGTTCGGCTAGAATCAAGAAAAGGTACGCATATTCTTTTATGTTAATTAATTATTCGTTAATACATCCTATACGCTTCCGCTTGAATACTTTGATGTTTTGTGGTTATTTATTTGAATGTCATGTTATATAATTCCAACAGTATAACCTCAATAATTTTGTGTGCCGACATAAGACGTACCTTTGATGATGTAAATAATTCCAAATGCCCCCCGTTGTTATGAAAATCTACAAATGTCATAGAAAATTCATAAAAATTAATAACCAAACCGTAAACCAACTTTTATAAATGACTTAAATAGTATGTTTGGCAAAAATAATATGTAGGTAGAGATAATGATATTATAAAAAGAGACTATTGTTAAAAGGCACGTGAAGTAGCATTTGATTTTCAATTTTTTGATAACTTTTTAGTATAAACTAATTATAATATCCGTGCACGCACAGGTTTTGACCAAAAAAAAATTATTCTGTATTAATACAGAATATTGTGTTTTGAATAGTAATTGCATATAATTATATAGTTATAAGTGTCGTGCACGCACGAAGTTTTACACATAAAACAATTTATTTTAACATTTTAGTTCAGTATATACACATATGGAATTTACACATGAAAATTGTGATATAAGTACGACTGATACTTATGCACGAGTTTTTCATTATACATTAATATCTATTAGAAGTTGGTAAAATATTTGTAAAAACTTCTATTAGGTAACTGAAGATTTAATTTTATTTAGCTGACAAAGATGTTGATGTTGTTATTTAAATTTCACTACTGATATTATGTTCTACACATGATGCGAGTTTAATAGCACATATGAGCGTTAATAAAGTTAAAGTACACTCTTTAAAGTTTTTTAAAAATGTTTTTTTAGATATCTTTATATAAATAAAAAAGAGTTACATAAGTTATTGTTATAAGTACAATCGCGTATATTTATTTTTATATTAAAGTAACCCGTGCTTACAATTTGATAATTCAATTTCCGTTTTCAGTAATTTAGCCGTATTTAAAATGTAAACTCGTGTCCACACAGGTTAAACTTTTAAAATTGAAATAAATGAGTCCTTATTGAGCGTATATAGTAAACAAATTGATACTTATAATCTTATGCAAATTTATATGTTGTTATTTTAAAACAACATATACATTGTATTTTTTAATATATAAAGTATAAAGGTTATAAGATATAAAGGGGTATTTGCTTATAATCCAAAGTTATTAAAAAACATGAAGATTTATAATATTACATTTAACTCTATATAATTTTAAAAAATTCAACCACTAAAATTTTATTAATTACCTCCTCTTTTTAAAAAATTTTGTTTTCACAATATGACACCTATATTTTTATGCGTTTTTTTTGTCAACCAAATTTCTCCACCAAATTTATTAAAGTTTGACAAAAATCAATTTAATTTTGACTTTTATTAACCAATCACATCACACAATTTTGCTTACGTGGCGAAATCGAGCTCTCCTAATGACCCAATTTTTTTTTCAATAAGAATGAATTGACAAAATTACTCCGAAATAATGTAATTCTTTTATTATATAAAAGATTTAGCAGAACAAAACTAGCAGATTATTTTTTGAACAATAATTTTGTGTGCCACTACACATAAGACGTACCTTTGAATCTTTGATGACATAAATAACAAGATGATGTGAGCGATTTGTTGTTGTATTCTTTTTGTTTCGAAGTGATGGGTTTTATACACAAAGAAGAGATGAAATGTGAACCAACGAGGGACATAGCTAGGGGTGAGCATGGGGCAGGGTGGGGCGGTTTTATGGTAAAACCAAAAACCGACCCATATATTTCGGTTTTTGAAAACTACAAACCGTTTGGTGTCGGTTTTTTCGGTTTCGGGTTTTCGGTTTTTGACATTGAATCGGTTCGGTTTCGGTTTTTATTCGGTTTTTTCTTACTAGAAAACAAGCTATTTTTAATATTATATTTTGTTTACGATTCCTAGATTTCAAGCAAAAATATTTAAACAAATACCAATAATAGCATAATATCCAACAATCCAAAGCTTCGAAAAAAAGTTAAAAACAACAAACATGAATCTAAAATATAAATGCATGTCTTTGCGGCTTTGCACGTTTACGCTCACAAAAACATTTAAAGAATACTATTGCTCGAAAACAAAGATATGATATATATTAATATAACATATTTGAATGTATTAATAATAAACAACACTATTTTTTTTTCCTATAATAGATAAAGTTGCATGTATACTAGAATCTATAAAATTAAATAGCATATGGCTTATATAGATAAATAAAAAACATACATAAAGGTGGGGCGGGGCGGTTTTCTCGGTTCGGTTTTTCATATGAAATCAGAAACCGCCCCAAACATTCGGTTTTTATAAAATTCAAAACCACCACCTTCGGTTTGTCAAATGGGGTGGTTTTTTCGGTTCGGCTTTTTTGGTTTTTTCGGTTTCAATTCGGTTTTTTCGGTTTTTATGCTCACCCCTAGACATAGCAAGTCATAACTACCCAAAGTAACCTTCCTAGATTTTTCATATTTTCTTTTAACAAAAGTTATGTTATTTACCCTTTCAGTTTTCGTCTATTACATCTTGAAACTAGCAAGTCATTTATGGGAACCAAGTCCCAACTACTAAGAGGTTCACGGGGTGGTTCGATTCGTTTGGTTGAAAGATTTTAACTACTCATTGCGATTTGAGTAATTAAGTTTACTACCTGAAATAAATCGTATTAGGCGGGTAACCGGACTTGTGGCTACCCAAAGTGAGAGATCAATAGCGGTTCATTTCACGGTTAACCCTTTTTAGACATTTACTCGAGTTTAACCATATATATATGATAACATGATCTAAAACGTAAAATGTCATTTTAGTAAATTAAATGACACAGAATAGGAAAGTCATGTAAAGTTATTCTGTTAGAGTAATTGCATTCAAATAATCATACATAACATATTAACCAAAATATATTTATCCGGAGTTTATAAATTACGATCACATTAATTAGTTTTCACACTTAGATTGTTAGAAATATTTACATTGGGAGCAAAAAAGTCGTTATATAATAAAAGTAGTGCAATAGTATGATTAATACTTGTAAAATTATTTGAAAATTTATTTAAAAGATATTCATGTATATTATGCACGGTTCGGTCCGGTTAACCAGAAACTATAAAACTTAAGGTTTCGATGTCAAGAACTTAGGGTAACGGAAACACTACCTATATGTGATATTGTATTTAGTAAAATAATCATACCCTTGGAATATTTGAAGTTCACATTTAACATTTACATATTCTTGTTATGAATTTACTTACAAGGATTTCACATTATTTACTTATAAACCTATGAACTCACCAACCTTTGTGTTGACACATTTAGCATGTTTATCTTAGGTCTATAATGAACGAGGCTTGCACGGAGGGACATGGATACTCAAGAAGGCTATAAATTTTATTATCATTCAAAAACTTATTTAAATGTAATTTGTAAACCGTGAAACTACTAGGACCTCATTTTGTAAATTCTGATATTTATATAATTCGAATGATAAATCTTTTTTTAAATGAGTCAATTAGAGTTTGTTTTCTATTGTTATAACTGTTATGCCATGAAGTAACACAGTTTAAATTCCGCTGCATTTACGAAATTGGAGGTGTTACTTAAGGGTAGTTTCACAGTTTTATCGGACAATTCAACTTTTAATTAAGTATGAACTAATTTACCTAAAGCAAGACTAGTGAATATGGTATAAGACATGACACTTACACTAGCTTCTAAATCAATTAAAACATTAGAAAATGAAAATGAACCAATTAAACAAGGTAAAGTATGTTGGAATATATATATATTTATAAAACCGTGCATGTTCGGATTCGAACTCGTGATCATGGGATTGCACACATTAGCGAATGAGAATTAAAATTAATAATTATTGTTAATGATTACGATTAATTATTACACAAGAGTCCGTCTAACGATCATTAAGTATTTAACGGAAATGACTAACGACCGTTAAATGTTAAAAAAAGAGAGAATATATGGTGAATAACTTAATAAAGGAAAAGATTCGGGTTGTCCCTTTCGCTCCTCCATGTGGCCGGCCAAAGGGGGTATTCCCAAGCCCAAACCCTAGATTTTTTCCCAAGTTATTGTATCACTATATTTACAAGGTTTAGGGTTAAGGTTTAAGGTTAACTTTGTGCATTGAATTAACCCTAGATCTCTCCCTCTTCCTCTTTTACTTTTGTTCGGCCGAACCCCCCCTCCATAGGGTGTTTTGGTTTTGTTTTTTTTCATAAAATAAGGACTTGTGTTAGATCTAGCAATCGCTTTGATTCGTGGTTAATTCGTGTGTACAAAACTGTGGTGGTAAGACATTATTCTTACACCAATTGGTTTGAGTTGTAAAACGGTAAGGGACAACTCTTTAAACCACTTCATCTTCTTTGTTCAAGAGATCTAACCAAATTGCAAGAGGTATGTTACGCGTTTATTTTCAGTTAGTTAATTACTATTATGTCCTAAGTCTTCTGCTGTGTACTCTGTGATGTCTACATGTTATTATTTATATATCATGTATCTTAACCTCAACAGTGGCATCACGAGCCTTGTATAATGAGTAATTAATTATTAAAACGCATAAAACAAATAACTTGTATTTTGTTATTAATTGTATGTGTAGATCTAGGGTTTGCAAAACCTAAACCTTAATTTTTTAGGGGGGGCGTTTTTTGTGTGTGCCCTAATTAGGGTTTTATAAAATTTTGTTTTTAATTGGATTAGAAAACACTAGGTTGCATGCAAATTTATGTGTATTAAATTGCGTATCTCTTGTTTAATTGGATTAATTGTTAAGTGTAATTTATGTCCATGATAAAAACATGCATGTTTTGTCATGGATCTGCTTTTATTGTATGCTTTACTTGGTTAAGGTATATACACTAATTTTGATAGATCTAAAATTAGGGAAAACCTCAATCATTATTATTAAATTAACTATGTGCTATGTGGTATATGTTTAATTTTGACTTACGCAATCGATGAATCGATACATGTGGCTCACCTTACATTGATGGAAACGGGTGAAAGTCTTAATTAGACATATACATTTTGACAGATCTAGAATTGATTATTAATAGGATTTATCAAAAGGTTTGCACGTGGCTTTTTGATATGCATGATTAATTGTTAAGTTATGTATTCATTGTTTATATGTTTATTTTTATATACTTGCTTGTTTGTTTTGTGTAACAAGGGTATTTTACAAGAAAAAATAAACTTATCTAAACAATGGTGAAACATGTGTTTTTTTTAAGCATAGTAATCATAATCGTTTAATTAATTGATTTTTATGCATAAAATAGTTAGAACGGCTCACCCATTATTGACAAACTGTGTGATGGGTATAAGGTCGTACGCATTAAATTGTGAAGTTAAAGATGAGGGTATGTAATATGCTTCGCGCTGACCTAATTCTCCGCTCGTTTGTGCGTCTTAATGGAGCTACCAAGTATTCCTATGAATGTGCATAAAATCTTAAGGGTGAATTGACCTTAAATTCTACGCGCCACTTTTGTGGTTATTATCCGAATAACTTGGGTCTTATGACTCATGCAGCAGTAGGATATAGTGGTAATTAAAGGTAATTCTTTAATTGGATAACCAATACCTCGATTAAAGTTTGATGATGAAAAGATTAAACATTAAAACAAGGATATAAATGTTTTAATAAAAACTTATGCTACGAAGATGAATGCATGACATATTTGTACATATTTGATTTGATATCAAAATTATTACCCTTAATTTAAGTTGTATGCCATCAATGAAATGGAAACACCTGAGATTACCTTTTATTTGTGTGAGAACGTGATTTAGATCGTAATCAAAGGGTAAAATATCCACGTGACGTGAGAACGGGCATGGATGAATTTGCAGTTTCTTAAGTTGGACAACTTAATTGAGTTAGGCGGTGAGAACTGGCAACTCAAGGCATAAGATGGGGATAAAACATGTTTACATGGCAATTGAAATTGTCTAAATGTAAATCGCATAAATCTAAGAATTGCAATTGAAATTGGCAAATGAGCAAGGGCTCGTACCATTTTGTATAGATTCATTACTAGCAGATCAACTGATGTGATGAGATTATGACACTTTGAATCCTAGTTTTCAATAATAATTAATTGGTTATATGAATATGAATCGTGGGTATTTAATTTTATTGAAAGGTAAAATTATCAAAATACTAATTATGGTTTTTTAAACTTTTTTTGTAGATGGCTCATCAACATGAAAACACTATGAGCTTAATGAGTGCTGCTTTCAAAGATATGATTGGAAGAGACAAACTGATTGGCCCAAATTTCCATGATTGGTATCGTGCACTTAGGATCATCCTTCGTGTTGCCAAAAGACTTGACATTTTTTCTACACCTCTGCCTGTAGCTCCTGCTGATACAGCTACTGCTTTTGAACAAGAGGAGTATCGTGTCGAGTATGAGAAGCCCAATGATGTGGCGTGTCTTATGCTTTCGGGGATGTCTGATCAATTTCAAAAACAATTTGAGCACTATCCGCCTATGAGCATGCTAGATGAACTCAAACGTATGTTTGAGAAGCCACCAGCAGCTGAGTTGTATGAAATTATTGAAAAGGTTCATAGCTGCAAGCAAGAGGTTGGTAAATCTGTCTCCGATCATGTCCTTGAGATGAAACATCACTTGGACCAATTGGAGAAGCTCGACTGTGGTTACTCCCAAGATGTGTGTGTTGGCCTCATCAATCACTCCCTTAACCAGGAACGGTTTGGTGATTTTGTGCGCTAGTACAATATGCATTGCACGGGGAAGACAGTGAATGAGTTACATGAATGATTGTGGAATTCGAGAAAGATTACCTAAGAAGGCACCTACACCTGCGGTACTAGCAATACAAGGTGGTAGGGTAAACAAGCCAAAGCCGCAAGCAGATAAGAAAGGGAAAGGAAAAGGAAAAGGGAAACAAGTTGTGATCCCACCAGCTCCTAAGAAGAACCATACAAAGAAAAAGGAGAATCCTAAGAAGGATTCGGCTTGCCACCACTGCAACACACCTGGTCATTGGAAGCGGAACTGTCCATTGTTGCCGAGTGAGTTGCTTCAGAATAAAAATAAGATGGTGCCTAGCTCATCAGGTATTTTTATGTTTGAATTATTTTCTTTTCCTCATAAGCAAAATTCCTAGATTTATGATACAGGATGCGGTACTCACATCTGTAATTCATCGCAAGGACTTAGAGGAGCGAAGAAGCTGGCATGTGGAGAAAGATACTTGTACGCTGGCAGTGGCAAGCGTGCAATAGTTGAAGCCATAAGGACTTTTGATTTAGTGTTGCCTTCGGGCTTAATTCTTGAACTAAATAATTGTCATTATGTACCCTCCATTGTTAGGGGTGTTATTTTAGTTTCTTTGTTAAAACATATTGGTTTTATGCACACTTTTACCAGTTATGGAATTTCAGGTTCTTTTAATAATGTTTTTTTTATTTTAATGCAATTCCTATAAATGGTGTGTTTGAAATTGATATGGATGATTGTGTGTCCAATGGAAATAATTCGTTGTATAGCATTAGCAATAAGAAGATCAAGTCTAACTGGGACTCTTCTTATTTTTGGCATTGTCGCCTTGCTCATATAGGCAAGAAACGCATGCAAAAGCTGCAACATGAAGGGCTTTTACAAAGTGTCGATGATGAATCATTCGACAAATGCGAGTCTTGCATATCTGGGAGGATGACGACGAAACCTTTTTCACATCAAGTGGAAAGGGCTTCGGATCTACTTGGATTGATACACACTGATGTGTGTGGTCCACTTAGACATGTGTCACAACGTGGTGTTACCTACTTCTTAACCTTTACGGATGATTTCAGTTGTTATGGTTATGTTTATTTACTTAAACATAAACATGAAGTCTTTGAAACATTTAAGGTTTTCAAAAGTGAAGCAGAATTACAACTCAGCAAGAAGATTAAAGCTCTTCGATCCGATAGAGGTGGTGAATATATAAGCCAAGAGTTCAAAGATTATTTACCTGAGTTTGGAATTGTCCAGCGAAGAAGGTTGTTAAGACTCCATATGAAATATGGACAAGAAAAGCTCCCAACTTTTCTTACTTAAGGGTCTGGGGCTGTGAGGCGTATGTTAAACGTGACTCACTGGATAAGCTCCAACCAAGATCTGTTAAGTGTATCTTTGTAGGATACCCTAAGGAAACTATGGGTTACTACTTCTACTACCCAGCTGAGAACAAAGTCATAGTGGCTAGGTATAGAGACTTCATTGAAAGGAATCTCATATCTCAAGAACTCAGTGGGAGAGTGTATAATCTGGAAGATGATCATGAAGATACAACACCTTCTGAAAATACTAGCCAACTTCAAGAAGAACCTGAAAGATTAGGTGCTCCTCCTAAAGTTGTTCCCGTTCGTAGGTCTGAAAGGACTATACGTACACCTGACCGTCCATGTCTTAACGTAGAGGTGGAGGAAAATATGGTTAGGGATCTTAATGAACCTACCAACTATAAGGCTGCCATGGCTGATCCTGAAAAGGATAAATGACAGATTGCTATGAATGGGGAAATGCAGTCCATGAAAGATAATGATGTCTGGATTGAATTTGATCTTCCTCCCAATGTTAAAGTCATTGGAAGTAAGTGGATCTTTAAGAAGAAAACTGAAATGGATGGAAATGTACACACCTATAAGGCTCGTTTGGTGGCTAAAGGTTATACTCAAACCTATGGCATTGATTACGAGGAGACATTCTCTCCTGTAGCGGACATAAGAGCTATTAGGATTCTCATAGCTATAGCTGCACACTATGACTATGAGATTTGGCAGATGGATGTCAAAACTGCCTTTCTGAATGGTCGTCTAGATGAAGACATCTATATGGCACAGCCTGGGGGTTTGTGAATCCACAATTTCCTAACCGTGTATGCAAGCTTAAAAGGTCCATTTATGGACTAAAGCAAGCATCAAGGCAATGGAATAAAAGATTTGATGGAGAAATCAAAATTTTTGGATTTACTCATAATCTTAATGAGCCATGTGTATATCACAAAGCTAGTGGGGGTCATGTTACTTTCCTTGTTCTGTATGTCGATGACATATTAATCATGGGAAATCATATACCAAGTTTAAATAAGGTGAAAGCCTACCTTGGTAAATGTTTCTCGATGAAAGACTTAGTGGAAGCAGCATATATACTCGGAATCAAGATCTACAGGGATAGATCAAGGCAGCTAATTGGTTTAAGCTAAAGTGCTTACATTGACAAAATATTGAAGAGATCCAATATGCAAAATTCCAAGAAGGGATTTTTGCCGATGCAAGTAAACCATGGTTTGAGTAGCGAAGGCTGTGCTTCAACACCTGCAGAGGTGGCACGCATGAAGAAAGTTCCTTATGCTTCGGCTGTAGGATCTATCATGTATGCGGTACGATGCATAAGGCCTGATGTAGCGTTTGCTTAAAACCTGACCAGTCGGTATCAACATAATCCAGGTGAAATTCACTAGACTACTGTTAAACATATTCTCAAGTACCTTAGGGCTATAAGAGATATGTTTATAGTGTATAGGGGAAATCCAGAAGCAGAACTGTCTATTACAGGTTACTGTGATGCATCCTGGAAGTGTGACAAAGATGATACGAAGTCTCAGACGGGTTACATGTTTGTTATCAATGGAGGCGCTGTGGATTGGAAGAGCAAGAAACAGACCACTCTAGCGATGTCTGCTACAGAAAGTGAGTACATAGCGGCGTCAGATGCTGCCATAGAAGCTGTTTGGATAAGGAAGTTTGTTTCGGGGCTTGGTGTTATGTCGTTGATTGAAAATCCTATTAAAGTATATTGTGACAACTTTGCTGCAATTACTTTTGCCCATGAACCTGGAGTCATGAAGGGCACCAGACACTATCCTAGACAATATCACTATGTTCGAGAGCAAGTCGAGATAGGTGAAATTGAGTTGCTCAAAGTTCACACAGATGATAACATAGCAGATCCTTTGACGAAGGCCTTACCTGGTGAAAATCTTAATCATTTGTCTGATAAGTTTGGACTTCGCTTAGCTAGTAGTTTCATGCCCATCTGTGACTAAGTATTTTAGATAAAAGGATATTGTAAACATTATTATTCAAATGAAATAAAGTATTTTTGTTATGTTTATTATTCATTTATTTATGATGTTATTCTATATTTGCATGTTTAATTCCTTGAATAACTTAAGTTATTCTAATAGTCCGTTGTTGATCAATAACATGGGAATGATATTGAATTAAGACAAATCTGAGTATTAGTAAGAGTATACTTGAAACTATACTGATGCGTAGCATGACTAATTTCAGATGATATTCAATGGATTGAGTATATGACTTATCCCACCCACATGAAGGTACTTTATGGATCTTAGTCATTAAGTACATCATGAATATTTATCCTCTGACTTGAGATACCGGAGAACTGTCATGGATGTAGTGCATTTCTGTGAAGCAATCTAACGCTATACGTAACTGGTAGTTATAAGGGTTGTTTTCATAAGTGTTGCGAAATTTATGAATTCTGCTCGCAGTCAAAACGGAATTTGTTTCCTTCAAATTTATTTGAAGTATAATACTGCTGGGCCCCTCATAGGGTTGTCAAGATGTTTGCATGGCCATGCCCAAGGTCTTTTGGAATATGTTCAGAAGAATTGGTAATCTTGATCAATCATATAAAGCGAGAAACAGAATAGTTGATTAAGAAATGAGTGAGATATATATTTTTATTAACATGGTATTAGAAACAAAGGGATGAATATGATGATGAATCATCAAAGTGGTTTTTCTCCAGAAAACCATACACTAGTTGTATCGGGGGCATTGGCGTGTTGCTAGACGCTAACCAATGTCATTACACGTTTTGTAAACATATCCAAGTGAGAGCTGTTGGAATATGTATATATTTATAAAACCGTGCATGCCCTGATTCGAACTCGTGACCATGGGATTGCACACATTAGCGAATGAGAATTAAAGTTAATAATTAGGATGTGTTTGGTAAGCGGGAATCGGAATGAGGGAATAATATCGGATATGATTCAAGTGTGTGGTTAACATTCACATCTTTCAAATATTGGATTCAAATAGACATATATTTTATACTTCATACCAGCCATATTAGGCTCCTATGCTCTGATTCATTCCCCACCTATCTCTTCCCGCTTCCACTTTAGTTTCCCGCCAACTAATCCCGCTATTTTCACTTCTCTAGTTAGCTACTCATATATTTATCCATAAGTTATTGCAAATATTTCTTCAAAGAGGTATTTTCTTTTCTTCTCTTTTTCTTGCAATCAATCTTTGGTTTTTGTTTTTTTTATCGATTTGTCATAAAGGTTAACATATTTGCACAAATGCAGGTGGAAATCTTTTCATCTATCCAAGAGACATATGGTACACTCTTACTCATTTTTAATTTTTTTCCCCGATTCAAGAACTAGGCTGTTGAACTTTGATTATTGTTTACCAACTTTAGTACATGTTTTTCTTATTTTGTATGAATATACTTGTTAGAAATGACATAGTAGTTGAGAACTTGGAAAGAAAATTCATTAGTTTGTAAAATTTGAGGAATGCATATGACCTGTTTGACAAAATGCCTCATAAAGTGCAACTTTAAATTCATTTGGTTATAATCATTCGTCATTGTTTTTAGTTTGAAATCATGTGTTACGTAGCATTGTATAACTAACAGCTATAACGAGACTATTATTTCGTGTAACTATGTACTTATATGTGAAAAAGAACATGCTTTTGCAAATGTTGAAGTGTTGAGTTAAATTAAACAAAATGATTTGCTTCATATAAGTTTAGAGGAGCACATAGGGGCAAATAGAAAAAGCAAAATCAAATTTTTTTCAATAAAATTAGCTATAATGATAATGACAATTCCGAAATTGTTGATAAAGTGGTTATTTTGGATAACTTGTTAGCTTGTCATCTTAGCCTAAATAAAGGTTCATTGAAGTAATATTCTTGCTGCTTTAATATAAATATACCAATATTGTCAAAAGTTTTAATCGACGGTTTATTCATTTAGACTCAACCTACGAGTTTAATGGATCATACAACACAATCTTCACCAATATCTGAGTCTACACAAAATGTGGCATTGTAAGCTGTTAACATCATTTTTTCTTATACTTAAAAATTGTCATTTATTTGTTTGTAATAACTTAGCTTGTTTTTCTTTTTTCCTATATTTTATGTTAGAACAAATGAAGCACAAGGTTGTGGGAAAAACAAATGCTATTAGGAACAAAAAGAGACAGCAGTATTAATCAAAGCTCTTCAAGATATGGCTCCTGATCCATCGTGGAAGACCGATGGTGGTTTTAGAAACAATTACTTGTGCGAGGTGCATAGAAGGATCCTTATTAAGATGCATACTTTTTCTAAACTAGTTTCGCCTCATATTGAGTCAAAAGTCAAGTGGTTAAAAAGTCGAAGTTCCATGTTATCAATGACATGCTGAAATACAGTGGATGTCAATGGAACGATGTGGAAAAAAAGGTTGTTTGTGAAAGGGACTGGTATGATGGTTACTGTAAGGTAATACTTTGTATATTTATGCATCTTTAGGTAGATGACGATATGTTATCTAATTTCTTCTTTGTGTATTTAATGTAGTGAATGTTATACTCTTAACAGACTCATAAAGAAGCGAAAGGAATGTGGGATTTTAAATTCCATTACTTTAACGAGCTTGAGTTGGTGTATGGACGAGATAGAGCTACAGGTGGGGTTGTTGAAGGATTTGGTGATGCAATTCAGAATATGGAAGCTGATAGAAATGTTGAAACTAGAGGTGAGAATGTTGGTGAATGCTTTGTGTCATTAAGTGATGAAGAAAGGTATGACGCACAAACGACTCCATCTGCCTCGAACACTTCAAATGCAAGAAACATGGGTGGAAAGCAAAAAAATACAGTTAATGGAGACAAAGTTGCAAATAAAAGGAAGACATCGTCATCACAGGATGTTGATGCGCATTTAGAAGGAATTGATCATAGTTTTCAAATGTTTGTGAAAGGATTTAATGCTAATTTTGCAACCATAGCCAATGCTATGACAGATGATAACATTCGCCAAAAAGTTGCTTCTAAAAAATTGAAAGACGTGCTTGCGGAGCTAGTGAGGCTTAAAATTCCGACATTGTCTGTACTTGATGCTGCTGATATATTCTCTGCAAATAAAGAGAAAATGGATGTATTTTTCAATGTTTATGATGATCTAAATCGCCTATATAAT
This sequence comes from Chrysanthemum seticuspe, assembly GCA_019973895.1. NCBI lineage: Eukaryota > Viridiplantae > Streptophyta > Magnoliopsida > Asterales > Asteraceae > Chrysanthemum > Chrysanthemum seticuspe. Next base: position 359,605,917 of record BPTQ01000008.1, on the reverse strand, counting down.
GAAGCTAACGGGTTTTGGCTTACCAGGTAACTAGATATTCTGATCCGTACAACCTTTTGTTCTTGAGAAATGGTATTTCTCAAATGCTTTAACTAGTTTATAGACATACTCGTACATGGGAAAGACTTTTTGTTCTCGGGAAGGTCTGGTCCTTGAGTGAATATTGTACGTGTATGCTAATAGTCTTAAGATAACTCTTTTGTTATTGTAGATATGTATGGCCTCAGCTGTTTAGATTATCTTTTGTATGCTATATATATAAAGCTTTGTGTACTGATGGTAAGTTTGATGTTTAGATCATCTTTTGTATGCTATATATATAAACTTTGAATGGTAAGTTTGATGTTATTGTTTGTTTTGTTCCGTAGATAGCATCGCGTAATAAACTTATTTTGTTGCTTATAAATAATGTTCGAGACCTCTTTTGTTTATTTGATAACAATTTAATTTACTCAATTACCATTACCATTCCTAAAAAAAACCAAACACCGGTTTTAAGATTGACAATCAATCCCTTGCTCAAACCAAACATTGGTTTTCAAGTAATGATAACTATACAAATTCCACTAACCTATCAATCTTATACCGATTGTGATTCCCTCATGCAAACCAAGCGCACCCTTAAAGTTAATGATTACGATTAATTATTACACAAAATTCCGTCTAACGATCGTTAAGTATTTAAAGGAAATGACTAACGACTGTTAAATGTTAAAAAAGGATAGAATATATGGTGAATAACTTAATAAAGGAAAAGATTCGGTTTGTCCCTTTTGTTCCTCCATGTGGCCAGCCAAAGGGGGTATTCCCAATCCCAAACCCTAGCTTTTTTCTCAAGTTATTGTATCACTATATATACAAGGTCTAGGGTTAAGGTTTAAGGTTAACTTTGTGCATAGAATTAACCCTAGATCTCTCCCTCTTCCTCTTTTACTTTTGTTCAGCCAAACCCCCTCCATAGGGTGTTTTGGTTTGTTTTTTTTCATAAAACAAGGACTTGTGTTAGATCTAGCAATCGCTTTGATTCGTGGTTAATTCGTGTGTTCAAAACTGTGGTGGTAAGACATTATTCTTACACCAATTGGTTTGAGTTGTAAAATGGTAAGGGACAACTCTTTAAACCAATTCATCTTCTTTTTTCAAGAGATCTAACCAAATTGCAAGAGGTATGTTACGCGTTTATTTTCAGTTAGTTAATTACTATTATGTTCTAAGTCTTCTGTTGTGTACTCTGTGATGTCTACATGTTATTATTTGTATATCATGTATCTTAACCTCAACAAAGTAAAGATCTTTGGGTCCTTTTATTTTGAAGGCAATGTGTTCTCGAGCCATGTAGAACACCATTCACTATCGTTGCCTTCTCATCATCATCAATCTTTAGCTTGTTTTTTAACAAGTCCTCCAAATGCCTAGAATATCCCAAAAATCCTTTAAGAGCCTCCACATGTGGGATGTTGACTTTTAGCTTTTTCAAGCAAGTCAATACATCGGTGTCTTGGTCAACACTCTTCATTTCCACTAATTGGCTAGTGGAAGGTATAGGTGGTCGCTATGGTGCAACCATGGCCTAGGGATTAGGCGCCTCCTCTTTCATCTCCTCGTCATCATCATAGGATGCCTGTTTATCCTGCATAGAAAAACAAGAAATACAAGGAAACATTGAATAAATAACATTAGTGGTAGAATGTTTTTCCTGAATAGTAGTGATCGCGTTCACTTGGTCCCGAGGGTTTGTTTTAGTCGAACTAGGCAATGTACCCGGAACCCTCTGTTGTCCCAGCGGGGTTTCAAACACGAACACAAACAAGTATAGCGAAAATAACAAACAACAATCTGATCCAAACGGCTTTATTGAATCAAAATTATTGGTTTTCTGAGTTTGTACAATTTCTGGTTTGGTTACAAATAAATGAAACAAACAAGCCCTATTTATACTAGAATGAGGAGCGGTTATCTTTGAAGCATCGTGACTCTTCAGAATGTCTGCAGCCTTTCTTGAACCAACATGTCGCTTGATCTTGTACTGCTTCTTTTGATTGAAACATTCCAGGCAGTTATTAGGTTATAGATATCCATATTCTACCCTTCTAACTTTCCCAAGTATACTCATAACCCCTCCTACTTTTACTAACATCTATGTTACAATCTTTACTTAAACTATTTTACATAAGGAACTCCTAAATATTGAGTCTTGACTCAAGATTAGTCCAACAATCACCCTCCTAATCTTGATCATGCACTAGTAGCTTCTTCATACTTCATGATCCGTCTTTTCATATTGTAGAAGGTCCTTGTCTTTATACTTTGGCCTTTTTCTCATTCTTTGCTTGACCTCTTTGTCTTGAATGTCTTTACATCTCTTGTATTCTTCGATCATTTCAGGCCACCTCTCTTTTGTTGATTTCCACTGTTTTGCTAGTCGTTCTTTAACTACACTTATTCCATCGCTGGCCTCTATGTCTTTTACATAACCTCTTCTTAGCCTTGCAGTAACTTCCATCCCTTCAAATCCTGGGAGGATCCTAGTCTTCATAGCTTCCTTGCTATCTTCTTACACTGCCTTGGCTTTCACTAGCATCTCTTGCTTAGGTTCATGTACTAAACTTGGAATCTCCTTTGCAGTCTCACAATAACTATCCAGCACCTCATAAAGTTCTCTAGTCTTTATGTCAATCTTACTTGGAAATCTTAAACTATTGACAGCCTCTCGAATCTCCTTTAGACATTCTACACTTGTCATCTCATTCTTCGTCTTGTTTTCAAATGAACTCTCTCGTTCATGCATCTTCTTCTCGAACTCTAGTTCTCTCTTTGTGAACTCCTCCTTGAGTTCTTGTTTATTTTCTTCAAAGTCATGAAGCATTTCATACTTCCATAACTCAAGTTTACTTTTTAAGTCAGTCTCAATTTCTGACCTTAAGTCTTTTAATCTTTCATTTGTGATTTCATTCTTCTCAATGATAATTCCCTTCCTCCTTGGTTCTTCTTCTAAGGATGCCTTTTCTTGTTCATCCTTATCTGCCATAGTTGCCATCAACAATGTAGGTTCATTGTCTTCTTCTACAATGTTCGTCTCCTCTTCTTTATCATTCTCTGGACAATTTCTAGCAATATGTCCAAATTCATGGCAATTATAACATTCTACACCTCGTTTTCCTTTCTTGAAACGGTTTTGATCTCTAGAGTTTTTCTTCCTCCAATCACGATCATCTCCATCCTTGTTTCTAACATTTGTTGCATTTTCGTCACACCAATTGTCTTGAGATGAATTAACTCTTCCTTGTCCACTGTTCTTAAAACCTTTCCCATGACTAGACGTGTTGCCATGTTTTGTGATCAATAACTTATCCTGATTGTCACTAGGGCTTCCATCAAAGAGGTTCACTCTTTCCTCAAAGGCTTTCAGTCTACCAATTGTCTCATCTAGTGTTGTATTTTCTAGATCAGAAAATTGTTCTATGGATGCTACAGTATGTATAAATCTCTTTGGTACGGAAATTAGAAGTTTTCGTACTAGAGTTGCCTGATCAAATGTTGATCGTAAGCCACTAGCCCTTGTAACAATTATTGAGCTTTGCCGAGAAAGCATAAATACTGTCATCTTCTTTCATCTTTAACATCTCAAATTAGTCGTGCCTTTTGCACTCTATCTACACCTATGTACCTAGTTTGTAGTGCTTCCCAAATTTCTTTTGCACTTTTACAACTAGCTACTTGTAAAATCATATCCTCTGGTAATGCCTGGTAAAGATATGCAGTTGTTGCCATATCTTTCTTTACGTCTAATTGTGCACTACCCTCAAGTTCTATTATTTCCCAAAACCCATTTGCCCTTAGTATGGTTTCTATACGCAGAGCCCATACTGTGTAGTTTGTAGGTTTTAAAACAGGACATTGAAATTGGGTAAATGATGTAACCTCCTTGTGAATTACTATTTCCTTGTTTGTGTCTCCAGTCATTATGCCTAGAAACTATTCCTCACTCTAATAGGGAGTTTATAGTAGGAATCTAGGAAATCTTATAAATTCTACTATGAATCAAAAGCAAATTTCTAATCTCATCTATGTATAATAAGACTAAAAATTATAAAAATTCAGATTTTAGTTTAGAATATAAAACCCGAATTTTGAAATTCCTCCACGATATGATTTTGTTTCGGTAGGAACACCCGAATGTGTTCTTTTCCTCCCTTGTACAATCAACCAATACGCACCCTTGATGTTTCTTCCTTTTTTTTTGCCCTTTTTTTCGAACCAGAAATCAAAAACTTTCCCTTTGTTTTTTTTCGAAGCAGTAAACACAAAATATGTTCCCTTCCTTTTTTTTCTTTTTCGAACCAACAAAAAAAACCAAACAGTGTTACTTGTTTCTTCTGCCTTTCTTCGAATCAGCACAAAACAAAAACACTAAACCTTCCTTCTTTTCGCCCTTATTTTATCCGTTAAGAATATTTTTTTCTTTCTCCTTGTTTCTGCCTGAACCAAACAACAGTTTGTTGTGTTTCTTTTGTTCCAACGATTGCAGAAATCTTGACCCCAACTCTCTTCGATCTTGTGTCGCAAAAACGAAAACAGGCTCTGATACCAATTTGTTGTCCCAGCGGGGTTTCAAACACGAACACAAACAAGTATAGCGAAAATAACAAACAACAATCTGATCCAAATGGCTTTTGTTGAATCAAAAGTATTGGTTTTCTGAGTTTGTACAATTTCTGGTTTGGTTACAAATAAATGAAACAAACAAGCCCTATTTATACTAGAATGAGGAGCGGTTATCTTTGAAGCATCGTGACTCTTCAGAATGTCTGCAGCCTTTCTTGAACCAACATGTCGCTTGATCTTGTACTGCTTCTTTTGCTTGAAACGTTCCAGGCAGTTATTAGGTTATAGATATCCATATTCTACCCTTCTAACTTTCCCAAGTATACTCATAACCCCTCCTAATTTTACTAACATCTATGTTATAATCTTTACTTAAACTATTTTACATAAGGAACTCCTAAATATTGAGTCATGACTCAAGATTAGTCCAACACCCTCGCTCTAACTAACTGTGTAAGTTGATTAATTTAAATTTCCATTGTTTTCAGTGAAGCTTCATGGTTCCTAATTATAGCTTGAGTAGTAGTTTGAACCTCTTTAATTAACTCAGTAATCTCTTTGTCCCTCTTAGCAGATTCTTCCATGAACTTGTTTAATGTTTCTTTCAAATTCGGCCTATTCTCTTAGTATATCATATTATTTTCCTCTTCCACATAATAACCAGGTGCATTAGCTCTATACCTTCTTCTAATTTGGAAAGGCCTTTGATAGAACTATCCATAGTAGACATCTTGAGCTTCCTTAACTTGCTCCTTATTCGGGAAATCATTTGATAAATGAGATCCATGGAAAAGTTCATAACTAACACACACATAATGCACATGCTCTGATAATTTCTTCATTTCCCTACCAAGACTACTTAGCTGCGTAGTAATAGCAGTTAAACCTTCATAATTACCACAAACTCTTCTCCTGTTCGATGATCCCTCATGCCACATTTGAGAATGATCTGCCACATCTTGGATGGCGGTTTTGGAATTTTTAGCATTAAATTTGGTGAATGGCCCTTGAAAATCCAGCATTTGTCTAGTAGCAATTTCTATACCCTTGTATAAAACAACTACAACCTGATTGTCAGTCAAATCATGTTGGGGCATTTCAGAACTAGATCATTAAATCTCTCCCAAGGTCGGTAAAGTGTCTCATCAGGTTCTTGTTTGAAATTGTTGATTTCCTCCATTTTCTTTGTTGTCTTTGAAGGTAGGCAATACTTGTGAAGAAATCGGGTTTTCAGACTACTCCAAGTAGTGATGCTTCTAGTAGGTAAAGTTTTGAGCTATCGATATGCTTGACATATAAGTGTCTTAGGAAAGACACGTAGCATCAGTTGGTCTTCATTCACATCAGGTTCATGAAATAAGTCGAAAATCTCAAGAACTTTATCAATATGCTCATTAGCAGGGGCGGAGCTACGCCCGAGCCACCTGTGGCACGGGCCACATACGGTTTCGGCGGAAGTGTAATTTTTTCCTTACTTATTTTTGGGTTTTTCGAAAGTGCTACACCCCAAGGCTAGCTCTGAGCATTCAAAAGTAGTTTTCTGGTGTCTATTATCATTGTTGGTTGATAGTTGCAGAGATTGGTGAAGAAGAAGACATTGGGATTAGGGGTGAAAACGAGCCGAGCCGAGCTCGAGCTCGTTTAGGCTCGAGCTCGGCTCGTTTATATATAAAAAGCTCGAGCTCGAGATCGTTTCGAGCCTCCCATTTTGAGCTCGAGCTCGGCTCGTGAAATTTTTCACAAGCTCGAGCTCGGCTCGTTAACACAAAGCTCGACTCGTTAACACAAGGCTCGAGCTCGTTAACATGGTTATACGTATAGAAAATATATATACGTATATATTTCTAGGGCTCGTTTAGGCTCGCGAGCCTAAACGAGCCTTTTGTATAGAGCTCGGGCTCGAGCTCGATTATTAAATGAGCCCAAACTTAGGCTCGAGCTCGGGCTCGAGCTCGTTTAGGCTCGGCTCGTTCGAGCTTTTTACCGATCCGATCCCGAGCTTTTCACGAGCGGCTCGGCTCGTTTCCACCCCTAATTGGGATGAGGAAGAAGATGAAGAGAGAGAAAATATTTTTAATTTCTAGGGACTAAACAAAGCACACTATTGTTGTCATGTTCCCAATATAAAACAGTGTTTGCGTTTTTTTACTACTTTTACTTTGGTTTTCTTATATCTTTCTTCATGTACGGATAAATATTTAGTTTGAGTCTTGTTGTAGTAAGTATTGTTTGTAGACATGTCATGATACTCATAGTCAAACTATTAGACATACAATTGAATTTCTCGAAAAATTCATGCAAATTTGCGAAATAAAGAAAAAACAATTGAACAATTTATACATGAACAAACTTGATTCTATATTCACATCATGTATTATTATTATTATTATTTTAAGTTTGCATTCTTAAATGTTATTTAGTATAAAATTATTACGTTATTGATTTCACAAATTTCTATTCTTTAAAGACACGGTTCTATTAAATTGATGTGTGAGTTTTGTTTCGTGGTAGAACCTTTAAAAGATGGAGTTGTTAGGTGCTTAACTAAACTATTTGACGAGGCATCATTTGATCATCTCGCCTAAAGCATTAAAAACTCAGGACTGGCTTTAGTATTGGTGAAAAAGAATGCATGATGAAGAGTCATATATTACTAATTAATGGTTTAAATTAACCTTTTTTAAAAGATGTATTTGCCTATCATTTGTATTACAAAATTATCATAAACTCTCATCTCTTATTTATGATTTAAAATATTTTTATTATTTTTATACTATGTTTAAATTATATGGATTAAAAAAAAAAGACAAACTAGTTTTACTTGGAAAAACGAAAAATTAAAATCTAAAAATATTCGCTAAGCGAAGCGAGCCAAGAATTGTGCCACACATGATCCAAAATTCTGGATCCGCCACTGCTCATTAGTATCATCATTATCGGTTCCACTAAAGGTGTTCTCATAGAGTTCCTTAAGAAAATGACCCTTAATCTCAAAGCAAAATGTATATCCAAAAGCTAGTCTCACAATTCCCGGACCGATGTCATCATGAATCTAATCCATGTACTCCTCAATAGTTTGCTCTCCCATTGTACCTAAAAATTCACCAAACTATCATTGGAATATGAATCTAAAAAAATTTTAACCTAGAAAAATAAAAACTGAAATATAATCAAACATGTGTTGTTCACTATCTGATAGTCGACACGCCATATCCAATTAATGTGGATACGTCATATTGAGTCTGAATACTGTACACTGTATTGATCAATACGATGCTCGATATGCCTTATTCAAAAGAATGAATATGCCGTATTGATCTCGATACGACAGGAAGAACATAACACATGAAATTTAAAGAAAAAAAACAAAAACAAATAAAAAACAAAATTAAATTTAAACAAAAATAATACAAATAAACCTAAAGAAAAAACTTAAAGCTAGAACTACTCCCGGGCAATGGCGCCAAAAAGTTGATGTGATTTATAACGTGTAGTTTTAAATTTATATTTTGCCGACTAACCTATCCCGACTAAAACACTAATGAGCAGAGTACCCAATCGTGTGTTTCTAGTTAAAAGGTAAGTACGGGTCGTTTGCAAGGTGTGGGTGGACTTACAAGCTAATTCTCTAAGTTCTACATCTATTTTGTCGGGGGTTTTCAACCTAAGAGGCTGGCACGATTTTGTGTTTTAAACTAGATTAAGTAAATTAAATTAATAAACCAAATATAAGTGTGATAGGTTGTGATCGATAATTATAGGGAGTGCCAACCGAATTAATCCTACAATGTCTAATCAATATATGTTTTCTTTAAGTGCAATGATTCTGTTTGTTTAAGTTGGTGACCCTAATATTAATAAGGCTTAGATGGTCAAATACACCTTATACTATAATGTTCTATCCTATTCCTTGGGAGACTACCTCCGGCAAGTTGAACCCGCAACGAAAAGCTTGTGGTGTAAAGCTGATGCGGATGCTCAAAAAAGCTAGGGGATTAGGAAGACTTACCCATTTTAGTCCGTCAACTAGTTTTATTATGATTTATCTAGGTAATAGAAAGGGATATCCGATTCGATTTACCTACTTACTACAGTTTGGTCCACCTCTAATAAGCACCTATATTAATTTATAAGCCTTAGTTACCTTCGGTTTAACCTAGGGTTTGGTCACCTCTAGTCTTAATAGGGGGAATTCGGCAACCAGTCTACGTAATCTCGTCACCGGCCCTAACCTATTCCGATAAGGATTATAAAGCAAAGAGGGGGCCAATCTCTTAAAAAATATAATCTAGCAATAAACCTAATGGCGATAAGCATATAAACGAATATATATTTGGAACGATAAACATTTATAAAACTATCCAAGAACTTAAAAACAAATGAGAATCGAAGCAAACATATAATTAACTCAACATTGTGTGCAAAGTAATTTTGCGACCCCTAAGTCACAAAATTTCATTTTTAGTAGAATTGGTTTTACTATTCAAAAGGGGGTTGCGGCACAGCTTGTTGCCCGTTTGCCTGCCATCTTATTGTAATCCATTTTTAGAAGTATTAATAGAATTTTAAATCCTTTTAATGGTGTTAGCCTATGATTTCATTAGCAAACCTAGTAGTTATAATCAAAGAAGTAATGAACAAAAACATAATGAAATCGGAATTACAAACCAAATGATTTACTATGAATAAAGGATTTAAGCTATGTTCCCCCACTTGATCTTGATGCTGTATGGTAAGTTATGTCCTTTCTGGTCATTCTAGAGTTGTGGTCTTGTGTGTCTCCCTTAAATCCCTAGTATTGGCTCTATTTATAGTTTTGTTCTGTGACCCGCGATATGGCATATCGCAAATAACGGATATAAAACATAAAAGGATTTATTATATAATTTCGTGCATGACTCTCATAATTTTCAAAAATTTAAAGACGACTAGAGAAAGGTATTAAACTTGTTTTGAAACAAAAAAATAAAATAATAAAACTTGCCATATTAAAAGAGTTACTATGAGCAAAATGCATTACTCAAATATTAAGCATTTTAAATTTATAAATAGTAGCGATATATCATAGAAATGACTATTTATAAGCATATATCATACTTTTCCTAATATATAAAAAACCGTCTCTTAGAGCCTAAGGTGTCATAACACCGTAACACCAAAAATGTATTGTCACTTCAGCTTTAACATTTTAACACCAACACCTCAAAATCACCCTTTATTATAACACTACATCAACATCACATTTTGAATTTTTTATGTTCCATTTATTTAAACAAACTATTTTCAATTATCAAATTAAAATATAAAATAACATTTTCTTTTAAATTTTACCAATTTTTTTTAACTTTTGCAACAAAAAAAATAATAAAAAAAAATGACTAAATTGCAAATTTTCACAGGGACTAAATTTGCATCTTCTTCCTTTTGCAGCCCACACACAACTGCAACACACACGATCGATCTACACACACCGTTAACCCACGAACACACATTGTCAACACACTCACATACACACCAAAAAAAAAGAAAAAAAAAAGATCGCGTTTTGCTGCAGGTTGCCACAACAACTTGGAACCCAACGGTGTTGAAATTTTTTGGGGGCCGGTACCATAACGCCACCCAACGCACAACTACATGTGCATAATGTTGGGTGGGGCATTATGGTACCCGGCGCTCTTAGCTTCTTTAACCTTAACGAAGTTGCTTATATGCACGCATTCCTAGACCTAACACTAATAAAATAAATATATTTTAATACCCCTGTTTCACTTTCATGCACCAACTACACCACCTACCTGACATACTTGCTTATTCACATATTTTTACGGGTTTAAACCATTAAATAGTTAGATACTTTCTCAAATTTACTCATATGGCACATGTACTAAATTTATTACTTGTATGATATGTTTGCTTTTGATTTCTTGTTAATATGGACGTTTTTTACCGGCTACCTGTTGGTACCCGCAAAAAACTTATACTTTTCTGTTTTCATACATTTTCGTCCGTTTTCATAAGTTTTTCATTCGTTTTCATACGTTTTTCATCCGTTTTCATAAGTTTTCATTTGTTTTTATATGCTTTCATCTGTTTCTCGACATTTTTGTACGTTTCGTCCGTTTTCATATGTTTTCATCCACTCTTACACGTTTTTGTACGTCTTCATACTTTTTTTTTACTTTTGTGTACGTTTTTTTATCCGTTTTTGAATGTTTTCGTCCATTTTCGTACGTTTTTGTCCGTTTCATACTTCCATCCAAATTTTAAACATTTTTGTACATTTTCATACTCTTTTTACGTTTTCTTCCGTATTCTTACATTTTCGTACTTTCGATACGTTTTCTTATGTTTTTATCTGATTTCATCCGTCTGTATACGTTTTTATATGTTTTCATACTCATTTACGTTTTCATACGTTTTCTTACCTCTTCGTACGTTTTCATACTTCTTTTTTAGTTTTTATATATATATTTTTTTACATTTTTGTACGTTTTTTGTACGGATGAAAACGTATAATAACGTATAAATACATACAAAATGTACAAAAGCGTATAAAATGTAAAAAACGTTCAAAATGGATAAAAATGTATGAAAACATAAGTGATGTGTTATTTTACGTCTAGTTTTAAATTTAAAGTTTACCCACTAACTTGTCTAGACAAATACTTACGTGTAGTGTACTCGATCGTACGTAGCTAGTAAAATGGCAAGTACGGGTTTGCGATCAAGTGATGAAAAGTGTGCTAGCCGTGTTAAGTAAATTACTAACCATACTAAGAACACAATAAAATGGTTTTTCTTGTGATTAGAAAGTGTGCTAGCCGAGCTAATCCTACCATGATCACAATTACCTTATTCTATAGTGTTTATCTCTACCTCTGGGTCCACTTCTAGAAATATAGTACGCGTATCATATTAACGGGTAAAACAAGCTAAGTTTCCATGTATTGTATTAGCAGGTCCATGAAAGTTCACGGACCATATAGGTAGAAATTAATTATTAGAAATACACAAAATATGGAACCCGTGCTTGCGTGGTTCTTATAACTAGTTACAAAAAGAGGGAAAAATAGATTCACATAAAATAAGTTACAAAATGCTTATAAAAATGGTAAGAATGTTTAAAAACTTGGAGCCTCATTGAACAAACACACCAAAACATGGCTTTAATCTTCCAAAGAAGAATCATCACACAAACTAGCATCACTATACAAGATAACAGAAACCGTATCTCTAATTTTACTTCAATTTCTTCATGCTTTCAAAGACAAAGAACGTCAACACAAATAGAGAATGTGAAACCAAAGAATGTCACACACAAATAATGGCCCTCGTTAGACAATTCTACAAAGAATGTCAACAGTCAAAACAAATAAGTACTACGTATTAAACAACCATTCAATTGTTTAAACCAAAGCTGGTCCATTAACACTTCACTGATTTTGAATTTATCGAAAGACAAATTCCATAAACAAACAAAGTGGGTTGAATTAGTCTATTACATCAACTATGAGTAAACCGTTATAAAAATTACTAGTTTACCTCAATATTATAGATATCATTTAGACGAATACATGCATAAAACGATAGTGTACAGTGGCAAATAACTATATTTGTGAAATTGTGATTCTTGTATCCAAAAAACAGGTGAGAACTGAGTGAAACAACATGACCTCGAGTGCCTTTTATCACCGGTCATTGTACACCCCTCAAGAAATAGCTCCGGTGACCCTTGATGCAATGCTTACAGGTTTAATTAGTAGTTATTGCGAGAAGAAAAACTATGGCTTAAAAACGAACATTGATAAAAGTTTAAATTAGTTAAAACATTAATATACTGGTATATGTTGTTATCATTTTTAATTTAAATATTTTAAATTAAAAATGCATTATAAGTAGAAATTACTATCTATAAACATATACTCCGTATCTAAACTAAGACTTTAGCTGGACAAAACTTGATAAAAAAAACCTCCAAGGAGCGTTGATGTAATAGACGAAAACTAAAAGGGCAGTTAGTTCCTAGAAATGACTTGCTATGTCCCTCGTTGGTTCACACTTCATCTCTATATAAAACCCACCACTTAAAACAAAAAAGAATACAATAATAAGCTACTGAAAAATAAGTTTATAATCTTCATCTTGTTATTTTTGTCATCAATGGTACTTGCTATGTTTAGACGCAATAATGTCCAAGCGCTCAAGACTTACGGTGCTGACCTTGTGGAACAAGCTAGCAAGCTTGACCCTGTGATTGGGCGAGATGAGGAAATCAGAAGAGTGGTTAATATCCTATCTAGAAGGACTAAGAACAACCCGATTCTAATTGGTGAACCCGGTGTGGGAAAAACTGCAGTTGTTGAAGGGCTGGCTCGGAAAATCTTAAGAGGTGATGTACCGAGCAATCTTGCTGACGTGCGCGTTGTGGCATTGGATATGGGGGCGCTGACTGCGGGTATTGAGTGTAGAGGTAAGTTTGAGGAAAGGCTGAAAGCGGTCTTGAAAGAAGTGGAAGAAGCCGCAGGGAAGGTTATACTGTTTATTGATGAAATTCACCTTGTGCTTGGGGGTGGTTGTGCTCAAGGGTCAATGCATGCTGCGAAGTTTTTTAAGCCTATGCTTGCTAGAGGTCAACTGAGGTGTATTGGTGCCACTAACTTGGAGGAGTACAGGAAATATGTGGAGAAAGATGCTGCATTCGAGAGACGTTTCCAACAGGTTTTGGTGGCTGAACCGAGTGTTCTAGATACTATAAGCATCCTTAGAGGAAAAAAAGAAAAATATGAGGGCCATCATGGTGTTCGGATTCTTGATCATGCTCTTGTCGTTGCGGCACAACTTTCCAGCAGATACATAACAGGACGTTTTCAACCTGATAAGGCTATTGACCTTATGGATGAAGCGTGTGCAAACGTGAGGGTGCAACTCGATAGTCAGCCTGAAGAAATTGATAACCTTGAAAGGAAAATAATGCAGTTGGAAGTCGAGCTTCATGCTTTGGAAAAGGAAAAAGATGAAGCAAGCAAAGCTCGTGTAGTGGAAGTGAGTAAAGAGCTTGATGACTTGAGGGAGAAACTTCGACCATTAACAGTGAAGTACAAAAAAGAGAAAGAAAGAACCAATGAAATCCGGAGGCTAAAACAGAAAAGGGAGGAGCTTATGGTGGCCCTACAAGAAGCAGAAAGGCGAACAGATATCAAAAGAGCTGCAGATTTGAAATATGGTGCACTTCCCGAAGTGGAGTCTGCAATTGCAAAGATTGAGGGGACCTCAGATGAAGATGTAATGCTGACAGAGACGGTGGGACCGGATCAGATTGCCGAGGTTGTGAGTCGGTGGACTGGTATACCGGTGACTAGGCTTGGGACTAATGAGAAGGAGAGGCTTATTGGGCTATCCGAAAGGTTGCATCAGCGGGTTGTGGGTCAAAATCTAGCAGTCGGTGCTGTGGCTGAGGCGGTTTTGAGGTCTCGAGCTGGTTTGGGGAGGGCTCAACAACCAACTGGCTCTTTCCTGTTTTTGGGGCCAACTGGTGTTGGGAAAACCGAGCTTGCTAAGGCTCTTGCTGAACAGTTGTTTGATGACGAAAAGCTTATGATTAGGTTTGATATGTCTGAGTACATGGAGCAACACTCGGTGGCTCGACTAATTGGTGCTCCACCAGGGTAAGTAGACCTATCGATCTTTTAGAGCAATTTGCTACAATCTTCGTAGTTGATGAATGCTAGGCTAAAAGTAGTGTTTTTGTATTGCTTCTACAGATATGTTGGTCATGAAGAAGGTGGTCAGCTCACTGAAGCTGTGAGGAGAAGACCGTATTGTCTTGTATTGTTTGATGAAGTAGAAAAAGCTCATAACTCCGTGTTCAACACTCTACTTCAGGTGTTGGATGACGGAAGGTTGACAGATGGTCAAGGTCGTACAGTGGACTTCTCCAACTCCGTCATCATCATGACATCAAATCTCGGAGCCGGGCATCTGCAAAAGGGTTTGTCTGGGAAGACAATGGAAAACGTTCGCAAAATGGTGATGCATGAAGTGAGGAGGCACTTTAAGCCGGAGCTTCTGAATAGGCTTGATGAGATTGTGGTATTTGATCCCCTTTCTCGTGATCAGTTAAAGAAAGTTGCCAAACTTCAGATGAATGATTTGGCGGTCCGCCTTGCTGAAATGGGTGTTGGATTGAGCGTTCCGGAAACCGCTTTAGATGTTATACTCAACAAAAGTTATGATCCGGTAAGCATCAAAGTCATCTTGACGTACTGATTTACTATGAGTGGTTTCTATGTCTATAACGTGTACTCACTTGGTTTGATTTGTGAAATATATATTAGGTGTATGGGGCGAGACCGATTAGGAGATGGTTGGATAGGAAGGTTGTGACTGAGTTGTCGAAGATGCTGATTAGAGAAGAGATTGTTGAAAATGCGACTGTGTATATAGATGCACACATGAACGGGGAAGAATTGACTTATAGGGTGGAGAGGAATGGTGGACTTACGGGGAAGAAAGTTGTCAGGCTTCAGATGAAAGATGCGGCAGTCCACCTTGCTGATAGGGGTGTTGCATTGGGAGTTACGGAAGCAGATTCGGATGTTATAGTCAACAAGAGTTATGATCCGGTAAGCATCAAATTCATGTTGACATACTGCAAAGCAAAAATAATCCCGATTTTACGTAGGGTCTTTGAATGCTTAAAATATTATAAGATTGTGATCTTGACTATAAGATCTTTAGATATAATCTAATACAATCTTACTTTTCTTCAACTACAAACTTAAAAACTCAAAAATACGGATTATAAATGGGTGTGGTGGTTAAAAGTTACAAATTATGTTTTATAGAATTTATGCAACAATATGTAAATCTTCTTAAATATTTTATGATCTCGATTTTAAGATAACAAAAATGTTCATGGATAGAATCCTGTGTTAAACACCTTGATTTGATCACTTAAGAAACATATAAAAGTAGATAATAACAAAGTAGAAGTTGAATGACCAGATGGTTTATAAGGTTAAGGGAATAGAGAAATGATAGGGATGCCTAAAAAACATGTCTAATTATATGACTAACACTATGTGGCAAGACTTTATTGGTTGTAGCAGCCGGACTCACTTTTTCACAAACCAATAAACTCTTGCCACATAGTGTTAGGCATATAATTAGGCATGTTTTTTAGGCATCCTTATCATTTCTCAAGGGAATAATGGTCGATTTAATGTTAATTCAAATTAATATGTGTACTGAGGTTTTATATATGAATATGAATTGTCATTCTTCCTTTACAAAAATGAGAAATGATTATCATGTCTAAATGACATGACTAATTTTATGCCTAATCCACTTAACATATGACAAGTGAAGTATGGTGTTTCTCTTTTCTCATGATAGCATTTGATTATCCCAAGTGTTGTGATCTAATTGTTAGACATGACACTTACGCATGGCAATCACTTCCTTACGAAATTGCCAATCACTTTTCTATGAAAATATATTTAAAGCTCCCTCTAATAATTCATTTTCCCGGGTAACGCGTGCGACGACTCACGAGAGTTTAAAAATTCGTTGCAATATGTCCAAGTAAAATATACAGTATAAGATATTCATGTCTTGTTTATTTTAATATCCCATCTCTTGCAGCCACCACACAGGGTAGAAGTGTCCATAACTCCAGGGGCGTCCACTTCAAGCTCATCCATTCCAAAGAGATTCAAGTATGATGTGTTTATAAGCTTTAGGGGTGAAGACACTCGCCAAAGCTTTGTAGGCCATCTTTTTCAAGCTCTTAAGGACAAAGGCATTTCCACTTACATAGATGATGAGAAAATCCAGAAAGGGAAAAGAATCAGCGATGATCTCTTCCAATCTATTCAAGACTCGAAATTTTACATCATTGTTTTTTCAAAAAACTATGTATCATCCTCTTGGTGCTTGGAAGAGCTTGTCAAGATTATGGAGTGCCAGAAAATGACTGGCCACACTGCTTACCCTTTATTCTATGATGTGGAACCCACCGAAATCCGCAAACTAAGTGGGGCAGTAAAAGAAGCCTTTGTCGAACACGAAAAGAAGGAGGATGCTGGCAAATGGAGAGAGGCTATGAAAGAAGCATCAAATCTGGCTGGGTGGGAGTTGAAGGCGACCGCTAATGGGTAATTTACTTCGCATATCTCTACTTGCGATATTGGTTACTTTTCTTTCTTCATCCTAGCCAGTATTGTGTTACATAGTATTACTTTGTATTTAATTGTATATTATGTATTTAGACTATGCTAAACAGAACCTTCTTTTACCATACATACAGGCACGAAGCTAAGTTCATCAAAAAAGTTGTTCAAGAGATATCACTAGAGTTACGCTCCATCAATTTCAGCTTTGATGAAAAGTTAGTCGGCATGGAGACTCGAGTAAATGATTTTGTTTCATCTTTAGAATTTGGTAGTGATGAAGTTTGCATGATAGGGATCAAGGGCATGGGAGGGGTTGGGAAGACAACTACAGCGAGAGCTGTTTTTGATCGTCTATCCAATGATGATTTCGAAGTTAAAAGATTTGTAGAGAATGTGAGAGGAGATGGCTCAAAGTCTGGTTTGAAGAAATTACAAGAACAAGTCCTTTCAAATGTGCTAAAGGAACACGTCACTCTAGATAACGTTAATGATGGGAAAACCATGATGAAAGAGAGGATGTGCGGTAAAAAGGTTCTTCTTGTTCTAGATGATGTGGATCACATAGATCAACTTGAGGCGTTGGCCGGTGATCCTAACTGGTTTAAACCGGGAAGTATAATTCTCATTACAACCAGAGATGAGCAAGTGTTGGTAGCTCACAGAGTGAAATTGATTCGTGATATCAATCTCTTATCATATAAGGAAGCAATTTGTCTCTTAAGTAGGTATGCATTTGGAATGGATATTCCATCTCAAGAATATGAAGAGCTATCACGGAAAGTTGTACATTATGCTGTTGGTCTTCCCTTAACGGTCAAAGTATTAGGTTCATTTCTCTGTGGAAAAGATGCAAGTGAATGGGTAGATGCCATAAAAAGACTAGAAAAAATTCCGGAGAAGGAGACTTTGGAAAAACTAGAAGTAAGCTATATAGGTTTGGAGGATGATTATAAGGAAATATTTCTAGACATTGCATGCATACTGAAAGGCCACGACAGAGAATATGCAATCAGAGTGCTTGATAGCTGTGGATTCTATGCTAGAAATGGTTTAAAAGTTCTTGAGCAGAGATCTCTTATAACTATTTCTGAAGATGGGCTTTTGGGGATGCATGACCATATACAGGAAATGGGAAAGAACATTGTTCGTCGTGAGCACCCCGATGAACCTAACAAACATACCAGATTATGGATTGGAAAGGAGGCTGACGAGATGTTGGCTAATGACAGGGTAAAGATCAGTTTTACTTAAATAATACATTTTCATTTGTTCTAACATCTGACATGATTTTTCTGGACACTGTGTTTTGATTGCAGGGTACTGAAGTAACAAGATGTATAAGACTTTGTGTTTCAAGTGTAATGTCGAAAGTTCTTATGAAAGGTGTTGGAAAAATGAGGAAACTTAGATATTTTGAAGTGAGTTTTATACAGGATCTCTTTTCTGAAGGTGATAACGAAGTTGGTTCAAGATTGGATGAAGCTACCCAATACTTCACAAATTCTCTAAAATATCTAAAATGTAGTTTTTACAGATTCTTGTATTTACCCAAAACATTTCAAGCAGACAATCTTGTTGGACTTGAAATAGAGTGGAGCTCAATGGAACAACTTTGGGAAGACGGAGAAAAAAAGGTAGAATAATATTTAATTGTTTGTTTTGCAAAATTCATAATAATGCTATAAATCGGTTGGTTTGTTAATGCATTTGTGTTTGCTAGCAGGTTCTTGAAAAACTCAAATTCCTTTCTCTTTTGGGGACAAACTTGAATACCTTTGACTTTAGGATTACTCCAAATCTCGAGAGGTTATCTCTAAGGGGTTCAAGTAATTTAAAAGAACTTTTCATGCCCGCCAGTTGTCCAAAGCTTAAGTACCTCCATATCAGTCACTCCCCAATGTCAAGAACATTTGACCTAGAGTTGACTCCAAATCTTGAGACGTTATATCTTACTAATTGTCATGAATTTGTAGAACTTCACGTGTCTGTTGCATGTCCAAATCTCAAGAACCTCAACCTTAGTAACTCAAGTTTTAGGAGCCTTGACCTTGAGCTGATTCCAAATCTTGAGATTTTAGATCTTGAAAATTGTGATGAGTTGGTAGAAATTAACGCTCCCGCTGGATGTCTAAAAAAACTTGTTAAGTTAAAATTAAGTGGTTGTTGTTCTCTTAAGATACCTGAAGATCTAGGCCGATTAGAATGTTTAGAAATTTTGGAAAATCCTCCGCAAAGCTTATCACCTACAATAGATGAAGGCGAAATCTTTACTGTAGAAGAGGTGGCTGAGTTCTTAGGTGATTATCCTTCTTATCTACACGGTGAGTAAATAAGATACACTTTCTATGTTTTCTTAATTCATTTTTCTCTTATTTAAATTTCCAATTTGATGTTGGCTGACAAAAATTGTTCGCACAAAATAATAGTTTTTAAGAAAGAAACAAATAAAGTATGTTACGCGAATAATTGATGAAATTATAATTATTTATATTTTAATGCTGAAAATACTCTTATTTATGCTAAAATTAATAACAAGTTTAAGGTTATATAATCTGAAATATTACGTATATTTGTTATTTTCATTGATATGGTACCCTTGACATTGGCATAGGGGATAATATACCGTACGATTTAATTGGGAATTTAATTGGGAGAGATATCAAGAGTTTCGAAGATTTAAAGACAATGATGATGGGGAAGATTAAAGGGATTAGTGAAAGCCCTGAAAGGAAAGTAAAAATTGGTCCAATTTTTATAAATTTAGACCCAGCTGCCAACAATCCATGGCCCCGTCCCATTTAATTTGATAAGTCAACAACACAAGCCATCTTCACATGCCCAACTTGATATTCAAATATAGTAGCTGTTACCGTGGTCGGATGATTGCTTCAAAGGCTATAAAGTGCAAGAGCGCAGCAGTCAGGGAGACCTTATCATTTTTACTGTTTTACTGCAATTTTATTTTAAATTATGTGAGTTTGTTTTTATCATTAGGGTTTTTAAACAGATAGGTTACTGAATTTTTCAATTTTTTGTTCATTAAGTTATCAAAGTTTTTTTTTTTTTTTTTTTTTTTTTTTTTTTTCGCCCCAAACGGGGTACTGAAGTATACGACTTCGTTAATTAAGTTACTTAACATAATGAAAATGTTCAATCCAGTTACTCCTCTTACGGGTTACCGGGACTTGACCGGTCTTCCCAATCCACCTCATCAATTAAGGGCCCATTCCATGTTAACATAAGCCTCCAAGAAAAAAGACAACTCATAAGTTGATATGCATTGGGTTCATATGTGTCCTGAATTCTCCTCACTGATATAAGGGAGATTCGTCAAGGAACGAACCAACACTTTCGCGTGCTATCAAACTAGCATCGGTGCAACACTCGTCAAGGATTGTGTTTTCAGTGGTTTGTTTAAATTGGGCATTAAAGATCATTTCTTCGCTTATGCTTGATATTTCATTCTTATAGTGGGTATGGTTTCATAAACGTATTCAGTCATGTTGATAAACTGTAGAACCATGTGTTAGCATGTATCAAAATTCAGTCATAGGGTGCCCCACAACCGAAAGCAGCCTTTACAGTCCTTGTTACTATCATACATCTGAAATAAAACGAACTGCTTTGTATCAGCAATTGAATCCAAATCAACAGGTGGAGGCAAAAAGCTTGAATTTTGAACGATATGCTCATATCAGTGTTGCTTAGATTGAGTTATCTGATATGGTTCAGATTTGATTATGCAGTGTGAAATTAAATAATGCTTGATATTTGGAGTCTAAAGATGAAAACTTGAAGGAAATTGGTGTATGTCACTAGAATCTGACTAACGACAACTTTATGAGGGAGTATGGTAAGAAACCTGGGGACAGTAACGATAATTGAATTGATATGAATGACAGTATAAGGAGGTTAAGGAGCAATGGCGGAGCTAGAAAAATTTTCGTGGGAGGGCCGAAACAAATTTTTTTTGCGAAATACATTAAATGGGATGGCCGAAATAATTTTTTTTCCGGAAATACACATGAAATCGCGAAAAAAATACATTAACGGGCTTAAGCCTAGGGGGGCCGGGACCCTTCCCGGTCCCTTCATAGCTCCGCCAATGTTAAGGAGAATGCAATTTGTGAGGCATCAAGCGAGTATGGTAAAAAACCTCGTTCAGGGAAGAAAAGTCAAGCGATACCTATAAGTGTTGGAGGTGATATAGATATATGTTAGATGATCTTATGTCTTTAAAGCTCCCTCATTATACAAAGGGATGATAACTGCTATGGTAATATAATGAGCTTGCTAGCATATCACTGAATAGTGATCATTTGCTGGGTTCTTAACTGCAGAAATTAGAGGCGAGGGTGCAGAACGGGGGTGATACTATCTCATTTGATCTCGTGCACATGGGGCATTGTAAACAGGTATAACTTACAGAATTCAGCAAGCATATGACAATTCTCTCCCAAAGAAATTACATATACATGCATAAGTAGATTGAATGCTCATTTTTCTTCATCAGATAGAAATAGATCACTCAACTCAAATGTCTCAAATTCTCCGTTTTCATAACCATGTGCTACTTCTCGCCCAACAACATCTTCCCTCATCATTCTTCTACAATCAATCAATTCGTTAATATATTAAACCTCAACCGCTAACTCCCGGAGAAAAGAACAAAAAAAATAGAATACGCTAGATACAAACAGATAATCAAAGAAACAAAACTGAAAGTATACTCACTTGTTCGTACTTCTTATTGTTTCATCCAATTTTATATTTTTTATCGGGATTATTTCGTCCAGTCTTCTACTGCAGTGAATCGAGAGAAACAGTGAGGGTTTATACTTGAATCAAAAATAGAATTGTAGATAAAATAAACAAAACTCGTAGAGGAATACTCACTTTTCTTGTACCAAAACCGCTGCTATCACCCAATGTTTTCTACAGTACATTCGTTAAATGAATTGATGGTTAAATATAATTTTCAACCAAAAGTAAAATAAACATGAATTCATAGTATACTAACTTTTCTTTATATGTTAGAGATGAAAAATTAGCGGTTAAATTTATTTTATCTATCACCGAATCCTAGATCCGACATTTTTTCTGTTACAATCAATCAAATTGTTAATAATGTAAACCTCAATTGAATATAATTTACGTCAGAGAAAATTGAATCGCATAAATGTCAAAATGTAACCTTGATTATCATCTAACACTTTCGATGGTAGTTAACGGAACAAGATTAACAGAAAAGTACAAACATTGTCAATTGAGCTAAAAAAAATGGGATATATAACGGTTATGTCCACGTCATTTATTTTCCAAATCAACATTAAAAGCTTATTTTTTAAAGCTTATATGTGGACTTAAGAGCTTATTTGATTTCGGCTTATATCATAATAAGCCATAGGTCTCAAACTAAGTCGGAAAATCGGAGGTGTTTGGTTAAGCTTATATAATGGGCTTATGAGCTTATATCATAATAAGCCGTAAGTCTCAGAATAAGCCGGAAAATCAGAGGTGTTTGGCTAAGCTTATATAATGGGCTTATAAAAGACTAAATCAAATGTTTGGCTTAGCTTATATAAGAGGTTTTTGATAAGCTCTGACTTTTTTTTAAGGAGAGTTGGGCTTATATAACATGCTCAATTAAATTATACCCTAAATTATAGGTAATCCAACATTCATAATTTTATAAACTAAACCAAACACTTACCTTATCAACTTATTTAACATGAGCTTATGATAAGCGTAAGCCAATTCATAAGCTTAGCCAAACACCTGCAAAATCAATATAAATTTTTTTTTAAAAAGGTTACCACGTATGAGTCTCGATCTGGACGAACTTTCAGCCATGACTGCATAAAGGGGTTTCATAAAATTAGCTTTTGAAAATTAATACACAACAATGAAATCGAGTTACTTGAATTAAAAGTGTACCAGAATTATTGTGTTAAATTTCCCAATGAGCATTCGGTTGCTTTTTGTTTGGTTGTTTTGAGATGAAGGGCATCAAATTATATCCCCCGTTAATGAGCTAATGACTCTAAAGAAATTCTTATCACAATAGAAAAAGGAAAAAGTATATTCGGTTCCTAGGTGGCCGTAGACCCGAAGAACCGGAACTAGAACCAGAACCGGAACCAAAACTATATTCGGTTCGGTTCTCGATTCCTCCTTTTCACAAAATCTGGAATTTGGGTTCTCGGATCATCGACGGTTTGGTTCCAACCGGTAGCTAGGTGAAAACCATTGTTCAGTTAGGTCACTGGGCCTTTCTAAAGAATAAGCCCATACTCTGTATTGTATTTTGTATGTAACTTAGGAGAAATTTAATTAGCTAGGTTTAAAAGATAGAGAAAAAAACGACAGAGTTAAATCAAGGGTTCGAGCAAAATTAAGTTAAAACTGTAGGTAAAATTTACTCGTTCATTCTCGATTGCATGCATTAACTTTTGAATTCAACACAATATATCATGTTGTAAACTGTTGTATCGTGTTATATGGTGTGCTCGTGTACTGTATAAGTTAACATGATTAGTTACTTTTTAATTTTCTTATAATTTTGATCAAAGTTTAACCTTTCAAGCTTTGAATTGATTTGCATGGTACTTATTTTCTTTTTCTTTAAGACCACTTTCAGAGTTTTGCATAATCTACGTATCCCTTATGCCCCTATGTTTTATAGTTCAACTTCTGGCTAGTATGTTATATATTAATTGTTCTAGAGTTTGTGTCTTTGTTAATTAATTGATATTGAAAATGTTATATGAAGACTCACAGGAGATGCATTCAGATTTTGGATTCAAAGATGATATGATATGTCTTTATCTTGGAAAAGTTAAGCGCTTGTTTTTTAAGCTTATTGTGTGCGGATTATTCATCAAAAAATTCTTATTTTTTTTACTTGCGAGCTTATTACGACCCAAAACAGGAAAATAAGCTGAGAAACTAGGCATACGAAAAATAAGCTCAAACACCAAAAATTAACTAAATTAAACAACCACTGGGTTTTGGGATTGTTATTTTAAAGTGTTTATCTATATCTATCTGTTCTATATCTATACTAATTTATAATAGAATTGAGACTTTCTATAAGAGGAATTCTTAAAAAATAAGCCCACACATTTAGTATAAAAGGATCGTCAACAGCTTGCACACATAATTAAAAGTTGATTAATTGTCTTAACTTATTTTGACTTGTAATAGCAACCCATTTCAAAAAAGTTGATTAATTGTCTTAAACTGTTTGGACTTGTAACATCAACCCATTCCAAAAACATATAACATTTCATTAAAAACCCATATTGGACGTTTTTTTATTAACACTACTAAACAAATTAGAATAGAGCCCCCTACATTATGCCCGGTTTTTCACAAAAACGGGATCTATGTGTCATTCCAGATTTTTTTTAACTAATTAACCCGTTTCTTGTTTAAATAACCGGGCTCTATTCACAGTCCATAATAAAGCCCTTTTTTTGTTTAGCAACCGTGCTCTATTCCAAAGGCATGGTTCTTTAATTTCAATTTTTTCATCCCGATCCCAATTTCAATATTTTCATCCCCATCTCAATTTCAATTTTTTCATTCCCCTCTCAATCTCACACACTCTGCCACTGCTCTTCCTCCATCCACCATGCCATTGCTAGCTCTCATCATCGGCTTTAACGTTACATTCTATCAGCTTTAACGTTACATTCGTTGTACATTCTCTTTCTAGATACTTGATACTATCATTAATTCAATCTTAACTGATTATGTAACTGAAATACTGGCCATCGTAAAAAAATTACTTTGAAAAAGATTATCGCGGAAAAATATAATCACACCGCTATCCGCCGCCACAACACGCGGGTACCTGGCTAGTTTATGTAAAGGCCGTTTGGTAGGTAAATGAGCTGCTTACTTGACTTCTTTAAAATAAGCAGCTAGGACTTAGATAAGCAATCGAAACACCCTCTAAACACTTGCAAGTTAATCTCGTTAGTTCAACATAGGTAATCAATTAATTGGCTAATGTGCATCTAGTAACAAGAATTTATTGTTTGTGAGACCAATCCGGAGGAATTCAAAGACCTGATTTTTGTTTTGTTTTATTCGAGAAGTAGTTAAGCGATTCAAAAACTTAATGTAGAAAAATAATGAGCAGAAACACTCTTCGAATATTGAAGACTACATATAATATCTTGTTGAGGTTTTGTCTCAACCTAACTCGATTTTCTGCTTCATTTTATTTTATTCCAGGTTAAAAATGTCTGAAACGGTTAAAGGAACGGCTATTGGTATTGATCTTGGAACGACATACTCATGTGTTGCTATCTGGATTGGTAGCAATAATCGGGTGGAGATCATTCCTAATGAACAGGGAAACAAGGTCACCCCTTCTTGTGTAGCTTTCAGTGATTCAGAGTTATTAGTAGGCGAGAGTGCAAAGAATCAAATAGCTAGAAACCCTACCAACACAGTGTTTGGTAAATAAAGATTTATTTTAGCTATTTTACGCTTTTCTTGTGGATAATATTTTGTTTCTAACCGTAATTGTTTTAAGAATTTCAGATGTTAAACGTTTGATTGGAAGCAGATTTAGTGATCCTCAAGTGCAGAACGACATGAAATTGTGGCCTTTTAAGGTTATTAAAGGGGATTCTGAGAAACCAAGTGTCGTAGTCGAGTTCAAAGGTAAAGAGAAAAAATGTCCGCCTGAAGAATTATCATCCATGGTTCTCAAGAAGATGAAAGAGGCTGCTGAGCTGTTTCTTGGAGAAGAGGTAAAAAATGCTGTGATCACGGTTCCCGCTTATTTCAATAACCAACAACGGGAGGCAACAAAGGAAGCAGGAACCCGTGCGGGCCTCAATGTTTTGCATTTGCTAAATGAGCCGACAGCTGCTGCAATTGCATATGGTGTGGACAAATTATCTGAAAAAAAATGGAAGAAGGATAAGAAGACTGTATTGGTCTTTGATTTGGGTGGGGGAACCTTTGATGTATCTCTTCTGACAATAAGCAAAACAGGTGTTATTGCTGTCAAAGCTGTTGGGGGTGATACTCACTTAGGCGGTGAGGATTTTGATGCAACTCTTGTGAATTACTGCATAAATGAATTCAAGAAAAAAAACAGTGGTGTGGACATACGACGTAATCCTAGAGCATTGGGGAGGTTGAAAGTTGCTTGTGAGAAAGCTAAGAGGGATTTGTCAGCAACCATTTTTACTCCAATTGAAATTGATTGTTTGCATGAGGGCATTGACTTTTCTACCAAAATTAGCAGAGCCAAATTTGAGGAGCTAAATGCATCTTACTTTGACAAATGCATTCACCTATTGGAAAGATGTTTACTTGAGGGTGAAATGAAGAAGAAGGATGTTGATGAGGTAGTTGTTGTTGGGGGTTCGAGTAGGATTCCAAAACTACAACGGATGGTGGAGGAGGTTTTTGATGGAAAGACACTTTGCAGGAGTTTAAATGGCGATGAGGCTGTTGCTTCAGGTGCGGCCATCTTGGCTGCAAGGTTAAGTGGAAATGATGATCAGGATATGAAGCAGGATGTGGTGCTAGTGGACGTCATTCCTCGCTCGTTAGGGATTGAAGTTGAGATTGATGGTGAAAAAGGTAACATGCAAGTTATTATCCCCAGGTACACATCCATACCCACAAGCAAGAAGACAATATTTCCTTTATTTGTCAACCAAACCGAAGTGTCTATCTTCGTGTACCAAGGTGAGAACGCCAAAGTTAAGGACAACATATTACTTGGCATGTTCTACCTTTTTGGGCTAATCCTAGGTCCTGATGGGAGGTCCAAAATCGAGGTTTGTTTCAGTTTAGATACTAATGGGGTCCTTCTAGTCTCTGCAGAGGAAATATCCACAGGCCAGAGAAAATCAATTACTATTACAAAAACATGAAATTTGTCAGTGTGTTTTAACGTATTCAAACTTACGGCCTTTCGCTTCTGATGTTCAAAATGATCCTATTTTGTATGTCCTTCTTCAAGACTTACTGAGTTAGTAGTACATGATATTTAGTCATGTGAGTTTTTGGTGTCGTTTGTGCATATATCGTCTAGTTAACCAGTAAAAGAAACCTCATTAGTATAAATCACTCTCGAGTCTTGGTCATCGATCTATACATGTATTAATTAGTTTATTACCTAGTCTGTTCATGTATGGCTTTTGATATACAGGTATATTACTTATTTATGTGAACCATTTTGGGTCGATAGAGACAAAGACACTAAAAGGTCGTAAAAAAATTATTTGGCAAAATCAGGAAAATTATTATTTTGGAGACCAAGAACATTCCCAATATTAATGATAAACCTGAGATAATACATCATGCGTCTTAGAATTCAGAAGTTGAACTACTCCTTAGAATTGATATCTTTCCTTAAAGTTGCAATTAATGAAAACTTTTTGTTCAATTTAAACTTAACCAAAATTGATACCTTGTACCACTAACCAACCAACCCAATTGATACATGTAACCAAAAATAGACAAATTCAATTAGTAATGTTAATGAATCGCTCCTCAGCGTCAATTTTTAATTCTATCTATATATTAGTGTAACTTACATGCCACAAATATTTCTATTATCATTTAGTGTAACTTAACTGAAGTATTGTATGTTACTTTTATTTATTCTAGCATGATACCCGCCAATGCGACGACATCAAAAATGAGAAAACTACGTGTTAGGCGGTGATAAACAACAAGAACGATGACTTGTCGGTAATTGTTTTTTGCAATAGCGAGATGACGGACTCTTCATTATATAGCTGAGTTCGTCATCTTGAAGTGACATATATTTCAATACCATATTAACAAAATTTACCTTCATAATCTCCAAATGAACGATCACCCGATCCCCTTGTGTTCCTGAGTTTTATTTTTGAAAGAAAAGAAAAGAAGTAGAAAGAAAATAAAATAAATTCGTGTTCTTAAGTTTTTTTATGAGAGAAGAGAAAAGAAGATGAGAGGAAATTTGGCTAAAATTCTCTCCAAAACTTCATTTCCAAAAGTGGGATGATTTGAAAATAAGTTATATTTGGAAGCTTTTAATAAATGTAATTACTTAAATAACCTAATATAAAATATAACTTTTAAATATAATAAAGGGTATAATTGAAAAATCATCGGTTATCTCTTTTTTTCTCTCTTAACTCGGGAACATAACATAAAAAATTAAAGTTCATTCATCTTCTTTTCTATTCTGCCCATTTTTAACTCCTCTATTCTTTCCTTTTAAATCCACAACGAACAATTTAATTTGCATAAATTATTTGTAACCAAAACTTAATTGTGATTATATCCTTTTAATTTATGGTTGCAATTAGAATTTTGACCAAATTGGTTACATTGACTTGTCTTAAATTTTCATTTACAATTGAAATGGTTAATATATGTTTGTATTGTGTGCATAATTGGCGGTACCTCTTAAAATTTTAAGACAAAATTATGGATGTTTTATAAAAGTGTAAGAGAGTGAAAATCAAATAAAAAATATAATTAAGAAGAGAAAAATGATAAAAAAACCACAATCACCAATCTTAGGTGCATCCAGAAAAATGCATGCATCTTCCAATTATTTCTATTTTTTATTTGAATTTTGTGGCTATAAATTTTTCTCACTCTTTTCCCTTAAATAACTCTTTTCACTAGATTCATTCCTAAATGTAAGATGCAAACTAATAATTTTATTATTATTATTATTATTATTATTATTATTATTATTATTATTATTATTATTATTATTATTATTATTATTATTATTATTATTATTATTATTATTATTATTATTATTATTATTATTATTATTATTATTATTATTTTATTTTATTTATTTATTTTTTTATTTATAAAACATTACTTTATTGAAAACTCAAAGGATTTACAAGAAATTAGTGGGAAGCCGAGAAACCAACTGGGCCCCACTCCTCTAGCAATAGCGAAACTAATACGACTAAAAATATGATCCGCAGCACGAGCACCAATGTCTTGCGTCAATGAGAAAAGTCTAATACGCTTTAGTAAGGCTACCGCCTCTTTCTCAAGTTCTCCAAATGAAGAAAAAGAAAAGGGGAGGAAGTCATATCCGATGTCTGCACATTTAGCCTCATACTTGACACGTTTACGTCGTGCAGCCTCACTAATCGCACGCCCTGGCACAAAATCAAGCAACCCCGATTGCGTCAAGGGAGACGAACCTGTAAGATCAACACAAACATCACGCCCGCCATCCCAAGAATAAAGCAATATATCAGCCGGTCGCAAGGGTCTGTCCATATCTCCATGAAGCCTAATATCCACCTCCTTACGAACAGAAATCCCGGACCGAGAGCATATATCAACAAGAACATCACGTACAACGTTATGGCGATGTTTAATACCAACAATACCCGCACATGAAACTGCATGATCCCCATAAATATCTCCAGTAAAAACCTTAGAACATGCCGAACACGGTACATGGACAGTGAAAAGAGGAACACCCAATCGGTAACACAACACACAACGATAAGTCCTGGCGTTCATAGTTTGTCCCAATCCATCACTATTATTGTTATTATTATTATTATTATTATTATTATTATTATTATTATTATTATTATTATTATTATTATTATTATTATTATTATTATTATTATTATTATTATTATTATTATTATTATTATTATTATTATTATTATTATTATTATTATTATTATTATTATTATTATTATTATTATTATTATTATTATTATTATTATTATTATTATTATTATTATTATTATTATTATTATTATTATTATTATTATTATTATTATTATTATTATTATTATTATTATTATTATTATTATTATTATTATTATTATTATTATTATTATTATTATTATTATTATTATTATTATTATTATTATTATTATTATTATTATTATTATTATTATTATTATTATTATTATTATTATTATTATTATTATTATATTATTATTATTATTATTATTATTATTATTATTATTATTATTATTATTATTATTATTATTATTATTATTATTATTATTATTATTATTATTATTATTATTATTATTATTATTATTATTATTATTATTATTATTATTATTATTATTATTATTATTATTATTATTATTATTATTATTATTATTATTATTATTATTATTATTATTATTATTATTATTATTATTATTATTATTATTATTATTATTATTATTATTATTATTATTATTATTATTATTATTATTATTATTATTATTATTATTATTATTATTATTATTATTATTATTATTATTATTATTATTATTATTATTATTATTATTATTATTATTATTATTATTATTATTATTATTATTATTATTATTATTATTATTATTATTATTATTATTATTATTATTATTATTATTATTATTATTATTATTATTATTATTATTATTATTATTATTATTATTATTATTATTATTATTATTATTATTATTATTATTATTATTATTATTATTATTATTATTATTATTATTATTATTATTATTATTATTATTATTATTATTATTATTATTATTATTATTATTATTATTATTATTATTATTATTATTATTATTATTATTATTATTATTATTATTATTATTATTATTATTATTATTATTATTATTATTATTATTATTATTATTATTATTATTATTATTATTATTATTATTATTATTATTATTATTATTATTATTATTATTATTATTATTATTATTATTATTATTATTATTATTATTATTATTATTATTATTATTATTATTATTATTATTATTATTATTATTATTATTATTATTATTATTATTATTATTATTATTATTATTATTATTATTATTATTATTATTATTATTATTATTATTATTATTATTATTATTATTATTATTATTATTATTATTATTATTATTATTATTATTATTATTATTATTATTATTATTATTATTATTATTATTATTATTATTATTATATTATTATTATTATTATTATTATTATTATTATTATTATTATTATTATTATTATTATTATTATTATTATTATTATTATTATTATTATTATTATTATTATTATTATTATTATTATTATTATTATTATTATTATTATTATTATTATTATTATTATTATTATTATTATTATTATTATTATTATTATTATTATTATTATTATTATTATTATTATTATTATTATTATTATTATTATTATTATTATTATTATTATTATTATTATTATTATTATTATTATTATTATTATTATTATTATTATTATTATTATTATTATTATTATTATTATTATTATTATTATTATTATTATTATTATTATTATTATTATTATTATTATTATTATTATTATTATTATTATTATTATTATTATTATTATTATTATTATTATTATTATTATTATTATTATTATTATTATTATTATTATTATTATTATATTATTATTATTATTATTATTATTATTATTATTATTATTATTATTATTATTATTATTATTATTATTATTATTATTATTATTATTATTATTATTATTATTATTATTATTATTATTATTATTATTATTATTATTATTATTATTATTATTATTATTATTATTATTATTATTATTATTATTATTATTATTATTATTATTATTATTATTATTATTATTATTATTATTATTATTATTATTATTATTATTATTATTATTATTATTATTATTATTATTATTATTATTATTATTATTATTATTATTATTATTATTATTATTATTATTATTATTATTATTATTATTATTATTATTATTATTATTATTATTATTATTATATTATTATTATTATTATTATTATTATTATTATTATTATTATTATTATTATTATTATTATTATTATTATTATTATTATTATTATTATTATTATTATTATTATTATTATTATTATTATTATTATTATTATTATTATTATTATTATTATTATTATTATTATTATTATTATTATTATTATTATTATTATTATTATTATTATTATTATTATTATTATTATTATTATTATTATTATTATTATTATTATTATTATTATTATTATTATTATTATTATTATTATTATTATTATTATTATTATTATTATTATTATTATTATTATTATTATTATTATTATTATTATTATTATTATTATTATTATTATTATTATTATTATTATTATTATTATTATTATTATTATTATTATTATTATTATTATTATTATTATTATTATTATTATTATTATTATTATTATTATTATTATTATTATTATTATTATTATTATTATTATTATTATTATTATTATTATTATTATTATTATTATTATTATTATTATTATTATTATTATTATTATTATTATTATTATTATTATTATTATTATTATTATTATTATTATTATTATTATTATTATTATTATTATTATTATTATTATTATTATTATTATTATTATTATTATTATTATTATTATTATTATTATTATTATTATTATTATTATTATTATTATTATTATTATTATTATTATTATTATTATTATTATTATTATTATTATTATTATTATTATTATTATTATTATTATTATTATTATTATTATTATTATTATTATTATTATTATTATTATTATTATTATTATTATTATTATTATTATTATTATTATTATTATTATTATTATTATTATTATTATTATTATTATTATTATTATTATTATTATTATTATTATTATTATTATTATTTTTTATAAAACATCACTTCATTAGAAAACCAAAAGGAATTACAAGAAATTTGTGAGGAGTCGAGACACTAGTTGGGCTCCCACTCCTTTCTGAATACAAAAACTTAGTCTGTGAAAAATAAAGCCCCCACTCTTGAATTTTCGGATGCCTATTACTAGTTAAAAATTTTTGTGAGCCCATAATTTGGACAATCAAACTCCAAACTCAACCCCATCTTTTAACCCTATCTAAAGATGAAATAATGTGTGGTACTCTTCTCCCCTGTCAAGCAAAACACACATTCGACGCGCACCCACACTCAAAAACACACACACATTCAAAAACACAACCCAAACCTTAAATAGATAAAAAAAAAAAAAAAAAAAAAAAAAAAAAAAAAAAAAAAAGTTTGGTGCTGCGTGAGTTAACTCACATTTCCAATGGTGCCGACCTCTGGTGGTGTGGTTTTGGCGGCGCTAAATGTCTCGACACCAAAGGTTGTAAAAATCGCTAGGCACTAGTGAGGCGGTCGGGTAGGACCTAGCGATTAATCGGTTAGGCGGGGATTAATCCGGATTTAATCGGATTGGAATTTCTATACATAAAATTGTAATTTTAGATATTATATTATATTATATGTATGAAATAAGTATAGTGTATCAAAGTTCAAATATTTCAAGTATTCAAATATAAACATAATACATAATTCTTTAAATTTCAAAGTCAAACATAGATATTACTCGGTTTGTTGACCATTTTTAAGCGATATTTGACCGATTTTGTCCGATTAATCGGTTTGTTGACCGATTTTTAAACGATTTTGTCCAATTTTCAAGCGATTTTGTTGACCAATTTTTAAGCAGTTTTGTCCGATTAATCCGATTAGACTGATTCTTTCCGATTAATCGGTTTGTTGACCGATTTTTAAGCGATCTTTGACTAAACCGATTAAATAGGCCGATTATGATAAATCAAGGCGCTTAATTAGTGAGCGATCATCGATTATGCAGAGATTAATCGACCGCCTAGGCCGATTTTTACAACAGAAGACGACACGTGGGAATGGGGCAGCCCCAAAGTGATGGTAGCCCCCTTGCTCTAATAGCGCGAAATAGAAGAAAATCTAGAAAAGGTCAAGGAAAAAACTTCCGTTTTAAGAAATTTATAAAATCATGAAATTTATGGGCGTAATTTTCTTGTGTTTGAGTGTTGTTCCCGTTGCACAATCGTATAAAACAATAAAAAACAATAAACCAACTGATTGTGAACAATGACTGAAAAGATGCAAGTAAAAACACACTGATTAATTTTCAACTTATATATTCTTTATTAGAAACAAATAAAAAAGAATACATTACCCAAGTACTTGCGGAATAGTACTTGGGATTGAAATGACAAAGTATGGTATCTCCTCACTAAGCTCAGGCTAAGTCTGAGCACAACTAAAAATGTACCACTGAGCTATCTCAGGGACAGAGTTGTATTTGGAGGAGTGAAAGATGGCTTGTGTGTGTTTTACAATTAATCCACAAGCTCTAAAACTTTCACTCCAACTCTTATGCTATTTATACAAGTATGATTTTTAACTCTATCCTAGAGGACAAACTAACAGGTTACTAAAGACAAAATACTGATGTATTTTGTCTCTATACAAAGGCTATATTTGGTAAGGGACAAAGCAACTTTCTGCTTGTCAGATACTGAGTCTTTGAGGGAAAGTTGACTTCTTGAGGATAAGCACTCCGTCTTATTCGCTTCAAGCTTAACCGTTTTGTCCAGCCCATTATTTAGTCTTCTCAGCCTTCAGTCTTCGTCTTTAGTTTGTCTTCAGTGGTAGTAGATGGTGAGGAGTTTCGGGATTCAGTGAGTTATTGTCATTGCACTGAATCCACTATCTTCTTCTTGACTCAGTCTTCACCCCTTAAGTTCCGCCATACTGAGTGAAGAGACTTCTTCTTTGTCTCTTACTGAATATCCTGAAGACAGCTCACTGAGTGGCTATGCGCTCAGTGACTTGTTAGTGTTTAAGGGACTAAACACTTAGGGTATTTTCTATTCAAATCCAAGACTTAAGGGGTTTGGGTATTCACTGAACCCAACAGTCTCCCCCTATTTGGATATATAAATAGCCTAAGTGTTTGATCAGTGTAAGTGAGCAAATGGCTTCTTCTTACACTGAATGTACTAATGAACATAATAAGGAACACTGAATATTTTAACAAAACATACATCTTTTATTGATCAGATTACATAGTTCTTATCACTAATAAAAAAGATAAGTGATAAAGCATATGATGTCAATCAAGATGGATTCCCAGTGCTTCTAGCTTTGGTTTCTTTTTTAGGAGTGTTTTTTTGTCAGGGTGCTTTCTTATCTTGGCATTCAAGTCAGTGCAGAACCTGATGTTTTCTAGAGTTTAGATTTGAGAGGCCACTGGTAGGTAGCTTGCCATTGTAGACACCCCTGCCAGATCAAGGTCACTCCACCTTTGGAATGCTGGGTTCCTATAGACACCTCTTTCAGGCTTTTCTATAACCAAGCAATTCACAAACTTAACCCCTTCAGGTAGCTCCCTGTTGCAGTCAAGGCCAGGTACCTTGATTTCAGGTCCAGATTCAACCCTTTTTCTTTTTCCTTGGGATGGGTGAGACTGAGAGTTAGAGCCGGCTGTATCCCTAGCAGTGCTGATGCATCCCTAAGTCTTTCATAACGCTTGCTGAGGGATTTCATCAGTTCATTGACCACTGCATAATGCTTCTTCTCAATAATTGGACCAAGCTCATCAAGTTCAGTGATCCCAAAGTCAGTGAATTTCAAGGGATCATGAACCTCAAAATGCCTTTTATCATCCCCCTGTAGACGTTCATTGCCAGTGGTTTGGATTTGGGGGATGATTTTTACATCAGTGATTTTCTCAGGTAGCCTTCTGCTTGTCATGGTCCAGTTGTAGTGGTTGATCCTTTCTTGCCTGATAGCAGCAGCCTTCTTGTTCTTTTCATCAAGCTTCTTTCTCTAGCAGCCATTTCAGCATTCTGAGCATCTTTGAATTGTTGGCCTGCCTGTCCCTTTTCAAGCTTCTTAGGATCAATCCTAATCTTTTCAGCTTCTTCAGCCACTACTTTAATCAAGGCATCTTTGCTTCTTTGCTCTTCCTCAGCCAGTTTCTTGAGTCTTTCTTCTTTTTCAAGATATGCAGCGAGCTGTTCTGGACTGAGCTTGTACTTTTTGCCTTGTATTTCGTACAAGATTTTTTCAGGCTCATGTGTGATCATGATTGCTTTACCTTTTTCGTGAGCTGATGAAGAAGAGGATACCAGTGGGGGTGTTTTTGTGATTATAGGTGATGTTGCTGTTGTCATTGTCACTGAGGTTGGTGTTCCTGATGGTGGAATGGATTATATAGGTGTTGATTATACATGTTGAACTGGCTCCCCCTCAGTGTGAGAAGGAGTTTCTTCAGTGGCTCTCTCCCCCTCAACTCTTGCTGCAACTTCAGTGAGAGCAAGAGTTGCTTGGGAAACTGAGGGAGAAGGAGCTGCTTGACCTTTGAAGGCTTGATATATCTCCGAGACCATGGTCTTGATGTTAGATGTATCTTTTTGAACACTGGTGACCTTTTCAGCAAGAGTGGCCTGAGATAATTCCAGTGCGGTCATTCTAGGCCCAAGATTCCAGGCCATAGAAGACGATGCTTTAGCCAGATAAGTAACTTTAGCTTCCAGGGAACCCAGTGTGGATTGAAGAGACTAAATTGAAGATTGAAGACCCTGAATATATGCAGAGTTGAGCATGTTGATCAGTTCAGTAAGACCAGAGGAATTTTTCATGTAGATCTCAGTAGCCTCCAGCACTTTGGAGTTAAGTGCTGGGTCTTCTTAAACAGAATCCCTGATTTCATCCAATTTGGTGTGAGACTCCTGAAAGTACTTGAGAAATTTAACCAGGTTTTCATCCAGTCTGTGCAAATGTTGATACATGAGCTCCATGTGCTCGTCAGTGTTGGTATTGGCAGTGAGCACTTCAGCTTTCAGATCAGCATAACTGGCAGCAGCTTCAACATGCTGATCCCAGAGAGTATCAGTAACACCGTAGTATAGCTTCCTTGAAGCTCTTGTTATCCACATAACCAGTTGCCTTTCAGTCAGTGTAAGAATGTTGTCATACTTTTTCAGTTCCTCAAGATAGGAGGAAGAGGAGTCAAAGTCATTATCATCAGGCTGAACAGGTGACTCTTCAGTCTCTTGTGGATCAGGCTGCTGCTCTTGTTCCTGTGATTGAACATCAGCGTCCATTTCTTCTCCAGCTGAAAGTATTTCTTCTTCACTGTCAGCAAGCTCTTCATCAAAGAACAGTATATCATTAACCTCAACAACAGTCAGTAAACCAGTGGGGGTGATGGGTTCTGTATCAGCGGGTGGTTTTTGTCCCCCTGAGTCTTTGTCCCCCTGTGACCCTTCAGACACTGATGGGTTTTTCCCAGTGCCTTCGCCGGAGTCAGGATTGGTTATGAGTTCCGTATCGGCGGGTTGTTTCTTTCCCTCCGAGTCTTTGTCCCTCTTTGCTCCTTCAAGCACTGGTGGGTATTTTGCCATCCTTAGAAGCGGTGGCAGTGATATCCCTATCAGTGGGTTGTTTGTTTCCCCCCGAGTCTTTGGGATTGTTAGTAGTGCCCTCGGACAAAAGCTGTATTTTGCAAGTGTCCTCCTCGAGTTGATCGAGTGGAAGACGCTCCCCTACCAGCGGGTTGTATGTTTCCCTTTGGATCTTGGGGAGTAGTTTTTGGGACCAAGGGCACTGACTGTGATGTATCAGTTTCCTTCGTTGTCATCGGGGTGGATGTTGCTTGGTCGTCCTTGGGTGTCTTATCAGTCTGGGGCTTTTTATGCCTTTTAGCCTGTGCTCCAGAAGTCTCAGGACCCTGAGACTTGGGTTTAGTCTTAGTCCCAGTCTGAGACTTCCCCTTTCTCTTTTTAGGAGCAAGGTTTGGAGACACGGAATCCGCCTGGTTGTTTGCAACAACTATATACGCCGTCAATTCAATATCAGTGACCAGGGATGGGTTCTTTTGAAAATTTGATGCACTCAGGGTGGTTCGTAAAGCACCATGATGAAAATCCTGAGTGTAGTTGCAACCTAGTAACACTTGCAAAGCACAAGAAACAAATCTAGGGTATGAAACATATTTCACCCTAGTTTTGTTCTGTAGCTTGGTTACGAGATCACTATAAATGATCTCCCCCATGTCGACATTAGTACCAGTCATCAAGCAGTAGGCCATCATCAACTGAATAGAATTAATCTGTTCAGTAGATGACTGGTTCCTGCCGAGGACTTGAATCACAAATGTGAACATGATCCTCCAAGCCACGGGAAAGGAGTTCTTGGTGACTGGGGTTTTGTCCAAAAGTTTTGGATTAAGAGAAATTTTTTCTAACTCAGCCTTTACAATGGCTGGGTCAGGGATAGGAACATATTTTCCTTTGTTGTAGTCAAGCCCTGTTGATGAACAAAAAGTTTTGAAGTCCAGGGTGACAATTTGTTGCCCATTTAAAATAGTGAACCTGATGAGAAACTCCCTGAGGGGTCTTGGTATGTTCTCATCAGTGGAGGGTGTCGGGTCATAGGCCACTGCAGTTGCCCAAAACTCCCTGAGGAAGTTGTGGTACAATATAGATGGGGACTGAGTAAAGGCCTATTTTAATGGGCAGTTCAGTAAAAATTTCATGATTTCCTTATAGGCTGGGACATCATGTGGGTATTCAAAGTTGCCTATAACATTATTTGTTTTGAATTCAACGTTTTCAAGACCGCCTACCCACTGAGGTGCAAACTGAAGAGATTGTGTTCTTGCCATTTCCATTCAGAAAACTTTTAGGGTTTTGGAAAAAAATTTCTTGACAAGAACAATCAAAGAGGTTTGAGTCTCTTGAGTTTTGTGATGAAAAAACCTTTTGTAAATTGTTTACAAAGAAGATTTTGCTAAAAACTGGTTGAAGATTTAAAGAACACACAATGTTTTCTGGGTTTGAGAAATTATTTTGGCAGAGTTTTGATGTAGAAAACAATTTATGTGTGTTTTAATGTTTTGAGAGGGGTATTTATAGAGTGGTGAGAAGGGTAGATTTTGCATATGTGAGGGTTTGTAAAGTTGGTTTTGAAAATGTTTCATTTTACTCAATTAATGCGACCACTCATTACCCGCAGTTTTTCTCACGGTTTTCCAGGGAACAGTTGCAGTGCATAGTAAAAGTGCATTCTGCAGTATTAAAATATCATTTGGATATTAGTTGTGAGAGAAGGCATTTAATGCCAAGTGGGATGAGGTAAGGTTTGAGGGACCCTTGACATAGGTGACAGAAGGACATAGAGACATATATTCCTATATTAAATTGGTATGTTTACCAACCTAGGACATTTAAGTAACTGAAATATTCGGTGCATTTAGTTACTCATTCAATGCTCAATGTCCACTGTCAGGGTCCCTGAATGAGTCTTACTCATTTAGTGAGAAGATTATTTTGGGTTTTGTTCAGGGAGCAAGGACCATTTCAGAGAGAACTCACTAAGATTGGGATTGATTTTCAGGTTGCTGACTTTCAATGTCAAGCATTCCTAATTCAGCTTTCAGTCTCCTGAAGGTAGGTTCATCCAATGGTTTGGTAAAGATATCAGCAAGCTGATATTCAGTGGGGATGAAGTGGAGTTTTGTGTCTCCTTTCATGATGTGGTCCCTGATGAAATGATATCTGATATCAATGTGTTTGGTTCTTTGGTGGAGGACAGGGTTGTTGGAGATTGCAATAGCACTGGTGTTGTCACAGAAGATGGGTACCATGTTGTAATGGATGTCATAGTCACTGAGTTGTCTCTTCATCCATAACACATTGGCACAACATCCTGCAACAGCCACATATTCAGCTTCAGCTGAAGACATAACCACTGATTGTTGCTTTTTAGCACTCCAACAAACCAACTTTTCTCCAAGAAATTGACAGGACCATGAGGTACTTTTTCTGTCCATGTTGCAGCCTCCATAGTCAGAGTTAGAGTACCCTTTGAGATCAAACCCTGAACATTTTGGATAGTAAAGTCCAAGGCTTGGAGTTCCCTTCAGGTATCTGAGAATTCTTTTGGCTGCAGTGAGATGAGATTCTTTAGGATTGGACTGATATCTTGCTATTAGACATATTGAGAATTGTATGTCTGGTCTGGAAGCAGTTAGATACATTAGTGATCCTACAATTCCTCTGAAATGAGTTTGATTGACTGATTTGCTAGTGAGATCAGGTCCAAGGTTGTTAGGAGGGACCATTGGTATCTTTACTAAAGCACAGTCAGAGATCTCATATTTCTTCAAGAGATTTCTGGTATATTTTTCTTGACTGATGGAGATTCCTTTATCAGTTTGCCTGATTTGTAGTCCAAGGAAGTAACTGAGTTCACCCATCATGCTCATTTCAAATTTCTTTGTCATCAGTTTTTCAAACTGTTTGCAAAGAGTATAATTTGTTGAGCCAAAGATGATGTCATCAACATACACTTGGACTAGTATCACATCTTGTTTTGTCCTATAGATAAACAGTGTGTTGTCTATCTTTCCTCTGACAAACTTGTTTTGAATTAGGAAGGCTGAGAGAGTTTCATACCATGCTCTGGGAGCTTGTTTAAGTCCATATAGGGCTTTGTCAAGCTTGCATACATAGTCAGGGTATTCACTACTCTCAAAGCCAGGAGGTTGCTGAACATACACATCTTCCTTGAGTTCACCATTCAGGAACGCACTTTTTACATCCATTTGGTAAATTTTGAAGTTCATGTAGGTTGCGAATGCAAGGAAGATCCTGATAGCTTCCATTCTTGCAACATGAGCAAATTTCTCATCATAGTCAATGCCTTCTTGTTGACTGTAACCTTTGGCTACAAGTCTGGCTTTGTTTTTAATGACAGTGCCATTTTCATCAGTTTTGTTTCTGAAAACCCACTTCATTCCAATAACAATGACATCCTGAGGACATTTGATCAAGGTCATGACCTTGTTTTTATCAAACTGTTGAAGTTCTTCTTGCATGGCCTGAACCCAGCTTGGAAGTTTTAGAGCTTCAGTGACACTTTTGGGTTCTATTTCTGATAGAAAATCAGCATATAGACATTCATTGGCTGAAGCTACTATTAACTTAGCAGCCATGCTTCTAGTGAGCATGCCATCAGTGGGTTCACCAATGATGTTTACAAGCTCAATGTCTTGAGATTTTGTCCACTGACTTTGTGGTCTAGGATCTGAGCTTGAAGAGGTCACTGGAATCTCAGGAGTGAGTTCAAGTGCAGGAGCCACAAAATCCTTTAGATCATCAGTTGGACTGCTTTGTTCAGGTTGGGGTTCTTGAATCACAGGTTCCTGAACATTTGGTTCAGTATTACCTATCCCAATAGGGACTGATTGATTATCCATGAATTCACTGATAGTAGGTAAGACATAATATGAGATGTCAGCATCAACTTGATATGAGAAATTGATTTCAGTGTTGTACTCATTAGCAGGATATCTTGATGAGTTATCAATTCCTATTTCCTCTACTGAGGTATTGGTAAACCTGATGCTTTCTGAACTTTCATCAAAGGTGACATGAAAGGTTTCCTCAGCTTGTTGTCTCCTGGTGTTAAATACCCTGAAGGCTTTAGAGATCAGTGAGTAACCTAGAAAGTACCCATCATCATCTTTTGCATCAAATTTGCGTAAGTGATCCTTGTGATTGTGAATGAGCACAGGACACCCAAATACATGAAAGTAGCTGATGTCATGGAGTCTTCCTTTGAAGATCTCATATGGGGTTTTTTTTATGTCTTTTGACAATGATTGACCTGTTTTGAGTGTAACAGGTTGTTTTGACAGCTTCAGTCCAGAAAGTGCTTTGAGAGTGTTGAGCCATTTAAGATAGTTCTGGCAGCCTCAATGAGAGTTCTGTTTTTCCTTTCAGCTACCCCATTTTGTTCAGGGGTGTAAGGAGATGAAATTTTTTGGGAAATTCCTTTTTCATCACAGAAACTCTCAAGCTCTTGATTTCTGAACTCAGTACCATTGTTTGTTCTGATTTGTTCACCGCAATGTCATTCTGATTTTCAATCTTCCTGATGAATGAAATTATGGTTTCAGCTGCCCGACTCTTTTTGGAAAGAAAGTATACCCAAGTGTATCTTGAAAACTCATCAACAATGACAATTGTATACTTCTCATGCTGGATTGATCTTGGACTTACTGGTCCAAATAGATCCATGTGCAGGAGGTGAAGGCAACTTTTGATAGAGAAGTTTTGTTTTGTTTTGAATGATGCTCTGTGGTGTTTTCCTTTTTCACAGGCTGAGCATGGTTTGTCTTTTGCAAAGACCAGTGATGGTAAGCCAAGGACTTTATTTTGTTTTTCCAAGTTGTTGATGTTTTTGAAATGTAAGTGAGAGAGTCTCTTGTGCCACAACCAGTTGACAGTTTCAGTGGCTTTGGCAAAGAGACAAGTTCCATCTTGAGAGAGTGTTGACATGTCTAACACATAAACATCATCTCTCCTAGGAGCTATCAAAACAACTTCTTTGTTGGCATTGAAAATGGTGCCTTGTTTGTCATTGAATTGCACAATGTACTTTGCATCACATAATTTACTGACACTGATGAGATTGCATTTTAGACCATTGACATAAGCTATCCTAGAGAAAACTATTCCATTGCAGTTTACTGAACCATAACCCTCAGTGGGACATGATGAGTTATCACCGAATACTACCTTGGGTCCTGGTTCCTTTACATACTTGTGCAAATACTCCTTTACACCAGTCATGCTTCTTGAACATCCACTATGTAGATGCCAAATAGGCTCCCTGGCGTGTCTCTACACAAATAGTAAACTGAATTAGTTTCTCTTGCTAACCCACATGCTAGTGGGCTTGGGTCTAAAGGTCTGCTTGAATTTGGCAATTGACTCATGGTCAGTGGTTAAGTGCATTGTGCTACCATAGGTTTTGCATTTGCTGACTGAGGATGACTCAGTGATGCGGGGTTGTTTGAACTTCTCCTTGATTGGATGACTCTGTCATGCTGGGATGTCTCATGAGCTGGATTTCCGCAAATGTCACAGCAGGTTTTCATGAGACAATCATCAGGATGATGATCATTGAAGCCACAATGTGGACAAGGAGGAAAGGGTTTTGCTCTATGCCTGTGAGCTTGTTTGGAGGTTGAAGCATGTTGATGACCAACATTGGTATGTTTTGTTTCATTGAATGAATTTACATACTGTAAGTGATCAGAAGTTCTGTGATCATCCTTTTTGCAGATCATACAAAAAAGGATTCTGTAGCAATTAACAGTGGTATGACTGGTATAATGACACAGATCACACTTCTGCCTGGGTTTGGTGTTTGATTTTGACTTTGAGGAACTAGAGGAGGCTGACTTTGGTTCCTTTATTGAATCAGGAGCTTTTTCGATGGATTCCATCTTGTCAGTCAACTTCCTCACACGTTTAGTCAGTTGCTGGATTTGGTCTGCTTCAGTAGGAACTGAAGATATGGAAGTCTCAGTGGGAACAAAGTCATCTTGGGTTGGTTTTGTTGGTCTTTTCAGGATGGTTCTACTAAGTCCAGATCTTTCTTTTGGTGAGTGAGGGTTGAATTGCAAGGGAGTAAGCTCAGTGCTAGGTGCATCACCCTGAAGAGGTTTCAGAGGTGGAAGCGGTGCTTGAGATTCGGCTTCAGACTCAGAGATGTGTTTAGTACTACTGGGCACATCAGTAAGTCCAAGCATGCTCTTAAGAGCTTAGCTTTCAGGCTCGAGAATTCTTCCAGAATCGAAATTTGGAAGCTTACTCTCAGGGTTTACCCTTTCAACCCAATCACTAAACTTAGGCATTAACTCCTTTTTGGAGAGTATGCCAGCAGAAACAAATGGTTTTGGACTTTGGTCTTCACTGAGAGAATCAGGGAGATGATCTTCACCTATGATTCTCTTTTTGCTACTGGGGGCTCCAACAGTATCAAAGACTCTAGGATTCTTAGCAGTCTAACTTTCAATGATATCT
Organism: Chrysanthemum seticuspe; assembly: GCA_019973895.1. Taxonomy (NCBI): domain Eukaryota; kingdom Viridiplantae; phylum Streptophyta; class Magnoliopsida; order Asterales; family Asteraceae; genus Chrysanthemum; species Chrysanthemum seticuspe. Next base: position 359,562,365 of record BPTQ01000008.1, on the reverse strand, counting down.
TTTTCTTTTTTAAGTTCTTCTTAAAGAGCTTGATTTCTTTTAACTAGTTCAGTGTTTTGAATTTGCAGTGTGACAGCCTCAAGCTTGGCTTGTTTTAAAAGAAGCAGTTCATCGCTACACTTGTTTAATTCAAAAATTAACTTGTTGTATTTAGAAAAAAGATATAATCGTTGCTCCTCTACAAACTTAAGGTCAACATTGATATAGTTCATAAAGGACTGCCAATCTGAATCATCGTCCATGAAAGTAAAATGTTTACCTTCTTCATTGTGATATTGACCCATTCTCCATTTCGGGCCTGATTCTTCCCAACAGCTAGCTTGTCCTCTTCTGAGAGAGCCATCAGTGCACTGACTTGCACCATTTCGTCGTCAGAGGAGACTGGCTCTTCATCCCAGTCGAAGACTTCAGCAACTAGGCCCTTGTTTTTACCCTGCACATATTTAACATTGTTTGTTGTTTCTGAGGGAGTGGCCTCAAGCAGTGCTACCTTAGCTTTGGCTTTCCTATACTTAGCATCAAAATCAACAATTTTATTTTGATGAGATTTGTTTTGAAATTTTTGATGAGACTGATAGATTTTTGGTTGAAATTTGCTAAAGCCTGAGGACTGATTTGACCCTGACGGTTTGTAAGAGGGTTCAGAAATTGTTTTTGAAAAACAATCTTTGGCAAAATGACCTCTTTTGTGACACTTAAAACATTCAGTGTCCTCGTTAGCTTTAGCATTTGAGAACCTTTTGTTTCTTCGTATAAACCTTTTAGAGTTAGCAAGGAGACCTCTTTCCTGAAACTCAATATTTAAGTCGTTCGGGTACTCCTCGCTAGTCCTCTTATCAGCCTCATCATCTGAATTTTCCTGAAAATCTTGAACCACACTGTTAGAGTAAAAAGCAGTTGACACTGGGGTTGAAGTGGTTGTTAGGGACTTCTTGACTTCCTGAGACTTTTTTAAGTCAGGGTATCGTCTATTTATGAGGTTAACCTCATAGAAAAATTTCCCGTAAATTTCAGGAAGCTCAAAATTCTGAATGTGATTAGCATTCCTTAGTCCCTGAGAGAAATTCAACCACTTCTCAGGAAGACTGTTTACAAAACCAACATTGATTTCATGTTTGGACAACTTAACACCATCATTTAACAGTTCATTTAACAAAGTTTTGTACTGGGTGTAAGTTTAAGACAAAGTTTCTGAGTCCTTAGCCTTGAAGGTGTTATACTCAAGTTTCAGGTCCATAATCCTGTTCTCCTTGGTATCTGTGGGACCTTCATGACTGTGGACTAGGTCATCCCAGGTTTGTTTAGCTGTACTACAGCCTATAACAGACTCCATAACATCATCAGGAAGACAAGATATGATGATGCTTTTGAGCGTTTGGTCCTGGTTGACCACTCTCCTCTCGTCCTAAGTCCACTGAGCTTCAGGTTTAGGCAAACCTTCAGCAGTCTTTGGGATAAATGGACCTTCATTAATAAACTTAATGTAGTAAGGTTCCATCCCAGTCAAATAGCAAAGCATTCACTTTTTCCATTTGTTAAATTTACCAACTTCGAGTCGAGGGGCAACAGCTGAATAAGCTCCACCCTTTTTGTCGACAAGTTGGGGCACATCAATTTCAGCCATTAGGATCTTGATTTAAAAACGTTTTTGAGCGGCTTAAAAAGGGTTTTATAATCAGCCTTTTCTGATACCACTTGTTGTTCCCGTTTCACAATCGTATAAAACAATAAAAACAATAAACCAACTGATTGTGAACAATGACTGAAAAGATGCAAGTAAAAATACACTGATTAATTTTCAACTTATATATTCTTTATTAGAAACAAATAAAAAAAAAAACACATTACCCAAGTAGTTGCGGAATAGTACTTGGGATTGAAATGACAAAGTATGGTATCTCCTCACTAAGCTCAGGCTAAGTCTGAGCACAACTACAAAGGTACCACTGAGCTATCTCAGGGATAGAGTTGTATTTGGAGGAGTGAAAGATGGCTTGTGTATGTGTTTTACAATTAATCCACAAGCATTAAAACTTTCACTCCAACTCTTATGATATTTATACAAGTATGGTTTTTAACTCTATCCTAGAGGACAAACTAACATGTTACAGAAGACAAAATACTGATGTATTTTGTCTCTGTTTACAACGGCTATATTTGGTAAGGGACAAAGCAGCTTTCTGCTTGTCAGCACTGATACTGAGTCTTTCAAGGAAAGTTGACTTCTTGAGGATAAGAACTCCGTCTTATTCGCTTCAAGCTTAACCATTTTGTCCCGCCCATTATTCAGTCTTCTCAGGCTTCAGTCTTCGTTTTTAGTTTGTCTTCAGTGGTAGTAGATGGTGAAGAGTTTCGGGATTCAGTGAGCTATAGTCATTGCTCACTGAATCCACTATCTTCTTCTTGACTCAGTCTTCACCCCTTAAGTTCCGCCATACTGAGTGAAGAGACTTCTTCTTTGTCTCTTACTGAATATCCTGAAGACAGCTCACTGAGTGGCTATGCGCTCAGTGACTTGTTAGTGTTTAAGGGACTAAACACTTAGAGTATTTTCTATTCAAATCCTAGACATAAGGGGTTTAGGTATTCACTGAACCCAACATTGAGTTTGTCTTTAAAAGATATACAAATGTGATATTCAATTTTACTCTGGGTTTTGAATATGTATTTTATTTTAAGGTGCATCTTATAACTACACATTATTTTGATTCTTTTGTCATAAAAAATTAATCATTCAAAAAAATAAACTCTCTCTTCTAACCTCCCCGACAACATTTCCCGCCTTTTTTCTCCATTAAAAACTACTAAAAGCTTCGTTTTCACTCATTTTCTTTGGTTTACTTCAATTCTAAACAGTATAATCGATTCAAATTTTCATTCCGCACATCATGATCTTGTTTTTAGTCGTATTTACCATTTCTATGTTTTGAATTTTGGCGCCAAAATTTAATTTCTTTAAAAAAACAAAATTAAGAATGTCTAATGAAACGGTCTTTGAAAAGTAAAATTAAGGTCCCTTGGAAGTATGCTGATCATGTTACAGGAAATTTGAGTCAAAAAAGAAGTGTAGAGACTGTTGAAACTGATAATGAGGTATCTAGGGTTCTAGAAGAAGGTGAAATTGGTGATAACAATTTGGGGAAGGATGTAGGCTGTGATAAGACTGATACTAGCTGTAATCTAGGGGATGAGTTGAATAACACGATGGAAGTAAGTGTTTCTATGGATGATACTGGGAAGGTACCAATAGTTGGGGTGTTTAGTATTAGGGGTAACTCGGGTGCTAATCCAATCACTCCCACTGTAAGTCCTGTGCAAATTGATAATGATTCAAGTGTAGTTAATGCTAATATAGTAAATGATTGTCCTACTGGTATGCCTGCTACAAGTACTGATAAGACTGTGTCATGTGCTAATATGGTTAAAAAAGATGAAGTCTCTAAAAGCCTGAATTACATTCCTACTGTGATTAATGATTCTGGTAATGAGGTTGTGATTTTTGATGAAATGTTGGTATCAAAGGGAAGTAAAAGGTGGAATCTTACTATCTGTGGTCAATTTGTTGTTTTTACTATGCATATATGTGAACTTAGGTATAATATAAAAAGAATGTGAGGGAAGTTTGGGGTAACTGATATTGATGCTAATAAGAATGCCACTATGTTTTCAAATTTAAGGACATTAAGGGTTTGAATGATGTGCTTGACAAGGGACCTTGGATGGTGCAAAATAAACCTTTGTTTGTTCAAAGGTAGAATTTTGAGTTGGGTATGGAAAAAATGGAACAAAAGAAACTGCCTGTTTGGGTGAAAATTACTAATGTTCCTCTTGAAGCATGGTTTCTGGATGGAATTAGTGCTTTGGCTAGTAGTTTGGGTATGCCTTTAATGATGGACACCATTACTGCTAATATGTGTCATAAAGGAATAGGAAACCTTGAATTTTCTTGAATGCTTGTAGAAATAGATGGAGAGAAGGAATTTAAGAAGTTTATAGAGATTCGGCATAGAGACTTGTGCAACAATGTTAAAGGTCGTAAGAAAGTTCAAGTAGTATATGACTAGAAACCTCTTTTGTGTGTTCGTCGTAAAGTATTTGGTCATGAAATTAATTAGTGTAAGAAGGTTTAAGTTGTTGAAAATGGTGCTCAGAAGTCTGCAAGTGCTAATATAAGTGTGGATAACTGTGAAATTGTCAACAAGGAGAGAACTAATGATGGAGCAATGCAGGGGAGTAGGAAAAATGTTCATAATGGTAATAATAATGCCAAAGTCCCATATCCTTAGAATCATCCCAACAATTTAAAAATGGAAATAGGTGATATGAGGAAGAATGTTGCTAAAAACAAAAGACAGGAATATAGAAGGAAACAAGTTGATACTAAGAGTGCTGAGAAGAACACATAAGCTACTACTTTGAAGAATAATATTTGGAATGTGAAAGCTAAGGAATTTGAGGGGATAAAAAAAACTGCAAACAAATACTCTATACTTGATTCTCTTCCTGAAGATAATGATCAAGAGTTGAACACGATGAATCAAAATAGAGATGTTAACAGATAAAAGGAAGTGAATAAAGGAATTGAGGAAACCGTTTTTGAAGATGTTTTAAACTTGAAAAGTGGGACAAAAACAATTATAAGTGAGAATGTTGTGAATGGTATGGAGGGTAATGTGCTAATGGTGACTTTTATGGAGTATAAAATAGGAGTGTGGAATATTAGAGGAATGAATACTCTTGATAAACGAAAAGAGGTTATGAATTTGATAAGCAATGAGCAGCTAAATGTATGTGCAGTTCTGGAAACAAGACTTAAAAGTAAGCTAGTGAATACCTGTGATAAAGTCTTTTAAAGCTGGGAGTGGGTATCAAACATGCAAGAATGTGTAAAGGGATGCAGAATAGTAGTTGGATGGGATGACAATGATACTCAAATTAAGATTCTCCATAAAACTAGTCAATCCATTTTTGTGTCATTAGTGCTCCTAAGTACAAGGTCAAATGTTTCTACTTCTTTGTGTATATTGCTAATGAAGGAATTGAAAGAAGGGAGTTATGGAGAGAATTGGCTCAAAATAGTAGATATGTTAATTGTAAACCTTGGTGTATTATGGGTGATATGAATGTCATATTTCAACCTAATGAACATTCATGTGGAGTTTCCTATATGACTGCTGATATGATGGAGTTTCAGGAGTGTCTTAATAAGATTGAGATGGAAGACATTTGCAGATATGACCTTCATTTTACATGGACAAAGAATCTACATAGAGCAAAAGCTGGAATCATGACTGGTGTTATCAAAAAGTTGGATAGGGTTATGACCAATGAATATTTCATCACTCAGTACCCTCAAGCTAATGCTAAGTTTCTTCCTTACATCATCTCTAATCATACTCCTTTTATTTTAAGTACTCCTACTACTGTTAAAAAGAATCTTAAAGCTTTTAGATTCTCTAATTATCTCACTGATAAACAAGAATTTATTCCTATTGTAGAGGATAAATGGAGTCAAGAGTTTCAAGGTTTCTTTATGTATCAAGTTGTGAGAAAGATGAAATGTTTGAAATCTCCTCTTAACAAGGTAGGATGGAGTAAAGGAAATTTGTTCAAAAAGAGTTGAAAACCTGAGAAAGCAACTGAAAGATGTTCAAGTGGCCATTGATACTGATCCTTATAACCAAGGTTTTCAAGATTGGGATCCTACTCAGGATCTTTTTTTTGTGTTTGAAAGATCAGAATCGTAAGATCGGATCAGGATCCTAAGATCCTACTATAATGTCATTTTCTTAATAATTTTTGTAATATTATCCAAATCTACAGATTATTATGTATCATTAACACAAAATCATATGAATATTTCATGAAAATATTGTTTAAGATTATGAATATGGAATGTGTAAGAAGATTAACATTTTGTTTTCTAAATTCTGTAAAAAGCGATCCATAACTTTTTAAGTTTTTTAGTTTGGGTATTGAGAAAAGTAAGATCGGATCGGATTAGATCATAAGATCCTATGGTCAAAATCGGGATCTTATAAGATCCTAAGTGTGCTAAATCCTACATAAGATCTGAATCAGTTTTGCTTTGCAGTAACGTAAAATCGTAAGATCCTCAAATCAGGATCGAGATCCTGGAAAATATGCTCATAACAACACAATGAGATTGGAAGAGGCCAAACTTCTGGAAGAAATTTTGAAGCAGAAGCATATGAGGAGAAGTTTTTGTATCAACAGGCCAATATAAAGTGGTTGAATGAGGGTGACAAAAACAACAAATATTTCCACAAGGTTCTTAAATGAAGAAGCAATAGGTCCAAAGTTCACTTCTTAGTTAATGATGATGGGATCATACATGAAGGATAAAAAATCCCTCGGTCATTTTTAACGCAATTTCAATACTTCTTTGGTGCAAACTACCCTGTTCAAGACATTGATTTTAGTGAGACTTTGTATCAAAAGAGATTAAGTAATGATATAGATAACAGGATGGTTGGTGAGATTACTAATAAAGAAATTAAGTGTGCTATGTTTGATATTGATGATACAATGGCCCCATGACCTGATAGATTCACCTATGCATTTTTCAAAAAAGCATGGAATGTTATTTGTAATGAAATTTGTAAGGTTATTAAGGAGTTCTTTGCTTCTAGTAAGATGTTGGATGATATCAAATAACAACATTTTATTAGCATCATTTATCCTATGTATATTGCTTGTTTTGTATTATTTTATATGAGAATTGATACTTAATCGCTTACTTTTGTATTTATCAGTTATAAACAAGTATTCGGTGAAAGTTAGCTATTTTGGACGTAAATTGGAGCAAAATGGATCAAGTTGGAAAAGTCTATTGAACTCAAGGAAGATACGCTGTATCATTCTAGACAGATACACCGTAAGACCATTGCCTGACTTTCAAGAATACGACGTATGGAACTCTTCCATGCGCCGTATATGAAACCTTGGTCAACACAAAGATCTGACTTATCTGCTCAAGATACGCCGCATAAACACTTTTACATGTGTCGTATCAACCTGAAGACTTCACCAAGAAATACCAAGATTACGAGACACATGCGTTGTATCAAGACTGAAGATCCGCCATATCATATGGCGGTGTATGAATATTCCAGAATAAAATAATATTGGTCCCCACGGGAAGTTACCTAGATACAGCGTATCGAGTAAACTGATATGCCGTATCGATGTCGTTTCTCAAAAGTATAAATACCGGAACAACACCCTCATTTGACACACATATATACATATACAGAGAACACCACAGAAGGCGACGACCAGACCACAAAAGACATAACTAGAAGAACAACTCAGAGGTATTAGTAGGTCCTGCTAGCGCTTTAATTCATAAGTAGATTTCGCTTTATTTGTATTAGTACTCTTTAATCCATCAGGATTGCGTGCCTTGTCTCCAATGTTTGACTCACATTTAATCGGCTTTCCCATCGATTATAAGTGTATTTGATGTTTATTTGAACGTTCATGCATTTGTTTTGATTACTGATGTGCTATTTCATCCTGCTTTTAATATTTATAAAACTTGAATAACTTAGGATAGACACATACTAACGGGGCAGAGTACCCGATCAGATGTAGTAAAGCCTTAGGTAAATTCGAGTATCGTCCCAAGAGAGCTGTGACCTTGAAAGAACTAAGATGATTAGATAAAACATAGGTAATATATGGGTAGATAAAACTGATGTAATTCTAAGGTCTGCAATTATTCTACTTACACAGACACCAGAAATTTAGGTAAAAGAGAAAGATAAACGAAGCTTAATAAAGAAAACAAATATGAATCGAATCCCTATACTAAGATTCAATATAGTGGTTAATTATCACCAGACTCCTTTGGTCGATTCGTCATGGCCTATGGTTCTTAGGTTCCTCACCGAGATGAGCAGGTCACCCGGGATCATTCGGCAACCTAATAGCAGTCATTAAGCACCATATCTACTAGATCTAGACGGTGGGAACCCGGCCGTTAGGAACTTAGATTCCCCCTAACCTCTTAAGTACCTCCACTTGATAAGTGATCCTTTGGTCGATTCGCACACGAAGAGTGGTCGTACTATGGCCAATTCCTCCCATACTTCGCTATCTATCAGACTGGGGTCAGTTGGTCATATCTCCCAGCCCTTTAGATACTACCAAGCTTATAACACTACCAAGGCTAGCGATCTATGAAAAGACTAGCAAATATCTATAAAGAATTATAGAGAATAACAATAACATAAATGCAAACTTTAATTAATAACATGAATTCATAATATAAGATCTAGAAAAATATAAAAAGAATCCAAACTCGAATACAAAGGAAATCGTAGGCGAGAACTTCGTTATTCATGCTCCTAAAACATGCTTCTTCTTTTGTGTTTTGATCTCCCCAAACCCTAGAAGGTTTGGGAAAGGAGAGATGTCAAATACTGATGAAATCATCGATTATTTATAGGCTTCAAAATAGTTACGGCGTAACCTAATTAGGTAGTTACGCTATAACTTTCTTCAATCTTCAGTGCTTATCCATATTTCTACGGTGTAACTTTGTTCGGTGTTACGCCGTAGCTGTTAAATTCCAGTGTAAATCATAATTACGGCGTAGCTTAAGCTGAGAACTACGCCGTAGTTTTGGTTATCAGTCGTTACGGCGTAACCTGATCAGAGGATTATGCCGTAGTCATCGAAATCTTTAATTGCGTCGTAACTGCATCACTTGGTTACGTCATAATTAAGAGAATATGTCTTGAAAACATCCAATTGCAGCTTCCTTGCTTCCAATGCGTCCTGAAATGAAATAACAAGGAATAAAGATGTTTTTACTAATAATATATTTAAAATGTGATGATAAAGGGGGAACTTAATGCTTAGAAACTCAGGACTATTTGATGTTATCAATTACTTAAATAGTTTATCATGGCTTTTTTTCGCAGCCATACGCCTCCCACAATTACTTCATGTGAGTCCCAAACCTCGAATCTACTTTGCTTGTATGAAAGTGTTGCCTTGGATGATTTCAAAACAACTCTGGTTGAAACAATGCTTGATGCTAACAAGTATGCGGAAACTACTTGACAACACTTAGAAGAATAACCAATGAAACAATAATAATGCAATGGACAATGTTATAACCAAAACGCTTCAATATTATTTATTAATAATACGGATACTCTTGCTAGTATCGGGGTATACAACCTTGAAGCTTTACACACAATGATATGATGTCTAAGTATAACCTAGGATCTCCTTTTATAGTCTAAGAAGTCCTTTACAAGATAACTACTCATTAACTACGTATATCTTCTAATTACATAGATTATATTCTGTTACAGACATCACATGCCTTTCCAAAAGTAACAACAATATTAAGTTATAACTAGCGGTACTAACTGTCTTCACTAGCAGTACTAAGTTGTTAGTACTAGAACTGGCAGTACTATCTTAAACCTACAGTACTAAGTGTTTCGTCTTCTATTTCCCAACAATCCTCCCCTAAACTTGTTATTAGCCTTTAATGACAAGTTTCTGAATGTAGTCTTCTGAGTCTTCTAAACACTACTTTCCTCTTGCAGTCTTCATGGCTTGGTTACACTGACCCATGCTCTTTCTTACCAGCTCTCTTGCCATCTTTGAGTCTTCATCAACAGTAAGTGTGGCGAATTAGAAGGGGGGGTTGAATAGTTTTACCAATTAAAACTTCCTTTTAATCTATTTAGATTGACTTATATCAATCTATTTGGTTGTGTGTGTTGGATGTTGATAAGCAAGCATATAGAAAATATGTAATGAAAGAAAAGAGTAAGAAGCACAAAACCACAACGCAAGTATTTATAGTGGTTCGGCTACAAGGTCACCTTCCTTGCCCTACTCCACTCCCCGAGTCACCTACTCGAGAGTTCGTAATCACTACAACAAGATCCTTATGGCGGAGAAGCCTTCACAACGTCGCCTACTCTTTTTCCGGTACTAGGCTAACCACCGGGTTCTTTCACACCAAGGTGAACCACTCCTACACAACGTCGCCTACCCTTTATAAGGTACTAGGCTAAGTACCTAGTTCTTTCACACCTTAGGTGAACTACACCTTCACAATGTCGCCTACCCTTTATAAGGTACTAGGCTAAGTACCTAGTTCTTTCACACCTTAGGTGAACTACACCTTCACAACGTCGCCTACCCTTTATTAGGTACTAGGCTAAGCACCTAGTTCCATTGCAATGGAGGAACTACTACCACACTACACCAACGACTAATCCCAAAGGAGATCTACTCCTTTACAACATCATCAAGGATATCAATATCCTTGGATCCTATACTAGTCTATCTTGTACATCGAAACACACCATATCGATTGTACATCTAAGGCACCTTTCACTAATGCCTTTGACTAGATCTACAAGACACCTTTCACTAATGTCTTGTGTCTTCACTTCTAAGCACCTTTCACTAGTGCTTCTTTGTTTTGACTTTTAAGCACCTTTCACTAATGCTTCTTTGTCTTTGACTTCTAAGAACCTACCACAAGTGCTTATCCTATGGACGATAGATACTCTTCACTAATATCTTCGTCTTGACACTTGAGACATCTTTCACTAATGTCTTCAACACTACACTTCTTTGAAGAAAGAAAGGAATCATCAACAAGAGAACTTCAATAGCCTTGATGATGAGGAAGCATAGCAACTCATGGACTTGAGCTTGCTCGACGTCAAAGGTGGTGATATTGCCTTTAAGAGGAACCTAAAAGATCACACAAAAACAAAACTACAAACATAGATCTCTTGGATTTAAGGTTAGTGAGATCTAACTCAGGGGAGAAAGTATGTTAGAAAGAGGATTGAAAGGGGTGAGTAATAATGAAGAAATGGCTCACTATTTATAGGCAAATTTCCTCACTGTTCCCACGGATCCTACGGATCCCTTCCACTTGGGATCCGGCTAGCACAAAGCTAGGGATCCGTGGAACGCTCCTCTTTACCCATGGGTATTTTTTGTTATGCGTCATGGGTCATGGGTTATGGGTTGATCCATGGTTTTCTTTCTAGATACAATGTACCTTAAGGATACATTGAACTTGTATAAGTGGTATATATAAAACCATGGGTTATGGGTCAAAACCATTTGCTAGTTTTTATCTATTTTGTGGAAAACTAGAAGGGGGGGGTAGAATAGTTTTACCAATTTAAAACTTCCTTTTAAATATTTAGATCGACTTATGTCAATCTATTTGGTTGTTTATGTTGGACGTTGATAGATAGATATATAAACATATAATGAAAGATAAAGAGTAAGAAGCACATCACCACGACAGAAGTTATTTATAGTGGTTCGGCTACAAGGACACCTTCCTTGCCCTACTCCACTCCCCGAGTCACCTACTCGAGAGTTCGTAAGCACTACACCAACTCCTTATGGCGGAGAAGCCTTCACAACGTCGCTTAACCTTTTTCCGGTACAAAGCTAAATACCGAGTTCTTTCACACCAAGGTGAACCACACCTAACACAACGTCGCCTACCCTTTATACGGTGCTAGGATAACCACCGAGTTCTTTCACACCTTAGGAGAACTAATCCTATCACAACGTCGCCTACCCTTTATTAGGTACTAGGCTAAGCACCTAGTTCCATTATGGAGGAACTACTACCCTTCACGACACAACACCTATTATCAAGGAGATCTACTCCTTGTTACAACACCATCAAGGATATCACCATCCTTGTGAATAAATAAACACTTATATGTATAACGATGCACCTCATCGATTATACGACCTAAGCATTCTTCCCAAATGCTACTTGATTTGATTCTTCAGCATCCTTCACTAATGCCTTTGACACAACGCTTGGAATCCTTCACTAATGCCTTCGTCTTGACACCTTAAGCATTCTTCACTAATGCTTTGACGCGGATGATCAGCATTTTTCACTAATGCTTTCATCTTGACACTTTCGGCATTCTTCATTAATGCCTTCAACCTAACATCTATGGAGAAAGGAAGAACTATCAACAAGAGAACCTTCGTTGTCTTGATGATGACGAAGCATGGCAACTCATGGACTTGAGCTTGCACGTCTTCAAGATGTGGTGATCTTTCCTTTAATAGGAATCTACAAGATCACACAAAAACAAAAGAGAAAAGCTACATAGATCTCTTGGATATGA